>CM029487.1:66925661-67592312 GCA_017140395.1 Eucalyptus lansdowneana
TTCTTCATTCACGTTCAATCTAAAATTTGTCAAAATGAGCAGACTTCTAATGTAGAACAAATTTTGGTACTAAAGTTTGGCAGTCTTCAGAATTTGACACAAAAATCTTGAAATATTCAAAATATACTTTGGACATGTGTTACGTTTAGTTTTCTGATTCTTTCAAGTATAGAGTTTGATAATATCATTTACATGTTCTATCATTTGCATAGTCTATTACTCAATTGATAAACATGTTAGTAGCCTTTGATTTATTTTGTCATCTTCAAAACATCATAAGAAATTTCCCTAACAATCTCCCCATTTTTTATGATGACAAAACAATATCTGAATATGTAGATTTGTAAACATACTTTTAAAGATATTAATTTAAATCAAAATGATATCAAAAGATAGCAAATAGATTGAGTATAACAATATATAAAAAAAAAATCGCAGCTCAATATCTCAATATTATGCAATAAATAATATTAACCAATCAACACATATGCATATTCATATTCTCTCCCCTTTTTGTCATAATCAAAAAGCGATAACAAAGAGTTACGTAGAGAATATAAAATGATAAACATATGTCTTGCATGAAACACAATTTCCAAAAATCAGCTTTTATAAAGTAAATCGAATATAAAAGATATGCAATATAGCTCACTTCGATCATATATATCAGTAAATATCCAATAAAAATCACGGATGCATTATAAAATTCACTTGATCCATTTTGTCATAATAAAATAATAATATCAATAAGAGGTTTGCTAATGACAAAAGGTAATAAAAGATGCACTAACCGGATCTTGACAAATTCTGTTACATTTACCTTTTCCTTCATTCCATAATAATCAAGATCGCGATCAATTCAAATTTTTTCCATAAATGATCAACACTCCCCTCAATTTGTTGCATTTTTGAGATGATCACGATTATTTCCTTTCTTTTAGATTCACGTTCTTCCCCTATGATCATGACAATATTTGTGAATAGAAACAATCGTTGCTTGTGCACATTGAACATAATATTTTTTGCAGTATTTCCTTTGTAGCGAGAACATCATAACGATCACTTGCATTTTGAAATTCGAGGCAAAATCTTATTTTCTTCAATCAAGCTTGTCTCGAATTCAACCTACATCAACTTAACAAACTTTTTGCACAAGTAAGTTATAATAATATCCACATAATATATAATATCATTTCTTCAAATAAATAAATTGAATAGTATATATAAAATTAAAATTTTGAACTACTCAACCTTTCTTATGACACATATGGGATTTCCTCAATAAGCAAAAATTTTGCACAAGGAAGGGAATTTTTGAACCTTCAGAAGATAGTATAGAATCTCCATAATTTTCAAATTGAGCCTTTCAAAATTCATATGGAAGATTCTATTGTCACCTGCAAAATCTTGAATAATATATAATAATCTTTGTAAAAATTTCACGTAATATCTTCATTTGATTTTGGATCAAACTTGCTAGAAATAAGATATCTTTCATGGATATAGCAAGAATATTCATAAATATGCAATAACATCTTTCGAGATCAAAGAGATTTCATTGAGCATAAATCTCAGATATATATTGATGCATTTTGTAAAGGAAAATATATATTTATATCACGTGCCAAAATTGCAATACCTTATTTTTATGACAAAAGATATTCGCAATATAATAAACAATCATCCAAAATCATGATAAATGCACGTAGAAATTTGCTAGGCGGGATGATAAAAAAATATTCTCTTATACCATTGAAAAAATAAAATCATTACTAATCTTCGTAGGAGATATTTTTCAGATTGTACCAAAATCTGCGTAGAATCATGATTGTTCTTCCCTTATAGAATTTTCTGCAATCAACTTATTTCCTTTTTGGTATCCATCAATTTGGATCATTCCATTTCGTTAGAGTAAAATATAAAATCTCCATAATCAAATATTCTTTCTTGATTCATCATAACAAAGTATTCAAAGAAAGAATATTATGCACAATGATATTTTGAAAAATAAATTCTCACTTATTCATAGTACGATAAAAACAGAGAAATAAAATCCTTGAATATCTAAGAATATTTTGTTTAATAGATTAATATTACGTAAAATAGATTTTTACTTGGCAAAATATGATAAAATTTGAGAGTATAAAATCAAACCAAATATATTCATTTGTTTCCAAGCAAAATGATCATAGGTATCATATCAAATCTCAATGCATGAATCACAAAAATAAATCACATGATTCTTTTTCAATAAGACAAATCAAAGAATATGATCATTATAAATTCCGAATCAACCAAGGTTATATCAAATATCAAGCATAATGAGAAATTTTAAATTGCGTACTCAAACCAAATTGAGAATAAAAAAAATATGCATTCCTTACCACACTCTCATTCTTCTCTTCCTTTATTTCCTGCAAAAATAACTCATTTTTCTTTGCTATCCATTTTTTCTTGGGTCCATGAGATTTAGTAGAGTATGATGTATTTACCCAATTTTCTTAATAAGTCTCCAGACTTTAGGATATTCTTTTTCAAAGTGTTCCAAATCTCCACAATTTGAACACTTGAGAGTATTTCGACCAACATGTTTTGTAAAGGTCTTTTGAAAATGCTTCTTGTACGCAAGTCTAGGAGGTTTTTGTCTAAGTCTCTCATTGACTTTAGAAAAATTTATTAGAGAATCACTTTCCTTATTGAAACAAAGTCTCAACTTATTATAGTAAGGTACTTGTATGGAAAGAATATGCTCTAATATTTTTGAACCATTTGAAAATTTTGTTGAAATATTTGAAAATTCATTTTTAAAGAATCATTTTCTTTGACAAGTAAATCTCGACTTTCTTTTGTTTGTAGAAAATCTTTTTGCAAAATTTCAAACTTTTCTTTCGAGAAAGATCATATTGCCTTAGCCGAGAATTCCCCTTTTTAAGTTCAAAGATCTTTTTGAGAGAAGATTTGAGATTTAAGCAGAGCTCATTTATATACTTAAGAACTTTGATGGAAATTTTGAATGGCTTACCGATTTATCATTGGATTACGAATCATGTCGGATCGAGACTTTAATTAAGTGCGTATGCAGTCAGAACTGCGTTCAATTTGAGTTTGAGTCTGAATGTGCCATCAAGCATGTATTTTCTTGCTCATCATGTTCTTTCATTGTTCTTTTATGTTCATTACTTATATTGTCTTAATCCATTGAATTTCCTTCATTTTCTACTCAGCTTTTGAATTTCTTGATCATAAAAGCAAGTTCTTCATCATCCATGTCATTTCTGGTCACGTATCATCAGAATTAGTGGTAGATATTAAAGCAATTGACTTCTTACCTTCGGGATCTTCGTCATTGATTTGTTCCACTTCGTAGGATTGAAGAGTGCCGATCAATTCATCAACGGAAGTGGCATAATTCTCTGAGTCTCCCGGATTGAGATTTTTGACATGGTTCCAATCTTTTGAGAGACCTCGCAAAAGTTTGTTGACCTTCATTGGGGAAGAAATTAGTTGATTTTTGATATGCTAAACCATTTATAATTTCTGTAAAGCGGTTGAACATATCTCAATTGACTCTCCTTACTTCATCTTGAAGGATTCATATTTCTTGAGTAGGAAGTTTACTTTTGTTTCTTTTACCACGATCGATCTCTTTATATGTAACATGAAGTCTATCCCAAACTTCTTTTGCTAATTCCATGAAAGAGATTCATGTTATATTCAGTAGGAGACAAGGCTCAATATAAAAAATAAATGGCTTTTGCATCAAGCGTTTCTCTTTTGGACATCTCCATCCGAGACATAAGAGTATGGGGTTTGGTTTCTTTGTCTTTGCCATTCTTATTTGATGTAGATGCAGCAGTGGGATTGATTTCTTTTTCCACAACATTCCATTGTAAGAGATCTGGATCTTAGAAATACTTTTATTTTGTTCTTCCACACGTTATATTCATTTCCATCAAAATATGGTGGCCTGATCTTGCTTTGCCCTTCCATAAGTCTTGGTGCCAAGATACTAGTCATAGAAGATCTTTAGCTCAAAAGTAAAAATATTTTTATAAAGCGAGCATTTGGTTACGACACTAATTGAAAGTGCTAGTATGAACACCTAGAGGGGATTGAATAGGTGTAAAAACAGATTGCAAAATGTAGTGAAAGCCTTTACTTTTTAACGCAGTGCGGAATAACAACAGATTTTGTTGAGTATGAAGAGCAGCAGATTTTGAGCAAGATCAGACTTTGAGTTAAATGAGAGTACGAAAAAAATAAAAAGATTCAAGGAAGAGAATAAGAACACAAGTTTTATAGTGGTTCGGTTTTAATCAAGCCTACGTCCACTCTCCCACGCTAACAGCCTTCTTACATTTGGATTCCACTATGTAATCAACAAGAGATTACAACTTTGAGTGCAAATACTTAGTAGTAGATCACACTATCTCACTAAGTCACTCTTTTGGTATTTCTCTCACGATCACAAACATTTAAACTCACAAGAGACAAGTATATGATTGAAGATTGCTTTCCAGACTTTGTAATTATAAATTCTACGCTCCGTCTCTTTTTCTTGCTCATTGGTCCTTTATCTCTTAAATACTCATCCACTTCCAAACTGGTCGTTGACAATTATCTTAAGGATCATCTTCCAATCTACTAGTTGGATAGATACGTATCTAGAAGATTTGGTAGCCGTTAAGTGACAAAGGTAGAATTCCAAATTGATTACGGTGCTCATACAAACAAAATCTTGGTTTCCATAAGTGACTTCTTCGTATATAAAGTTATTGTCTTCAACATCTAATTGTCAATCAATTAGATCGAGTCAATCAAATCAATCTTAATGTAAGAATCAAAAGATCACTGGCCGTTGTATGTTTGGGGCTTGTGTTACGTTTTGTCGAGATTTGGATGTAAAGTCTTAGAGTAATAGACTTTACAATCGAGTTGAGCGTATTTTTCTTTTAAACAAATTTAGCTTTAAGGTTTTGATACGGTCGAATAAGTTCAGCTTCAGTAGAGTCTAGTCTGTCTACAGTTCTTCATTCACATTCGGTTTGGAATTTTGTCGAATGAGTAGACTTGATGTAGAACAGACTTTGATACTAAAAATGCAGCTGGTCTTTAGACTTTGACACAAAAGTTTGGAAATCTCCAAAATATACTTTGGACATGTGTTACGTTCAGTCTTCTGGTTCTTTCAAGTATAGACTTTGATAATATTATTTACATGTTCTATTATCTGCATAGTCTATTACTCAACCAATAAACACGTTAGTAAACTTTGATTTATTTTGTTATCTTCAAAACACCATAAGGAATTTCCTAACACCAGAAACTGATGGCAAGGGCCTCATTGCCTGTAAACATATCCGAATGGTCGAAGAATATTCTGAAACAAGACCATGCCAATCGTCTTGGAAGAGATGAGAGTGACGAATACGGCAACGGTAGAGATAGTACGGTTCCGCCTTGCAAGTACGTGGCAAGAAGGAGGAGGTGCTTCCCTGTCAGTTCGTAACAGGATTTGAAAGAGGCTCGAAGGAGAGAGCTGAGTAGGGTGGGGATGCCAAATTGTGGGTTTAATTTCCGTCAGCCATACAGGTAATGTTTTTTGTATCAAAAACCAAACCGAACCCATTCTTTTACTATCTGATAGGAAATCAATCCAGAAAGACCTAAAACTTTCGGTTTGGTTCGGATTTTTTGTTGATTGTGTGAATTTTCTTTTGCACCGCCAAAATATATTATAATTACTTCAATATGGAGTTGGTTTTACAATAGAGAGATATTAATCAAGTTGTATGACATGTTATGCGATGACAATTCTTTAATTTTCTAGTTTCACATTATTGGTCAAGTCAAAAGACAAATCGTCGATTGGTGAGCCGTAGCTAATAATATATAGAGATGCATTTATCGACTTTTAAGGATGGATTTGTTTATTGCTTGGTGTGAATTTATCAGCGTCGTGAGATGATTGCACCAAGTAATAATCATACTACTTTGTGGTGATGTTTCTAGCTTTTTGAGTCATGACATGTCAATTTTGATGGAAAAGAAAGACAATTATCCTTCTAAATATCCAAATGAAGAAAAATCATTACTATGGCCAAGTTCTAGGCGGCTATTGTTGCGAATCTGAGCGTGGCAAATTCGAAGATTTTGGCAATTCGAGGATAGAAAAAGAAAGATTCGCTCGTCAAGTTGCAACCAAAAAATTCAAATTCCCGGTGAGACGTATCGCTCACAGATGAGACCACATTTTGCAATGATTCGACTGACAAATATATATATTTTCTCAGTATCCACACACTCACAGAGAGAGAGAGAGAGAGAGAGAGAGAGAGAGAGAGAGAGAGAGAGAGAGAGAGTCCAACGAAGAAAGTCCAGAAGAAAGTGATTTTGCCAGTATCTTCGTCCCCATTCAACCGGTGAATCTGGTGCACATTTAGGGTAAGGGGAATGCTGATGGAGGAAAACCTGACTGATTCTCTGCATTCTCCACTTTAAACTATGCCCTTTTGTTTTCTTTTGTTTTCCTGGTGGGCGAGGGAAGAGAGGCTCATTAGACAAGATGTGAGAGAGAAGAGAGAGAGAGAGAGAGAGAGAGAGAGAGTGGTTCGGGGAGGTCAAACCCGTACAAGAATTCTAATTCATATATTTAGGACGGATATCAGATTGTTAGTATATAACCGCACAAATCTGGGGGCGGAACAAGTACCTTAGAACAAACCCCAAGTCTAAATGGTATCATGTTCATTTTGCTAGGTAAGAACAAATAGTTAACAGTGATTTAGAAAAGTGAACCAAATAAAACATGTGAACTTTCGAAATTGTATGACATTTCTTGTCGCTCCATCTTCTTCCATTGAGTGTTATTCAATCTAATATGCTAAAGAGAACTCTAGGGTTCCTTCTATACAAAATACACATTATAGCTATATATTTTGAACGCAATTAGTGGGGTAATTTTTTTCTTGAATTAATCATTTCATGTGTTCCATCAATTAATTTTTTTCTAAAACTCTAAGTTAGGCGTGTGATGTATGTCAGAACATTGTTGACCTATTTTCCATAAAGAAAGTTTTTTGTTTCATATAAAATGAATGAAAAATATATTCCTAAAAGTGATCACTAATATTTCTTAGAAAAATTAATGTACGAATCTTTTCTTATCGTCCCACGAAAATATTTAGACATAATTATTATCAATATTGAAAATATTTTTCATTGACTAGTTATTTTAAATGATACAAGCGATCATTTTTTTTAAAACAAAAATATTTTTTTAAATTATTTATTTTTATGAAATAAATGGAGCCTAACTATTTGTAGATTAAAGATTGGACTCACGACTAGGCTAGCAAAGAAATGTGGCCCCTCAATGATAATTACCAAGCTTTCTGTTCTTCCTTTATCGAGCAAAGTCCCATATGGGTCACATCCAGGCTAGGAGGCCTTGTGCATTGTAGTCGCCTCATGTGTACGAAACTCACTCTCTCAAAAGACATTTCATGAAATGAATGGAATCATGGCTTTCATATGTGTTTCTGCCCGCATGACAAAGTTTAGGTTGCAACATTGTGGAAAGAAGTATTGAACAATAAAATAAATAGAACAAGAAAAAAAAAAAAAAAAAAAAAAATCTAAGAACAAATTTATATGATTCAATCAATATGACCTACGTTCACGAGAAAAATAGCATATGATTCCATTATAGATTGAGCAATAGAAGAAAAGATTATGATTACACTTGAATCACTCACAGATTCTTAGTATTTCGCTCTATGCTCAATTATTATACCTTTTAACCCACACAATGTTTAGTTTACAATTTCCATTTCTTACGAAATAATTTGTCAATCTCATAGAGAAATTTATAAATTTTATTATAAGATTTTCTATTGGATATGAAACACTTGTGGATCTTCACCGGTATGCAATTAGCAAAGCTTCTTGACGCAAGTGATGTCAACACATAAATTTTGGCATCTCATTTAATAATTCAATTCATAGTAAATTGGGATCGACGTGGCTTCTGGCAAAAATAATTATTAAATAGCTTATAGTCATTAGTGGCATATTTCAATTAATTGCATTTCATCAGAACCAACAGTGGATGGTTTTGAGCTTAAATTGTATAATTTAAGCCCACGAAGAGGGGTCCCTAATTCGGCCAGCTTATATGTGAGGAGCGGTGGCCGGAAATTCGCGAAGGAGAGGGCCTTAATTTGCCTAATTTAAGCTTAATTCAATCCATAAAAATTCTAATTAGGGAATGGCCTTAGGTTACTAGAGCACATCAAGTTAAAAGACCAAAAATGAAGCCCACAATAGTAAATTAAACCTAGGCTAACACTCTACTGAGCTGCATTGTGGGCAATAGCATCGCCATGACCACTGCTGCTTCTTGCTTGTGACAGTCTCCTCACTAGCCAAGATGAAGTAGCCCGATGAGCCACTTATTGCTTTGCCGAGCCCCACGACAAAGCTTTAACTTTATGATCTTAAGGAAGCCTGTTGCCGTGCTTCCCAGCCAAAGTTGCTCCAACGAGGTGCCGTTGTTTCCTTGACGAAAGGCTGCTTCTGGTTCATGCCCCGTTGAGTCGTGGAGGTTGCCCTTGCTGTGAAGTCGCCTCTGACCAATGATGCTTCTTTCCTTGTTGAACCGTGAGCCGAGATCCTCACCGTAACCGCTTTGCTGCCTTGCTTGATATCACTAAGCTGAATCCCATGGCAAGTCACTCGTGGCGCACCACCAGTGCACAAGTCTCTGAGCTATGACCAACCAGCCTCGAGTAACCCCGACCAGCCTTGCCACCATTGTGCGCCGTGAGTCCATCCTTATCGGTCCTTGGTTGAACTCTATCATCAGCCATCGTACGTGAGCACCCCTCTACTAGCCAACATCATGAGTTGTTGATCGTTCATTTGAATTTGGCAATGTTATCTCCAATTTAGGTGACAATTCTGATCAGAATTTGATTTGAATCTTTCATTGCCTAATTTGTACTTATTGATATCTAACCTGAATATTTTGAGTGTTAGGCATATCTCAATTAGATAACTTTCCTGATTCGCAACCATACATGATCTTTGAGCCTTTAGATAGAATTAATTTTTGTGTAGGTTTTAAAATTGATATTTTGATTTTTAAGCCTTAAAATTAGAATAATTTAGATAGCCTTGCATGTTTTAAATTATAATAGGTTATAATTTATATCAATCCTAATCTAGACTAGATAACTATTTATTTTAGATAG
Organism: Eucalyptus lansdowneana; assembly: GCA_017140395.1. Lineage (NCBI taxonomy): Eukaryota > Viridiplantae > Streptophyta > Magnoliopsida > Myrtales > Myrtaceae > Eucalyptus > Eucalyptus lansdowneana. The sequence goes on from CM029487.1 coordinate 66,934,916, forward strand.
TTTATTCATGTTATAAATTAATTTCAAATTTTAATGAAAACACCAAAAATATCATATGCATGTTATATATAGTTTGCATATTAGGTGCATTTATTAAAATCACATAGCTTAGTCTAAATTTTAAGATAAAAGAAAACCCCTAAAATATTAGATTGCTTTGGTGTGTTTATTTGCTTTTCTTTATTGCAATTCATTTACTTGCTTTGTTAATCAAATGTTATTTTAATGTTTACACCTCCATGGTCATTCCTTGCATAATAGTGTCATGAGTTGATCAATCTAGCATTCTCTAACCAATATGGCATTAGGAATTTCTTCCCAAGTTAGCCCTACCCATTTGACTCACAAGGATCTTAGGAGAAGTTTTGGAATGTATTTCACTAGTGAATGAGATACAAATGGAGGGAATGAGGCCTTATATACAAGTACACGGCTAAGTGTAATTGTAAATCTCCTTTAATCTAATAATGAGGTTACATCTCCCATCTACCCAACTACTCGCATTACAACCGCATATATTTACCGTATTGCCCACCCCCAATGGTATTCTAGAATACTTAAGAAAACCCCTATGACTTTGAGAGATAAGTTAAGTGTTGTTCGTTCATGGATTAGGTCGTGGTCCTTTGTATGGAAACCTCTATGACATGTCATCTCCTTCGATCGATCATGACACTAATGTCTAGGTTAAAAAATCAATCCAAGTTGCCTGCTAAATATTTTTAGAAATAAAATAAATGATTTTGAAAGGGGCGTTATATTAATCTAGCATAATCAACTCTAAAATCATAATCTCTATTTTCGTAAAAGCAAAGTAATTATCCTACACTTTACTTGGATATCTAATCAATTGATAAAAGAATTGATTAGTGGTGACTCCTCAATGAAAATGATTTATATGTCAAGAACTTAAGTGAGTTACGAATTGATATAGTTTGGGAGAGTCTCGAGTTAAGTCTAGACTTAGTAATCTATTAGCCAAACCCTAGGTGGTTCACACGTTAGAGGAGCTCATGACAAGTGGCAATGCCAGGAAACTCTCCATGAAGTTTTACTCTGCACATCAACTTGTATAAAGACAAAACCATTGACCCATGGAAACACATATATCAATGAAGACTTTCGTTGAATCAAATGGGAATTTGTACTTTCTATTTCAACAAGTTCACACTTTTTAATTCCACTTTTCACGGTCACAGTCCAACATCACTTTGGACTTTGGAATTTATGGCAAAAGTATAGCGTAAGTGCCAAACTTGGCTCAAGGGACACTTAAGTGCCAAAAGTTACAAAATGTACATTAAATGCCATTTTTTTTTTTTTTTTTAAATTGAGACACCTAGAAATCCTATATGGCAATTTTTTGTTATTATAGCTTTCTGCTTACATGGCTTGTCAGAGAGTTGACTTAGCTTTGATCACCCAAAACAATGCCGTTTGCATAGTTGGCCAAAATAAAAGCCCTAAATCAGCCAAAATGATGTCGTCTTCCCCAATTGCCCCAAACCCTAAAACCTTAAATAGCCCAAAATCTCCATTGAAGTGCCCAAACTCTAATCTTGAACCCCAATTTTGATTTGCTCCAAGTTCCACTATCAAATATTAGAAATGGAAAATAGAACTTTTAGTAAACGATTTAATTCCTCTCACCAAAGCGAGGGAGAAGGCAGGTGTTTATGTTATTGTGGGTTATTGAGTTCAAGAAAAACATCATGGACTCAAATGAATATTAGGAGAAGATTCTGGATGCGTTCGATATAGAGAAGGGTCGAAGTGCGAATACTTCAAATGGGTCAATACAAAATGCTCTCATTAAGCCACATAGATGATATTAGACCTACTTGATGGATGACACCAACCTCTATCTACGTTCATGGATGACTTGGAAAATGTTGATTCAATACGGGTTGAAGTGTCTTCGGTTAACCATTTGAAGAATAAAGTTTTAAGGATGAAAATTGAATGCAAGTATTACCAAGTGTTTATTATAGTGTTGTTTTATTGTTTATCCTATTCAATGATGAAATGTAAAGCACTTGAGATGAGAAAAAGTTTCTAAGGTTGCCATAGCTGAAAATGAGTAGATAAATAAATTGTTTTAGGTCAAATGTAGGCTTTTTTTTTTTTTTTTTTTTTTTTTTTTTTTTTTGTATGTGTTGTCCATAATATCGTTGTGGCTTTGTTATTGTTTATGCTAACATATATATATTGTGGTTTGATTCTTGTGCTTTTTAGAAGCTTAAGAAAAGGGAATGATTGAATGGAATGCTGCTTGCACTTTGTTTTTGCTTGCTCTTGAATATAAAACTTGACAATGATGTGTATTAGGTCAATGTGTTGTGGTGACTTCTTTGGTTGAATTGAATGTAAATTAGCAAACATTGAATTGAATGAGTTATACTTCTCTAGTTTTCTTTTTTTTTTTTTTAATAAATCAGCATATAAATAGGACAAATATGAGTGATTACTTGAGTACCATAAGTTGTGTTTAGTAATACATTTAAGTGCTAGTTGTGATTAGAAAATGATCTGTTAAGTGTCAACTTATTATCAAAAGTGATCACATAAGTGCCACTATTGGTTAAAAAGTGAACACTTACATGTCAAGTTTTACAATATGATCGGTTAAGTACCAATTTTTGTAATTTTTCCTAAAAATTGCACTTCAGCCGATCAACCACTACTAACTACCACAACTAGCCACCACCACTAGGTACCACCTTGAACCACCACCAGCCACTACCGTGTTGATTGTGTGCTTCTGCAAAAGGTCCTGGTGCAATTGCACATGCATTACCTAGTGTATACTTGCACTCGGGTCTTTGTATGAGCCCTCAATCACTACAATTATCGTTGGCCAACACCACCACCACCAACCACTACTAGGCCACTAGCAACCACCTCGAGCCACCACCAACCAATACCATTATGAGCCCTCTAACTACCAGCCACCACCTCAAGCCACCATTATGCTGGTAATGTATTGTTGTAAAAGGTGCCTGGTGTAAGCCTTGCACTTACTTGTACCAGCACCACCGGTGCAAGATCTGCACACGCACACTTGCATCAAGTGCTCATGAGCCCCCAACCACCACCATAGACCCACCACTAATAGCCACAACCACCAACATAACCACCATCCACCACTACAACATGAACAACCAAAACCATTATTAGCCACCAACAACAAAAGCAACAACTAAAAGCATAATATAAAAAGTGAAAAAAGTGAAAAAGAAAAAAAAGAAAAAGAGAAGCAAGAAGATCATTCCATTTATTGAAATTAAGTTTCACAAACTCAATGACAAACTTAAAAAAGAAAAACCTATCCATATCAAGTTATAAACAAAACTGACTCTTTAGCTCTACAAACCTTATCCCATCCCATCTCATCAATTAATATGCACACCCCCTTGTTTGTGCTTCTTTTAGTAGAACCTTTCATTTGATTTATAATCCTTTGCACTTTTTTCTAGTTAGATGTGCAACTTTTTCTTCAACTATCTTAGGATACATTGATTTAGATAAAGCTGCAAATATCTCATGATAACCTAATTCAAATGGAGCTGCAAATGGGTTCTTGTTCTTTCTTGTTACAATAACCGATGTTTTTTGCTTGGTTGGCGTAACCGTTGATTCTTGAGTTAGGGTCTTGAGAGATAAGAACCTCTAAACTTCTCCCAAACTACAAAGACAACTAAATTGTTAGCAAAAGTTCGGACCATAAATTAAAATAAATACGACCAATAAAGCTTACTTTAAGAATGACCATTCCAATACGCTCATCTGTATAAAAGTTATGACCATATTGTCTTAATCTCTTCCTAATAGCTCACTCTTGTTCAAGGGAATCATCACTTTTAGTAATCTATGATTTGTTGACTTTTCTTCTCGCCAATGATTTCTTGAGCTCTTCTTTTGCCCCTTGACTAGCCGTTTAGCTTTAACTACATTTGGAACTTCAGCTATAGTAGAGGCTTTTTAGCCAATTCTTCAACCGACGTCTTTTAGATGGCCTCTTTAGAAGTTGGCCCTTCAGCTAGTCTTCTTCTAGTTGTCCTTCTTTTATCTAGCCCTTCAACTTTAATGAAACCTTCTAGTAGCCTTTGTGGTGGGCCTTCAGTTGGCCCTTTTATTGGTAGTTGAGCTCCAATTTACCTTTTCCAACTTGAGAAAGAGGCAAAAAAACATCATAAATATAATATTGGCCCATATAATAACATAAATGAAAACTAAACACAAATTCGAACAAGCCATTCAATTTCAGGTATAGTAAGGACTTCTGACCAATCTACGAGTGTTCTTCTTGTGACTTGACAAAGACATTATATAAAGGCAATTGAGGCTATGTATATATTTGTAATAAACCATAAGACAACATAAACACAAATGTCATGACTTATGGAACATCTTGTCGTTGACTAAAGAATTTCACTTGGCTCTTTTATTTGACCTTCAACTGGCCCTCTCTAGTTTGTCCCTTCACTAGACCTTTCGGCTAGCCTTTTACCTAATTGTTTTTGTTGTTTTCTCAATCAACAATCTTTAGTATTGTGCCTTGCTATGTGGGCAATAAGAGTACGTCATCTTTGCACTTGGTCATACTCATCCTTTGTTGAGACCTTGCCCTCCAAAGATTTTTCATCTTTGTTTTGGCCTTCTCATTTTTTTCTTTAGTGGCAAGTTGAGGTGCTTCACGCTTTATTGGCTCCTAGGACTTTCTACTTCTGATTAGTTGCAAACAAGAAATTTTGTTTTCTTGTACTAATCATCAATGTAATCCTTTTGTGTTGTGGCCTTTCAAGTTTGGATGACACATATGGCATGGGCACAAGGAATTCCACTTAGTTGCCATACTCTACATGAGCACTTCCTCGTACTTAGATGGATAATGTACTTATCGAAACCTTTCATTATCTCATATGCTTCATTCCCATGACAATATATGCTCACATCCAAGTTCTCATCAATTTTTGGAATCCTATGATTACTTTGCTTGAGTCCATTTTGCAGTCTCTCGTCTCTTTGTTTGTGCAGTCGGTAGTCATGACCTTAACTCATATATCTTCAAGTATTGAGATGATTGGTTTGCATTTGGCATCTATTATTCTCCTTGCACCAATTCTTCGATTTTGTTTAGAATAGTGCAATAGAACATTTCTTTGTCAACTAAAAGCAATTTTTTCTTTGGTCATCCTAAAATCGGCCATGTTCGTGCTCTTTGCTAGTTGTCAATTGTGACCACAACTTATCCCCTTTGATAAGTCTTTGCCTAATTTGCGTATATGTGCCATGCATACTTTCTATGTTTGGTATAGGGCATCAACTCAGCTAATATTGGAATTATGCCACATAATTCAAACCAAGAAATGTAATCAAATAACATGTTTTTTTATATCAAAAAAGCAAACAATTGACCATAACATTACCTTTTGTTGGTCACCGATGAATATCCGTCCTTCCCCATTTGTTAGCTCTAGGTCAGTCATTAGATTTTTCAAGAATCAAGCCTTGTTCTCTATCTTCACAATAGCTCAATCCCTATCTCGTGTATCGAAGCACACATAAAACTTATCAAACTCGTCTTACTATAAGGATACGACATCTCCATGACCTTTACATACATTTTACTTGAAAGGTTTTATAGCCTACATTCCAAGCATAATTCCACACGCCATATTCCTTGTCGTACTAATCATTAAGTATCCTTATCACCTTTTGTTTCGTTCTTTTGCACTAATTCCTAGACTTATTGATGTCTACATACTCCTTCATCAACATCTTGAACTTAGTACTCTTCATCTCGGGCATCACCTTGATTAGATCGAAGAAGTGCTTAGATAGTCATGCTCTTATTACCCTTTCGTTTTCAAATTTAATGGAACAAGTATGTTCCTCTTGGTAGGCCCTAATCTTAAAGGACTCACTCCTCCTAATGAGCACATCGTAGATCTTCCATGGACAAATTTATTGTGACACCTAGCTCTTATAAAGGTTTTAATGTTTCATGAAGTTAATATTCCTTTGTACAATAATGGACTTTTTTCTATATAGCATTCCTAAATTGTTTTGTATCTTGGAATTTCATATCTCTAACAAAGTAGGAGAGGTAACGGATGGATCATAGGAAAAAACTTACTTTTCCTTCTATGCACAACTCTTTGATCTTCTTCAAAGCTTGTCCTAAGAAGTAACATTCTCACCACTTTCTTCATAATTAGTTTCTCGCTAACAACATGAGCATCCACACTCCTTTGGCCTTGTTTGGAAATTCATTAGTTGCCTACAAAGCTGTAAATCTATTTGACAAAACTCCCTTTACTTTTTCCTCTGACCGTGCAAGCTCCTTCTCGTCATTATCACTAAAAATTTTTGAAAGCTAACCCTTCATCGTCATCATTACTAGATTCAACTACTTCTTAATCTAATTCAGTGATTGTGACATCACCTATGTCATCAACACTTTGCTAAACTGCATCTATGCCCCTCTCCTCCTCATCTTGTCTATCTTTTCGTCCTTCATTCCTAACTTTAGTATTAGCTTGAATACCATCTTCCCATTTTCCTACTTGGGTACTCTCCTCCATCATCATCTTTGCCCTAAATCACTATTGTACACAACGTACACTTTCACTTCTTTTCCATGAAGATAATGGTATAAGACATCCCTAAAACCATTATTATCTTTTAAGCTTCTCAAATCATCTCTAAAGCCCTTCATAGGAACATAATACAGCTACTTTTGTATTTTGCACGGCAAATAGTTCACGATATCCCTAACAAATCTAATATAAGATGCTCTCTCTATATTGATAAAAATAGTGCCCTCACTTCCCCATCATATTTCCACTCATCTTGCCCAATCGCAAAGTCCCCACTATAGCAAATAATGATAGCAATATAATCCTTATGATAAGCAATTTATGCAACCAAGGACAAAAAACAGTTAACTTTTGGGACCGCATTAACAAATGACAACATATAATTGCACATGAAGGTCCCTATGTCTCATAGACTTTAATAAAGTAGATGGAAGAGATGCATAGGTCATTTAAGATGCCCTCCGCGATAGCCACTTCGATTACCTTACCTTCGCTTAAAATATTAACCAACAAACAGAGGTCTTCATGACAAGCACAAGTCCCCACGACACTCATTTCAATACTTTAATTAAAAAAATTAACCAAAGGTCCCCACGATAACCTTCTAAGCCCTAAAAATTGAGGGATAAGTACACTAATGGTGCCATAAGTTGTGTACAGCGCTCACTTTGGTGCCAAAAGATTTTCGTCGGATCATTTAAGTAAAAAATTTGAAAAACACTCACTTTGGTGCCAACGCCGATCGGATCGGCCGGAAATCCACGTGGCCTTTTTTATTAATTTCTTATGCTGATGTGGCTCGCCGGAAGTTTCCATTAGATCACTTAGGCCTTCAAACGATGTTGTTTTAGCATCCTAACACCAAACGACGCCGTTTTGTGTCTTTCCCCCAAATTCAAAACCCTAAATCCCCAAACGACTCCGTTTTGTGTCGTCTTCTTCCCCGAGCGGATTCGTCTTCTTCCCCGAACAGATCTAGCAACACCAACAACACCAAACCAACAACACCCGGCCCGGTGGAGAAATCAAAGAACAGCAGTAATTTTCCAGAAAAGAAAAACCACGCATTCACCTCCGCCCTCCTCCGGTAGTTTTCCCCCATTTTTAATCACCTTATCAACCTTTCAAATTCCCGAATCTCAGCCTCATCACCGCCTTTTCCCAAGAAATATCGTCGGATGCGGAGAAACGGGCTCGAAGAATCCCCCGGGAAGCACGAGCGATCTGGCCAATGGTAGTTGCGAAGATCTAGAATGCCACGGAGGTTGTCCGCGAAGCTAGTTGCTACGAAGGTGGCGGCCATGGCCTCGCCATCCCTCCTCCGCCCTCATTGTTGACACCTCCCCTCTTTCTCGAGTTTTCTGTTCGTTTTTTTTTCCTTTCTTTCTTTTGTCTTGCTGTGGCAAGCAACTACAATGGAGGTTGAGGGATGACGGCTGAGCGACGGTGGCCGAGGGAATGACGGCCAAGTGATGGTGGTTGAGGGACGACGGCCGAGCCACGATGGCCGAGCAATGGCGGACCAAAAACCCTAATTTCAATCTCAGGATAAAATTAACAAAACGGCGTCATTTTTGTGAGGGTATCCATGTAGGACGGCAAAACGACGTCGTTTTCTTAAGGAAGACGGAAAACGACGTCGTTTAAAAGGCTTCTCGATTTTTTTTTTAAATATAAAAGCCACGTAATCATTTTGGCGGAATCTGCGTCGGTGGCACCAAAGTGATCGTTTTTCCTCCGATTTGGCACTTAAGTGATCCGGCGGAAACTTTTGGCACCAAAGTGAGCGCCGTACACAACTTATGGCACAATGAGTGTATTTATCCCCTAAAAATTGCTATTGCACATCACATTTCACATTTGACCCTAAAAATTGCCCTCGCACATCACAATACCATATTCAAGCCCTAAATCACACATCACGATGAAGTATAGGAACCCTAATTTTTCCCCACCAAGGCATACATTTTGAGCCAAGCCTTAAATTGTCAATCCAAACCCTTCAATCGTTCTAGTACCACATTTGAGCCATAAATCGCACATCACAATATCATCCGAGCCTTGCAATTTCTAGCCAACCTCACATTTCCCAGCTAAGTCCCAAATTTCCCATTGGAGCCCCAATAGATGAGTCCGAGCCTTAATTTCACACCATAGGGGAAGGAGAAGAGGACAAACTTGGGTAGTGATGACAGTGAGCGATGATAGCAAATGACAATAGTGAACGATGACTAACCTCCTGTGAGCGTGAACGGCAACAAGAGTGGCGACGGAGAAAGAGCGTAAGTATGAGCATGAGTGTGAATGGAGATGGCTAGATTTTGTGCAAGCCTAAAACTAAGCTAAATGATGTCATTTTACATCAAGGAAAAAACGAGCGTCGTTTAGCTTGCCCAAGCCGGCATGGATGGGGTGACGTTGTTTTCTATTGTCCACATTTATTTTTCTTTTAAATATTTTTCACCTTAATATGTATGTCGTTGGAAAATGCCACGTATGTGATTTGCCAGATTTTCTCACCGTTGACACTTAACTGATCTATTTTGCTTTGATTTTGGCACTTAAGTATACCTTTCATAACTTTTGACACTTAAATTTCGTCTGCGTGCTAAGTTTTGGCTCCTCGGGGTTCGAGTGTCTGAAATTTATATTCCATGATTGACGCCTCTAAATTTTCAACTCAATTTTCGATACTACTTTTTGTCATCTAAATTTTGGCTATTTTATTTATCATTCATCCCAAAGAAAATTAAGGGATCAAACTTGACCCCTAAACAAAAATATCATTTGCATAGTTTGATACGCATTACATTTTGGTTCCATTTACATTTCTTTGCATTTTGCAACTAACACATGCTACAAGGAGCCATATGTCAATTTGATAAGTGGCTTGATGGAAGAGTCACAATCAAAATGGAAATGGAGATAAGTTTGTAATGACATATTTAGAACATTCTTGAAGCCAAACTTAAGAGATAAGTTCAAAATTTGAATTTCCAACATTCATGGAGCTCAAAGCTTAACCTAATAGGTAAGGCGTGCCCAAAATCAAATTTCCAATGTTGTGTGAGCTTTAAAATAGCTTAATAGGCTAGACAACATGTTTTCCAAACATGTGGGAATCTTGGGATCTTGGATAGTAGGTTTAACGGCAATTCCAAAATTGCGGGAATTGGGTAAGGTTTGGACATAATGGATAATGTGGACAACATTACAAGACATGATATAATAGGATCCTAAATGTCCATGGGCCTTTTAATCCACGACCACAAGTCCCAAGTCACGGCCATGTGTTGTATTCATGTCTTGTCCACATACTTTGTAGTTGTCCCAATCATGTGCTGTCCAAATGGTCATTCCACCACATTTCCATGGACCCTTATGTTGAGTAAACTTTCTATAATATTTTGATGTTGACAAAGCAAACCAGGAATACCTTAAGTGCTTACTAAATGTAAATGGTGTCCATATTTTGGCATTTGTTTTTGTTTCAAGGTAACTTAGATGTACATAGCATAAAGATTCGTGTAGATTGGATGAACCTATAAGGGTGATCGAGTTTAGAAGAATGTGAAGAGACTCGAAGGTACCAAGGTGAACAAGATTGCAGGATCTACTTCATTAATGTACTCAAGTCGCCATTGAACGTTATGCAATATTTTCGGGAAACTTGATATAGCTAGAAACCAATATCACTAGGAAACCAGATATGATCCGGAACTGTTGATACAAGCGAAGCACTTATGTTATGCATGCAATAGTTTATCATGTGCTATGGTAAACTAGACAAAGATAATAAAAAACATTCGTGAAGACTAGATGGACCTAAGGTGAGTAGTGTAACATCCTCGATTCTGACCCCATAAAGATCGGCCATAAGGTCCTGCATGGGTCGACCATAGGCCATTGGCCATGGATCAATTAGTTTGATCGGTAAGGAATCAAGGATCGGTCATGGTTCAATTGACGATCGACCAATTGACCGATCGGTCACAAATTGGTCGAGTTGTCCGTGCATTTCTACCAACCATATCAATGAGATAGGATCACCAGCTCATAGCATCATTTTTTTATATCATGACGATTGATCACGTGATGATTTTGGATTAACCAATGGTCATGATTGGTCATAGAGCTGGTTTGGGTGATTTTGCTCGCTATGCACCGATACATGACTTGATCGACTTGATCAAATGCAATTTTCTTTTGATAAAAAAAATGCATCATTCCCTATTTAATTCTTAGTGATCGGAAAGGGATCTCGAATTGGTGATGTCGATCGTGAATCGGTAATGTATCAACCATGAACCCTACCGGTGGATTGGGTGCCAACCGGAATGAGTTTAGGGATAGACCCGGCTATTACATGTCACAAATCCTAAGGTCCATGAGTGTCTTGGCTTAGTGCTAGGCCATGGGTAGCCTTGGATTGGTCTTCATCGACCGAAGGACAACCAACCCTTTAAGGTGACTAACCATCAAAGGAATGGTTTGGGCAAGTATGGGGGCGTGATGGCCGAACCTTAGGTGTACGTGATTTGGTTTTTGAGGTGTACCTAATGATTCAATTTCTAGCCGTGTAACCAACTTAGATGATGGAATTCTCTAGATCACATTGTTGATGAAGAAAAGGACAAAGGAAGAAAACTCTCGAACGTCCTCATTAATGAAGGGGTGATGTGTGTCCTTTGACTTTTCGAAAGTAATGATGAAGTTGTAAATATTCTTGATGGGCAAGAAAAGCGTGGTGTACACATGGATCAATCGGAGGCGAAACCCAAACCCCTCAATTAATGCCCTACGAATCTAGATGCCGAGTTGGCAACCTAGATGGCATCATCATTAAACTTCATTAAATGCAGAGTGTAGGTGGATCAATAAGAATTGAACTTGGCAGAATATCTTGGAAGGCCAAAACTTAGAAAGCAAGTTCTTGAATTTAGGCATGTGCTAAATATCCAAACCCCATGATTAACTAAATCTAAGCATTTAATGAGAATGGTGAGTCATTGGCTTAGGTGTCCATGAAAGATATGGTCATCATTACCATAAGATTTTCCTTAGAGAACAAGTAGGCCAAGTCATGATGGCATTGTATAAATGGTCCAATAGGAATTAAAAAAGTAAGCCTCCAATCATTATAGGAGGAGCCCTTCCTCATTTTCCTCACCTTGTCATCCATTTCCTACTCCCCTTCTCCTTTCTCTCGACCTTGCAACCATTGCCCCATGAAGTTATCAAGCTAGTTCTTGAGGTTTGCCAAAGGTAAGTAAGGTTCCCTCGTTCTCCTCTTGGAAGGTAGATTTCGTTGTTGAGGGCTAGCTAAGTACTCACCCATCAAGCCATGGGTAGTGTGTGATGTCTTTTGTTTGGTTTTACTTGCAATTATGTTTGACCATGTGCTTGTGTCATGTACGTTTGGAAATGAAGCCGAGGTTTGCTTGGATTGAGTTCATGGTAAGGCAAGGCCATCCAAACCATAAGGCCTTGAATAAGCATAAATAGTGTACTGGTTCCAAATCTTGCTTGGTGCAAGGATTGCTCAAAGCTGCAAGGTCCTAGATTAACATTGAGGCATGCCGATTCTAAACCTTGATTGAGTACAGGGAATCGCCCAAATCCATGAGATCTTGGTAAGGCACAAGGGTGCCAATTCTTGGGTTCTATTTGGGTGCCGGAGACCATGCATGATGTTGAATCAAACTAAGAGCAATTCATGGCATGTGGTGTGTCATATTGGGTCGAACCAAGGTCTCTCGAGTGTAGGATATTCACGTAAGCAAAGGTGTACCCAAGCCTCAAGGTCATGAATCAGCATTGAAATGTGCCATTTCCGAGCCTTGTGCAGTGCGGGGATCAATGCTAAGTGGTCGGTTCAAGTTGTAGACCCAATGATCATTTCCCATCATGTTTATTAGAGTAATACCCAAGATCTCATGGCATACCGACTGAATGAGCATGCCTTCAAGCCATGCATATGTTGACTAAGAGAAAAAGATAAGAACTGACTTGTATGATGCACTTGTGTGTGCGCACTTAAAAGGAAAAGCACCCATACGTCACATAAGCGTTGGCGGCGATGCCTCATTCGTGAACGGGACACCTAGTTGAGCTAGAAAGCCCTTGAAAGTATGGGAAGCCCTAAAGTATGAGATGCTTGGCACGAGGCGGATGCCCTGGTTGGTCGAAGCCCTTTAAGGTAACACAACAATTTCTTTTTTCTATTTACTCATTTTGTATTATTGATGAAGAATCGCCGCCGCCGCTTGCGCCGCCGCCGCCCGCCCGGACCACTAGCCATCGCCGTTGCGATAAGGCCCGTAGCGGTCGGCAGCGATAGTCAGCGGCAGCCGATCATCTGATGTGACGGTAGCAATCCGGCAGGCAATGAGCTGAGCAGCGTGACAGCGGCAATGAGCGGGGGCCAACACGCCGGCGATTAAGCGGCGTCAGCCCAACCCATGACAATGTGTAACCATTGCGACCAGCCCAGCATCGACAGCAGCAGCCAGTAGCAACAGCGGTAACGTCAGCAGCTCTGAAGCACAACTAATCTTGTGTGTGGCAATGGCGATGGCCGTGTCCAGCGGTGGCCGTAGCGGCCATGACCTACTGACCAACCGACGTGAAGGGTTTTCTAGGCGGTGTGATGGTAGCGGCAAGAAAAAAATAAAGAAAAATAAAAAAGAAAATCATCTTATTTCTAGAAATTGTTCTCGGAAACAAGAAGCAACTTTTTTTGCTTCTCAAAGCATTCTAGGAACAAAAAAATTAGAGAAATTGTTCAGGAGCAAATGTTTTACCATGTCAGGTTTACTGTTCTTTTTATGTTAGGGAAAAAAAGAACAAAAATTTGAGAAACGGGGCGTTACCATGCGCTACCTAATATTTGTCCCAATAGTTACATCTTCCTAAAGTACTTTTCTTATCAATTTTACAACCTTGACTTGATCCGTCAAAATAACCAAGTAAAGTAAAGTCTCCTCCTTTGGTTATCATAGACCTAGCTTTGGATAGGTCGCAATATATATGATAATATGTTTGACAGCACTAAGATGTGATTCTTTGGGGGTAAGATTGGAGTCTAGGACATATACACACATTGAATAGAATATTAGGTCGAGAGGCAATGAGATAAATAAGAGAACCAATCATACTTTTATATAACTTTTGGTCAACTTTCTTTCTTCCACTTTCATCCTTGTCAAGCTTTGAAAAACTCGTCATGGGAGTTTCGTTTTCTTACAATTTACCATTCCAAATTCTTGATAACATCACTGGCATATTTTTCTTGATAAATGAATGTCCCTTTCTTGATTGTCGACTTGCAGACCTAGAAGAAAAGTTAATTTTTCCCATTATGCTCATTTCAAATTTTTCACCCGCATAGACTTTGAGAACTTCTTGCCTGATTCTTGTTAGAAAATCCAAAAATCATATCATTTACATATATTTGAACAAGTAGAAATTTTTTCTTCCTTTTTTATAAATAAATTCGTGTCAACCTTTTCCTTTCTCAAAATCATTACTTATAAAAAATTTACTCAACCTTTCATACAAAGCTCGAAAGTGCTGTTTCCAGACTATACAACGCCTTCTTCAGTTTATGAGACAAAGTTTGGTTTTTGGAATCTTCAAATCCTGGTGGTTATTCCACATAGACTTGTTCTTTTATAAATCCATTTAGGAAAGCACTCTTGACGCTTATCTAGAATAACCTGAAATTATGAAAACATGCATATGCAAGTAGTAGTTTAATTGCTTCTAACGACTATGGGTGTATATGTCTTAATGAGTTTATTCCTTCCTCTTGTATGTAACCTTTTGCCACAAGCCTTGCTTTGTTTTAGTTTACTTTGCCCTTTTCATCCATCTTGTTTTTGAACACTCACTTTGTTCCAATCACGGTTTGCCTTTTGGTTTAGGAACCGGCTCCCGAGACATTATTAATCTTTGAGCTGTTTGAGTTCTTCCTGCATTGCTTCTATCCAGCTTTCATTAGACAGTGCTTCTTTACTCCCTTTTGGTTCTATTTCTGAGATAACTACTAATGCCTTTGGAATCTTCTTTTGTCTTGGATCTGGTGCAGATTCTTTCTTCTAAATTGCCAATGATGAGTTCTTTATGATGACTTGATTTGTGCTTCTAGTTGCTATTTGGTTTATCGTTCACATTTGAGATCTGTTGATCATCTTTTTTCTTTGATTCTTTTGACTTCTGTTTTGCTTGACCATGATCTCCAAAAGACGAAGTCCTTTGAGGAATCTAACAATTAAGTAAAACTGAGTTCGGACTCTTCAAGTTGGTATGATCTTGTTGGTTAAGATACTTTCCTAAAATTTGACATTCATAGATTCTTTGTGAGTTTGAGTATTCTTATTGAAAAACCTGTAATCTTTGTGATGTAGAATAACCAAGAAATATTCCTTCATCCAATCTTTCTTCAAATTTTCAAGATTGATCATTTGCATTCTTCAATATAAAACACTTGTAGCCAAATACATAAAAATAGGAAATGTTTGGCTTCTTCCCTTTATACACTTCATGGGGAGTCTTTTCTAGGATAGGTCTTAAAAATACCTTGTTAATTATATAACGAACCCAGTTAGCGCTACTGCCCAAAAGCGATGATTTTACTTTCTATCAATAAATTTTATGGCCATCTCTTGTAACTGATCTATTTTCCTTTCCACAACTCAATTTTGTTCTAGGGTATATGGAGAGGAGAAGACATGTTGTGATCACTCTACGTCACAAAAATTTGCAAAGCCTTGTTTTCAAATTCTCCTCCGCGATCAATCATTATACTTGAGATAACATAATCTTTTTTAGATTTATGAACTTTCTTGGCAAACTTTGAAAAGTAAGAGAAGGTTTTGGACTTATTTGCCAAAAAACAAGACCCAAGTGAATCATGAATAATCATCCACAATTACTAAACCATATTTCTTTCCACCAATACTCTATGTTCTTGTGGGTCAAAAGATCCATATGAAGGAGCGCAAGACACGATTGAAAATGAAAACTTGATTTACTAATTTAAAAGAACTTGGCCTGTTTCCCAAAATACATTGAGTACACAATCTGATAAGTCATTTTGGGAAGACCTTGAACTAGTTTCTTTGAAGAAAGTTTATGTTTCATATTCACATGTCCAAGCTTGTGATACCAGAAATATGCTTCATCTTGAATTGAAATGAGCCTTTGAGAGCTCTGCGGACTTATGTCCGAGAAGATAAATATTGCCATGTCTTCGCTCAGTAAATGATTGAGACAAATCTTGACTAACTCCTAGAGTAGACATCTTCTTGAAAATTGATTCTGAATCTTATATCATAGCCGACTTATGCTCAAAAGATTATAATTCAAACCTTTTACCAATGAAACATTGTTGATGATTAAACTTCCAATCTTCACTATTCCATGTCCAATAATATTTCCTTTGTTGTTCCCACCAAAAGAGACATTTCCTCATTTTTTTGTTTTTCTAGCTTCATGAAGCGCTTGAATTTCCAATCATATACCTAGAACAATCATGTCCAAGTATCATTTGCTTTTTCTTTCAATAATGACCTACAATCAGAAGGAAATCTCAAACTTTCTTTGGTACCCAAATTTTCTTGGGTCCAAAGAGAGTTAGTTTTAAAAACAGCATTTGCCTAATCATTCTTAATAGGTCTCCAAACTTTAGGACATTCATTCTCAAAATGTTCTAAATTGTTACACTTAGAACATTTAAGAGCATTTTGACCATGATTTTTACAAAAGCTTTTTGAAAATGATTTTTGTAAGAAGACTTTGGGGTCTTTGTCTAAATCTTTCCTTTACTTTAGGAAAATCAATCAAAGGGAGTTGTTTCATTGTTCATACCCAAACCAGATTTGTTAAAATATGGTATTTGAGTTGAAAGAATTTACTCTAACTTTTTGATCATTTGGAAAACTTTTAGAAATATATGAATCTCCTTTTTTCAAACAGTCATTTTCTTTTGAGAGAGAATTGGCATTTCTTTCAAACTATTAAAATCATATTTTAGATTCTCAAAATTTTCTCTCCAAAGAGTCATCCTATTACTTGAGCTTCGAATTTTCCTTCTTTAGTTCAAAAATCCTTTTAGAGAAGATTTGAGATTAAGGCAAAGTTCATCTATTTACTTAGAAATTTTAACATGAATTTTTTATTGACTTACCTCGATTTCCTTTTCGAATCTAAATCGTATCCTGATTCTAAGTCTAATTCACGAGTGAGCCATCGGCTAGATATTTGCAAATTCCTCTTCGCTTTCCTCACATTTGATGTCACTCTAGGTTTTTGCTTTAAGAGCTTTCTTGTATTTCTCATACTTCCCTTTCTTCTTTTTCCGCAAGGAGACAGTTGAGCTTGATGTCCCTTTTTCTTTGCTTCGAAGCAAATTCATCTTTGCTTGTTTCAACATCTTCCATTGATTTCTTAAGGAATTTTGCTTGCTTTTCTTCTTCCAATTCAATCTTCTTCCTTTCCTATTCAGTTTTTTGAAATTCTTTATCATAAGGCCAACTCCTTATCATCCATGTCATCGTCGGTATCTATGTCCCGAGAATCAACATTAGACTTAAGTGCAATTGACTTCTTACCTTTTGGATCCTATTCATCATTAATCTGTTCCACTTCATACGATTGAAAAGTGCCTATCAGCTTGTCAACAGAAGCATGATCCTTTGAGTCTCCTTAATTGAAGTCTTCACATGGTTCTAGTTCTTTAAAAGTCCTTACTGTAACTTGTTAACCTTCATTGGAGTATAAATTGGTAGATCTTAATAAGCCAATATATTTACAATTTCTGTAAAGCAATTTGAACATATCACTAATAGACTCCTCTATGCTTCATTTTGAAGAACTCATATTGTCCAAGTAGAATGTTTATTTTTGTCTCCTTTTATGCGATTAATTCCCTCATAAGTGACATGAAGCATATCCCAGAGACTTCTTTAGCTGTTTCACATGAAGAAATTATGTTATATTAAGTAGGAGACAAACGGTATAAAGAATAAATAGCTTTAGCATCAACTTGACTGTCTCTTGGTAATTTCAACTTGAATGGATTCCTCAACATATTTATTTATCACTTTTTTTCCATTGTTTTGAAGCTGATGCTACCTTTGGGTTGATTCATCTTTCCATAACATCCCATTCCGGAGGATCTCTGAATCTTAGGAGCGCCTTCATTTTACTCTTCCACACATTGTACAATTTTCCATCAATGTAGTGCGGTCTAGTATTGCTCTATCCTTCAATCAATCTTGGAGCCAATATACTAGCCATATAAGATCTTTAGTTTAGAAGTAAAAACACTTCAATAAGATAAGTATCTCAACTCTAATATCAATTGAAAGTGCTAGTATTACCACCTAGAAGAGTGAATAGGTGTAAAAACAAATTAAGATAATAAAAGTAGTAAAAGTGATTTTCTTCAAACAAGGTCTAAGCGACACCGAACTTTTGATATAAATTTACACTCAAATAAGATGTTTAGAAATTAGCGAGAACTCAAAAAAAAAATATTGCAACAAACAAATAAATAGAGTTAATGGAAGAAAAAGTTGGACACAAGATTTATAGTGATTCGGAGCTTAGATGGCACTTTTTCACATCCACTCTCCACACGACAACCTTCTAGCTGAATTTCACTAAGGAATCAACGAGAGAAATACAATGATTTGAGTACAATCACTAGGTAGAAGAGATTTTTTTTTTTCTCTCACTAAGTCACTCCTTTTGTGTTTTTCTCTCTTGAATACAATTTGTAAGCATTATCGATGAAGAACAAGTGATTGGAAATGCCTCAAACTTTGGAATTTTAATTCTCACAATTCCTCGGAGAGTGCCAACGGTTAGAGAAGGCGTAGATGAGTATTTAAGGGGTCATTTGGTCCATTCCAATCAACCCATTGAAAAAAGAAATCGATTAAGGAAAACTTGTAGCCGTTTGAAGATTGAGGTGAAAATTCGATGATTCTAGTTATCCATACAATCGGGAATCTAGGTTTACATAGTGAATCTTCTAAAAAACTTTTCTTCAAATTGATTTTATCAATACGTGATTGCTTTCATCAATATATTTAGAAAAATTAAGTGAGATTCTCAGTCGAGGAAAGCCAAATAATATGGATAAAATCTTGCACGTATTGAACCCTTGTTAAAGATCAATAATCCTAATACGATTATATTTCCATTCTTATCTTGAGTTTAGTGTTGGATCTCGCCGGAAGTGTGAAAGACTTACGAGTAAAATAGATTTTGACATCATTCCACAATATAACGCAGAAGTCTAGTATCCTTTAGAGTAAGAGTAAGAATAAGAGAAGGAAAATTTTGTCAACTTCAAAACCTGATAGGAGTTTTCTCAACACCTAGGACTTCAAGTGAAACAAATCAAAAATGATATTATCATTTGTTAAGAAAAATATGCAAGAGAATTAAAATTGGAAAGACTCCTTGATTTACATTTTGAGAACTAAAATGAGTTCAAATGTACTGAAAGGATGTTTTAATTAACGCTAATTTAACAATTAGAATAACCAAGTCCACTAACCTAAAATCTGGTTTGTGGAAGTAAAGCGACCTCCAGCACTTTATTTGGCTCTTAACCGGCCTTCGACAGATTAGTGGTGGCTCCTAAAGTAAAAGCACTTTCCATAATCAATTAAAAAAAACCCTAGTTGTGATTGAAAGGTTTGGAAGAATCCATGAAAGTCCGAGGGACACCTCGCACTCACCGCCCACTTAGCAATCCATCATAATTCCTTGTGGTTTGCCTCGAGAGGGTCGTGGCATTCTCCCAAATAAAGGCTTGAAAACTTTACCTACTGTATGGCGTGAGAGGGGGGTGGAGGGCGGGGGAAGTGACAGCTTACCTGTCACTATCAAGTGATGGGGGAGGGAAAAAAGTAAAATAAACTTGGGCTGGAGGGAAAGGACAAATGAAAGAATGGGTGAATTTTGGGGACTGTTTTTTTAACTGGAAAATTAAATAAATGAAATTAAAAAATAATTTCGAAAAAATAAAAGTATTGAATTTTGAATAATGATAATTTTTTTTTTTTTTGGTCATTGTAGAAAATCATGGATTTATTTAAATAAATTGATTCTAATTTTTTATTAATTATTAGTTTCATCAATAATTTTTGTTAAAATTAAAAAAATATTTCACATTAACTATGAATATATCTTTTGAATTTCAAATGAATTGATTTGTTAATATTATTAGTGTAAATTTATTATAGGCTCTTATTTATTTATTTATTTATTTATGAATTTAAATCAAATTAAGTAAAAAATAAGAATATTCATTTTAATATACAACGTGTTGACATGTCATTGTAGGTGTGGACACTTTCAAATATCGTCAATCGCGTGTCGGTCTACGTAGGCCTCCACTAAGTAATTCTTAAAGCCTGAATGGAGAAAAAGGAGAAAAAAAGAAAAGAAAATCCTAATTGCCCAATGACCATATTCCCTATCGCAAGTTCGTGACCCGCAACCCTCCACGAAGTAATTCTTAAAGCTTTAATGGAGAAAAAGGATAAAAAAAGAAGAAAATCCTAATAGCCCAATGGCCATATTCCCCATCGCAAGTTCGTGACCCGCAACCCTCCAAAAGAGGTCTCTCTAAGCCCCAACCTTTTTTATTCTCTCGTCCCTCAACCCCACAGTCCCTGGACCGACCAACATATTGTTAATAACTGATGGCTATTCTAATATGCCCTATCCCCATGGTCCATAGCAAAACTTTTGTGCCCTCTGAAGCCATCGTGGATGGGGACCTTCTCCTCCCCTCACCGCGATCAGGTCTCCCAATTTTTTGATAAAAGTTCCATCTTTCATGACCATATTTCACTCCAACCTGCACAACATGTGCCTATAATGAAGGCCATATAGCGAAAGCTTGGAAGAGTTTGGGGGTTCTGTTCTATATGTCAAGGATATCAGATGTTGGCATGGTCTTCGAAATGTCTGTATAATTGTAAAGCTGAACAAACTACTATCTTAAAATATCAGAGGTTGGTACGATCTTCGAAATTGCAAAAGGCGAAGATGTACCTGCCAAACCTGAAAAAAGATTAATACGCGTACATGTTCACTTTCCAGAACTTAGAAACTTTTCTCCTAACACGCACTTGGACCGTAACAACATCCGCCTAACTCCAGTATTTAAAAACTCCATCGTATATGGGAAGGACTCGATAAAGTCTTTATTTCGCCTGTTAAAGAGATAGTCACTCGGCCGGGTCGAGTATACTAACTACTACACCAGAGACAGAATTGCTTTAAGTAATTTAATGAAATTTACATTACTCTCACCAAGAATTTTGCTAAGACAACAGTAACGTTATTTATAATTAATAAAAAGGTGCATTTCTCACCACAAATTTGTTTTGCAAGTTCATGGTAACAGGGGGACTTGTAGATGAATTTAAATATAAATTTTATAAGTTAAACATACCTCATTTACTTCTACAAAGGCTAAAAATAGAAAAGGATAACGGCACGCTAAACAATATGTTTTCCCAGATCGATCATTATGTTAAAAAGTACAACTGAAAATATTAATGAGATTGACTAATCTGTTAGCTAGCCAACCGGCATCTTATGTTGCTTTCAAAATAATTAATTACAAATTATAAAACATAAATGATGTAGAAGAAAGCAACCCTTAATCACTTGATCGATGGATAAAGTACACTAATAGTGCCATAAGTTGTGTACGGCGCCACTTCGGTGGTCAAAAGTTTTAGATCGGATCACTTACAAGTTTGAAAAACGCTCACGGTGCCAACGCCAACGAAATTGGCGAAAATCCGACGTAGCGTTTTTATTAATTTTGATCCAACGGTGCCTCGGTTTGAGAGTTGAGTCGGCATTCAAACACCAAAACGGCGCCCGTTTGGCATCTTTCCCCAACTTTGAAAAACCCTAATCCCCAAATTGAGAGGGAAGGATCGTCTTCGTGTCTTCTTTTTCCTTGAAGACCCACACCAGCAACGGCAGCCTTTGCACGGCATGAGCAAATGACGATCGGCAAGACACCAAGAACGACACCGATGACAACGCACTAGTAACACCAAGTATACACCAGTGACCTCTTCGACCCATCTTCTTCACTCCCCTCCTCCGCCCTCGCCTTCGATTTTTCACCAACAATTTCAGTCTCTCCTTGCTCATGGTCGAGCAACTACAATGGTGGTTCAGCGACGGTGGTAAACTGAGCAACGATGTACTTGACGACGACGATGATCTAACGGCGGGGTGGCAGCTGCATAAACTCTAATTTTCCCCATGTGAGCTAAGCGGCGTCGTTTCCATGAAGCCATCCATGTAGGACAGCAAAACAGCGTTGTTTTCTTAAGGAGGACTAAAGCGTCATTTAAGCCTATCAATTTTTTTTTTTTTTTTTTAAATCATTTTGGGTGGAATCTTTAGTAAATACGGAATCTTTCGCCGGTGGCACCCAAGTGAGCGTTTTTTCCTCTAATTTGGCACTTAAGTGGTCCGATGGAAACTTTTAGCGCCAAAGTAGCGCCCGTCGCAACTTATGGCACCATTAGTGTACTTATCCCCCTTGATCAGTGTTGTCGCTCAAGAGAACTTCAATGAATTTCACTTACTTTAAGAATTTGCATTAGATTGGTCATCACAGCTATTCTCAAAATCTAATTTGCAATCAAGGAAGAATGGGGGGTTTCAATTGTCATTATTTGAATAAATAAATTGAACTCTAATCATAAAAACGAACTAAGGTAAGGTCTCACATGGTCATGTGAGTTTTCTGAAGAACCAAGATTGGAGCTATGTCAAGTAAAATTTGAATCGGATACTATTAAATTAGTATAAATTTTAAATTTAGCTTTGACTCATCCAATCCTAAGATTGTAATCTCTTAGGTCCTCACACATCTTCATTTATGAGATTCTGACTGAACAATGTAGTTTTTTTTTCACATCTACTAAATCATTATTCATATATTGATTTGATTTTGTCTTTATTTCATCTGTTATTATATATGGCCGATATCACTTGTCTTGATTTTAGTTCACTAGAGAGTCTTTCTAGAGCAACTTGATTTGATCGAAAAGAATGATGAGCCATATGAATGTATAATGATTCGTTGTCGGTCTCAAAGCCAATATTTCAAGTGTTTTTTTTTTTTTTAATCTTTGAACTTTAGTTGACCTTTCATTTATGAGATTCGACTGAACAATGTAGTTTTTTTTTCATCTACTAAATCATTATTCATATATTGATTTGATTTTGTCTTTATTTCATCTGTTATTATATATATAGCCGATATCACTTGTCTTGATTTTAGTTCACTAGAGAGTCTTTCTAGAGCAACTTGATTTGATCGAAAAGAATGATGAGCCATATGAATGTATAATGATAATTTGTCGGGCCTCAAAGCCAATATTTCAAGTGTTTTTTTTTTTTAATCTTTGAACTTTAGTTGACCTTTCTAATGACATTAACATTTTTTTAGTGATAATATTGAGCTTGTAA
This sequence comes from Eucalyptus lansdowneana, assembly GCA_017140395.1. NCBI lineage: Eukaryota > Viridiplantae > Streptophyta > Magnoliopsida > Myrtales > Myrtaceae > Eucalyptus > Eucalyptus lansdowneana. Next base: position 66,958,051 of record CM029487.1, read on the forward strand.
TTATCTATGTTTAGATATTTAATTAGATCTAGAATTATCTGTTTCCTCATACCGCTTTTTCTCTTTTCATATTAAAGAAATCTCACTTAGTGGAAAGTCTTCCTCGCAATGAGCAATGAGACTTTCCAATTTTGATCCCCCCCCCCCCCCCCCCCCAAAAAAAAGAAATAAAAGTAAACGTTAAACAGGTAAATTTGTGGTGCAAAAGCCACCATTTGTTATTGAAGACCATTGGTACCGTTAACTTATCATCTTCCTCTGAAATCACCAGTGATGGAGTACCTGTCTTTGATGCGTTTAGCAATATTGGTCGCTTTTACACAAGTAAAAGATGCTTTTTTTTAAAAATAATAATAATAAATTAAAAGAGTAGTGGCACGTCCACTCAACTCTACCAAGAAGTGTCTCAAAAGATTCGGAGAAAAAAGAGGAGGCTGCTCCAAGAAAGGACGGGCTCGACGGTCATTATAAATAGCCTAGATATCTAGCTAAATGGTCACATTTTATTACTCACAAGCACCCTGCAATAATCGCGCCATCGCTGCAAAAGCGCCTGCGTCACTTAGTTCCGTCCGACAACTCTCCTCCTTCTCGACAAGACCCTCGTCTTAAATTCGTCTGGCCATTCCTCGGACACAAGAATGGCGACAACGCAAGACCCTGAGCTCAACATCCCGAGTAAAGAGCTGCCCCCCTTCAAAACCCGGGGTCGGCGCTTGAACGAAGTGTTCTTTCCTTGAAGAGATTGTATGGGAAGCATTACCCTCCTGGTTTCCACAGAAAGGTAAATTCTCCATCTTCCTCCTCCCTCTCCTCCTCCTCCTCCTCCTCTGCTTCTTTTCTGTGATTTTCCCATGCCGTCTGGATTCGTGGCCACTCGTTGCCCAAAAATCTATATCTGTTTGCTTGTGAAGTTAGAGATACACTTCCCTCTTGACGAAACTTGCAGAGGACACGTATGTACCGCAGGTGGTGGCCGAGATAATAGCGACGTATCTGCTGGTGTTCGTGACGTGCGGGTCGGCAGCACTGAGCGCGAGCGACGAGAACAAGTGTCGAGGCTGGGGCCTCGGTGGCGGGAGGGCTGGTGGTGACCGTCATGATCTACGCGGTGGGCCACATCTCTGGGGCCCACATGAACCGCGGTCACCCTCGCTTTCGCCGCCGTCCGACACTTTCCATGGAACCAGGTAAAACTATTTAAAGGAGACGCTTTTGACAAAGTCCATTCTCCTGTAATCCCCATGCGTTGCATTTTTCTCATCGTCACAGTCTTTGGCCTTTGCCTAATTTAAAAACAATTACTTCTGCTTTTCATGAGTTTGGACGCATTTCAAACTCGTGGATTCATGCCGATGCAGCTTTTCGTGCTTTTCGGTCCGAAGGGGTCTTTTTCTTTCCCGCTCCAGAAAGGGTGTGAAAACTCATAATATTTGCATTAAATCTTTAAAAGGAATATTCAATTAAGCAGTGACCGTTTGCGTAATCACGTTTGCCAAAATATAAATTTGCATCACAAGTTTTCTCTCTTACTTGGGAGTGAGTTTTACAAATCTTCCTATTTAGAGAATTGACTTCACCGTTATCTTTGGGACCTAGGATGTTAAAACCTACTATGCTCCGATTGAAGTGGCCATGAAATAGGAATTAAGTACAGCAGAATTAGCCACGTCTGAAATTGAAAAAAATTACGTTTGTAAATTTGCTATTTTAAAAAAATTAAGATTCCATTTGTTCAATGGAAAATGAACTTTGTTGAAATTCTATTTCAAGGGATATGATTTTTATGTGTCGAAGTTATTTTTGCCCTAGAGAGATGTAAATTATTGATATGTATGTTATTGGAAGAATATGAAATGTTACGTACTATTAAGGAAAAAACTTAAGTATAGCATCCGGGACTAGGTTCGGACGTTAGGACTCACGCATGAGTCATTAGAGTACTAGGTCTAGCACCTGGTCGTTGGGACCCAAATCCAGGCCATGGGACCCAAGCCATGTCTCGGGATCGACGCTCTAGGCTGTTGTTGAAAATCTAAGTTTGGGTGCCATGGACACATGACTCATGTCTGAGCCACTAGAGAACTAGATCTAGCACTAGGGTCTTTGGAACCCAAATCAAGGCCATGGGACCGAGCTCATGTCTCGAGATCGACACTCCAGCCCGTTGAAATCCAAGTTCGGGTGCCACGGGCACGGGTCATCACTCAAAATAGCAAGTACGGGTCCTGCCAATTCTAATGTTAGATTTAGATCCCCGTCATCACTTAGTCTCCCGCTCAAAATAGCCGGAATTGAAGTTGGAAAAGTATTCCGAACATATAGAAAATGTGGGAAAAGTAAGGACGATGACGCCCATCTGTCGGGTTTGCCCGATGCTGATCTATGGATTGAATGAAAGGTGTTTTTTTTTTCCTGTCACTGTGGAACAAAACTGAGATAATTGGTGAAAAAGAAATTAATATTATGTAGCAGAGAACAAGTTGCACTGTGCGACACAAATTATTGTAGGAGAGGACACGAAGTACTGTCACATGGCCCGACTCTCCTGACCAAAAAAGCCACGAGGCCTCATGGTTGGGTCCCTTCCTCTTTAATTGAGAGAGGAATTGGCAATGTCAATCAATCTGACGACGTCGAGTCTCCTTTTGGGGTTGGCTGTACATGGCTGAAGGGAATCGATTAGGGGGAAAAGAGAAGCGAAGGGTGACACACATTTCTCAACTTTTCCGGCTTATACTAGTCGATTTTCAACGAGATTTAAAAACCCTCTCAGGGGAGTGAGATAAGTTGAAGAGGTGATTTGATTATCTTCCATTTCTCTTTCTATGTTAATCAGCCCTCCCACTTGATGATGAACTCAATTCGTTCTCTCCTTTCCTCTTTCCTGGTAAATACCAAAATCTGTTTTCTTCTTTGCAATTACTCTATCTGAATACACCAGAGGATGAGAACATGGTTACTCTGCTTTAGCATCCAGTGCAAATAGGAAAAGGAAACCTATCATGCCTCTTGGATAGCATCTGAAGTGGTCTAGATCCTCGAGAAAATCCCAGTTTAGTAATAGAAAAACAAAACGTGGGATCCTCCATCCCAGTTTATTCGGTGCGTAAAAGGCATTGCTTTCCTTTATGGATGAAAATTCTTCTCCAATCAAAAATTGGAAAAGGTAAGATTATTGCCTTCTCTTTTATTGTCTGAGGCAATTTTTCTCACACGAGTTGAAGAAGTCAGAAAGTTATGTAAGTTCCAGAATATTATTAAAAAAAAATACGGTTTGATAATTATTTATTGCAAAATAATATATTCTAAAAGCCTTCTGATGTTTCCCATTTGATAAAATTTCAAATTGCGAATACCGCAAGACATTCAAAAGGTAAAACGTCAAGAGTGAAAAAAGTCTACAAACAGACTAACATGGGTAGAATTTGATTTGTACAGGGAAGAACATTAGGTAAATTTCAGGGCATGATGGACTTTAAAAATGCGCCAACAGTAGGGGATGAGCATTGGTCTCTCCCAGTTCAGCTTGGAACCAGATCGAATCCGATTCTGGCTGGTGCTTGGTTTCAAAATTTGGAATCGGCAATAACCAATTCGGTTCCTAGTTCTTTGTACAGAACCGGACATACAAACTGGACTGGTGGATTCTCTTTCCTGTTCTCATGCTTTCTCTGTCTTATCTCGTTTAAACTGGAAAACACAGTGTGATTCATCAGTAGTTTGAATTCGGTTTGTTTTTCCCTTTGGAAGAAGGTAGCCTGACAACTGTCCGGAGAGATAATTTCTTTCGCCAATGGAGTTATAAGATGAAGCTTCACTTGGCCGTTCTTAATGTTGGTTCTAAGAACATGGGCAAAATATGAATTAGTCCAAGACCAGGCTGTCTTTAGGACTGTGTTCTTGAATACCGTTTTGACATGTTTCGTTATCTAGGATCCTAACTCAGTACTCTGCGTCAGCACCATCTTTCCGACATGCTGCACCCAATTTAATTCATTTTAGCCGCGCTGAATGCCCATTGTTCTTTTGAATAGCATTCAGTGATTGTCCCCTTAACAGGTTGTCTTTGAGCGAGGAAATTTACTTGTTGATTCTTAATCGAAGTGATGTCAAAAAAGAAAAAACACCGGCTTGTTCTTGGGTTGACCCTATAACCGGCCAGTCTAATCCGATCCATTCCAGGAATAATAGGATCTATTCCTGTTTTCACAAACTATGAACCAATTTAACTGGGTATGTTCTGGGCAGGGGAACCTATCCACCCTAGAAAAATCATTCAGAACGTTACTCTTTGTTTGAGAATTCAGAAAATGACCAGTAATGAATCCCCATATGTGGAATGCCACAAGCCGTGAAAACAAGCTGGCCCAATTGTAGTTTAAAGCCAATACAAATCCAATTTTAATTTCGAGTAATAGAAAGGAGCTGGCTTCTCACACAACCGGTTTGGCACTTTCATGTGTGTTGCAGGTCCCACTTTATGCTGCTGCTCAAACTAACAGGAGCAGTCTCCGCTGCATTCTCGCTGCGCATACTCCTGGATCCTATCAAACTTGTTGGTACTACTTCACCTTCGGATCCAGCCGCCCAAGCCTTGATCATGGAGATTGTGGTCACGTTTTCCATGATGTTCGTAACTTCAGCTGTGGCCACTGACACCAAAGCTGTAAGTATCACAACATTGCTTTATTGGAGCTAAAATTAATAACTCCAGAGCTATTCTTGTTAATCCATTTCCTTTGCAGATTGGAGAGCTCGCAGGTATAGTAGTTGGCTCTGCAGTATGCATAACATCGATACTGGCAGGGTAAGAAACAATATCACTAACAGTACTGCAAAGTCAAGTCTATCAATCGCATTTTCGCAGCAACCAACAGATACTAGACAGGCATTGCTAGCTAAAACCAGAACAAAGAATAACTAGTCTTAGATGGGCAGTCTCTACAGCATAACAGGACATGCAATCCCATAACTAAGAGACTGAATTGAACACTGGAAGATTGTGGAACCTAGCTATGACCATTGTTATAGGTGCTAAAAACCCATACCAAAAATTGAAGGGGCACGATAACAGCATTTTTTACCGCAAAAAATGAAATTTTGCACTATAATTGGCTGACCATAGTACATAAATTAGCCATGACGATAGCTGAAGTTTAGCTCACATTGTAATCCACCACTACTTGCCTGTAATACTTATAGAATTCTGCCCGTGTTATGCTTTCTCTCTAACACGGAAATTAAGTAAAATGATCCAACTTTGCACCGGGAGAACATGCTCAAAAAAATTCGAAAAAAAGAGTGTGGCTAAGGTGTGATATGCAGACCGATATCAGGTGGATCTATGAACCCAGCAAGGACAATAGGGACCAGCACTTGCCAGTTCATACTTCAAGGGACTATGGGTATATGTGGTCGGGCCGGTGACAGGGACGCTTGTCGGGAGCTTGGTCTTACAATCTTATCCGGGTCTCAGATAAGCCGGTCCATGCGATCGCACCTTCGTTTTCGTTCAAACTTCGACGAACGAGGAGCTGCGATGGCCAAGGAGAACAATGAACCGTTCTTGATGCTCTGTTAGAAAAGGGAGAGGTTGCATTGGTTTCTAGGAAAGCCAATGTCATATTTCTGCTTGTGTCCTTTATATGGCTGTATTTCTCGTCATGACATATATGCATAGCAATGCCAATGGATGCTCTAGTGTTCTGACATCTAAAGTTCTGGCACATCTGTGTTTTTCTTTCTTTATGTTAAAAATATGGGATGCAATGTTCAAGTCTGCTTTAGGCGAAAGTCCATTTTTGATCCTTAACTTCGCATTTCTTTCCTATAAAGTCGTTAAACTATGTGTCTTTTGAGTTCTTTAGCGTGCATAACTTTTCTAATCAAGCCCCTTTTGGTGTTTGTTTCGCTAAACAAGCAAATGTGTATAAGTAAATTGAATTAAAGTTTGATTAACGGTAAAAACTGCTTATACACATGTTTCCAAAGTATTTTCATGCATTTAAAAATAAAAATACATAGAAGAGATAAGGGCTAATCATATTAACGCTATGCGGTGCTCAAATTTGGTTTGATGTTCTTGATTCTGAGCATGAATGTCCGATGTCCTCATAGTAATGCTTATGAAGAATTCTTCAAACTCTTACCATGAACGTTTGACACCTTAACACCGATTATGACGTTCTTGAAATTTTGACCACATGGACATCTATGTCTTCTGTAATATCCGGTTCTAATGTTCTTCAAATTTGGAATGTCTTAATCTTACGTCTTATAGGCTTCTTCAAATCTAGTCCCACAAGTGTCAAATTTCTAGTTCAGACATACCACCAATTTCACGTTGAACAAAAAGAGGAAATTGGAGAAATCTCTGCACTACAATTGTGCAAGTAATTGCTCTCATGTCATCGATTTGGTTAATCACTATCAACACTCTTAATTGTCAATTGTTGATTATCGATCATCCCACAATTTTCTTTCCGTATTATCTTTTATAGTGGTGTAGGTCACATTTAAATTGGCTCATTAACTTTGCGAAAAAACTGACAAACGTAAATTTTGATGTCATTTCAAACACTATTTTGGACATTAACTCTATAATTGTTACAAAACATTATTCTAGATATTTATTTGTAACCATTACAAGTCTTTATTCTGAGTATTAAATTTGCAACTATTACAAATATTTAATTTAATTGTTACATTTGAAATTGTTTTAGAGCATTAATTGGTCATTTAAATTTGAAAATGTTTCATATCATTAAACTGCCGATTGATTTTTGAAAACGTTCATAGCATTAATGTGACTATCTTGAAACGTTTCAGATCTTTAATTTAGCCATTAAGTTTGAACCGTTTCAAATTATTAATTTAGCTATTGATTCTAAACTCACTCATGCTCATTAATGATGGCATTGATTTTAGACTCACGATCGTTAATGTATCTATTAATTCTAAACTCCCGTCATATTATTAATTAGGTCATTGAATCTAAATATGCTTCAGATTTTTTATTCGGCCATAAAGTCTAAAGCCCACTTCCAAGCTTTGTAAATTATGAAGTCTCTGTCGATTTTTTATCTTCTAACTTGACTCAATCTAATTAGCTCAACTTGCAAACATACTTGCAATATTCTCTCTCTTGTTCAAGCGTCATTTTAATTGGTTATGATGTGTGACACCCCTAGGTTCATCATTGAGATGACGAATAACTTATACTAACACATTAGCACAACCAGAGAACTGATTCTAGGATCAATCTTATGTTCTGCCAAACCATGAATGACATCTAGCAACATATTATAGCTATCCAAACAATATGAAATGTTTCAAAGAACATATTGACCTGCCAGCTTTAACGACCATGTAATTCGGATCTTCCGTCTCATTATGTCCCAATCGAACAAAGGCTATGGAATTATTGGTCAAGCCACCAATTGATCACATGTCAAAATCTAATTGACATGTATTCTATGAGACATGAACCATTCATTTTTTATTATAATCCGGTGAGGATTTCAATATTATGTAATCTAGATTAGATCACATAGGCACCAATCTTGTATATCTATATAGTAAGAAGATAGATTCCATATTGTGCACTCATATGCTTTTAAGTGTGTAGAACAAAGTATGACCCTCCAAGTATAGGGATGGTTCGATAAAGCATCCAAAATGCGCTCTTGTGAACCATAGTTATGTAACATACAGTCAGTATTGTGCCTTAGGTCTAAGGATCTTACACCTAACCAAAGCGTGAACGATCACACATTGACCTTGCTAAAAGTTTCCCATGTTGCCAATCGTTCTATGCATGTCACATTCAATGAACTTGTCCTAGACAAGCACTTATGTTTCAATTCGGATATCATAATACCAATGACTTGTGAATCATCATCCCCTCCAAGTTTCCAATATTGAATGGTGAAACTTGAGAACACACTTAGTCTCAATAGGATCGTTAATATTCCCTCAATGATCCATCGATCGGGAACTATTTAAAGATTCAGCATAACTGTAAACTTGTCATACATATTTTTAACACCTTAAGAATAAGTTCAATCATAGCTAATCTTATGGACTTATTCATATATAAATAGGATGATGAATAAAAACTTATTTTTCATTAAATAATCGCTAGCTTACATATAACTATTACATGGTTGCTTTAGGCATATAGCTAATAGTCTCCAACTCCAAATTCAAATAATTGAGTTGCATGTCCGTTAGAGCCAATAAGATGCTCACATTGAAAAACACTTTCTGATCCATGAATATCAGCTAACGCATAAGAATGAAAATCTGGAAGATGAAGACTACAACCTGACCTTGAGAAATGAGGTTTCTCAAAACGAATAGTACAAATTGAGTTATTAACATTGGCCCACGGCGGGCTCTTTTTGGGTGCAACAAAGAAGTTAGCTCCAATTCATAGAACTGGTGTTTGAGGATTTGATTGGAAAAGTTAAACATGAAGGACTTGATCGTACAAATTAAACTTGCAAAGACTTGTCTGAAAATACAAATTTAGGACTGTTTATAATGAAAATCATGTAGAATTCATTGTTCTAAGTGGCACACATTCTTCGTAAGAATTCACTGATGAAAACGGGGTATTGAACAGAATGAGGTGAGAACAGAACGGGGAAAAGGATGCAATGCTGACAATCGATAAAATAGAATTAATGGTTTAACTTGCATTTGATTTTCATGATAAATAGTGTAGAAATAGTAATATAAAGCGTGTTTGATTTTGATAAAGCAACGGAGTGAATTGTGGTTCAACATCTGTCCTATTTCTTTCAACCAAATATGGCTTCGGCGAATAAAATTTTTAATGAAGGATTAAATTTTCCTCTGATGTTTGTTTATGCATCAATTTGCTCTTCAATGCTTTTTTTTTTTTTTTTTTTTTTTTTTGGTGATCCAAAACGTCTAGTTCGTCACTTTATGGCGGTACATAGCCGCCCGAGGAACTGGAGTGATGCTAGCGGAGGACCCACCACCTTGACATCACGCTAAGACGCCGATGCTTCCAATGGGTTTTGACCGCACCTTTCCCCCAAGTTTGAGTGTATCCGAACATGCCAAAGACGGTGGTTTCAATGCTTATTTTCTTGGCACTCAATATTTGGAATAATTCCAAATAAAAGTTTGCATCAAGATCATTTTCTCAAAAAAATATTCAAATTAGACATTTGTTTCAAAATAAGAATTTGATACACATTTTGTCAAAAACAAAAAAACAGAAAACTAAAAAGTCAATTAAAAAAAATTTAGATTGGAGAAGAGATTGCAAAGTCGGAACGGTGGGGGTACACACCCTCGACCATTTGCAATCTGTCTTAATTGCCCTCAAATCCTTTTTGTCGGTGTTTTTTTTTTTCCCCACCAAATCTTAATTACTTCTTAAGCACGTGATTTTTATTATGGAAATGGCTATAAATATTATAAAAATATATTTAATCCGGGAAAATTTAGCACATCTACAAGAGACTCAAAATAAATTATTTAAACTCGATAGCATAAACCATTGGATTTACTTACACGTTGGCTGTCCTTCTATATTGAAGGTGGGGGTTCAAATCCCCATTTTCTCAGAGGGTTGGAGAGACAAATTAGTTTCAATCTACAAGGGAGCGAGCAAAAGCCGGCCAATTAGTTCAGTCTACAAGGAGGCTAAGCAAAAGTCTCAAAAGTCGACGAATTAGTTTGATACAAGGAAAAGTCACGAATTAGTTTTCGTTACAAGGAGGTCGAGCAAAAGTAAAAGTAGTCTAAGAGTGAGTTTCACTTCACGCCACGGAGAGGCATGGCAAAAGTTTGAGTGAGAGTAAAAAAAAACTCGATAACATATTCGGAGCTATTGATTCAAAAATTAACAAAATTATGTGCATGTTTCCTTTTTCTATTTATTTATTTATTAATTTTACGTACTCTATTTTAGATCTAAAATGGTTGATGGATCTTTCATTTTGGGCCTCTTCATTAAAGTGACATGGGCTTTTCTTTTAATTAGCATGCAAACATTACGCTCAAAAACAGAGAAATTTAGTTTAGTGGGTTAGATTCATTAGGTCAATTACTCAGTTAAACGTTTACGCATAATAACTTTTCTTGTCAAAAAAAAAAAGTTAGCTAACCATCGATGTTCGGACCCTGGCATCAATTCATGTCAGCCGGTACTTATGCCAAGAGGTTTTGAATTCGTTTCTTAGATTACATTGGGATTACTAAGTAAGGATTAAGTTAATCGTGATTTAAATTAATTGTATTTTGGTTTAATAGTGTTCTCGCCCTATAGATATATAATTTACACTCTTTATTTTTGAAATGTTCATAATATTATATATTTATTTCTTTCATCATAATTTCACCTTGGTGTTAAATTAGACAAGCCTAAGGTGCACTACGCACACACCTCGGTGCGCACTTGCATGCGCACCTGAACACACCTCTTATTTCATTTCATTTCATCATTCCTTAACCAATAACATCACTCTTTCAGCATCGATCCTCAACATGCCCGTTTCATCCAATAGCCACGTCAGCCTATATAGTTGTCGTGTAATTTGCAAACAACTACGATAGCCTTTTGCGGTGTAGCCTGCATAGTAACCACGATAACACACAATGGTCAGTAGTAGACACGTCAGTATCGACCATTTTCTCTGCCACGACTGAACTGCTTTTGGCGATCACCCAGGCATTTTTCAAATCTTTCATCCAAAATCAAGTTGACTTCTACTAAGAGGGAGATGTTAGAGACATTATTATATTCCATGATTTCCCATATCCCTCACTTAATGTTGCATACGTCTAGAAGATTCTCATTTCTCTCTTTGATTGTGTATATGCGTAATTGATATGTTAATTTTAGAAAGTCATCTAATAAAGTCTACTAATAAGCTCATGTACTCTCCATAAAATAAATATTTCAATATATAAAAATTACACAATTCTCTTTTTCCACATTATTCTTATCTTCATTGACAACAAAACTAAGTGAATGTTTTGCAAACGATTCCATTCACGTGTGCTGAATAATTTAGGCATCAGTAATGGATAAATAAGATGAGGGGGTGAGTAGCTTCAATATAGAATTTTAAAGATTCGTTCTTGTGTTGCTTAAAGCCATCAAAAGCCTATTTTGTAACTTGATTTTTAGTTGGTCCATTTTGATATGAGTTACTCACTTGATTATAGGAATAGATACATCACAAATCATAAAACTTATTACAAAAAGTATAATTGACTCTTAAATTTTTGAAAGATGCAACGAGTCCTTATCAAATTGGTGTAATCAAGTCATTCAATTAATTCTATCTAATTTGACTATTGAAAAGGGGTGACGTGATTTTTTCTTTATACTTTCTTAAGACACTTAGGGTCAATGTGGTGCCAAAATGCCACGTCAAAAAAAAAAAAACTTAAGAATTTAAAAAGAATAAGAAAAACGGATCCGGACTGTCTAAACCAAGGGCTAGTTGAGTTGCTCTTGCGGCAGCTCCCTGGCGAGGTTGGCCTCTCCGCGATCTGGACCATCTAGTCGACAATACGTCCTCGTGGTTTGTTGCGCCACCTACCAATGCTTGCTTCTGCAAACTGCTTCTTTATGGGTGGTCGGAGAATCGACAGCCGTAGCAAAGGGTTGAACTTAGAGTCGATGAAGACGAGGTTGCGGTTGAAGAGAGGAAAAATCAGGCAGAATCTGACCATTATCAAGACGTTGTCGGCCTAGACAGGCATACCACCCGGAGTCGAGGCAAGAATTTGAATTCGAAGTCAAAATCTTTACCTTCTTCGTCTTCTTCCTTGAGCTATGGCTTTTGCTATGCATATTTGATTTTGATATTTGACAAAATAAAACAAAAGGAGTGCCAAAACTTTCATATAACCCTCTCACTTGAGGGCTATGACTTTTTTTTTTTTTTTCTCTTATTGAAATATCATATTGGAGTAAAATCAAATTATTTGAGTGTCATTTCAGACAAATTATCCTATGTACATTTTTTACTTAATTTTCCATTTTGAATGGACTCTTTAAATTTTTTTAAATTTTAAATTATTTATTTTGGAATTTTTCTTTTCCTTTCATTTGCTTTTTTATGTTTTATTTTTATTTTTCCTTTGTACCAACAACCCTTGCTTTGTCGACTAGGAAGGCTCTTGCCAGCAAGCGTGAAGGCCTCACCCATGGTTGGTGGCGTTAACCAGGGCCTTTGCGTCATTGTTCGGGCTAACAAGACCATGATGTCCTTGCCCAGGGTCTTAGCGGTTTGCTGGCTATGTGTGAGGCAACCCTCCTAGTTTGGATGGGCTGGAGTCCATGAGCATTAAAAAAAAAAAAAAAAAAGAGCAAAGAAAAACACAAAAACAAAATAAAAAACAAAAAAAGTTAAAAATTGTCAAAGATTGGTGATGCTACATGGATGAACAGTGTCCACGTTGGATTTTGTGACGAAAACGAATGCTCGATAGCACTTAAGTGATTGGTTTTTTAAATTTGTAAGCGCTTAAGTGAGTGAATAAAAAAGTGATAACATTCAAATGAGAGTCGTATGAAAAATTATGGAAATCATACTATTTTTATCTAGAAATTTGAGCCGGCTCTAGGGACATTGATCTTGAACTTCTCTTCCGAAATCCTCCGCTAACTTGTCAAAAGGCATAATTATTAGCCAAAATCAACAACTCCTCAACCAAAATGGCAACACATTCTCGTTCCAAACATCCACCAAAGTGGAAGGGACTTAACCGGTCCAAATCAAGAATCACAATCGCAAAGTTTCCAGCTTCTTTTCTCACAAGAATTAATTACTAAAAAGAAGGTAGAATTGTTAAAATTGGAAAATCAATTGGGAGGGAATCAGCCAGGAACATCATCTCCCTTAGAGCACAAATTACGACGTGAGTCTCAACTTTGCAATCAAGTTTCGAGGATTAAAGGAGGGATGGATGGATACGACCTATATTGCAAGACAAGCTTGCCATCAATGGATGTCGCAACCCAACCCCTTGCAATCTCAAGAAGGTGGGAAGGTTTAGAAGTACTTGATCATGAGAGTTCCCTTATGATTCGTGTTTCAAAAGATATCATCACCTCACCTTTTTGGGACGAACTCTTATGAGTTCTCTCATACATGGTTGCAAACTCTCCTAAACTCGTACCTCACGTGACAATGAAGGTATCGTGATCCATACCCACATAGGTGACACACATTGAAGAGGAGGTCGGGTGTGGATATTGAATTTTGGGGTATCTTTACCATGGTAGCCCTCCCAATAGTATTTGCTCCCCATATATGGCATCATTTCATCCACTAGAAACTTTCCACGGCATGTATGCTAAACCATGGTGAGCCTTGTTGAGACCTACACCCCTTGCGATGGGTTTATTATATTATCTAATTGTTTAGGACAACCTAATAAGGACTAGAGTCACCATTAGCCTTGTTTCGGGAGCCGGCTAGAAAACTTGATTGAGGGTTAGGAGTAATCCCTCGATTTCTATGCAAAGAGATTCTAGGTTCAAAGACTTGAGTTACACTAATATTTTTATTAGCTCCATTTCAGTACTTAACGTTTTATCTTGTTGCCTAAGGTGTCCATGTCACGTCCGATCCTCCATACATGCATGCCCATCATTCCTTGGTCGATTAAATAGCAACATCCAAGGACATGCCACCGACCCATTCAATCTAATGCGCACGTCGACAGCAAATAATTAATCCACAGACAACAACAAGATGGGATAGAAAAGTAGGGCCACAATTTTCAAATTAACACATTATTAAAACCACAATATGGTTTACAAATAGAGGCTAAGCCTTAGGTCTAAGTATGGGAAGCCTATCTTCAAAAAGGACTTCTGAGCCCTCCACGCTCCCCGATCCTTCCACCTCAAGTTTTGAGTTCTCCACCTTAGGGACCTGAAAATGTATCCCACAACATGATGAAAATGACATCTTAAAGTTCAACCTCCCAAGCCCTGACTAGGAAGAAAATATACCAAATGGCTGCCCAAGACAAGATAGGTCAGAGGACTTACTTTTGTCTCATTCCTTATGATCAGATAATTCAAATAACCATTCAATCATTTCAACCAATCAATTCAATCAATCGGATCAACCATTGATCAATCGATCGATTAATTATATGTCATCATAACCATTCCTCAGTCATCTCAATCAATACTATCTATAAAGTCTAATCATAATCCATGATTGCTTACTTTAAGCTGGTAATAGATAGTATAGCTCACTAGAAGCTACCAAATATACAAATATAGTATACTGAATATATCTTATTTAAGTCTGCTAGATAAACTGATAGTATACTATATATATATGCTTTAAGCTACCACGTATACTACTATAGAACACTAAATATGCTTTCACAAAAGCTACCAAATCCACTGATATGATATACTGATCTACTGATCTGATATATTAATTATGCTCACGTAAGCTACCAATCCAAAGTCTGCGGGTTGATATAATATATCATCCTGTCATTTAACCATTTCGCCATTTTTATCATTCCCGATAAAATACTCCATGTGTGGATATACAGTTGGCCTTAGCTAAAATATAATATTTTTACCTTTGAAAATTCCACTAGTTTCAACAACCCATAAACATATTTTTGGTGCGTAAACCGACGCACGGTGATTTTCTAATTAATTACTAAAATTAATAAATTTAGGGATAAATTCCTAAAATACAAATCATACAAAATATGCACAAATTAAAGCTCAATTAAATAAATAGAGCACAAGACTGAAATTAGCATAAAATTCTAGTCACTGGCTATTCCGATCTAATTTCTAAAAAAAATTAATTAAATAATTACTAAAAATAAATAATAAATGCCAATAAATAGAACTTAGGCCCGTAAAAAGCTTCAATTAAAAGGCGAGACGGTACCGGAAATTTTCAAACCACTCTAGATATATACTAGATCTTGTTTAGGTTATAATTACACTATTTTAACCACCTAACATGCAATAACAATTACTAATCTAACTATCCACATAATCCATACTTAGTCTAAATTAGAGGTGTTAAATGGGTTGTCAACCTATTTATGAACCCATTTATAGTTAAATGGGTCATTAATCAGCCAAGCTTTATCTTATAAAGTACCCATAATAAGTTTTAATGGTGTAAACACTAAGATATATGGATTTTAAATGGGTCACTTTTCTTTTATGACCCATTTATTAACCCATTTTTCACTCAAAACCTTATTATCTCTCTTTCTTTCTCTCTTTAACTTTATAATTTTTTTTTTATAAAAACTGAAATTATAATTTTTTTTTTTTTCCTTTTTTTTTTCCTCCGGCCGCCGGCAACGGCGACGGCTAGCGGACCGCCAGCGAGCCTCGAGCTCGCCGCTGTCCGGCGAGCTCGAGCTCGCCGGATCGGGCGAGCAGAGGCCTCGCGACGCCGGCGAGCCTCGAGCTCGCCAGATGTGGCAGGCGAAGCCTCGCCAACGTCCAGCGAGGCTCGAGCTCGCCGATGTCCGCTGAGGCCCGAGCCTCGCCGATCGGGCGAGACTCGAAGCTGCGGCGGGCGAGGCTCCAACTCGCCAGATCCGCGAGGGGCGAGCTTCAAGGCCGGGCGTTAGCAAGCCGGCGAGGCTGGGTCGCTTGGCGATCGCCGGCCGTCGTCGTGCCGGGCTAAGCCAAAAGAAGAGGAAGAAGAAAGAGAAAAAGAAAGAGAAAAGAAAATTAAAATAATTAAAATTTTAATTTAAAAATATAAAAATAATAAAAAAATTTAATTTTTAAAAATAAAAAATTATTAAAATTCGATTTTTTTAAATAATTATTTTTAAAATTTGTATTATATAAAATCATGTTAGCAATACCATTTTAAAAAAATATATATGTTTTTTTATGTTTCGTTAAATGGGTCGGGTATGGGTTGGGTAGATATAGGTTAGGTCGGGTACGGGTCAAAAAATTTTTATTACAATAAATGGGCCATAAACAAAGTTAAATAGGTCGATTTGGGTCGACCATTTACGACCCAACCCAAACCCGACCACCCACCCGTTTAACGCCTAGTCTAAATTAATCAATCTTAAACGTCATTAACTTACTAAGAAAAGAATTAGTTAGTTAAACTCACTGATTCTGCACTCGTCTTCGACCAAAATGACGGGGACACAACAACGGCCGATAAACTCCAAAGCAGTGGTGCTGACGGGGGCCGGAATGACCTGAAAATGGCCCCGCAAAGCCTGTGGATGGGCTGGTCTTACGGCTCCAACGCTGCTGGCCTTGCTTCTTCGTAGGGGATGGGCCGTCACGCGGCTTAATGGTGGGAGCTCGGCGGAGACGCGGTTGACGTGCAAGCTGCTCGGTGAACTTCGCAGCTGGAGGGAACGAAACGGTGGGACAATGGCCGCTCGGTGAGCTGCTGCAGAGAAGTTGGGTGGTGCCAGCAGCGTGAGGAGGGAGTCGGTGGAGAGACAGAGGATGTGGAGAGAGGATGATGATCTTCGAGGCTGCTGCAGCACAAAAATGGAAAGGAAAGCAGCGGATTTGGTTGAGGACATGTGGCGTCTTCGAAGAAAAATTGAAAGAGAAACGAAGATAGAAGGGGATGGGGATTCGGCGAAGCTGGCGCATGAAGAAGGGAGATGTGCGGCTGTAAACCGAGGGAAAACATGCGGAGAAGAATGGCTTTGGAGAGAGAGAGAAATAGATGTCGGTCAAAGAAAAATTCCCCGGGGGGGGGGCGGGGGCGGGGCGAGAGAGAGAGAGGGAGATAAGAATGAAAAGCAAAGTCAAAGAAGATGAGGCAAATGAAGACCAAGTAGGGGCTGTCGGCAGGTGGTGGGGCCAAAGGGAAACGTACGAAATGGAGAGAGAGAGAAGGAAAGAAAGGGAAAGGAAAATAAAAAGAAATTCTTAAAACCAAAATTCTTGATCTTGCTCTTGTTTAATCCAATTTGATCCCCAAAATTCCTATGCTACAATACTTGATCCTCACTTGTATTTTTGCACCGAATTTACCTCAAATAACAAGTCTTGGGCAACAAAAACGCAATTTCTCTCAATTCCTTCGTTTCATTTTTTCGGAATCTGATTTTCCTAACAAACCTCTCCGATCAAGGGTCCATTTTGTTGAAGAAAAAGCCCACACAACTTCCTTTTTACCAAGTAGTTCACACAGGAGACCAAAATCCCTTTAATTTGGCCAATCCGAATTTTCGTTTGTTTTTTTTGAATCATCCAAGTCGATTTTACGTAAAAATCCCGAACTTGCCAAAAATTCCTCGAAAGGTGAGTTGACGTTCCTAAAATAACTCGTGAGATAACAGAACTTTCAATTTCTAAATTTGAGTTTAGATTCGCGATTAATTTCAATTTGAAGTGATTTTAACATACGACCTAATTTAAGGGTAGTTTTAGGAATTTTTGGTGCATTGAACCGATTTGTTGATTTTCTTCAAGCCACACGTATCTTTTCGACACATCGGCGACCCTCGTTGTCATGAAAATATCAAAGTTCCAAATATGGACATGCGCGCCAAAACGACAAAAATCATTATAGTGCCGATTGACGAGAATTTTTCAAATTAGTGGAATCATCCACATTTAGCCATGTGTCCGATCAAACCGACCTATCTCTCGATTTCTTATCAATTTTTAACTATGCCGTAATGACCTTGCAGACTAAAGCACGGCCGATAAATCGATTCTTGGTCAAATTTCCAAGTCTATTGCGTTTGAAATCACGGCTTCACCCGATAGGCTGGGCTTATCTCGTGAACTATCTCAGAAAAAGCACTATTATCGCGTTGCATGAAAGGCCTAACTTCTCCAATCAAAATCAAACTGAATTTTCAAGATATCACAGTCCATGCATTTCTTTCTACTTTTTCGAGTTGATTATACTAAGTGATCACACATGGATGGTTGATTTCATGCAATTGTATTTCTAAGAAAAGGAAAAGAAAAGCATGCAATTGAAATTTAAAGATAGGAAGTAAATAATCAAATGGGCAGTTTAAGGAGAGTAATAAATCTAACATGCAACCCTAAACAACATAAGAAGGGAAAAAAAAAAAAAAAAAGAAACAAAAAAAGAACCTGCAACTCGTCAAGTGTTTATAATACAAGAAAACCTTAAACATATGTTGAGGATGAATGGTACAACATATAGTCGGATAAGATATCGACCTTCCATCGTCTTCATATCTTGACGGCCCTCCATCTCCAAGAGTTGAATCTAATCCTAATCTAAAACTAAGACTAGGTACATACAAAAGGAAAGAAACGGCCATTCATAACAAACACAAACGCAACCATGAAACAAACAAAAAGAATCAATCAATTGAAACAATATTTGAAATTAGCCTAGTTGGCCTTAGGGTCAGCCTTTGCAATTCATGTGCCAGTCCCTCTAGATGCCTATTCCAATTTATTTTCATGACTTATAGCCAATAGTTACGATTTGTGTTCTTGCATGCCACTAGTGCTAAAAGTTCCTAAGACATGCTCTAAGTGAATCTCAAGGTCTATCCACGGAGTCATGCATCAAACCTAAGCATACATCTAAAATCCACATGCATTGTAGGAAATAAACATGCAAGCAGGCCCTTGAGCTTTATTTCTCAAACAATCAAACAATTCTAGTGAGCTAACAATGAATCACTTATTCTATCGACAGAGGTCAAAAACAATGATGTAATTCATGTATGGTTCATGTGATGCCTCAAAAAGTTGAAATGTGTTCAAAGCATCGAGAAGGAAATGAAATATTTTGACATAGGTGTATCTTGGCTATGGAATGCATTTAATTGTCAAAGCTAATCCGAGGCGATATCATGCACTACTAACAGATGTCACAGGCATTTTAAATATAGTCCAAACCTAGACAAGTTCAATGTCAAATCAAAAGTTTAAAAGATGCTAAACAATTAATGCTGAAACATTACATTGTACCAAAGCCACTTTGACATGCAAAAATCAACGTTTTGAACTCAACTTCGGAGAAAATGTCACTAAAAGACCTTTTTTTTTTTTTTCGAAAAATCTTCAAAAAAGAAGATTAAAGAATTTGAAATATATTTCATGAAGATGATTAATCCTAACTCAGCATGCAAATTTATCCAAAAAAATCTGAAAGAATAACACAACAGAAAATCGTAACACCACATCGTAAGACAAGGCAAACTGATTCAACAAAATTGACAATGGACCCATTGATATTTTGTCTTAAGAAAATTACACAATGTGCATAACATCATGAGGAACAAATTTCATGAAGAAATTTTCCTCAAAAGAGCTTTGTAGGTATTTATAAAAATTCAATGAAATTCAACATTGCATCAGGAAAGCAGCAAAACAGCAGGATATCAAGACATAACAACAGAGATTTGACGTAGTAAACAAAGTATAAAAAAAAAATGTGAAAAATTTCACCACAATGCAGATAAAAGAGTGAAATCAAAGTTTGTTAAGGATCTGACTTAAGAATCTCTAATGAAAAATCACACTAAAATAACAAAAATCTGACTAAACAAGGGTAAAACAAGGGTTCCGAATTTTACCTAAGTCATATTTCTAATCTAATTCGGTGAAAATGGAAAGCGGAATTGGAAAGGTCTAAACGAGTCTTACAACTTTCTAGGAGGGTTTAAATCCAATCGAAGTCAAATTGATGTTCGAAAATCAATGTTCTTGAAGGCATGCGAATCAGCCATTTACAAAACAAAACATAATGTATGTTTAGTAACCTATAACACCACTTAAACAATCCATGAAAAGCATGAAACGTGCACATGACATAAGGTTGAATGTGATATTAATTTGGGTAAAACATCTAACCCTAAATTGGGATGCAAAGAAGTTATGTGAGTCATTAACATTGCAAAGTGGCTTAGAACTAGGAATGAAATGTTCAATAAATTTCAAATGCAATTAGCCTAGTTGATGCATGATTTTCACAAATCAAATGAGGTTCAAATATGACATGCCATGTATGGATCTGTAGCTTGTAACATGCACTTCAAATGTCAAGAAGTCGTCTATGCATGATTTGGTCTTTAAAGAGACCCATACAAATGTGTTTTAGTAGGCCCATGATAAGCTCCTAATCTAAGACAACTATCACAAAACATGCTTATTCTCGATAATGTAGTGACGTGTAAAAATCTTATGAAAAATTCTACATGTGGAATGTGACGTGATGAACATCTTTCGTGAAGAAACCTAAGCTCAATTTAGATCACACAATCCTATATGAAAATAACAAGATAGAGGCATATTATGAGATGCACTAATGGCACCAACAAGCATAAATGATGCATTTGGTTCAAAGATTTTTAAAGCCCAATGAGAAAATGCAGCTAGTTTTTAACTTAAAGGACTTACGCAAATGCAAATGCCGTTTGGTAAATATGTTTTGAGAAGCAACTTTGAGAGAAATGCCGTTTGATAAAAAAATACATTTGAAAAGCCATTTGCGTGATTAATATTAGTTTTTTTTATTTCATTTGTTTAAAATTGAAAAAAAATAATGTATACAACTTTTAAATATAAATTTTGACAATAATACTAAAAAAATCAAATACATATATATATTTAAAAAAAAAGACCAAATCCTTCGTTGAAATTATTCAATTTTTATTTGTTTAAAATTGAAAAAATAATGTATGTAATTTTTTACATATAAATTTTGACAATAATGCTAAAAAAATCAAAATATATATATATATATATATATATTTTTAAAAGACCAAAATATATATTTATTTAGTATTTATATAATTTTGATTTTTTTAGCATTATTTTGGCATTTAAAAAAAAGTAATGAGGGTAAAATTAGAAATTTGAAGAATAAGTGATGATAGTTTTGGGAAAAAAAAGAAGTAAGTTTTAGCATTTGGCTAAATGCTAAAAGCTCAAAGTTAGTCCCTACTAACATTTGGCTTTTAGCCTTCCGAATGGTGACTTTAACTTGAAAGCTATTTGAAATTGGTTGCCAAATAAGTGCAACATTTCCCTAAAGGACTTTCAGTTGAAAGTTCTCGGAATCGCCGAACCGAATGCATCTAAAGACTTTCACGCATGCAATTGACATACCAAATGATGCTCAAATCATTCGAATCATACATCTTTAGAACACACACAACATGTATTACGACACTCATGAAGGACATAAAGTCAAATGGATTCATATACAACCTTAATTTCACACAAATGCAATTCGGACCTAGTGTAGGACGGACATACCTACAGTCAGTTTTTGGAGATTTTGCCTTATCGAACATCTTCAAAAATTACGGAAAAATTATATGTTGTAAAAAAAAAACAATTTCGTGCAAATCTCATGAAGAAAATTTTTCCAAAATCCAACCACAAAAGTCAACACAAAAATGTCAATGCAGAAAGTTAGACAAAGTTAGAATATTAAATTGACCTAAAAAACTATTGAAGAATCGATAGATTTTGGAGGTGTTTTTCAATGATCAAACGATGTTTGTTTAGGTTGTGCAACCTATTAGATTGAAGCTCATGAAATTTATTTTGTATTTTTAGAAGGGCTTGAGTCAGAAGCTCATCTACTACCTCATTCAAGCCAAAACGGAAAGTCACTCACAGAGACACGGAATTGCAAATCAATAAAGATTAAGTTTAATCAATCTCAAGTTCATGATCAATGAACATCAAACCATAGCAAATCATTCAATAAAATTATCAATCTTAGATCTAAGCATATTATGTAAATCTAAACTTGAATCCTAGCCCCGATTGATTAAGCTGATCTCGCCTCATCAGATTCGAGGTTAGAACGTTTACCTTATGTGTTTTTTCTTCGAGTTTAGACACGATTGGATGAAATAAACTTTGCCAAAACACGACCGGGACTCTGAGATGGCAACCGGATCACCTAGGGTCAAATCACGACCAGTTGAGCCGCTAGTTCAACAAGGACAGAATCGGTCCAAAACCGAACTAGCCTTGGACGTCGGCGAAGATCTGGATCACCGGAGGATCTCCGGTAATGAGATGACTAATCCCCGACCACAACAAGGTTGGGGACTCCCCAGAGTGAAGATCAATAGCAAACAGAACCAACGAGATCCATCGGACCACGGGTTCAGGTGGTCAAAGGAACCGGTATAAATCCGATCGGTTCTGGATCACCGGAGCAAAACTAGCCACTAGAGATGGTTCGGTGGTTATTTGATCAATCCCCGACCTTTGGATGGTCGAGGACATGCCTGAGGACAAATCGGAACAGGTTAGGAGCTTC
The DNA here is from genome assembly GCA_017140395.1 of Eucalyptus lansdowneana. Lineage (NCBI taxonomy): Eukaryota > Viridiplantae > Streptophyta > Magnoliopsida > Myrtales > Myrtaceae > Eucalyptus > Eucalyptus lansdowneana. The sequence goes on from CM029487.1 coordinate 66,980,334, forward strand.
GGGAATGGCCACTGGACACCGATCAAGGAAGAGAAACTTGTTGGATTGAGGGTCGGTTCAATTGCCAACCTCAATTTCCGACGAGATCATGTTCATAACCTGAGCTGCTGTGATCACCAGAGTTGGGAAAAGATCTGATCAGATCGACGAGATGTGGAGGAGGACTAGAGGAGGTGGTGTAGCGATGAGGATCATTGGTGAGGGAGCTACGTTGAAGGCAATGGACAGCCATACGCGTCAGGAAGGAGGAGGAAGAAAGGGTGCGAAAATGCAAATAAGAGAGGGAAAAGAGAGAAAATTCTGATATGAATTTAGCAAATGAGCTCCCATTTGCATTTCAGAGGGAAAAAACCTCTTATACTAAGGCTTAATTGTCGAATCTTGATCGTCGATTCAATATGACGGTCATAATTTTGATTTGATGGCTAAATTAAGTCCATTAAAGGCTAATCACACTTAGAATATGCTTCATGACCAATCAGATGGGTTTGATTCGCAAAAAATTAGGGTTTAAAAAGAGAATCGCAATCAGGGCATAATTAGGGGCTAAATCGTAAATTCATGAAATTTAGAGACATTTTGCAAAATCATGAGAATGTAAGGGCATAGTAAAATACACACAACAAGGAACTTGGAACCAATTGTTGGCGACCTAGAACTAGTTGTCAAGGGGCCGAATCGGCTTGCCTCGCTAGCGATTGTTTGTATCATGCAGCCGATTCACGCAGTTTGATCTGTTCCTAATCGGTTCTTAACCAAGTTTCTAATTTATTCTTGACTAGGCAGTCCATATGGGTTCAAAATTTATGCAATTTGGTCCATTGATAACTAAATTGAAGAAAACTTGTTTAATTTGAGGAGAATTTGTCCCTTTTTAATCAAATTAAGCCAATTAAACCTTGTAAATGCAATATATGGATTTTCTATTGACTTAATTGATTGATTATCATGAAAAATAGCAGACCTAGACCATGGATACATGTAATTGAACATTATATGCTAAAAGAAACAATTTTGCAATTTTTGGCTCAAATTCACAAATTAATTAAAATTGAATTTAATTAATATTGCCATAAACCTATTTGACTAATTATCAATACTTAGGATAGTCTGTCACATCCAAATTGACCTGATTGAAGTTACGAAACTTAGACCAAAAATGAATTGAGGTCTAATATTGAAAGTGGATCTTGATTGATGAAATCAAATCTTAATCTTGAATGGGTAAACTTGAATTTCTTCAATTGAAGTTCAATTGCTCAATTTTCCTATATTCAAGAAAGCAAAATTCTTCAAATTGGGTATATTTACCCATCCCGCGTGGACGATATGGTTCGTGTCTCGCCCTCGACCGGCAGGGAAGGGGTTCAAAACTTCTTGCCCCCATTGTGCGACTCACCTGCAACCCGTGGGAGGTGGGTCCCTACGGGTGGCCCGAAGTTTACGCCGCCGGATTCTTGTACCGGGTACCGTGGTTTCCGTGTCACAAAAAAAAAAAAAAAAATCAAATTAGGAAGTTTTCAAGTGAATTTCTCAAAACATACTCTAGATTTGGATTTCTAAAAAAAAAGAGAGAGTTACAAATGTCCATTCGCAACACGTGAATGATTGATTTGAACCCCCTTATTAGGTCTTAAAATGGTAATTTGCCTTTTCACATGACAATTCTCAAAATTAAATGAATGAGTGGATTAGAAATAGTCCATAGACCAAATATCGTGAAAGGAACTTAATCTAATTATGACTAAATAAAAGTAATTTTATTTTTGGTTGATTTCGAACCTAAAACTAAAATTTTTGGAAAACAAGGTTTTTAATTAAATTTTTGCAGAATTTTCGACACAAAAGTCAAATGAACACTAAAGAAAAGTATAGTGAGGATTTTCTATTTTTTTGGTCAAATATTTAAACAAATGTCAACCATTTAGTTGATTTATTTTAAAATGTTGATTTTTGAGTCAAATCTTTAAAATTTTTGAAGACCGACTTGATTAAAGTGAAATTAAAGTTATTTGACATCTTTTTGGGAAAAATGCTAACTTTTGACTCAAGGTTGACTTTTTGTCAAGAGGTTGATCAAAAGGTCAATTCGAAATTCAACCGTTTGATTTTTCTAGTTTTTGTTGAAAATGATTAGGAATTACTTAAAAGTGACAATGCAAAAGAAAGAAATGAAAAACGATACTTTTTGGTTGAGAAACGAGTCTCACACAATCGAAAGCCCTAATCCCATTTTTTACTTTTTTGATGCGTCGACTAAAAATCAAGTGTCAACAACAGATAGATGGATACCACCAGAAATCCTTTGGCAACTTCATCTTCTTCGTCTTTTCTTAATTTTTTAAAAATTTAATCAATTACCTTTCAAAGATTTCTTTTTTTCGGACAATTAGTGGGTAGCATATTAGCGCCACAAGTTTTAAAAAGAAAAACAAAAAAATTATTTCATCATTTTTCACCAGTCAAATTAGATGAAGAGTGACTTGATTATATCAATTTGATAAGTTTTAAAACTCAATTATAAATTTCAAAATTTTTAGGTTTCAATTATACTTTGCGAGAGGTTCTAGTATTTTTTATCCAATCATTTTTTTTTTTTTTTGTAAACCAAGTTAAATTGAGTTAGAAAACTCGAACCCTATGAAATAGACCATGATGGGTATTCTCTCTCATCCCCCCTTCTATTATACCTTCTCATTTGCCATGAGAATGAAAGTTACCAAAAATATGTTTAACACATTGAATTTTTGCATATTCAGTCTCAAACATTTCAATTATGCTAGTTGAATCTTAAATCTTTTCACATTTTACTAGTTAAGTTCATCCAGTCAATTTGAGAAGAAAATGGCTAACTTTGGCATTAATAGTACCATGTATAATGGCTGGTAGTAATGTAGACAATTTATTATAATTTTTTTTTTCATTTGAATTTTTTATTTTATAATTTTGCATTTTGTTTCTTTTATTTTTTCTCTCTTTATTAGTTTTCTTTTTACCAAGCCCTACAAGCGTCATTAAACCCTCGTTGGCCATAGGCAAGGGCTGGTAACCCTTACCTAGTGGCCAACGAGGGTTGGCAACCATTGCTTGGCTTAGAAGAAAAAAAGGAAAAGAAAGAAAGAAAAAAAGATAAGGAAAATAAAATACAAAAATCAGAAAATTTTATAAAAAAATTATTAAAATTATCTACATCATCATTATTCGTGCCATGTAGGATGCCTAGAGTCCACCTTAGCTATTTTAGGCTAAGATTGGTCGATTGACTCAATTGGTAAAATGTGAAAATGTTTATGAATAAATTAACACAATTGAAAGGTTCATGACTAGATTAGCGTAAGAATAATAGGTTTATGGGTGTTTTGGTAATTTTTTTTTGAAAAGGTGCTCCCATGGTCATTGCCTAACCCATACTCATTGAAAGTGTGTAAAGACTTTAATTGCTAGCTACGTTTTTTTTTTTTTTTTTTTTGGTTGGCCCTACTTACTCCTATTCTAACTCTCACTCTCGACTTTCGCTTTGCCTCCTTTTGTCAGGGTGTGGAGTCGAAACCCACTTTTAAGACAAACTAATTTGTCCCTGCCCCTAGCCCCCGAGAAGGTGGGGATTCATTCAAACCCTCACCCCATCTCTCATTTGGAAGGGTGACCACCGGGGTAAACCCATTGAAAGTGTGTAAAGACTTTAATTGCTAGCTTCCTTGAAGAGCTCTCTCTCTCTCTCTCTCTCTCTCTCTCTCTCCCATCACTTGAGAAAAATATTTGATAGGCCTAGCGCTCCACGTCAATGAACATCCTCTCCAATCGTTGCTCACTACGGGTCCATTGCAAGGTCCACTTGTCAGAAGATTTAAAGTCCTTTTTTTCTCCCTCCTTCTGTTATCACTCCATGGTTTTACAAAAGCATGGTTTTTTCTCTCTTTCCCTCTCAAAGCACACAAAGCATTTCCTTAAAAAATATGAAAGAGCAAGAAAGAAACAAGACCTAGAATTAGAATTCATTTGAGATTGTATTGCATAAAAATAAGTCAATTTCAGTCGATCCATTTTCCATCCACCCAAAATTAACTTGATTCACCTATTCAATAGGCCCGATGTTGCTTGCATCCTCTTCTAGCACTCGTCTCTTTTTCATCATGTTCCTTCTATTCTATTCCACGTATTGCCAATTTTAGCTCCCCTTTCTACTTCTTCTCCTCTTCTTCTTATCCTTCTAAATTGTTATGCATTAAAGTGTTTATGGAATCCACGTGCATATCCTTCATTTTACATGACATTTAATGTATATTTGTATGTAAACACGAATGTCTTCCAAATAAAGTCGGCATTAAGTCCAAAATGGAGTATCGAACTTATAGTCCGATCCATTTGTGATGTCGCTTAAAGAAGTCGTCAAATACTCTGATGAGGTCTCCTGGTCATGAAAAGTATTCCCGGATCTGTCTCTTCCGGAAAGGCCCATCAACCACATAAATGAGATGGATTGTCCGAAAGGCCCAATGAGTGAAATATCGTGGTAGCCCGGTTTTACATTATAGGATAAGTCGAGGACAAATTCGTCCATATTCATGGCTAATAAAGGTAAATAAGTTCAATCCTTCTCACATTGCCTTGAACTCATATCAGAAGTGAACTCACATACAACAATTGAAGATTGAGATAATTAAAATTTAAGTATAGATCTTGTCTGTGTGGAGATCACATCACAACCAAGAACGAAATGAAATTTATATAGAATACAGAAAATTTGGTCAAAGTTTTTAATGAAAGTCAACCTTTTAAAATTTCGATCGAAGGAAACAATTAGGTGGTGATTAGCAAGAGCTTTCCACTAACATCCTGCTTACACAAATGGGATGATCAGATTACTTGATATGTTGATTTTTAATTGTAGCCATTCAATCTCGAAAAAGGGTTAGGAAAGTCGCAATTTACAAAGATTGAGCAATGAGATTTCATGGATTTGGTCATGGGCTTTCAACTGTCTCCAGAATCACGTCAATCAAGGTTTTCTAGAAGAAGAAATGACAACTTTTTACCTTGATGGTCTATTTGCCTCAACTAGGAAATTCATCGTGCTCCTGACACTTTCTTGGGTAATTGGACCGCATTTTGGGAAGATTCAGTTGGCAAAACATTCCGCAGGCGCAAATAATTTGGCCGATCAGATGGCAGACGAGATAGAAGTGAGCGGTCAAAGATGGGTCAAATCTCCAAGAAAATGCATATTTAAAATTTCAATTCAAAAAAGAAATGGCGCAGTAAGCTCGGCCTGCATGCGACTACCACGACGGTTGCAAGGAGGCCTAGCCCTGTGCCAGCCCAGGATCGTGTGGTGCTAGGGCCGAGCTAGTTCTTCAAAGAGCCATTCCGCTCTTCGAAAAGCCATTTCGGCCCTTCAGAAGGCTTGAATAGCTCCACCCAAATAGCCCTTTGAAAGGCCATGACGACCCTCCGAAGGGGCTGGCCAAGCCTTTCGCAAGGCTATTTTAACCATTCAAAAGGTCGCACTTGTCCTTCGAAGGGTTCCCCTTATATTTGAGAAATTTCCTATTGATATATGGCTTTCATTTCACATTTTTCCTAAGGTAAGTTTAATCTACTCTCTTGTTCTTGTGATTTTAATCTCTAAAGTTTGGGGTTTTGCTCTTACTTGAGGTTCTCTCGCGTTTTGTTGATGTGTTGTTTGTAGATACAAAGAATCCGTTGGTTATTCATATGATGAACTACATTTGGTAACTAGGAAAAAGGTCAAGATCCTATTCTATGTTTGGTTCTTGCTCAAGATATGAGAAAGTTGGATATAAGTTGAATATAACATGGACAAAACTATCTCATGGGAAAAGTGAAATAAATGTGGATAACATTTCCTATATTCATGGTATAAAAAGCTATTTTCTTGAATAACAAATTTCTTAAATGATATAATTAAAATAATAATTAAATATAAATAATATTTGAAATTAAATATAAAAAAGATAATTCAAAATAACAAAATAACAAAAATTTCATCTTTATTTATATATTTGAATTTCATAATATATATTTTGCGGATATATATATTTATATATATATTACATGTTTTAGGTATAATGGTATATTTTAATATTTTATAAAAAAAATTTAATGAGAAATGATGGAAGGAATAAAAAGAAAAAAAAAAAAAAGAAAGAGATGAAGAAATCTTGATTGAAACTAAGTGGAAGTCTAAATTGACTGATGTTGAAGAGTCAATAGACGAGTTGTAGTTAGGGATGAATGCCACTCAAACCTAGAGCTAGTTGGTTCTCCCCAAAAATGCGTTGAGGCATATTAGTTGACTAGATATTTAGGGGTAAAGCACTGTTTGAAAAGGGCTACAATAGTAGTATCAAATTGAGGCAAACTTTGAATACTAGACACTATCTCCAAATAATAGGGGTTAAGGTTGGCTAGTGAGACGATGAGGGATAAGCTTCATCATTGTGACGTATCATTTGATCGATCTTACTTTTCCATTGGCTACAAACCCAAATGAACAATAGAAGTAAAATTGAAAAAGAAGGAGTTACGTATTCTTTTTTAATGATTTAATTTTTTGTAGAAAACAAAAAAAGAAATAAGTATGATAAAAAGAAACCAAATCTTAAGGTATTTATACCTATTTTTACAAATACCTTGGCATTCCCACTCATTAATACATATAGACCAATAAGCATATCTTGGGTTGGTATGAAATGGGTAATAAAAATAATAAAATAAATGAAGTAGAAGAACCCAGATTTTAAATGAACAAATTGATTGCGTTTATGATCAGGATAAAATTTGGAATAGGATATGATTTATTCTATCTTACGTTTGGTGCTCCTTCAGGACATGATAAAATTGAATATAAGAGGGATATAGACAGGATAAAAATTATCCCATGGAGAGAATTAGGATAAAGGTGGATAGGATTTCTAATATCCATATTAGGAAAGTTATTTTTCTCCAGACAAATTTATTAAATTAATAAAATTGAAATTATATTTCAATATAAATAATATTTGAATTAAAAATTAACAAATTAAAAATGATGATTTGAATTATAATTTAGAAATAAAAAATAAAAAAATAAAAATCATCTTTAATTAATCCTATTTTAATGTATATATTCAACTATAATTCTATCTTATAATAAACATTCAATATATAAATTAAATATTTATATTATATATATTTATAGGTATTTTTGTATTTTAGGTATGTTAGTACAATTTACTATTTGATAAAATTTTATTAAAGAATGATGAAAATGGGAAAAAGGAAATAATAAAGAAAATAATATAAAAAATAAGAAAAATAAAATAAAAATAAATTAAGGAATAGTGTTACGAGAGATTTTCACAATCTCCATTTATGAACATTTAGGTTCATTTATAATGATATGCTGTTTATATATAAAAAAATATATATATACATGATATGATGTTATATCCGACTTTAATATTGTGATTCACTAAACAATTGATAGGATATAAAAAAAACAAGATTTCATATCTTATCCTATCCAGTCATATTCCGATTATAAATCCGGACGACCAAACGTAGCATAAAAGGATCTATTTAGTTCTAAAAAGATGAGGGGCATTGAAATTTCTAACAAAACCTACTCTCTCCTTCTCCTTCTCTTATGTATCTCCGATTCATGCTGAAGTTTCGTGATTTCTCTTTGGTATTTTAATTCACGTAAAAGTTTCACAAAAACGACAAGAGACTTGAAGCTTCTTCTAATGTGTTGTAGCTCTCTAGTTCATGTCAAAAGTCCACGAAAACTACGAGAGTTGAAACTTTTTCTCCAAAACTTTGGGGTACATGTTGGAGTTTCATGAAAGTAATGTGGGAGTCAAAGCACTATATTTTTCATAATCACAAAAGTGAATGATCATATTTCTCTCTCTAACTAAATTTGCATGTGCATTTTCCAGTTCATTTAGATTAATATGTCGTAAATACTAAATACTAAACCATTAATAGGATAGGATATTTCGATTTTATCATTGTAATTCACCAAATAGTAAATAGGATGTAGCAAAATCCCTGACTTTCATATCCTATCCTATCCTATCCTATCCTATCATATCCTATTCAATCTTGTCATAGTCGAAATCCAAATGACCAAATGCAGCTTGCGGGGATTGATCTGAATGGACTGTAGGGGTTGAGTTCTTGAAGGCTTGCACATATTTTCTATAAGGATTTTGTAAATCATAGATAATATTTGAAAATAATATTTTTAAACCCACTCCATCTTTCTTTGAAGAATTTGGTGTTTATGCAGTGAATATGATTGACCGAACTCTTGAAGATTGATGGAGTATGTTATATAGAATTCAAGATATAGAATTAGATGATTGCACGTCATTGCATGATAAACCAAAATATTGCATTTGACTTGAATGTGCCACGATTATGCAAATCTACGGTAAAATTATATGATGCATAAATGTATGGAAATGCATGTTGTGATGAAATTGCGTGCTTGCTTTGAAAATCGCACGTTGCTTATGAAGATTGCATATGCTACTTTGAAATTGCACGTGGCTTTGAGATCAAATGCTGATTGAATGAACCCAACCCCATTTTTAGAGTCTTGAGCGGTAGGGGTTATTTTTGCAACGTTCTAGGCTCGTTGCCTTCCCAATTATTTTTATCTTATTAATAAGCACATGTGGAAACGTGAACAAACAACTCTCCAGAAAAAATAACAGCTAGAAGACTGGGACATACATTACACGGAATATACTACTTTATATTACAATGGTACATTTACAAGCCCTTTCTTTACGGGTCAGTTCTTTTTCCTTTTTACATCACATTACAAGTTTCCACATAGGTTAAGGGGATTCCTATCTCCTCTAGCATGATTGTAGCTCTCAAAATTGACATGGGACTTCCATGCCTAGAAGTCTGAAAAATGAAGGAGTGAGTTTTGGGAGCTTAGTAAGTAAAATTCCTAGTTCTCTACTAGGAAAGCATCACATCATTGAAGCCTAGGAAGTACAACATTTACAAACCGTGTCGATGACAGATCAATAACAAATTACTTGCCATGCCTTGACTAAATACATGATGTCCACGCAAAACTACCATTGGCTTAAAAGTGAGCATATCAACATATCATACTTATGCATAACCAGCACTCATAAAATGATTCTTTTACTGTCATCTTGGCTCGACTAGGCCTTCCCAACTCAATTGGGGCTTCGAGCGTTTTGCTGGGTTCCTAGCTTGATTAGGGCATCTCGGCTCAACCAAAACTTTTTAGGGCTAGCTTCCCTAGAGTTCTAGGCACAAGACCTAAGCATCCTAGTTCAATCAGGACATTCCGTTCCATGAATGAGGTATTGCCGCCAATGCTATGTGACGACGGATGCTTTTTCCTCTTTAAATGCACACACAAGTGCATCACGCAAGTCGGTTCTTATCTTTTTTTCTTTTCTTAGCCAACTCATACATGGCTAGAAGATGTGTTCATTCATACGTGTGTGCCAAGAATCCTAGTATGCACTATACAACATGTCGAAACGATCCTTAATTCGTGACTTGAACCAAACACTTAGCGGCATTCCACTTAGGATAAGGCTTGGAAATGACATGCCTCAATGCCAATCCAAGACCTCAAGGCTTGAGGACACCTCGCTTCATGAAGATCCTAAGCTCGTTGGACCTTAGCTTCAACCCGGCATGAGCATATTTCATGTCATGAATGACTCTTTATTCGTGGCTTAATTCAAACACCAAGCACAAAATCCCCGCACCAATCAAGACCTTGTGGGCTTAGGTGATCTTAGTGCTGATTAAGACTCAAAATTGGCATGCCTTAATGTCAACCCAAGACCTCGCGACCTTGGGTGGTGCACGTACTAAATGAGACTTGGATTGGCATGCTTTAATGTCAATCAACGGCTTTGTGGCCTTGGATGACCTTGCCTCATGGACTTGGGTGACCTTGCCTCGTGTTGAACTCAACCCAAATGAGCCTTGGCTTCATTCCGGGCGTGAATGACTCAAGCATACATTCTAGCACAACTATGAGCAAACCATACAAAAGATCTTACATTTACCCACAAATTGAATGGGTGAGCACCTAACTAGACTCAATAATGGAGTCCACCGTTCTAGAGGAGAATTAGGGATCTTACATACTTGGATGGACATATAGAAAGCAAGGGCAGGTGGCTTGATGAAGGGTAGTGGTGCAAGGCCGGAAGAAAAGAAAGAAAGGGAAAAATGGCGTGTGAATGACAAGAGAGATCAAATGATGGAAATGACTCGAGGGCTTATCCTATTTATAGACACCATCCTCATCATTACTTGTCCAAATGACCCAATCACCTTTTCTTGGAGTGGCATAGCAATAAAGTCAAAGTGGCAAGTTTAAATGGAAGGTGGCAAACCTATTTAGAAAGGTGGCACACCTAATGACCTATAATAATGATGGAAGGTTTACTTGTTTCCCTCCCATTGGACCACTTATACTATGCTATTATGACTTGACCTACTTGTTCTCCAAGGTGAATCTTCTAGTAATGATGACCATATTTTCCATAGATACCTAAGTCAATGACTCACCATTCTCATTAAATGCCTAGATTTGGTTAATCACGAGGCTTTGATATTTAGCACATGCCTAAATTAAAAACTTGCTTTCAAGTTTTAGTCTTCTAGAATATTCTCTGAAGTTCTTTTCCAATTAGTCACTTAAGTACTTGATCTATTCTTGAAGAATAAGTCACTTTGAATAGGTGAAACCCTAAAGATGGTTATGTGGCACCTAGGCCTTACAGGAAGGTAATAATAGGCCATTGTGTCTTCTTGCTGCCATTTTACCTTCTTTCAAAGTGTACTAATCCCCATAATGATAGCGTTACGTGATTGGGGCGGATGTACGGCCTTTCGTGGGCGGTGGGTAGTGATGAAAGTGAATGATGATAAGAGTTTTCATTGTTACTTTTATTCCAAAAATATAATAGTTAAAAATTTTAACTTCTGATTTATGTTCCAAATCTGTTTCTAGGATATAAATATGTTCCAAAAATAAAAATAAGAATAATATTCACAAAACGTATTTATTATTTTATTCAGGGGGAGCGATATAAATTTGTCACACCCTAAAAAGGACTTAGTTTTTGCAGAGGAATTTCTATTTCACTTGATTAGAGTTATAGAAGGTGCAGTGTCTTGCCAGTAGCGAGTGAAACTTACATAACTAGCAAGATATTTATCCCCCTTCTAGCTGGTGGCAGTTGTTCTTCTTTCCACAAATGATCTCAAGAAGTAGTACTTCAAAACTATAAACATCAAATTTCACCGAGAACTCTCCATGCATTGGATATTTTGGAGACAAGTAACCACTACAAAATGACATTAGCCATATGTATATTGCAAATTTAGATTCAAATCACGTAGCTTCCTTGAATAGATAAAATGAGCCCGCATATAATCAAGATCATCTATTCAAAAAACTAAGACTTACAAAGTCCCCACAATTTTATCTCGTGTTAGCTCGAGTTTTGATCACCTCCAAAATTCTTGTCATGCCAAAATCCGAAATCTTCGCATTCATTTCACTATCTAAAAGATATTGCTATGCTTTAGGTCATGATGAATGATTTAGAGATAAGAATTTTCATGTAAATAGAGCATCCCTTGAGTGATCCTAGAGACTATCTTATAACATAGAGGCCAATCCAATTGTCCCCGTGTTTTCGGGATCCGCATCACTGTACCAAAATTCATTAACGTGCTAGGATGTGACACCTCTCAAAAACTTAAGGTGAAGCTCATCATACAATACCAAAATATATTTACTTATTCATAAAAAATAGTTCAAGAAAAACCTATAATCAAAACAAATCCCAAAATTTTCAAGGTTTCCCCATAGCTAGTGAAAGCTTGACCATCTGATTTCAAGCAATGTCATGGAATTATGAAGGGTCAACTTTGTTTTGATACGATATTTCAATTTAGCAAACTGTGACTCATGGCAAAAAATTATAAAAGAACCGTGAAGGCTTCTTCCAGTATTGAGTGGCATTTCTAAAAAGTTGTGGTTATTTCCAATGACTAAATCCATTCCTATTTTCATTGAAGAGATAAAATTTCTCTTATTACTCAAAAATAGAAATTTAAAGCGGTGGATCCAGAGTTTATTCACAAATTTTCTTTGTTTTTCCTTTCCTATATCTATGTAGAAACTAGGAAGTGAATCTGACCTTGTATTATGAAGTAAATTTTAGGCTCATATCACGTGCTTCCATCTTTAGTTTCCAATAAGTGGGTATTACCATGAAAAAAATCCAAAATAACTTGGACAAAATTAACTTTTTATTAACACAGTCAACTTTTATAAAATATTTAGTTTTGTTGCGCATATAATCATAAAACTTTTTCCTGTTGGTTGTCCGTTATACACATATAATGAGTTGACCGGATGAAAAAAAAAAAAAAAGCCCTCATTAAACATATGATTAAATAAAATTATAGTTACATCTCCCAATACTAAAATCCAATAATGATATTTTAATTAAATCAAAACATTGCATAAAATAAGAAAAGGGTTTTTAAAAAGACAGTTCAACGTTAGTCATTTTATACACAGTAAAAGTTAATATAAATTCATGATAATTACAAAAAAAATAACAATGTGTCTCAACAAGGAATTTTTTTTATGTCACTGATTTTAGTGTACTTTTAGATATTATTATATCTTTTTACCTAGCAGTATTTAAGTCAATAGTAAAATAAAATAATACCTTGATATCCTAATCAGAGACTTAATAATATTGTTTCAGACAAAGCAAATAATAAATAACATATGCACCACAAAAAGTGAGTGCTTGGGATAAAAGTGACAAAGAATGGGGAGGCTTTAAAAGAAAAAGAAAAAGAAAAAGCAATAAGATTAAATTTACAAGAAATTCACAATTGAAAAGTAAATTAATCGAAAAAACCTGCAAAAATGAATGGACTTAGTCATATACAAGATGGATAAAGCCTAACCCTTCCAGACTGAGCAAGACTTCCATCCACCCACCAGTCAGTTTCATTGGATTTTTTCCCTTTCTAAAAGGATTTCCGGACATAAAATTAAGGCCGAGTGTATAGTGCTATTAGCAAATCAAGACAAACTTGCCTTTCGAGCGGAAGGCTAACAAGACAGCAGTCGACTGCCGTCGGCAACTTTTCTGTGCACAAGGCCATGGGAGGAGAGCCTCGGCTTAAAGCTTATTTTATTTTTTAACTTATGTTTCAGAAATTAAAAGACTCGTACCTTCTCTGTCCGTCCGAAAAGCAAGAACCTTGGACGAGCAGAACAATCCGCAGATAGACTTGAAAGCAGGTAAAAAAGGACCTTTTTTTTTTTCTTAATTATAAATCCTTTTGGAATGAGAACTCCAACTATAATAGTGCAAATAATAATCATTCTTATTCCGTGGTCATGATTTATGGTCATAAATTAATTTTTCTATTTATATTCCTCGAGATAAGCTTCTAAATAAAAATACGCGTTGATAATGGCCTAAATCTAAAATAAATTCATTTGATCATGGCCTTAAATTCTCCTTCTTGGGGAAATGACAGTGGGCGATAGGGGAGGCGGATGGCAATAGGTGGGGGTGTGACAAGTGGTGGCAAACAGTGGACAATAAGTGGGCAATGAGTGGGTGGCCAGCTAGTAGTGATGGCGAGCAATAAGAAAATTTTTATTTTTCATTTTTGTTTTAAAAATAGAGAAGTAAAAAAAAAATTACTTTTGATTTTTATTTCAAAATTCTTTGTGAAGTAAAAAATTTATTTCAAAAATAGAAAAATGAAATTTTCCTTACCAAACAAATTTTTGTTCTAAAATTTACTTTAAAAATAGAAAAATAAAAATATAGTAACAAAATAGTTATTATAAGCGTTAACCGGACTTGTTTCGTGGCGTTAAAGCAGTGGGAGATAGAGGCAAAAGGAAAGTTCCATATACCTTCGGGAGGAGGAGGTGGGCCCGGCTTGGGGCCCTCATTATAAAAGAGGTGAATGTCGAACGTCACGTTGCAGCACGGGGTGAATATCCTGCTCCTGGCCTCCCCAGGGAACACGCGGAATCATTGATCGGAGGGCACGTGTTACAGTCCCACCGCGTCAAGTCCGGCGTGCACTGCGCTATCGTGTACAGCTTCTCTCACACGTGGTAACATTGGCTTCCGCAGTTGCGAATCTGTTGCCCGAACCCTCCAGGCGACGTTTTTGATGGTGTCACCGAGTAGTTGCAAGAACTTGGCTGGCTTGCGCGATGTTCCCAGCGTAGGACATCGTAAAAACAGGCTCCTTCCATGACTGAGAACACGGACTCGTTCGAGTACCGTAACATGCACTCATCGTACCAGATCATAGAGACTCGCTGGTTGGGGCATTTCTGGAGGATATCCCGTTTACCAGTGGCGACGCAGTCGCTGCACGTGGCGGTGCTAACGTCGCCGCGACAGAGGAAGAGCCCCTAGGCCTGGTCAGGAGGGTTTTGGCCGGCAGTGGCATTGGCAAAGCCATCCTTGCTGTTGGTGGCAGCGGAGGAGAGGGAAGAGAGGAGGGTGTCGAGGTTGGATCGGTAGGTGGAGTTGGGAGTGAAGAGGGTGGTGTCTGTGCAATTATGATACAGATATGCGGGTGTGGCTTCAGTAATGAAAATTCTGATGATGAAGAAGAAGGAGAGAGATAGGGAGACGACGAAGGAAGACTTCATGGTTAAATTGATGATTGTATTGGCCTAGTGAGATCGGCCCGGAATTGTAGGAACAATGATGTTTGAATTGTTGTCCTATAAATTTGGTCCCATGCAACTTGCGTGACACGACTTTATCGAAAAGTCTCGTACAACTTTATGATGGATGTGTAGTTTTTGGACCAATGATGTTTGAATTGTCGTCCCGTTGATTTGGTGCGTCCATCCTGCAAGTTCCATGTGCTTGCACGACATTTCTCCATCAAAAAGTCTTGTACAACTTCAACGATGGATGTGTAGTTTCTGGACCTCTCCTATTCGATAAATTAATTAACTAAATTAACAGGAATAGTTTGAGATGATTTGTGGTGCGGAGGATCAATCCCACTCCACTCTTTACTAAAATCCCGGCTGTTGCTCACTCAATTGCGACAGTCCAATTCGGTTTGATTTAGTTAGTTCCTGAAAGAGAAATCAAAGATTACCCTTTGAAAACCCAGCTTATTGAGAGTGACCTTTGAAGACTGTAGATGGACTTTCTGGCGATGATGATCAAACCATGGAGGACCAAGGTGGAGTTTCGCTTTTCGGGGCGACTTCACTAATAAGCCTAATCTTGGCAATTCTCAATTTTGCAAGCTCTGTTCTAAATAATGTTTTGGTTTCTTTTTGATTTTATAACATATCAGTTTGGCGAAAAGTAAAAGATAAATAAGACTGACAAAATGAAGAGTTTGGTGTGAATTCTTATTGAGAAAACAATCAACTTGAATCTATTGAAAATTTCGGGCAAAGAACAAAACTAAGAGAGAAAGTCGGTTGATAAGTTTTTCTTTGTTTTGACTAAGCTCTTTCTCCAAAAATACAGAGATCGTCAAGAGAGGGAAAATCATGAAAAAATTCTTAAAAAAATCTTAAACATATTACAATTGTATTAATTTAATCATAAACTTTTTTTTGTTACTTAAATCCTTAACTTTTTGTAATTGTGTCGGTTTAGTCTATCTAACCAAAATTGGCGACACTAATGTGGTTACCGGGCCATTCACCGGAGATAATTTTTTAATACTATTTTATTTTTTTGAATATTTTATTATTTTTTTTTCCTTTTTTTCTATTTTTTTCCTCCCTCCTCCTTCCTTTGGCTCCAACGACCAACCGAGGGGAAGGTTGGCGTCGCTGAATTGGAGCAGCTAGGTGAGCCCTCATCAAATTTGACAAGAGCTCGCCTGCTAGTGGATGTGAGCTTGCCCTCTCCCAGCAACAACAGGTGAGTCCTTGCATGGGCTATTGATTCACATTATTAAAATGGATCTTTTCGTACTTGAAAAAGAAAATATCAAAACCAAGAGATAATATCAGGAATGAGAGTCCCTAAACATGGGGAAGCCCGTCAAAGATTTCAGAATGATTGTGCACTTGTAACATAAAAAATGAAAATCGTGCTTCAAAGTCTATGGGAGACTTTTGGGTTATTTAGGAGGACAAGTTAGCTTATTTGCCAAATCAATTAATAAAATATGAATTTCCTTTTATTATCTTCCATTAAAAGATCTCAGCTTATTGTTTTGGTTTTTAATTGATTGAATGCATTTGGTTTAACAGTTATGGAGTGGACATATGTATGAAGAGGTGGATGACTCAAGTTCGGTAATTCCTTACGACAATTTAAAATGGAAAAAAAAAAATTCTAGGTTCGATTTCCTCGTGACATGTTCCTTCCCAAAAAGGAAAAGAAAATAGACAAGAAAAATAAAACCTTCATCATAATTGATTAGTGGATTTTTAAAAACTTTTGTATTAGGTTACTCTAAATATTACCATCTCAAGTATCATGTTCGAAGCCATATAACTCCTCTCTATCACGCATGCACTTGGTTAAATATAGAATGGTGTCCGCTGGATAAATTATTCTTTACAATAATGATTGCAGTTACCCAAGAAAAGCTCAATGAAGTTAGAGCTGTAGTAAACAAGCTAACGCTACTAGAAAAACCTTAACCAAAACGTCAAAATCGGTCCTAAACTCCCATTGTAGATGACTCGTAGATCATCAACTATCCTTAGTGAGGGTTTTGTGGAACCTATCGTCGTGACGGAGACGGTTTTACTTCCCATTCCCAGAGGATATCAATTATATGCTCGTCCCACCAACTCCATGATAAAAAAGATTGATGGAGGTAATCTAATTTAATACCAGGACAACTAACTAAAAGGTTAAATCAATTAATCAAAGAACTATGAAGACACAACTACAACAAATTTATTCATTATTTTCACAAGAGGTTGTGCATTCACAAAGCAAGTAGATAACCTCTGTCTTGAGCTATAGAATACTATCAAAGAATACAAAGACTCTCTCCTTTTTTGGGGAGTAGGGGGTGTTGAATAATTCGCTTTCATTTCTTCAACAAACGATTCCAAACAACAAAGAAGTACTTTTTGAATGAAGGATGGCTTAAAAGGCTTGAGGTGGGTTAGACAACCAATTACAAAGGAGGGCTTCAATTCTCTAGTGTCTTGACAACCCAGTTGGCTAACTAATTAGCCTCATGATAATGGTGGACAACTTGGATTTCCCAAAGATGGGATAGACGAGATTTGCATTCCACAATAAAGGCCTGCAAATCCCAATCTCATCCATGTTGATTAGTGCCTTAGAAAAAGCCTATATAAGAGATGAAGCACCTACAGCTTATAGGTATAGTTTTAACAACACCGAAAACCAACTAGTTTCACAGGTGAAAATATGTACAATTGTTGCGATCTAACATTTTCGTTTGGAGGGAAATGGACGATAGGTTTAGGGATATTGCCTAAAGGCAAGTCTACAACTTTTGATTAGGCGCAAGCTCTCCCAAACTCATACCACACTTGACATTGGAGTATTTGATGTTAAGTCAAATTGGCACTACAAGGATTTTCAAATAAGGAGTGACCATTATACGGTTTGCTAGAAATCGAGTGAGGCACGAGTATACTTCACTACGTTTAACTAGAAAATCGAGCGCCAATGACTTTGTTATATTATTTGATCAACTAATACCCTTTTGGTATATAATCTTATTCATTTCAAGAAGATGTTTGTCAAGCAATATGAATTGATTCTTAACTAATCTGCTAATATGTGACACGATTATGCGGGTGCGCAATCATTAAAATAACAATCAACAATCAAGGAAAAACTAAATAAATTGCAATGAAAGGCAGAAATCTAATGCAACAAAATAGGAAGCATGCCATTCCTAACTAGGCTAAAGGAAAGCCACAATCAACATATTGAAAGTGCAATGGGGAGAGCATTGATCTTAAAATATAAATTAAACCTTATTGCAAAGTGCTAAAAATTTGTTCAATTTTAAACACAAATTTTATCAAAGATTTTCACACATTTTAAGAGGAACTACTCAAAAACTAATTTTTAAGCTTTTTTTCCTAATTTCTGAAAAATATAAAAAAAATCGGAATTTTTATTTTTTATTTTTGATTGTTTAATTTTTTTAAAGATATTTTATAAACTAATCGGGCCTTGGGGCCCAGCCAAAATATGGGCTTCCGCAGGTCACACTAATCTGGGTGAAGGACACGAAATGGGCTTCACACATTAAGAGGCTTTAATTGATTGAAAAACGAATTGGGCCCAACTTATAGAACTAAGCCCGATTCCTCCAAAGCATTTGACTAAGCCCAATCCCAACGGACCAAGTTAAGCCAAATCTAATTTAACAAGCCCATCTAACCTATCCAACCCAGAAACACACTAAGCTCAAATAAGCCAAAATTCGACAAGATCCAAATTCAGCCCCCAGAACATGAATAAGTGAATTTTTAATGATCAAAACTTGGGAAGAACAAAAGAAAGCGCCGCTTATGGACCGCCACCGGAGCATTGTACGAAACCTCACCGTCGTTTTACCACCAGCTTGTCACTGACCCAACCTCCGAACATTACAATCACAGCTCCAAGAATCTTGCGAAGGACAATATCAAAGCACCAGGCAAAGGCAACATAAAGTTTTAAGAGATCCGAACTCTTATGGAAAAAAAATTTTTAATTGAAAAAGCACTGAATAATCAAGAACAATCTTGCACTAAACAGAAAAATCCGAATGCCTCTTAAACAAGTTAGAATTCGAAACTAAATTGGATGGACTTTGTTCAGGCATTTCTTCGATATGTAGTGGGCAGTGAGTTGGATAGCGAATATGGGCCTACTCGTAGCTCAAACTCACACCCAAACTCAAGAGAAATCAGCAAGCAACATTCAAACTTTAAAAGCTGAACGAAGAAAAATCAGACGAGAATCGAGCTTGCTTTGTTCTTTTGAAATCAGGGCGAGATGCAGTAAATGAAAGAAGGAACCAGCACCCAGTCATGGGGCCCTACCCAGCTTGGTGATGATCTCCGAAAGCCAGTCTTAACACACAGAGAGCTACAACAAGAGAGAAAACATGCCGGCCTATGTGGAAAGAGAAGAGGGAAAATAAAGAGCCGGGCCAACTCCGGACTCGATCTGGTCTTGCTTCCATTTGTTAATAATAACGATAAGTTTTAAATTTTTTAATTTTTTTAAAGAAAAATTATATTATTATCAATGCAAAACATGTGAAATTTAGTGAAAATTATTTTCATTTACGGTTAAAAGTTAATCTGTAATTTTTTTATGCACTTAAACCCTAAATGAACAAAGTACTAAAATTTAAGTGTCAACAAGAGTTTAGTGGTTAGTAACAAACGCTTCAATTTGATTATAGACAAGAGAAGCTCTATTGAGCCTCATAGAACCACAATAATGTACAAATGCGCCAAATTATAGGTTATTGATGTAAATCACCAAGATTTGCCTCAGTAGCCACCCTTCTCATATGGGAAGGAGGAGGGGTGATTCAAATTCTCATTTTCTCAGGGGGTTGGGGGTGTGAATGATTTAACTTCGGAGTATGGGTTTCAACTCCCATGCCTTGCAAAAAGAGAGAGGCTAAAAGACTCGAGAATGAGAATTAAAATAGAAATAAAGTATGACTGATAGAAAAAGAAAACAGTCGATCAATGTATAATT
The DNA here is from genome assembly GCA_017140395.1 of Eucalyptus lansdowneana. Lineage (NCBI taxonomy): Eukaryota > Viridiplantae > Streptophyta > Magnoliopsida > Myrtales > Myrtaceae > Eucalyptus > Eucalyptus lansdowneana. The sequence continues at coordinate 67,000,118 of CM029487.1, forward strand.
TAGCCTTAATTAGTAACACAATTAAGAAGAATATAATAATTATGATGGATAACATGTGCGTGTCCTCTTTCAAATGCACATGATCCCATTTGAGCAGTTTAGAGCTCAATCTCCAAATAAATAGATTTTTGCTTACAGTTAATAACAAATAAATGTGGAAGGCCAAGCAATCTCACGCCTAATACACTCGGACCATCTTCTTGGCCCTATTTCTCTCAAAAAATCCTTGAGGCTTTTCGGCTTCAAGCTGCCCAAAAATCTATCATCACTAGCCGGTATGGTCATACCATAAGTCATTTTTAATGTTTGAATACTTGAACATTTAGTCAAGTGGGTACTAGGAAATTTAGAAACGGATAGTTGATTAAAATAATAATTACTATGAGAAGATAAGTGTATTTGATGTAAATTGATTCTTAATTATCTTATGCTTGACCAAGTTTTGTACCAACACTTCTAAACAACACATTCACAACATGAGCAGACTTTGCTTCACCGTTTTCCTTTCAAAGTTCTTTTAAAAAAAAAAGGTATTTTCATAGTTACATAAATGAGCTAACACTACTAGAAGAAATCGATAGGTGATTGGCAAAACTGTACAAAAAGAGAGAGAGAGAGAGAGAGAGAGAGAGAGAGAGAGAGAGAGTCAAAATCGGTTTAAAACTCTCGTTAGATGGCTTGTAGATCAATGACCATCGTTGGTGAGGGTTTTGCGAAACCTATCGCCAAGAATTGTTGGGGAAGGATAACAATTAGACACTTATCCAATTAATTCCATGATAAGATATTGATAGAGCTAATATAATTAAATACCGTGATGACTAACAAAAAAGTTACATCAATCAATCAAAGAGGTCATAAAACACAATTGCAATAAATTATTTATAATTTCGTAAGAGAAAGTGCATTTAGAAAGCAAATAGATAATCCTCGCTCTTCATCTTGAACTTTAAACACTATTAAAGAGTACAAAGACTTTTGGGGTTTTTCTTTTTGGGAAATGGATCACTTTCATTTTTCAATTAACGATTTCCGAACAACAAAGAAGGCTTATGGATGAAGGATTGCTTAAAAGGGCTGAGATGGGGTGGGCAACCAATTTTAAGGGAGGGCTTCAACTCTGCTAAGTAATTGACCTCACGGTAATGGTGGACAACTTGGATTTCATGGAGATGGGCTAGACAAGATTTGCATTTGCAAATCCCACCCAAGTTGATTGCCCAAGAAAAAACCTATCAAAGATGGAGCACCTATAGCCTACGGATATAGTTTTAACAACACCAAAGCCTAACTAGCTTCATAAGTGAAAAAATATACAATCTAGTGGGTCACCAATGAATGCTTCATTATTTAGTCTAGACTAGAGGAGTACAATTGAGCCTTATAGAGCACAATAATGTACAAATGTGCAAAATTATGGGGATCGATGTATGATTTAGCTTCAAATAGTAACAAAAACTTAGAAGAATCATAATAACTATGATGGATAACATGTGTAGGGTCTTTTTTAAATGCACACGACCCCATTTGAGCAATTAAGAGCTTATTCTCCAAATACATAGATTTTTGCTTATGGTTCATAAAAAATCACAGTGTAAGGCCACACAATCTCATTGTGAGACAATCCATGAAGAAAGATTTTTCTTATGCCGCCATTCACCAAGGGTACAATTCAGTAATTGACATGCCATTGGTCGACGAACATATAGTCCTATTAGCATATTCGTTGATTCAAGCTCTCTCATTGGGATGCTCAATCTCTGCGATCTACTTCCGAGCGAAGAAGGCTGGATGTCGAGGCGATGGCAGAGTAATGGAATTACTGCGAGCATGAGAACTACATTGCCATGGTGGGTCTAATAGCCGGATCTTCCTGAATGCATAGTAAGCAAATATGCGGGCATCGAAGCACTTGATCTCTTGAATTTGAATCCACGATAGCCGGGTCTAACACTTTCAAGGGCATGCTTTTTCTCCATTGATTCCACGCTTGCAAGAATAAGTTTGGAAAATCTTTATAGGATTGTCGCATTAATTCGATGACTCATCATGCAAGATATTTGAATCTTGCAGAAAACCACATATGACTAAGGAATAGGAGAATAGTCTTATGTGTTTCTGTAGGTTAAAGTGCTAGGTTTTTACAAAGGAATTTCACTTTCACTTTACCAAAATTGCAAAGCACGGTGTAATTATTTGTTGCAAGAGAATGGTGAAACTTACATAACTAGCAAGATATTCACCCCCATCCAATTTGGTAGTAGTTATTCCTCTTGCCGCAAATCATCTCTAGAAGTATTATGCGGAAACTATAAACATCATATTTCACCGAGAACTCTCCATGCATTGCATATTCGGAGACATGTAACCACTGCAAAAATGAACATTAGCCACATGTATATTGCAGATATAGATGCAGTCATGTAGCATCCTTGAATAGATAAATGAGCAAGTCCATCATCCAATCACAAAGGCATTTATAAGACTTACAAAGTCCCCACAATTTTCTCGTGTTAGCTTGAGTTTGATCAACTCCAAAAATTCTTGCCATGCCAAAATCTGAAATCTTCGGGTTCATTTCACTGTCTAACAAGATATTGCTACATTTGAGGTCACGATGGATGATCCAAAGACGAGAATCTTCGTGTAAATATAGCATTCCTCGAGCAATCCTTTACACTATTTTATAACGTAATGGCCAATCCAATTGTCCCTTTTTTCAAGATCTGCATCATTGCACTAATATTCGTGAATATGCTAGGATGGGGCACCTATAATCAGTTGAAAGAACCAAAATCAAAGGTTTCAAAGCTAATGAAAGCTTGAACATTCTATTTCAAGCAAATTATACATTTTGCACATAAGAAAGTTAAACTGTAACATACCAAATAAGAAATAATCAAGGCTTTTATTTGGCACAAACTCGTAGGCCAGTAGCTTTTCATCTCCCCTCCAAGCAAAATCCAAGTAGTCGTACAAGGTTTCTGTGTTGAAGCTTCGCGACTAATAGAACTTCATTCTTAAATTCATCATCACCCTGTCTTGAGCTTTGAGATAGCCTCTTCACCGCAATTGGTTGTCCATTAGGAAGTCCACCCTTTATATTTGTCATTTAATTCCTTGTTACAACTTCTTAAAAATTAACTTTAAAAAGCTTTAAATGTCTCTTTTTCTTCAACATCATTATGTTTAATCCACATGTAAAGCATTCTTGATTGTTTCTAACTATTATGTAATACGTACCTTAAAAACTTCACCAAATCCACCTTCACCCAACTTGCTTTCATGAGAGAAATCATTTGTTGCTTGTATGGTAGCCAAGTCAAATTGCAAGGACTCCATGGTAATAAGTTCATTTGCACCTGCATTACCAACAACTCAAGTTGAATATCAAATTACATCGACAATGGCTCTTAGTGGCATCAATGCTTGGGAACATTGTTACAATGAAGAGGACTAAGATTAGACTACCATGGTTGCCTCTCCCTACCCCAAAGCAATCTTTACTCTCTTGATTGGTCAAGAAGGGGGAAAAACAAACAAAATCATCAATGCTATAGGAAACAAAGTAATAAGATGAATCTTGTACCATGATCAATTCTTAAGGTTGAGGGTAGTGTTAGTTCTATTAATTGTAGTGCATATGCTACCTTAGCTTGGAGGGAATTGTTAAAGAATAGAAGTATTTTGAGGCCTCATTATGTGGCATGTAATGGTAAATCTATGTCACTCTAGTATGACTCGTGGCCTCCTAATGGCATATTGTTGGATGAATACCCAAGCAAAGTAGTTCATGATTTCGTTCTTCTCTAAACTACATAAGTGGCCATCTAATTTTTAACTCCATCTAGAAATGGCTTAATAATAGGTCTAAAGACTTGGTATCATCTAGGCAGCTGTTTGTGGTGATTTTTTTCCTAGGTCTTCTTAGGAAGACAAGAGAAACTTGCATTGTTGCTTCAAGTGACATTCTTACCCCTGCTCAGCTTGGGAGATTGTTAGGAATAGAGAAACAAGAGTTGAATGGCATTGAATAATTTGGCTTTCACTCAGTGTGCTGAGGTTTGGATTCATATTATGGTTAGCTATACAAGATAAGCTGCCTATATTTCAAGGAATTGATAGATAGTCTTCTAACCATGGCCAAACTTCTTGTTTTTTCTATCATGAAAGCACTAAGATTAGATCCCATATATTCTTTGGACACCTTTCTTCGAAAGCTTCAAAGCCAGTTTGAGAAACTGTTCAATTCATGGACAGGCTTAGATAGAGGGTACTGGGTTGGAGGCAACCAACCAGGCTGTTTATGGTTGGTTTCCTTATTGAAATGGACCTGGTGCACCCCCTGGTTGTTATAGTAATAGGTATAGGAGTTCCTGAGATATATGATTGCTGTGGGACATCTTGTCTCTTCTTGGTCGATGAACAAGCTTAACTTATCCATGAAAAAGAGGAATCCAAGAATTCCTATTTGACGACAGATGGAGTTCCATTGACTAAGAAATTTGAACAAATGTATGGCCAGCTCCATCGTTTTATTGACAAAAACATTCTGTTGTTTAAGATTTCTTGGCATGGGTTTCTATATCACATCTTGAAAGTGAGGAATCTTGAATTGCACCAAACTAATTTACATATTTGAAATTGATACCTCTCTGAGTAAAATACTCATACTTTTACTTAAAATACACGCGTGCATGTACTTTTGAATAAAACTTCCTTTTCTAGCACTTTTGTTAAGCTAACAGAAAATTACTCCTTTGCTTTTTGGAGTAAACCAAATTATACACATACAAAGAAAAGCCATATTATACTTGGTAGATTTGTTTTAGGTTCTTTCTTGGGTCAAATAATGATATGACACCAAAAAAATGATCAATTAAATTTCAATGTTATAGAAATGAAACATTATTCTTGTGATCCCCGTCTGATAACACGAATTAGTAATAGATCTGAATTATTAGGTTTGATATCTACATTTCTATATTTTTTAATAGTCTTGCGATAACATGTAAGTTTTTTTTTTTTTTTTTTTTTTTTTTTTGACAATATAATTGAAGCAAAATCATGATAACATTATTTAAAGATTTTATTATAGTGACACATCTCTTGTGATGTGCAAATAAGGGTAACAATAATATGTACGCATGAGTATTCTGAATCATATAACTTTAGTCATATAATACTAACAAAAGTTGATACTGGTTGTCATTTAATTGATTCGATATCCAATGCAGGTTGGCATCTAGTAATAAGTTTAAAAGAAAAACTATCGATACTTATGGCATACTTATGGCGTTGATAAATACAAATACAACGTTGCTAAAGCTTGTAATAAGGATTAGTAGCTCCACTTGTTTGATTTGATATGGCTTGTTGACCAATGAAAAAGGGCACCCAGTTTCTATAAAAGGTTTAGCCAACATGTCATTGTTATGGTAGCTTAATTTAAGCTTATAGAGTTGTCTCGTCCAATTTTAAGATATTGCAGTTTTAGAGTTTGTATAACTTGTTACGACCTACCTTTTCGTCAGGAGGGAAAAAGACATAAGTTTAGAGGTATTGCCTAAAATGCGCCTATAACCCTTGTCTTAGATGCGGTTTCTCTTAAGTCCATACTTCAAGTGAGTTGGGGTATTCAAATTGACACTATAAGGCTTTTCTAAAATAAGGAGTCGACACTAATTATTGCGATTGGCTAAGAAAAAAGATTAAGGCACGGGAGCAAACCTTATTTCCTACATAACCAAAGAATTTATGATCGGAGACTTGATTATATCGATTAATCAACTAGTGCCTTTCGACACCTAATGTTTGTCGGGTAGTTTGAATTGATTTTTAATCTATTCACTAGTATGTGGGGTAATCATGTGAATGCATAATCATTAAAATAATAATCAGCAACTAATGAAAGCATTACAAAAATTGAAAAGTAAAGCAAAAAATCTAACACTAATAAATAAGAAAAATGCTAATTCTAATTGGGCCAAGGGAAACCTTAGGAGTGCGCAGTCTTATAACAATCGAAATAGAAATGCACAAACAATGTCTAGCAATTGTCTCTAAGAATACTCAAGCCCTATAGTAAAGCTCTAAGAGCTTATTCAATTTTGCACACAATTTTATCAATGATTTTCACTCATTTTAAGAGAAAAATACTTAAAAACCAATTTTTTATAGATTTTTCATGACTCTTAGAAAAAAAATTCTGGAACTTTTTGATTTTTAATGATTTTTTTTATAAAAAGTATATAATTCTTTTATTTTTAATAAAAATATTTTATTTAATTTTTAAAAAAAAAGATCCGGGTTGTGCTGGGCCCGGACTCCCTAGCTGTGGGTTCGTGGCTTGGGCCACGATCGCGTTTGGGCTCAAGAGCCCATTCCTTTCAAGGCCTAGACTCCTATATAAGGCATATGGGCCCACAAGTTCACCTTTCTAATTACCTTTTCTTTAATCCAGCCCAACCAGTGAGCCCAATTTTAGTTACCTAGCCTAAAATATGACCGGCTTAGGTCCCTACTTTCGGGCTGAACTAAGCCCAATGTCTCCTAAACAAAAGCCCTAAGCCCAACTCCAAATCCCCTCCTCCCCAACGTCCGCACAAGGCATACTCTCCAGCCTTTATTTTTTTTTATTTTTTTCCTTTTATTTTCTTTTACTATTTTTTTTTATTTCTTTCCCACTCTCATCCTTCTTCACCGAGAACCCACTATTCTTACCAACAACAAACCAATGGAAGAGAAAGAAAAAAAGGGAAGGAGGTTGGTCGGCCCATCCCCAGCCCAGTTTCGCTCCTCCTCCTCCTCCTTTTTTTTTCAAAATAATAAATTTTAAATAATAAAGTACAATAAATAATAATAAAATTTTAAATTAATTTTTCTAAATTTTAATATTAGTAGTGCAAACATTACTATTGTCCATATGCCTAGTTTTGTTAGGGGCTAAAAATTAATCCATAATTTTTTATGCAATTAATGAATGGTTAAATGAGTTGTTAAAATTTAAGTGTCGGCATAACTCAATTTACAAGTTGCAATATTTGACAGAAAATTTCTAGCACAACATAGTTACAATTATATTAAACAAACTCTTAATTTGTGTGATTTATATATCTAATTCCTTGCAAAAAATAAAGAAGTATCATAATATGATCAATTCTATGCTATAGATAATTTGCAAAAAAATAAAGGCAAATTATCAATTTACCACTTTTTCCTTTGACGACTTCATACGTCACCTTCCTCTTCTTCGAAGCAAACAAGTGAGAAAGATAAGTACCATTACACCTCCAGTAGGAACGACAATGACAATAGTTATCATGGTGAATTTGTTGCTTTTTCCTGCACACGTGCCATCACATATATGAGACAATTGCCAAACTAATCAAAAAGCCTTTTAGATGAAGGCATGGTTAAAATTTAAACATTCTAACACCCTGCTTAACTATATTGGAAACAGGCCTAAGATTGAAGTGTGAAGATTGGTAATTTGACACACACGAAGGGCCTTGGGATACTTGAATAGAGAGGCTTAATCAAGAAACTCTAAACTTCAGTTGCAATTCTAGCATCTATAAGCATTTGGTTACGGGGAAAATGATGGGGTTGAAGGAAAAATAAATTCTAGGATGAACAAATCCTGTTTGATAACCTATCAATATTTAAATTAAATTTGAAGGAAGAGCATATTGAACTATCATTTGTTATGATAACTACATTATCATCACCTCATACTCCACCTTAACTCATTTACCCTCACACTTTGAACTGTGATTCCTATAGTTCCTCACCTCATTGCAACAACAACATGGACGATTCTTGATTTTGGACCTTTATTTATAATGGCTCTTCCATTTGCTACTTCAAAATTCTCTTTGTTTTTTGTTTCTTAAATAGCCAAACCTTGCATCATATTATATACCATGTTATATCATCGCTACTTCTTTATCACTCCATAGAGAGCAAGACAAACTTTATCATTTCTGGGGAACTTATCATGTGCCTAATTAGAAGAGTATTAGTGAAGTTCTCAAAAGAATCCGTCTATAGCATTATGCCTTGTTTCTCATCGGAAAAGGCTTCTTTGACATTTTCCAAGTCCATCTTGAATTTGTTAAACTCATCCCAACTGGGCTTTGATTGATGTACCTTCAAGCATGCTAAATTGAAACATCATTTTGAGTATATATATAAGTAATTATTCAAACCCTTCATCAGTGAAGTGACTCAAGTTTTTCTCATAATGCCGTCACAACCTTTTGATCGACCACTTCAGTCAACACCTTATCTCACAGAATCAACAAAATTATGCTCTTTTCCTTCTTCATCAATTGTACTTCATTAGCATCTTTCATTTCATTCAATAACTCATCCTTACTATCCAACTCCTCCACTGATATTTGGATTGTTGAGAGCACACATCTTAATGCTCTATTACTTGCTCCTCTAATTGGCCTTCTCACTCTCAGCTCTTGCTCCAAACATGATCCCAAATACGTTATTCCATACAATGATAAGACAACAGACATGCTATTTCTAGAAATAACTAAACTTAGGTTTGATATCGATTGTCGTGAAATAACACTGAAGCCAACAAATATTACAATTAAATACTCGCCAGATACTAAGACATTAAAATTTTTAGAGAAATCAACCAAATAATAAAAACACCAAATACTTACATGACTCAATTGTTGGTATTTGTTTTATAGGGAGAACAAACATTAAAGAAATTCACCATGAATTCGTAGAATTAAAGAGTTTCAATTATTGAACCACTCACATGTTTCCACGCTTAGATTACCCTCAAGGAATTCACAATTGTGTTTACTCACAACCTCTAATGGTCTCACTAAGAAAATTCAAAAAGGAAATAACTAGACACTTCGAGCTCTATCTGTAATTGAATTGATGAACTCCACTTGTAAGTGTGGCCGCTGCCGGAGCACATGAGCTTAAATCTCTCTGAAAAACCCAGCTCACATTAACTCCATGAGCCGCATGAGTTGGACTTGCTGGAATTCCTTGGTCAGACTCAAACATGGACTTTGACTCCAACTGGAATTATGGTGTTCATTTTGCCTTTCAATTTGATCCAGACATAAGTCTGCAACCAAGTTCTAATCACGCGAAAATTTGTATTTTCACACAATATGGGCTGGACTTCAACTAGGTCAGGTTTTCAATCAATGGGTTCAAGCTCAACACTTGATTTTGAGAATTCAATCACAAGTTCAAGCTCGATACATAATTTAACATGCACATTCTCTCTCTCAGCAGGCTCTATCATGCATGATCAAGCTTTGCGCTTGGGGAAAATCAAGCCCCACCATAGCCCTCCCTCGATTAACGGCTAGATATCTATCTGGTTACCTTTTTCTTCGTTGAAAGAGGCCCCCACTGTCCAAACATATATATCTTCCTATTAATATTGAATAAACTTAAATCTAACAAGAATAAAGTTCAAAATAACTAAGGGAAAAAAACATGCGCTCACGATGGATAACATGTCTTTATCGATGATAATTCCTCTTCTGTATCTGTAACTAGAGGCAAATCTATTCACCATTTGCCAACTTTTTGATAGAGTAAACATAGACTTGATTATGGACAAAAAAAAAAAAAAAAAACAATGGAGAATTGATTTTCTATTAAGACGAGAAAGAATAACAAATAACAAATTTACCACAAAAAGTGAATCTTTGAGATAAAAGTGACCAAAGAACGGGCAGGTAGCTATGAGAGCCATGATGGAGATGGGACTAGTTTGTACTCTCAAAATAGCAATAAATTTAAATTTGAAGGAAATAGGAAGGAAAGTAAGGGCAGGTTTGGTAATATTTTTATTCCGGAAAATATTTTTTAAAAATAATATTTTTCTATTTCTATTTCTTGGAACAATTTATGATTAAAATAATACATTTAGTAACCACAAAGAATATATATTCTTGGAATAGGAAAAAAAAACATGGCTGTATTTGGTACGGTCCACAATTTTAACATAGATTTTCTTTCAATTTTTTAGATTTTTATTCTTTTTTCTTTTCTTCTCGTGGCAACGAGCGTGCAGATAGCAGGGGGGAGGGCGATGAGTGGCGAGGAAGAAGAAGAAAATAAAAAAGAAAACAAAAAAAAATATTTCTAGAAATTCTTCTTAGAAACAAGAAACTATTTTTTATCTATTTTTTGTTTCTATTTTAAATCTACTCCTTAGCCACTTTTCTATTTCATGGAATAAAAAGTTAGTTGATATTAATAAACGGATTTTTTGTTCCTCTTTTCCTACTTTGAGGAGAAAAAGAACAAAAAAAAAAATAGAAGTGTTGCCATGGGTACCCTAAATAAATCGAACAAAACTACATTAATATGGAAATTGTCAAGGGCAATATTGTCAATTTAGTGAAAAGGTACAGATTTTTTTCCCCTCTCTTTTTGGGTCGGCAAAAGGTGCAGATTCAGCCGGCGGATATAGTCACACCCTTTCTACAATCTGCGCAGACTTCTATGCAACAAATATTTTCATACCTTGACAAGCTTCGGATCGTACGGTCGACGAGGCCATGCACAAAGCCACGGGAGTACAGACTCAGCTTAAAATTGATCATATCCCGGATTTTGATGTTTCAAAAGTTAAAGACTCGTTCCTTTTGTGTCCCATCCGAAGAAAGACAAAAGGAAACTTCCACATACCTTGAGGTGTTGTCACGGGAGGAGGAAGGGGAGGCGGAAGGGGGCCTTCAGATGTTGTAAGCGGAGGAGGAGGTGGGGCGCGCGCGGCGGTGACGTTGTATAAGGGGTACAGCTCGTACCTCACGTTGCAGCTCGGTGTCAATGTCCTCGCTCCTTGCTTCCCCTCGAGAATATCAATCGCTGACAGGAGGCATCTGTTACACTCCCACTCCATAAAGTCCGGCGTGCACTGCGCCATCATGTACAGCGTCTGCGAGCTCGTGAACTTCATCTCTGCCTCCGCGAATTTCTTCCCCGACACGCTGCCTGAAGCCCTATAGGCGATGTCCCTTGTTGGGAATAACGAATCCCCGAAAACCGGATTCGACACCGAATCGTACCCCTAAATCAATGCGGAAGACGAAGCCCAGGAAAACACGCATCACCGATCGTAAAGCACACCACGGATTCGAGCGTACCTTGTTAGCCACAGATTAAACACCAATACCGAAGAAGATGAAGAAATTCTGGCCCCGTTCGATCCGATGACGACTTGAAGGGAAGAAAAGAGCGCCGTATGCTTACTGTTCTTCGTTTTGGGAGAGAGAGAGAGCGTAAGGAGAAAAAGCGTACGTTATTTCCAACTGATGCCTTTTCTCTCTCTCTCCTCCCTTTTATACCTTCCCCCTCCACGGGCCCTATTCCCGTGGGCCGGGCCCTTTTGGGCCCAACTTGAGTGGATGGGCCTTAAGCCCATTTCATAAATCCATCATCTCCCACTCGCACATGGTAGTGCAAAACCAACATGGGCGGACAGGCCCTACTCAGTCCCATCAGAGAAAAATCCAGCATAGACTCTCACTTAACATGGTGGGCCGAACATAATCCTCTTTTCCTCTCTTCAACATTCATATCGGTGAATAATCCGTGCGACCAGCATACTTTGAGAGCTCGTTGCCATACATCTGTTAGGAATATATAGCATTTCATAATGGGCATCATATCTGAGTAGATTTAGTATGCAGTACCTAGATCGATCGATCACATTTATATCTCTCTTGATCTCTTTTAAATAATGATATATATATATATATATATATATATATATTTTATTCACAATTATGATTATCACAAAGACAGTCATAATTGGTTAACCGGTGAATACAAAACTATAATGTGATTTTCCAAAATCGATTTTCCTCTTTCCTTCAAACTCTCAATTTCAGTCCAGCTTGCTTTTCTAGAAATGCCCCATTAGATCGAATCAAACTCATGACCATTGGCAACATCCTAAGATAGCAAACACTAAATAGAAATCTTGAGAATAAGTAAGAGTCATGAAGGGACTCAGAAATTGAGGAACTCTCATCCTCAAGAGTCTCACAAGACATAAAAGTTGAGATCAAACTTTTGTCACTCTTATTGGTTGTCTCATGCATACGTAGTATGAAATACGTACTACGGTATTAACTCCTTTCCCATGGAGCGTATGTCTACACCTTTCAATACCGTACAGATGATAGTTCAAACATACCCAATGTCTAACTTGAGTTCACGTATCTACTTATTCACAAAATTCATCAGAACTCACATCTGGCATCATAGACAGATAAAGTAAAATGTGTGGGGTATTTTACTTTCGGACATCACAAGTATTATGTCCTCATCTTAACACTTAGTTAAGGCGACATGCGTATTTTGAGCTTGAGCTCTCGATTATCACCTAGATAATAAGCTTAAATACTGTCTCATCTCTATTTATCACACAGTAAATAGAGGCGATTACCCGTGTGAGTGGGCTAATCTTATATCTGTCCGACATACTTCTCAACTTAAAGTAATTAACTAAACATTAAGATGCATAAGGATTAAACAAAGATTCATAGGCATTAATGATGAAAACACAAATTCATCAAATTGTGAACATTTAGGGAAAATACAATATTCGGTACATCGTCTCTACGCAATCCTAGAGATTTCATATGGCCACAAAACACATCTCTAGGTATTGGCTTTGTCATAGGATCTGCTACCATTCTATGCGTAGTATGTACTCTAAGTTCACATCTTTTCGTGCAACCATATCCTTGACAAGATTATACTTGGTATCTATAGGTTTGGTCTTGCCATGATATTTTGGATCTTTGGTATACGCTTTTTGCTGCTTGGCTACCACAGTTAACCAACAATAAATCTACAGCACTTTCAATAACACCTAAATGATCCAAAAAATCTCTTAAGCCAAACACTCTCTTATACTGCTGCTGATAATGCCACGAACTCAACTTACATCGTGGATAAGGCTATACACTTCTGTTTCTTACTGCTCCAACATATGGTGCCATTATTCGGTAAGAAAACAAACCCAGAGGTAAATTTTCTTTCATTTAAATCTCCTCTCCAATCAGCATCAAAATAGCCTTTGAGTTGCAGATCATTTTCTTAATAACTCAACGTATAATCAACAGTCCCCTTTAGATACCTCAGTATTCTTTTAACGGCTTTTTAATGTGCTTGACCTGGATCGGATTGGTAACTACTCACCATTCCAACTGCAAAACATATGTCAGGTCTTGTACACATTATAGCGTACATAAAGCTTCTAACAGCACTAACACAAGGAACATGTTTCATTTGTTCCTTCTCTTGTGGAGTCCTTGGACACAAACTATGGCTCAACCCTTCATCTTTTGTAATAGGAGTGTTTATGGGCTTACAATCTTGAAATCTTAATTCCAAGAATGTATGCAACATCACCCATGTCTTTCACCTCAAAGTTGGCAGACAACAAATTCTTCACAGTATTAACAAACTCCATATTACTTCCGACAATTAGTATATCATCAACATATAATGATATGATCATAAATTGATCATTGGATCTTTTGATATATACACAATGATCATCGTCAATCATTGTAAAATCATATGCCACTATGGCATTATGAAAATGTATATACCTTTGTCTCGATGACTGCTTAAAGCCATATATCGACCCCCAAAGTCGACATACATTTTCTTCTTGGCCTTTCATTATGAAACCAACAAGTAGTTCCATATATGTTCCTTCCTCTAATTCTCAATTGAGGAAAACAGTCTTTACATCCATTTGATGTAACTCAAGATCCATACTAGTAACTATTGCCAGAATAATGCGAATCAAGGTAAATCTCACTACAAGAGAAAATGTATTTTCATAATCAATTTCTTCCTGTTGATTATACCCCTTCGCCACAAGGCGAGCCTTATGCCTTTCTATTGAGCCATCAGCATTTCGCTTTATTTAAAGAACCTACTTGTTCCTATAGCTCTGCGTCCTTTTGGAAGATCAATCAGTTCCCAGACTTGGTTTGATTTCATTGACTCCATTTCCTCTTCCATTGCATGAATCCATTTTTCCTTATTAGGGCAGTTTAGAGCCTCATTAATATTTCTTGGCTCATCCTCATCTTGTGGAGCAATCATAAAAGTTTCCCTTTCAATGTCAAAACATCGACGGGGAATACTTTGGCGACTTGTTCACCGTATGGGAGATTGTACACTTAGCACATCATTCCCTATTATGCTCCCACTTGGATTAGGTAATGATAATGTCGTCACATCAGGTGGTTGCAATTGAGAATGAGTTGAATGCAATTCATTACATCTCATATTACTCCCACTTGAACGAACTCCACTGACATCATTATCTTGATCCAAGGTTTCAAATAGGGAGTTATTTTCCCTTATTTCGCCCCTCTTAGAAAATTCATCCACTAAGGATGTGACATCCCGTAATTCAAATTCAGTTATACTCCCACTTTCCTACTCACCTATGAACACATACCTTTTTGAGTGTTCGCAGTATCTCATGAAAATACTCTTATTTTCTTTGGGACCCAATTTCCCAAACTTGTGAGAGGACTCATGAGCATAGTCAGCACAACCCCATGGCTTAAGAAAAACTTAAGTCCGGTGTTCTAACTGTCCATAACTCATATGAAGTGGAAATAACCGATTTGTAAGGCACCCGGTTAAGTATATAGACAGCAGTTAACAACACATCACTCCAAAAAGTGATGGGTAAGTTAGCATGCGCCTTCATGGACCTAACCATTCCAGTAGGGTTCTGTTTCTTCTCTCCGCAACATCATTTTGTTGAGGAGTATATGGAATAGACAATTACCTTTCTATTCCTTTTTCATCACATAATTTTCTGAACTTATCAGATAAATATTCTTAACCTCGATCGGATCTAAATACCTTTATTTTCCTGTCTAATTGATTTTCTACCAGGTTCATAAACCTTCTAAAACAACTTATGCTTCAGATTTATGAGAAATCAAATAGACATATCCGAATCAAGTAGAATCATCTATAAAAGTGATGAAACAAACAGCCCCTTGCCTTCCTCTCACATTCATTGAACCACAGATGTCCAAATGGATTAAATGCCGAGGAAATTCAGCTCTTTTACCTTTTCCAAATGGTCTCCTTGTCATTTTCCCTACTAGGCAATGCTCACATATGGACAAATCAACTTTTTCAATATTGCCCAACAAGCCCTTTTTGGCTAGTCTTTTCATATGTTGTTGGCCCATATGACCAAGTCTAGCATGCCATCATATTCACATCATTATCATATAAGATAGAAGACGTGAAACAAGGGGATAATTTATTGACATCACCACAGTCAACATTTAGTACAATAAAACCATCTAGAAAGTGACAACAACCATAGTAGTTTGTATCTAAACACAAATCTACACATTTATTATGGAAGTTCATACCAAAACCAAGCTTAACCAACACTAAGACAGACACTTAAATTTCGACGAATCTCCAGAGCATATAGAACATCAAGATGCGTCCACCATGTATGTTCAATTGGCAGGTGCCAATTCCTTTACATCAGCTCTAGAGTTGTTTCCAATATAGATCCACTTAGTTCCAATTGGTATCGTCGGAATTCCACGAAGGATCCTCTATCCTTTGCTACATGGTCTGTCGCTCATGAATCTACATTCCACAAAGGATTGGATTCAGCCTATAATGCAGAACATGACACATAAGCAAAGTTCTCAGATGTACAAGAGGTGTATAGCTTCTTTGGCTCACGACAGTCGCGAGCATAGTGACTTCTCTTGTCACAATTGTAACACATCACACTTAACATTTTCTTCACTTGAGGACGTTTTCCTCTCTTGTGTTGGTTAACTCTTGATTTCTTGCAATAAGGACTTGATCCTTTGCATTCCCACATATTGAATGAATCAATACGCTTGTGCTTAGAGCACAAAGCCCTTTCTGAGCTGAACCAGCATAGCAAATGTCTATTTACGGCTCAAATACCGTTAGACGGTCCTCTACTACCTCAAGGTGGTGCACGACACCCTCAATATCTTCCATAATGTGGTCAAGAGCTTCTAGTGCTTCTTGCTTTTCTAGCACATATTGAATCTTCATATTCAATATTTCATAATTATTGCCGTTCATATCAGCAATTACATTCTTAGTTCTTTGAACCATCGTTTTGAACACATCGAGACATACATGCACGAATAATTAATGCCTATTATTTATGCATCCCTATTTGTATAGACCCATCATATTAATAAATAATTTCAAGTAAGGCTTTAGAATCAAAATGTCACTATGTTTCCAATCATCCTCCAAAAATCATAACTTAAAATTATTATTAATATAATTATCTTATGCAAATAAATTCTATGAAGTTACAAAAACTTCTATTATTACCCATGACTAATTACCCACAGAAACCAGCAATAACAGAAAGCAAAGAGATAATTGACATACAATTAAAAACAATAATGCTTTCAATTAACACAATTAGGTAGTAATCATTACATAATCAATCAAAGAAATAAATAGGGAATGTCCCTTCTAATCTATCAGTCAAAACATCTGAGAAATTTGAAGGTACATTTGCCAACCATGGAAAAACTTTTGGAGAGCTTTCATGTCGCCTCCAAGGCGCATTCACTCGGCGCCATGTGGCGCTCAATCTAAGGGTTGAAGTTTTGGTCAACTCAATCCTATAGTGCTCTCTCACAAAAGCTTCCACCAGCCTCCTATAACCCGGGACCACGTTGACCTCCCATAGCCGATCCAACACTGCTTGCCATTCAGGTGGAAGAGTGTTCATCAAAGCCGGCACCTTCTCAAAATCCGGCATAAGATAACCATTCCAGATGATTTCCTGTATCATCTAATTGACCCTGACCACATGTGATACTAAATCACCGTCATGCCACCAATAATCAGCTAACTCTGTCATCAGCCTCTTAAGTCTTGCATTTCCCTCGTCCATTCTCGGGATTGCAGGTATCCTTGCATAACGTATCATAGTTTCTGCAACAAATGCAGAATTAAAAATGGATTACTTATAACCCACATAGGCATGACTGAAAAACAAAACAACTTCCTTTTTTTTTTTTGGGTCAACGGTCAACGGTCGTCGGTCAACGGTCATCGGTCAACGGGTCGGGTCAACGGGCGCACGTGTCGGACCGGTCGGACCGGCCGTGCCAGTCGGACGAACCGACCGCACATGCTGCGCGCGTGCGCTAGCTGACGTCATGCAGACGTCAGCCGGCACGTGACTCGCGCGTGAGCATGCTGACGTCACGCAGACGTCAGCCGCACGTGCGCGGCATGCGCCAGGCTAATCGGGTCAGGTCGCCGGCCGGTGACCGGCCGGCCAACTGTCGTCGGCGCTGACGTCGCGATGACGTCAGCGGGTGACGTCAGCACGCGTCGGTCCGCGGACCGGCGCGTGCCGGTTCGCCGGCCGCCGGCGCGCACGTGCCGGTTCGCCACCGGCGCGTGTGGCGCACGCGCTGGCGAAGCCAGCGCTTCCAGGCGCGTCGCGCCCATGCGCAGTGCCTTCCGGCGGCGCGTGTGGGCGCGTGCTTCGGTGCCCGGCGGTGGTCGACACATCGCCGGACTCGTCTCGACGTCGCGCTTCTCCCAGTGCCTTCCGAATTTGATTTCTGCTTACGAAAACTCAGAAAAAAGGCCGAAAAGCGCTCGGGTGTTAGGATTTTCGCCCGGTTCCGTACGGCCGAAGGGATTTCGCGAAAAATCAATCAAAAACATCAGAATTGATCGGGAAAAACGTGAAACTAGGGCTCTGATACCAATGTTGGGAATAACGAATCCCCAAAAACCGGATTCGACACCAAGTCGTACCCCTAAATCAATGCGGAAGACGAAGCCCAGGAAAACACGCATCACCGATCGTAAAGCACACCACGGATTCGAGTGTACCTTGTTAGCCACAGATTAAACACCAAT
The DNA here is from genome assembly GCA_017140395.1 of Eucalyptus lansdowneana. Taxonomy (NCBI): domain Eukaryota; kingdom Viridiplantae; phylum Streptophyta; class Magnoliopsida; order Myrtales; family Myrtaceae; genus Eucalyptus; species Eucalyptus lansdowneana. The sequence goes on from CM029487.1 coordinate 67,018,085, forward strand.
GCCGAAGAAGAGGAAGAAATTCCGGCCCCGTTCGATCCGATGACGACTTGAAGGGAAGAAAAGAGCGTTGTATGCTTACTGTTCTTCGTTTTGGGAGAGAGAGAGCATAAGGAGAAAAAGCGTACGTTATTTCCAACCGATGCCTTTTCTCTCTCTCTCCTCCCTTTTATACCTTCCCCCTCTACGGGCCCTATTCCCGTGGGCCGGGCCCTTTTGGGCCCAACTTGAGTGGATGGGCCTTAAGCCCATTTCATAAATCCATCATCCCTGATGCTCTTTCCAAGTGCTTGCCTGAACCTGGCCCGTTCATAGATGTTCCAGAGGTTAAGCAGCGTGAAGGAAGGCGTCACTTCCATGACGGAGAAGATGGACTTGTTCGAGTACCTCAGCATGCACTTTTCGTACCAGATCACTGAGACTCGCTGGTTGGGCATACATCGGCGGATATCCGTTTTCCGGTGGCGACGCGATCGCCGCTGCACGTGGTAGCCGACGTCGGCTGCGGCGGAGGAAGAGCCCGTAGGCCTGGTCGGGAGGGTTTTGGCCGCGGTGGCGTTGGCAAAGCCATCGGTGTTGTTGGTGGCGGCGGAGGAGAGGGAAGAGAGGAGGGTGTTGAGGTTGGAATGGTAGGTGGAGTTGGGAGCGAAGAGGGTGGTGTTTGGGCATTCATAATCCAGCAATTCGGGCGACAGTCCAGTACTGAAAGTTTTGAAGAAGTAGAAGAAGTAGAGAGAGAGGAAGACCGCGAAGCAAGATTTCATGGTTGGATCGATGATTGTATTGGCTATAGCTAGATCGGCTTGGAATTAGAGGAACACCAATGTTTAAATTGTCAATCCTACTCGTTCCATGCACTTGCACGCCACGAATCCATCGACAAGTTTCGTTTAACTTTATGATGGATTTGAAGTTTGTAGATCCCTCCTATTTTAGTTAATTTAATATATAGAAAGCAAAGATCTAAGACCACTTGTGGTGCGCAGGGATCTGTCCCACTCGCTCCTGAGTCCTGACTGAAATCTTTGCCCTACTAGTGGAACAGGGCGATGAGCCAACCATGGAGGATCAAGGTGGGATTTTACTTTAGGGGGCGACTTCGCAAATAGTCTAATCTTGGCGCTTCTCGATTTTGCAAGCTCTTATTTTAAATGATGTTTCGGTTGATATTAGACTGGTGAAAAATAAAAGATAAATGAGATGATAAAATGAAGATGGTGTGAATTTTTATTGAGAAAAGAACCGATTTGAATTTGTGGAAAATTTCAAGCAAAAAATAAAATAGAGGGAGAAAATCCATTGATAATTTTCTCCTTGGTTCCAACTAGCCTCTTTCTCTAAATATATGGAGTGATCGTCAAGAGAGTGGTGGGATCCAATCCCATCAATGGCGTATCCACTCAAATCCACCATTTATAAGCTTAAATTAATGAGCTATGAAGTTTGTGAATTAATTAAGATAATATAAATTTTGTTGAGGAAACAAACAATCAAATGGTAAGATAAATTAAATAAGAAAAAATAAATTGAACATCGGATTTATGTAATTCGATTGATCTTACCTATCTGTATGGGGAGAGCAATAAATAATTTACTATACATCAAGCGATATAATGAAAATTATAACTACACTCAAATCACTCAAATATTATTAGTGTTTTCCAAGTCTCAATTATACCTAATAGCTTAGATAGTGTTTAATTCCATAATTTCTCACAAAATAATCTCTCGATCGTACACAAAAACTGTATAAATCTTTACCATAAGGGAAAGTATATTCCTTGTTTGAAGTTGTCAAAGTTGTGGACAAATAGCAGGGGAGCAAAAATAATCTCTCTCTCTCTCTCTCTCTCTCTCTCTCTCTCTCTCTCTCTTCTCTTTCTTTTCCCATCTTCTTCTTCAATCTTTAGCTATGGGAAGGGTTTGAGCTAGTCTCACCTTACCCTCTCTCTTTTGTTGATTTTGTTTGCATTTTATTGTTCTTTTTTACATTTTCTTCTCTCCTAATTTAGATTTGGGAGCTCTCTTCTCTTGATCTAAGTTTCGATTTGAGAGTTTAAACTCTTCCGATCTAGTTCTAGATTTTGGTGTTATCCTCTCTCGATCTAAATTTGGGAGTTTAATAATATATTTGTGGGGATTCGATACCCCTCTACTTTGTTTGTGTATAGGTTTTGCCTTTAGTCTCAATGATGATTGCAAGATTTTTTGGCATTTCATTGAATTATGAAGATTTTCTTTCCACGTGTTAAATTTGTGTTTGTTTAACCTATTCTGTTTTGAGCACGTAAACTGGTTTCGCCAACTCAACAAGCCCACACTTTCCTTTCAAAGTCCAACAAACACTTTTGGACTTAAACATATATAAGAGGCCAACTCTAATTCATGAAAACAAAGTGACAAGTGTTGCACAAAGTTGCACTAGCCCATTCAATGAGCGACACGTCACTCAAGGGCCAACTTGTGAGAAAACATACAACCCTCTCTCTTCTCTCTTCACATGTCACTCGATCCGTCTCCTCCCATCCTCTCGCACTTTCTCTTCTTCCTTGCCAAGCACCTCCTCTCAACCATGTATAACACTTAACAAAAAAAAAAAAAAAAACAAAAAAAGCCATGTATAACACTTGGATGATTGCAAGCGCTAGCGAGTTCATTACCCCGTAGGGGCAGCAATAGCACATTGCCATGCAACACACGACCACACCGGCTATGCACAACTTGCACTGCTTGCTAGAGCACTCGCTTTTAGAAATTTTCACAAATTTGTAATTTTCTTTATTTTCTTTTTTTAATTCATCTTCTAATTTCCTACGACAAGGTCATCGGGTCTTGGTGAATGGCCACCAAAGAAGATAAATAGCAGGATAGGAAAAAAGGAAGAAAGAAAAAGGAAAGGAAAGAAGAGAAAAAAAAATAAGTATAGAAATTACAAAACGACATTGTTTTCAATCCCATCAAACACATTAGATCACCAACCATTCTACGTAGGATAATTAGCATTGACTAGATTGCCATATCGGTGATCTCCAATCTAAATTGGCCGGAATGACTATATTGGGAATCATACAAAAGTTTAGTACTACAATGTATCATTGACTTGGCAGTTATACAATAGGCTTACAACTTGTTGAACAATTTTTCACTTTTCCACACCTTTCGTATTGTTGATAATTTTTTTACATTGTTAGTTTATAGGACTTATATGCTTTCTGTATACATGTGATATCTTTCCATCTATTGACTTTAAATTTTTTTGAATTGGATATTCTAATGGAATCATATTCTACTTTAGTTTATTTTGTGTGTGTAGCCCATCTGTCGATTATATGCCCATAATTATCTTAGACATGATGAATTTCGTCATAATCTTTCATCTTCACTTTTGTGTTAACACGTTGATCTTTGTCTAAATAATTGGTAAATAGGTAAAGGATGATAGAGATGGGAGTAGAAAAAGGAAATGGTAGGGTTTTCTTTCCATATTCTAAGAATATATTTCAAAGTGCTTTTGTCCGACGAGACTGAACCGGAGTATCCTCTTATATTCCAAACCCCTACAATTTCAAAGTGCTTTTGTCCGACATGACTAGACCGCATCCAGGGGTTTCTTTTTATATTCACCCACCAACGCGGTTTCTTTTTATATTCATCCACCAATCGGTGTTCGGATTGGACAGATGACCATAAAGTCTCCACAGCAACAATTAAACATAAAATAAAAGGAAAAGACTTAATATTGAATGATTGATAATGAATAATGGATCAACTGTACTTTGATCTCTTAAGACTAACATTGACCACTAACGATAAAAGTCCGAAAATTATCCAAAAAATCTTAAATATATTATACTTTTGTAAATTCAAATATAAATCTTTTCATATTTTGCCAATTGAGTTAATCCGGCCAATTTTGATCAGAAATTGTTGACGTGAACGGTCATCGTTGATGTGGCATTTTGTAAATAATATCTTAGTGACATTTTGAATATTTCATGATTTTTTTTTCTTTTTTTCTTTTTTACTTTTCTTTGCCTTTTTCTTTTTCCTGTTTTTTGATTAGGGCGATGACCTTTGCCACCTACAAGCAAGGGCTGGCCGACCCTTGCCGGCCCTAGGTGAGAGTGTTGTGCCCCTCGCTAACTTTGGTCAAAGGCCGCAATGCCCTCGCTGACTAAAGTGAGGGCTCGTGAGCCCTCACCCAAAATTGGTCAAGGTTGTGGAGAAGGTTCGTGAGCCCTCGCCAACCCTCACCCAAAAAAGCAAAAAAAAAAAAAAAAAAAGCAAAGAAAATTAAAGAAAAATCAAAATAACATTAAAATATTATTAGAAAAGTGTCACATCGGTCTTGGCTATCCATGTTAGCAATTTTCGGCCGGAAGTGTCTAGATGGACTCAATTGACAAAATGTGTAAAAATTATGATTGAATTGACAAAATTAAAAAGTTTATAACTGAATTGATAAAACTGAAAGATTTAAGATTAAATTGACAAAAGTGAAATAAGTTTATGACTTTTTGAATAATTTCCCAATGAAAGTGTAGGGTTATGCCACAGCTATATAGGTTGTATTTCCAATGTTTTCAAGATAAGTATTGTACAAATGTCAAAATTTTTGTGCAATAATCATTTAAGTGTCATAAATTTTTCTTTGATCATTTGAGTATCATAATTTTAGAGAAAAACACTTATATAAGTGTTATAACTTTCAATTGATGAATGTTATCAAAAAGTTATATTACTCAAATGATCGATTGAAAAGTTAAATGATATTTAAATGGTCAAAAAAACTATGACACTCAAATTATCGAAAAAAAAGTTGTATTACTTGAATAAACACCGTATGGAAGTTATGACACTTATGGTATCATTTTTTTGACATTTTCCCATACATGGCTAATAAGCTAGCTTAGAAAGCTTTACTTGGAGAAAGTTACTAATGCGAAAAACTTAGTTTTTAAGGTATATTGAAACTTTATATTGTATGTCAAAAGTTAGAAACCCTGTGGATAGTGATTGAATTCTAGTTATAGGTTCATAGAGAGTTGTTGTGACCTACCCCTCAGTAGGGAAGAAAATAGGTTTAGAGGTACTTTTTTTTTTTTTTTTTGATAGAAGGTTTAGAGGTACTTGCTTATGAGATGAGTCGAATGATTCATTCAAATGACAATCTTGAACGGACCATCATTTGCTAACACCATAAAGGAATCATCGATCACAAGCCCATATCTTGCGTTACATTGGACATTTGATTTTCATTAAATTAATCCTATACGAATTTCTACATAAGGAGTTGCCACTAACCTATTTGGATTAGCTAAAAACCAAGTGAAGTATGGGAGTATACTTTACTTTCTATGTAAGCAGGAAATTTAGGGTTGGAGACTTAATTACACTAATAATCAATTAGTGCCCTTTTTGTATTTAATCTTGTTTATTTCAAGAAGATTTTAGTTAGAGATAATTTTATATCTATTTACTAACATATGAGATGATTATGCGAGTGCGCAGTTATTAAAATAGTAATTAGCAACTAAATAAAGCATTAAATAAATTACAAGGGAAAGCAAGCATTTAATGCTAAGAAATAAATAAATGTCAATCTTAACTAGGCAAAGGAGAAGCCATAATCATCATATATAAAGTGTGCAATTAAGAGCATTCTTCTTTATGGACAATTCGAACTCTATGGTAATGCCATAAGAGCTTGTTCAATTTTTAGTGCAATTTCCTATATTAATGATTTTCCCATAACTTTAAGAGAAGGCTTCCCAAAACGACTATCTTTAAGCATTCCGGAGGGGTTCTAATTTTTGGAATTTTTAAAGTTTTCTGGAATTTTCTAATTTTTTTTTTGTGAATTTTTGAATTTTCCAAAATTTTTTAATGATTTTCTGAATTTTTATTTTTTTTATTTTTCTGTATTTTCTAAATTTATAAGATTTTTCTGATTTTTAATATTTTTATTAATTTTTTAAATTTTAATTAATTAATTATTATAATAATTTTTAATGTTAAAATAATATAGCATAAAATGGACATCCGACCCGAATCACGACCGTTTGGGTCCACGAATGGACTAGGCTCAACGATTGGCCCAGTCCCTCAACCCCACGAAAAAGAAAGGGTAAAACAAAAGAAAAAGAGCCCTGCCCAAAACCCATACAACAGGCCAAACCCAAATCCTTATGAAGAGACGAGCCTAGACTTGCTAAATCAACTAAGACCCAAATTTACTAGTTCTAATTAAGCCCAAACTTACTAAATCTCACTTAGGGTCCGTTCGTTTACGAGAAAATAGCCAATTTTCGGAAAATATTTTCTGAAGTCATTTTCCAGGGAAAATGATAATATTTTCTAGTGTTGTTTAAAAACCCGAAAATATTTCGGAAAACTTTTTTCGATATTCGGTGAGGAAAATATTTTTCGCTCACCAGATTGGCGAGTGCAAGCATCAAGCTCAAGGCTCACCAAATCGATGAGCGCGAGCTTGAGATTGACAAGTTTGAGGTTCACCTAGTGACAATGATCGACGATTAGCAAAGAAACAAAAAGATGGGAAACAAAGAAAAGAAATTAAAAAAAAAGGAAATTAAAAACAATTCGAATTAAAAAAAAAAAAATTTAAAATAATTCAAATAAAAAAAGAAAAGAAGAAGGAGAAAGGGAAGGAGGAAGTGAGGATCTGTAAAGGTGTGAAATAAGAGAGATTAAGTTAAGGAAAATGTTTTCCACTTTTCAAAAGTGCAAAACATTTTCCCTCGTTTAGAAGATTTTTTTCCTTTCATGAAAAACATTTTCTCCCAGGAATTTATTTTCCGTGAAACGAACGCTAGAAAATTCGGAAAACATTTTCCTATAAATTATTTTCCGCGAAACAAACGAGCCTTAATCTCACCTAATCACTTTCTTTCTTTTTCCTTTTGCATGGTGCCTTCCTTAAGCCTTCTTCCCCAAACGTCTTCTTCCTTAGGTGGTCTTCCTCAACGAGCTACACCTTCACCGGTTGTCCACTTTGACGACCACCACTCGTCGGCTGACCTCTCCACCAGTTCCCTCCCTCTTTCTCTCTTCACATGTCGCTCGATCCTTCTCCTCCCATCCTCTCACACTTTCTCTTCCTCTTGATCTTCTTCGTGCTCTTCTTCCTTGCTAAGCACCTCCTCTCAACCATGTATAACACTTACAAAAAAAAAAAAAAAAAAACCATGTATAATACTTGAATGAGTGCAAGTGCTAGCAAGTTCATCACCCCGTAGGGGCAGCAACATCACATTGCCATGCAACACACGACCACACCGGTTGTGCACAACTTGCACTGCTTGCTAGAGCACTCGTTTTTATAAATTTTTAGAAATTTGTAATTTTCTTTATTTTCTTTTTTTAATTCATCTTCTAATTTCCTATTGACAAGGTCATCAAGTCTCGGTGAATGGCCACCAAAGAAGATAAATAGCAGGATAGGAAAAAAAGGAAGAAAGAAGAAGTAGGAAAGAAGAGGGAACAAAAATAGGCATAGAAATTACAAAATGACATTGTTTCTAAATTGGCTGGAATGACTATATTAGGAAACATACAAAAGTTTAGTACTCCAATAATCAAATTGAAAAGCTTGTCACTGACTTTGCAATTATAAAATAGGCTTACAACTTGTTGAACAATTTTTCCACTTTTCCACACCTTTAGTATTGTTGACAATTTTTTTACATTGTTAGTTTATATGACTTATATGCTTTCAATATACATGTGGTATCTTTCCATCTATTGACTTTAAGTTTTTTTTTAATCGGTTATTCCAATGGAATCATATTCTACTTTAGTTTATTTTGTGTGTGTAGCTCATTTGTCGATTATATGTCCATAATTATCTTAGACATGATGAATTTCGTCATAATCTTTGATCTTCGCTTTTGTGTTAACACGTTGATCTTTGTCTAAATAATTGGTAAATAGGTAAAGGATGATAGAGATGGGAGTATAAACAGGAAATGGCAGGGTTTTCTTTCCATATTCTAATAATATATTTCAAAGTGCTTTTGTCCGACACGACTGGACCGCGTGCAGGGGTTTCTTTTTATATTCACCCACCAACACGGTTTCTTTTTCCATTCATCCACCAATCGGTGTCTGGATTGGACAGATGACCATCAAGTCTCCACAGCAACAATTAAACATAAAATAAAAGGAAAAGACTTAAGATTGAATGATTGCTAATGAATAATGGATCAACCGTACTTTGATCTCTTAAGTCTAACATTGACCACTAACGATAAAAGTCCGAAAATTATCCAAAATATCTTAAATATATTATATTTTTATAAATTCAATCATAAATCTTTTTATATTTTCCCAATTGAGTTCATATAGCTAATTTGATTGGAAATTGTTGACGTGGATTGCCATCGTTGACGTGGCATTTTGTAAATAATATCTTAGTGATATTTTGAATATTTCATGATTTTTTCTCTTTTTTCTTTTTTTTACTTTTCTTTGCCTTTTTTCTCTTTCCTGTTTTTTGATTAGGGCTAACGACCTTTGCCACCTACAACTGAGGGCTGGTTGACCCTCGCCAGCCCTAGGTGAGAGTGTCATGCCCCTCACTAACTTTGGCTGAAGGCCGCAACGCCCTCGCTAACTAAAGGGAGGGCTCGCGAGCCCTCACCCAAAATTGGTGAGGGTTACGGTGAAGGTTCGTGAGCCCTCACCAACCCTCACCCAAAAAAAGCAATAAAAAAAGAAAAGAAAAGTAAAAAAAATCAAAATAACATTAAAATATTATTAAAAAAGTGTCACGTCGGTGTTGGCTATCAATGTTAGCAATTTTCGGCCGGAAGTGTCAAGATGGACTCAATTGACAAAATGTGTAAAAACTATGACTGAATTGACAAAATTAAAAAATTTATAACTAAATTAGTAAAATTGAAAGATTTAAAATTAAATTGACAAAAGTGCAATAAGCTTATGACTTTTTGAATAATTTCCCGATAAAAGTGTAGGTTTATGCCAAAGCTATATACATTGTATTTCCAATGTTTTCAGGATAAGTATTGTACAAATGTCAAAAATTTTGTGCAATAATCATTTAAGTGTCATAACTTTTCTTCGATTATTTGAGTATTATAATTTTAGAGAAAAAAACACTTATATAAGTGTTATAACTTTCAATTGATGAATGTTATCAAAAAGTTATATCACTCAAATGATCGATTGAAAAGTTAAATGACATTTAAATAGTCAAAAATATTATGACACTCAAATTATCGAAAAAAAAAAGTTGTACTACTTGAATAAACACCGTATGGAAGTTATGACACTTATGGTATCATTTTTTCCGGCATTTTCCTATACATGGCTAATAAGCTAGCTTAGAAAGCTTTATTTGGAGAAAGTTACTACTGTGAAAAACTTAGTTTTAAGATATATTGAAACTTTATATCATATGTCAAAAGTTAGAAACCTTGTGGATAGTGATTGAATTCTAGTTATAGGTTCATAGAGAGTTGTTGTGACCTACCCCTCAGCAGGGAAGAAAATAGGTTTAGAGGTACTTGCTTATGAGATTAGTCGAATGGTTCATTCAAATGCCAATCTCGAATGGACCGTCATTTGCTAACACCATTAAAGAATCGTCGATCACAAACCCATATCTTGCGTTACATTGGACATTTGATTTTCATTCAATTAATCCTATACGAATTTCTACATAAGGAGTTGCCACTAACCTATTGAGATTAGCTGAAAACCAAGTAAAGTATGAGAGTATACTTTACTTTCTACGTAAGCAGGGAATTTAGGCTCGAGAGACTTAATTACACTAATAATCAATTAGTGCCATTTTTGTATTTAATCTTGTTTATTTCAAGAAGATTCTAGTCGACGGTGCTGGATGATTTTATATCTATTTACTAACATATGAGATGATTATGCAAGTGCACAATTATTGAAATAGTAATTAGCAACTAAATAAAGCATTAAATAAATTACGAGGAAAGCAAGCATTTAATGCTAAGAAATAAATAAATGTCAATCCTAACTAGGCAAAAGAGAAGCCATAATCATCATATATAAAGTGTGCAATTAAGAGCATTCTTCTTTATGGACATTTCGAACTCTATGGTAAAGCCATAAGAGCTTGTTCAATTTTTTAGCGCAATTTCCGATATTAATGATTTTCCCATAACTTTAAGAGAAGGCTTCCCAAAAGGACTATCTTTAAGCATTCCAGAGGGTTCTAATTTTTTTTGGAATTTTTAAAGTTTTTTGGATTTCTAATTTTTTTAATGAATTTTTGAATTTTCCAAAATTTTTTTAAAGGTTTTCTGAATTTTTATTTTTAATTTTTCTGTATATTCTAATTTTATAAGATTTTTCTGATTTTTAATATTTTTATTAATTTTTAAAAATTAATAATAATTTTTAAAATATTAATATAATATAGCATAAAACGGACATTTGACCCGGATCGCGATCGATCGGGTCCACGAATGGACTAGGCTCAACGATTGGGCCTAGTCCCTCAACCCCACGAAAAAGAAAGGGTAAAACAAAATAAAAGAGCCTTGTCCAAAACCCATATAATAGGCTGAACCCAAATCCTTAAGAAGAGACGAGCCTAAGACCTGCTGAATCGACTAAGACCCGAATTTACTAGTTCTAATTAAGCCCACCGAATCACTTTTCTCTCCTTCCCCTTTTACATGTTGCCTTCCTGAAGCCTTCTTCCCCGAACGTCTTCTTCCTTTGGTGGTCTTCCTCAACGAGCTACACCTTCACCGGTTGTCCACTTCGAAGACCACCACTCGCCGGCTGACCTCTCCGCCAATTTCCTCTTGTCATCGGACAGCCATTGTCGGCCACAAAGCACGAAACGCGGAACCACATAAGCGATGACAGTGGTGGGGGCAGTGCAACGATCGAACAACCAACGCCCGCGAATGCTAATCACAAAAACGACACCTTAACAGGTCGGATCAACACAAGGACGCTCGGTTTTGGCCAAAAAGGGTAAAGCGAAACTCGATCTCGACGAAGCATTTCATCAAGCGGTTTGTGTGCGCCATCGAACAAGTGGTTTCCAGCTCAACCGTGACTGGAACTCGGGCTACAAAACCTTAGCAAATGATGAGTAACACGCAGTGACCTAGCTAAAGACCTACAGGGGCTGGAGCTCGCGTGAGCGAACTGTGAAGATTTATGAATAGAATGAGAGGAAGAATGATGAGAATAGACAAAGAGTTTTGGACTTTCTTCTATGTATTAAAGGAAAACATTCATCTGAGAGCTTGCTATCTCGCTTGCTTTGTTCTCTATTTATATTACATGATCTAATCTCAAGAACAACCAAAGGTAGTTTTACAGTTCATCTAACGGAGAAAAAACAAACTAACAGAAAAACAGAAAAAGAAAGTAAAAAGAATCATAGTTCTTCATCTGTTGCTCAATCTGTTAAACGCACAAAACAGAATATCGGTTCTGTAACAGGAGAGCTCCACTCATAGTTGGACATTTGGAGCTAGAAGTTTCACCACCGACTTCATCTCTTTCCTTCCTAGTCGAATCAGCAACACCATGTATATGCGTAGCTGACATAGCCGACGATTCACCCACTTCACTTCTTCTGGTCTTTGTTACAGCAGCAGCATCTTCATCTCTTTTCTTTGTTGAAACAGCAATAGAGTGTGCTTGTGCAGACTTTGCTTTGATATGATTCTTAACACGAACGAACACGACCACTGGCGCGGCGTACCCATGAAAGTAGCAAATAGAGGGAAAGAACAAAGGCCTACTGGTTTGGGCTTGAGGACATTTATCGGGAGAGGTCGTCGGACGGAGCACGTGTGTGGCCGAGGTGTTGGCCGAGGCTCTCTCTCTCGCTCTCAATTCAACCTCGCCCCCTTCAGCTCCCAATGATGCTCTCTTTCTTTCTTGTTTTCTTCCCTGCTTCCTTCTCCAGAAGAGCAATGGCCTCCTTCAATCTCCGCTCCCCCACTCTCTTGATTCCTTCCTCTTTTCTCGGCAAGCCCCATTGTCCTTTTTGTCTCTGCCTCTGCTGTCCTCTCTGTCCCCTTCTATTGTCGTTTAGCCATCCTCCAAAACCAGGAGAGAAGGAGAAGAGGAGAAAGAGAGAGGGCCGGGCCGACCTGCCTCTGGCTCGGTCTCGCTTCTACCCTTTTTTTCTAAAAAAAATAATTTTAAAAATAAGATAAAATAATAATGATAATATATATATATATATATATATATATATATATATTATTTTAATACTAGTGATGCAAATGCCCACCTAATGTCTATATGTGGTACAATTTAATGAAAGTCATTTTGCTAGGTGTTAAAAATTAATCCGTAATTTTCTATGTAATTATGGAATGACTAAATGAGTTACCAAAATTTAGGTGTTAATATAAGTTCTAATATAATGATCCAAATTCCACTTAACTTTGGCCGTGCACTCTAATTCCAAGATGTCATTCTCCTATTTTCGCCAATCTAGATGAACCTGCATATACTATTAGTGAATTGGCCTCGAAGACGTTAGAGTAAACCCATCGTCCATTGTGCAAGCAGCCCACCACTTCTTCTAGAGATTATAATTGCTAACAATAATAGAATTTCCATTCTATTTTCTACCTTGTCACCACATACTCTCCTGTTAGACTTCCAATGAACTTACCTAGAATTTAGACCTTTCAAAAGCATTAATTTATCTTAACAACATCTCACATTGTCTTCCAAATTCAACATCGATCCTTTGGTGATTTTATCATCTAGGGTGTGGATTCATCATCGAAGCTTCATTTATTGATGTCGTTGCTGAGCCATTAATAGATGTAGTTGACACTTCTCTACCACTAGTGGAAGTCAAATATACAAGCTATGTCAATGTTGGAAGGGTCGCCATTTGGCTTACCAGCACTAAAACCACCCATGATATGGATGGCTGTCTCGATACGTTCTCTTGAACACATAGCAATGCAATGTGGATGCATCTTAATATTTTATTTCTCGAACTGTCCTCTAATATCGAATCAACAAGGTGATAATGGGTCTATAAGATTAAATATAAGACATATGGTTCTATTGAGCATTACAAAGCTTGATTAATTGTCGAGGGTTTCACAAAGCGGAAAGGTTTTGAATTATCAAGAAAAATTTTCCTCGGTAACGAAGGAAGTCATTATTCATTCTTTTCTCTCCATCGTTGCTTTACTGTCATTGGTCCCCACGCTAGACGTCCACAGTGCCTTTTTCCATAGTTATTAAGAGGAGGAAATTTACATGGATTTTCCGTCAACTTTAGGCAAATAAGGAGAATTTCAGATATATCATCTCCATAAATGCATTAAAGGCAGCTTGTATTGTTAAAAATGGCATGTAATGACTAAGGCTACGTTCGTTTCACGGAAAATAACTTACAGGAAAATGTTTTCCGGATTCTTCGGTGTTTGTTTCACAGAAAATCAACTACTCAAGAAAAATATTTTCCATCAACAGTAAAAATTACATTCAAAGCTAACGAAAATGTTTTCCACTTCGAAAGTGGAAAACATTTTCCATAACTTCTTCTCCTTTTTTTTTTTCTTTCCTTTTCATTTTTCTTCCTTAGCTTGGCCGTGGCGGCCCCGATGGGGCCGGTGACCGGTGACCGACCGGTGACCCGGTGACCGGCGACCGGTGGCCGGCCCGCGGTCGCGAAGCTAGCTTGAGCTCCGCCGGGCCGCGAGGCTTCGCCTAGCCGTCTGGAAGCCCAGCTCGCCGAGCTCGGCGAGCTCGGGCCTCGCTAGCAGGGCGGAGCTCGGCCTCACCGTATCCGGCAAGGCTGGGCGGGGCGAGGCTCGAGCCCGCCCGGCTTGCCGGATCCGCGAACCGGATCTTGGTCGGCTCACCATCGTCAGGCGTGCAGCGGTGGAGGAAGGAGGAAGGAGGAGGAACCACCTTTTGGGCTTAAGGCCCAAACCTAATTTAAATCCTAATTTCACCTTTAAACACTTTGAATTCTTTCTTTTATAGATTTTAAATTTTAATTTCACATGGACAAAGAATAATTCATCCTCGTAAATTTATATACTAATTTAAAAACTTATGATCACAAGCACAATAACACATAGCCTTAAGAAAACTAATGGCTAAAACATAAATCATAGGTAATTTCATTACCTAATTATAGACTTTAATCCTTCTAGAGGATGACTTGAATTTTTGGGATGCCACAGTTATCCATAAGCCGTACGAATCGAATCATAAAGATAATCTCGCATCTTGATAAGTCTTCATTCTTTAGTGTTGTTCAGTCTGGAATTTGTTAGTATGAACAAACTTTGATCCTAAAGTCTGTCGGTTTTCAGACTTTGACTTTAAAGTCTTAGAGTCTTCAAACTAGACTGTGGAAAGGTTTTGTCAACTTCAAAATAATAAATGAATTTTCTCTAACACTTTCAACTCGAGACAACGCCATTCGGTAAGAAGCCTTAGAAATTGGCTCTGTCCGTGGGCTAACTCAATCACAAATTCAATCTCTTTTTTACGGTGGCGAGACCTGGCAATTATTTCAGGGAATACACCTCGAAATTCTTGAACTACTGCTACCTCCTCACTCTTTAGTTTCTCAACTATCTTATTTATGACAATCGCTCAATAACCTTGACAATCACTGTCTAACAAACGGGTTGCCTCAAGTGACAAGATTAAAGGGGTCGAAGGTCCTCTTCGATTTTCAATAAATTCAAACTTTTATCCATCAATGGGTCAAATTGTATCACATCGCAACAACAACACATTACAACAAAAAGCTCCTTGAGCCAAACCCTTTTATACATGACAACAAGGTTATATATAAGCAAGCTAGTCAAGTACAAATTTAGTCAAAGATTCTTCTTTCTACTATGTTATTACAACAACAGAAATTCTACAACCTTCACCCAAAATTCTACTGCGTTACTATGATAAAATCACCTCAAAAACATTCTTCATATGATTGGTGCATGGTCAGTCCATTCATGTTTCTTTAGCCATCCTAGTGGCGTCCTATCTGCAGTAACGGAACTTTTGCTCTCCTGGACTTACGCAGATAGTTCCTCACCTGATGGTCGTGCTGGCCACATCTAAAGCACACTCTTGTTAAACTTGGACACTGGGTTGGTCCATGCTTCCTGCTACAAACTCGACACATGTCTGGTGAGTCATTTGCCTCCCGTCAAGTGATAGCATACACCCTTTCTTGTACCGGAGGCCTAATCCAAGTACCCCATTGTGCATCTTGTGGCACATTCTCTATATTTTGTTCAATCGGCGGCAGCGGTGGCAGCTGTTGTGACTCCATTTGTCTGCGAGAACAATTTCTGGCTAGGTGACCCCACTGGTCACACACAAAATAAGCACCCGCCCTAATAGGACACAAGGCTGATCCATGATGTCCCCCGTAGGAACGACACACTCTAAAATGGCTCACTAACTTTCCTATCCCACCCCTATTGTTGGGTGGAACAGGATATCTTCCTCCTGTCATCGATCTCTTCCCAACCCGATTCTCATCTCTATTAGAACCAAACTGTGACACCAATGTAGAGGCTTGTTCCCCGATCACAATTCTAGGTTGGGCTTCCACAGGTGCAGCAGCAATGACGGTTATAGCATAGGCGGCAGCAGTGACAACAGCAACAATGGTGGCTTGATTATGTGCTTGTTGACCCAAAATGCCTCCCAAAGTCTCTAGTGCCTGAATGATCCCATCGAACCTAGGATCGCTTGGTGCTACTACACGCTTAGTACTAGCTTGCGGCAGTACTCTTACACTTACGCTAGCCTGAGCCTACGCTCTGCCTCGGGTACCGATCCTTGTCGGTGTCCTACCCCAAGTTACAGGTCCCACTGACCTCCTCCAATGAGTTCTTCACTCCTGGTCACTCATCATGCTGATTCTTTACGGAAACCTGCTTTCCAATTCCAATACCATATTAGAATTTGAGTGACCCCACAAACAAGCTACCAATCAGCTATCACTCATATGCATCAGCAATTTAAAAGTGCTTTTTCCTACTAACTATCCCATGACTCATTGCATGTTATCACTCCAAACACTAACCCATTCTGATACCACTTAAACGAGGATGTCACATCTTGACCCTCGAGCGCGCCCACATCTCTCTGTGGTCAATTTAAATTTGACTTCCCAGGACCAGTCGCCGACCCTTTCATTTTTAATGCACATGCGGAAGTGAATAATAACCCCTGACAACAAACAATATGGGATAGGAAAGCAGAGCAACATTTCACAAAAGCACACTTTTATAATAAACTAGGTTTATATACCAAAAGAGTCTAGGTAGAAGGCTACAAAATGGTCGATTCTCAAAAGAAGCTATCTTACAACATACTAGTAGGACACAGACACTGATCCTTCAAACTTTGCCTCCACAAACTCTAGGGCTTCGGTCCTCCATGATCACCATCTAAGGATCTGAAAATGGTTATACAATAACTAGTGAGACAATGTCTCAGCAACTCCACCTTTTAAACCCTTATTAGGAAGGAAATATGCCTTAGGGCGCTCTAGCCACACAATCACATAATTAGAACAAGGAACTTACCTCGCCTCAATTCCTTCATGCATATCAGCACAGTTCAAAGTCCAAATGCATATAAATAATGCCAACAACAATTGAAACATCTCATCAGCTCAATCAATTATCCATGCATTCCAATTGTTAATTTTGCCCTTTAAAGGTACCACCTACTCATAAATGCGGTGTCTACTGGCACAGCCAGGTATTGTCTCACTGCCATTGAGCACGACCATGTCTATATCATAATAGACGACTTCCCCGAAGGGGCGTAAGTCCAAAATTTATTGCGACCCGAGTCACCTACTCATAAGTTCGGTGTCCTTCTGCTATAGCCAAGCGTTGTCTCACCTCCATTGAGCACGGCGACGTCCATATCTTAATAGATGGCTTCCTCGAAGAGGCGTAGGTCCAGAATCTAATACGACCTGCGATCCAAAGAATGGATATCCCATATAGGGTAATGTCCAGCTTAAAAGTTTGAGACGGGTTCTCATTAACCAACATATGACCAATCAATCTCGGCCTAGAACATTGTGCATTGCACTCAAATATCTCCATTAAAATAGTGATCCTAGCCTATTTTCTTCATATTAAAAATATCCGGTGAAAATAGTCATGTGTGGGTACACAGTTAGTTCGAACCCGAAAAATTCATATCCTTCAATTTAAAAATCCCACTGTTTTATATAATATGTAAAATCATTTTCAGTGTTTAAACCCGACACCCGAGATTTTCTGAATAAATATTGAAATTCCCGATTTTTGGAATAAATTACCAAAAATCCAATCAAGACTCAATTTGCACAAATTAACATCAAATTGCATAAACCAATCACACCATTGCAATTAGCACGAAATTCTGATTATCGGCTATCCGGTCTAATTTCCGGAAAATATTTAATAATTAAATAATTATCAAAATTAATTAAATAATTCAGTTAAATGCTAAAATAGCTGACCTAGGCTAAAATTGCAAAATTAAATACCAAGACAAGCCCAGAAAATTTCCGAACCAATCTAGATAATTAATACAACCTATCTAGGCCATAATTAACTTAATTTAACAATCTAACATGCAAGATTGGATATTTAAATAACTAATTTAATCTAACTAACCACCTAAACCTTGATTAACTTAATCTAATCACCCTCTAAGAATAATTAACTTACCAATCGAGGTTTAGTGAGTTAACTCACTTGATTTGCAATCCGCTCAGACCAAAACGACGGGGACGCGACGAGGATCTACAAGTTCCAAAACAGTGACACCAACAGGGCACGGATCGAGCTTGAAAATTGGCCCGAGGAAGCCCACGTTTCTACTGAACTTGGCCGAGCTTCGTTGCTACTGGACTTGCGACTCCGAACGGCTGATTTAGTGGGATCGCGAGCACGAAACTAGGGCTGCTTTGATCGTGTGGACGGCAACTGCTTCAGCTTTGGTGGGACGCACAGCTTGGATGACAGCTACAAGAAGCAGCTTCGGTTGTGGCAGCAGGAGTTGGCAGGTGGCGCACGAAGGGAGCTACTCAGTCAACTAAGGTGGAGAAGATTGCTAGAGTTGACCGGCGTGGGGACAGCAGCAAGAGAGAGGGAAGGTTGGTGGGATTCGGCCACTAGTGGGCAAAGAAACGTGGCTGAAAAATTCAGAGGAAGGAGCTGCAAAGGCGTAAAGGTGAAATCGAAATGGAGAAGCAGTGAAGGAGGGGGGAGGGGTTGGCATACGCAGGAAGCTTTAGAGAAAAATGGAGCAAAAAGTCAAGGAACTTATCTCATTTGATTAATGCTTTGTCCCCCTAAAAGCCTCAACTTATCCTACATGTCTCCAATTACTTTCTTGTAGACTAATTCCACAAATTATCCAAATTGATGCCAAAATTGTACCCCCTCAAGCCTAGCTCCAAATTTACTCATTCTTGGACTTCAATTTCTTCGAAAAATTCCCAAATTTGATATCCAATTTTGATGAAGAAAAAACCCACATAATTTCTACAATTTCCTTTCGCCAAGTAGCTCAATTTGCAAGTCAAAAATCCCTTTAATTCGGCCAATCCAAATTTCCGTTCATTTTCCAAAACGTCCGAATCGATTTTCTGTAAAATTTTTGGAATCGCCGAAAATTCTTCGAATGATGAGTACGCGTTCCTAAAATAAATCGTGACATGATAGAAATTTCAATTTCTAAAATCGGGTTCAAATTCGCGGTTAATTTCAATCGCGCGATTTTAGCATTGACCTAACATACCGGGTAGTTTTTAAGAATTTATAGTGTAATTGACTCGTGGTTGATTATTTTCGAGCTACAACGTACATCTTTGACATATTGGCAACTCTCGGTTGTTGTGAAAATCTAGAGGTTTCAATTACGGACGCAGGGTACCCAAAACGACAAAAAATCGGTCTAGTGCCTATCGACGAGAATTTTGCAATCCGGTGGAATCATCCACACTCTAATCACCTATCTCAATTGAATCGACTTATCTCAAGTCTCTGATAGATTTTCGATTGTGTTGTAATGACCCTTGCAAATTAGCACGATCGAGTAGTCGATTCCAGGTCAAATTCTCAAGTCTATTGCGTTAAAATCCCTTAATAATTTCCCCAGATAGTCTAGTTATCTCATGAGTTACCGGCTTAGAGAATAACACTATAGGCACGTCGACAAAAGGCCCGATTTATTCAATTGAAAACAAAATTGAAATTTCAGGATGTCACAAGTGAGGCCACCTTGGCTTAGGCAAGGGTCAGGCTCGCCCTTGCTCCATTGCGCCTCACTTGTGGTGGGTGAGGCCAACTCGGCGGCCATGGCCGGTGATGGCTACCGGCGAAAAGAAGAAGAAAGTGAAAAAGAAAAAAAACATAAAAAAATAAAAAAATGTATAAAAAATTTCAAATAATGTTAAATTATTATTAAAAATTGTCACGTTAGTGTTGACCATCTCATGTGGCACCACTAGTGTCCATGTCAGCGAATTTTGACCAAAATGCCGGATAGATTCAATTGGTAAGAAGTGAAAATGTGTAGGACAAAATTAATAAAATTGAAAGGTTTAGAATCAAATTGGTAAAAGTGCAATAAGTTTAGGATTTTTAGACAATTTTCCCGATTTCGGGAGGAAATACCGTCTAGGGTAGGAAGGGATGTCTCCATAGGCGTAGACCATTAGAGAAGGTTCATAAAGTTGACTAGGACCATCTTAAACCAAAAAGCTATATTTATTAAAAATAGTTTACAAAATTGTTTTAATAGGATATATGTCAGATTGTGAGTAATCATCTAAATAATTGGTTATATTGAAAAATTAATAATAGCCCAACATATCATTTAATAAATTAGTTATATAAATTAGACATAATGAGCTTGATATTTTGCTAAAGCAAAAACTCATGACATATTTTTAACAGTTTAGAATTTGGCTTGTGTATAAGAATTAGACGCATAGAACCAGCCCAGTTCCCCATACATATCATCTATCACGCCTCGATCCTTCGAGCGTGTGCCCATCCCTGCGCAGTCGATTAAATAGCGACATCCCAAAACGCGTCGCCGACCTATTTATTTTAATGCGCATGCAGAAGCAAATAATAAATCCCTAGACAACAACAAGATGTAATAGAAAAGCAGAGTCACAAATTTTTCAAACCACAACATACTTTTATATATATATATATATACACAATACTAGCCGATATATACACGGTCCACAAAAGGGGGGGTTTAGGGTACTATAGATCATCTTCCTCATTGGAGCCTTCAACTGAATACTCCGAAGTCTTTGGATCCAAAAGATCTAGGTCTACCACCGAGCCACTAGGAGGATCTAATGTGACTTTTCCAAAAGCAACCTCCAGCACATATACAAGTATCTCAGATTCCGGTATGAGACATTCTCTTTGTCCATTCCACTCACAACAGTACCATGATTTGTATCGATGTGGTACCTTATGGGGTAAACCCGCATCGACCCAAACTATGGACTTCACGAGTTCATAGACCCATCCCCTTGGGTTCCCATGAAGCGGAATATAAATTACCTGCTTTGTGACCTACTTCAGCTGACCAAAATGCTCAGGAGGAGCTGCCATCTAGGGACTTGAAAATGTTATCCCATAACGGGGTGAGGCGATGTCTTAGCAAGTTCACCTTCAAAATCTGATTAGGAAGGAAATACACCAAAAGGCTACCTATGCACGTATAAGATAGAGGACTTACCTTTGCCCCAGTTCCCTCTTGCATGTCAATACAATTCATATCATAGATGCATATAGCAAATACACACATCACTTGGAACGTCTCACACAATCTCAACCAAACACGCGTCCCGATTTTTAATCACGGTCCAAAGGGCATGGCTTTTTTGATGCGTGGCGGTCTTTTGGTGTAGCCAGGCGTTGTATTTTAATCACGGTCCAATGGGCACGGCCAACTAGAAGATCGGTGGTTAATCACGGCCCCATGGGCATGGCCTACTAGAAGTTCGGTGGTTTTCTTGACCCATCCCATATTGTCACGCACAACATATGTCACCTCATCTTTCAATAGTTATCTTACTACGACTATAAACCATTACACGATTATTGACCCACGACCAAGGACATTGTGCTTCACATTCAAATTTCTCAATTAAAATAATGTCTTGGCATATTTTCTTCGTGTTAAAAATACCCGATAAAAATAATCGTGTGTTGGTACACATCGGCTTAAGCCAAAAATATAATATCTTTATTTAATAAAATCTCACTAATTATATAGTCTATCAAAACATTTTTGACGTTGTAAACTGACACCTAGTAATTTTCTAATTAAATACTGAAATTAATAAATTTTGGGATAAATACCCTAAAATTACAATTCACACTCAAATTGTACAAACTAGCACTCAATTAAATAAACCAATCACATCATTACAATCAGCACGAAATTCCAATCACCGGCTATCTTAGTCTAATTTCTGGAAAATAATAAATAATTAAATAATTACCAAAATTAATTAAATAATTACCAATAAATATAAAAAAAATAGCAACTTAGGCCATAAAAGCCTAATTAAAAGCCAAGACGGGCCCGAAAAACTTTTGAACCTATCTAAATAAATAATACAACATATCTAGTTGCTAATTACGCTATTCTAACCACCTAACATACAAGTAACGATTAATTAAATCGCTAATCCATTCTAACTAACCACCTAATCCAAGCTTAACATAAACTAATCAATCCTTAAGTATAATTAACTCCCTAAACAAATATTAATGAGCCAACTCATTGGATTAGCAATTCGACGGGACCACAACGATGGCGAGGCGGAGACGAGCGATAAACTCCAAAGTGAGGGCACATTTTGAGGTTCGGAAGGGCTTGAAAACGGGCCAAATAGTGCTCTGTAAACCTAGGGGCTTCAGTTCTGTTGCTGGGTCGAATGAGGAGGCTGAACGGCTGGTTGGGGCCAAAATAGCAAGATAAGGCTAGGTGGAGCTGTTGCGAGTCCAAGCGAGCAACGGCAGAGCTCCACGGCGATGAAGGCAAGCTAGTGGGCTTCGGCTTAGCTTGGCATGACCTGAGGAGCCTCGAACTAGGTGGCACGGTGGCTAAACAAGCTGTAGAACATAATAGGGGTGCGGATTCGCATGGAGGCGCGACGGTGAGAGAGCAACTCTGGCTGCTTGGCAAGCGGTCGACAATGAGGGGGAGGGGTGTGTTGGCCGGTTCTCTACAATTTTTGGAGTTCTTCCGGTCTGCAATAAAGGGGGTCAACGGTAAGGGAAGGAGGAAGGGGACCGGCTGCCTTTGGAGGGTCCCTCCAAGCTCATCTTCTATCCTTTTGTCCCCTAGAAGAGGTCCCACCATGGCTACTAGCTTCCTCAGCAATCTTCCAACCTCAAAGCTTCCTCTAGAAGCCTTAGAAGTGGTCCAAAAGGTTAAGGCGTAGGTACGAATTTGGACTTGATTTCTCCCAATTCCTCTCCAATCCTCACTTGAATCAATTCAATTTGGTCCCTAAAAATTCCACCATTGAGTCCATGATCAAATTGGTATTTTTCCTCACCCATAGAACCAATTTGCATCCCAAGATAAAAAATGGTCCTCCGAATTTCCTGGACAAAAACGGCTCTATATTGACTTTTCGCCAAAAATCTTGGTTTGTAGAAAAATCTTCGGAGGATGAGTTGATGTTCTTAAAATGACTTGTGATATGACAAAATTTTCAATTTCTGAAATCGGATTTAAATTCGCAGTTAATTTCAACTTAGTGCGATTTTTAGCATGACCTAGGCTACCGAGATAGCTTTCAGAATTTTTTTTGCAAATGACCCGTGATCAATTTTCTTCGAGCCACAATGAACCTCTTCGACACGTTGGCAACTCTCGGTGGTCGTGAAAATCCTAAGGTTTCAAATATGGACATAGGGTACCAAAACGACAAAAAAATTAGTCTAGTACTGATCGACGAGAATTTTGCAATTTGGTGGAATCACCCACGTTTAGCCATACATCTCTGTCAAACCAACCTGTCTCTAATCTATAATCGATTTTTAACTGTGCCATAATGATCTCTGCAGATGAGCATGGTAGAGTAGTCGATTTCTGATCGAATCCTCAAGTCTATTGTATTAAAATCCCTTAATGACTTCCCTAGATAATCTAGTTATCTCAGGAGTGATCAGCTAAGAGAATAGCATTATAAGCGCGTTGATGAAAGGCCCGATTAATTTAATTGAAAGCAGAACTGAAAATTTCAGGATGTCACTATCACTAAAAAAGAAAACCTTAAAATAGAAAAAATAAACCCAGAAAAAGAAGGTGTGCCTGTACATGGGGGAAGCTCGCGTTGAATTGATTATCACTAGACCGATCGATATTCTAGGCTAGTCAACTAAGTGTAACATGAAATCTGGGTTGACCTTCTAGAAGTTTAGGAGGACCACTTACTGCTTTACGAAATCAATCTTTAGAATATGAAATCCCCACTTGATGTTTTGCTATCTAATTGGTTGGGTAAATTTTGGTTCAAAGGTTAAGGAAAGAAGACATGTATGAATAAATGCGATTTGACTAAATTCTTGCTGCTATCGAACAAGAGGAGAATAAAACAGTGGGTACACCGCCTAGTGCAATGGGACCATCTTCTTGGCCCGATTTCTCCAAAAGTCCCTGGGGCTTTTCGGCTTCAAGTTGCCCAAAAGCTTTCTATGATCACCACCTAGTATGGTCCTTCCGCGGGTGATTTTTAATGTTTGAATACTTAAAAAAATTTCTCAAGTGGGTGCTAGGAAATTCAGAAATGGATAGCTTATTAAATTAATGGGTACTATGAGAAGATAACTATATTTGGTATAAATTGATTCCCAATAATCTTGTGCTTGAAAAAGTTATATACTGACACTCGAACACAACACGTCCACAACATGAGCCAACTTGCTTCACTGTCTTCCTTTCAAAGTCTTTCTTTAAAAAGGTATTGTTGTAGTTATGTAGATGAGCTAACTCTACTAGAAGAAACCAATAGCCTATGGGCCAAACTATACAAAAAGAAAAAAAAAAAACAATAAGAAGTCAAAATCGATTTAAAACTCCCATTATAGGTGGCTTGTAGATTAGTGACCGCCGTTGGCGAGGGTTTTGCGAAACCTGTTGCCAAGAATTGTTGTGGAAGGATAACAATTAGGCACTCATCCAGCCAACTCCATGACAAGATATCGATGGCGCTAATATAATTTAAATACTGTGACAGCTAACGAAAAAGTTACATCAATAAATGAAAGTACTAAAAAGACACAATTGCAACCAATTTATTCCTGATTTTGTTAGAGAAAGTGCATTCACAAAGTGTATAGATAATCCTTGTCTCGAGCTATAAATACTGTCAAAGAATACAAACACTTTTGGTATTTTTTGTTTTTCCTAGTTGAAGGGATTGCTTTAATTTCTTCAACTAACAATTTTCGAACAATAAAGAACGCTTTTGAAAAAAGGATTGCTCAAAAGGGCTGAGATGGGCTATAAGCAACCGATTACAAGGGAGGGCTTCAAGTTTGCTAATTGATTGGCCTCACAAAAACAGTGGATAACTAGGATTTCATGGAGATGGGCCAGATGAAATTGACATTATGCAATAAGGGCCCGCAAATCCCACCAAGGTTGATCAGTGCCCAAGAGAAAGCCTATCGGATATTGAGCACCTGCAACCTAAAGGTATAGTTTTAACAACACCAAAGCCCAACTAATAGGTGAAGAAATGTATAGTCTGGTGGGCATTATTTAGTCTAGACAAGAGAAGTAGTATTCATCCTAATGGATGCATAAAAATTTATAAATGTGCAAAATTACAGAGGATCGATGTATGATTTAGCTTCAAATAGTAAAAACAACTTGGAAGAATCTTAATGACTACGATGAATAACATGTATGTTCTTTTAAATGCATACGATCCCTTTAAGCAATCAATAGTTTATTATCCAAATACATTGATTTTTTATGATGGATCATAAAAAATCATGGTGGAAGGCCAAGCAATCACACCGTGAGATCATCCATGAAGAATAATTTTCACTTACATGGCCATTCACCGAGGGTACAATTCAGTAATCGACATATCATTGGTTGACGAAGGCATGGTCCTATTAGTAGATTGATTCAATCCAAGCTCTTTCATTGGGATGCTCAGTCCCCCCGATCTACTTCGGATGAAGAAGGCCGGATGTCGAGGCAATGGCGAGTTAAAGTAATTGCTGCTGAGCCTGAGAACTATGGTTGCCATGGTGGGTCTAATAGCTGGATCTTCCTGAATGCATAGTAGGCCAATGTGCAAGCAACGAAGGACTTCATCTCTTGAATAAGAATCCACGATAGCCGGGTCCAACACTTTCAAGGGTGTGCCATCCCTCCATTTATTCCATACCTGCAACAATAATTCTCGAAAATCTTCACAAAATTGTGGCATTAATTCAATGACTCATCATGCATGACATTTGATCTTGCAAATATCCATGTATGACTGAGGAAAAGAACCATAAGTGTTTCTTTAGGCTAAAAGACTAAGTTTTTACAAAGGAATTTCAATTTCACTTGACCAAATTTACAAAGAGTGCAGTGTGAATATTTGCTTTTATAGCATAGCGAAACTTACATAACTAGCAAGATATTCTCCCCCATCCAATTGGTGGTAGAAGTTATTCTTCTTGCCGCAAATTATCTCTATAAGCAGTACGCCGAAACTATAAACATCAGATTTCACCGAGAACTCTCCATGCATTGCATATTCGGGAGACATGTAACCACCGTAAAAACCGAACATTAGCCACATGTATATTGCATAATTATAGGCAGATCAATGAGTATCCTTAAATGGATAAAATGAGCATGTCTAGCATCCAATGACAAAGTCATCTACTCAAGACCTAAGACTTACAAGGTCCCCACGATTTTATTTGTGCTAGCCTGAGTTTGATCAACTCCAAAAATCCTTGCCATGCCAAAATCTGAAATCTTTGGGTTCATTTCACTGTCTAACAAGACATTGCTACATTTTAGGTCACGGTGGATGATTCGAAGACGAGAATCTTCATGTAGATAGAGCATTCCTCGAGCGATCCCAGATACTATTTTATATCGTAATGACCAATTCAATTGACTGCTTTTTTGGGGATCTGCATTGTTGCAACAAAACTCATTATGTGCTAGCATGTGGCACCTATTCAAAAACTCAAGGTGAATATATTGGCTCTCATCGATCAAAGGTAGCTTAAATTAAAAACTATAATAAGTTGAAAGAATAGAAAACCTCTTAATTTCAAGTTTTCCACAGCTAGTGAAAGCTGGAACATTTGATTTGAAGCAAATGTACATAAGAAGGTTAAATTGCAACATACCAAATAAGAAGTAATCAAGGCTTCTATTTGGCACAAACTCGTAGGTGAGTAGTTTTTCATCTCCCTCCAAGCAAAATCCCAGCAATCGTACAAGGTTTCTGTGTTGAAGCTTTGCAACTAATAGAACTTCGTTTTTGAATTCTTCATCACCTTGTCTAGAACTTCGAGATAACCTCTTCACCGCAATTTGTTGTCCATCCGGAAGTCTACCCTAAAGTGTGTTGAATTTACCGTGTAATTCCTTATCACAACTTTTTAAAAACTAAACTAAAAAAGCATTACATTTTTTTTTTGGCACCATTATCTTCAATTCAAATGTAAAGAATTCTCGTTGTTTCTAACTTATTTGTAATATGTACCTGGAAAACTTCACCAAATCCACCTTCACCCAACTTGTTTTCAGGAGAGAAATCATTTGTTGCTGCTTGTATTGTAGCCAAGTCAAATTGCAAGGACTCCACGGTGGTAAGTTCATTTGCACCTAAATTAAGAAAAAAACGCAATTTGATTATCAAATTGTATCAACATTGGCTCCTAGTGGCATTTATATGGTTGTCGGTGCTTGGGAACATTATCACGATGAAGAGCATTGGATTAGGCTGGCATGGTTGTCCCCTTACCCCAGTGAAATCTTTCCCCTCTTGATTGTTCATGAAAAAAAAAATTATAATATCATCAATAATATCGGTAATAAAGTAATGAAATGAATCTTGTATCACAATCACTTCTTCATGCTGAAGGTACTACTAGGTCTGTTAATTGTGGTGTAGATGCTACTTATCCTTGGAGAGACTTGCTAAATGTTAGGAGCATTTTGAGGCCCCATTCTATATTTGGTCATGTCGAATCTATATCCCTCTAGAATGACTCATGGCATCCGAATGGGATCTTGCTGGATGTATTCCCAAGGAGAGTACTTGACGATTCTGGTACTTTGAACTGCAAAAGCAGCTGATATGATTTATGCTCTAAATGGAAAAGGCCCAGTGCGAGGTCTAAAGACAAGGTATCATTCCATGCAACTGTTTGTGGTGTAATTTGTTCGAAGGCTTCTTTGGATGACCAAGATTCCTGCACTGCTGCTTCTTGTGACAATCTTACCTCCGCTTCAGCTTTGGAGATTGTGAGGAAAGGAGCTACAAGAGTTGAATGGTATCGGCCAATTTGATTTTTCATCTAATTTGCTGAGGTTTGGATTCATATTTTGGTTTGCGGGACAAGATAAGCTGCCTATATTTCAAGAAATTGAGAGATAGTCTTCTAAACAAGGCAGAACTCTCTGCTTTCTGTGTCATGAAAGCACTGAGATTGTTTGACTTGTTGTCGCGACCTAATTTTTTTTCGGGTTCACCACCTAAAACAAGGTTAATGGACTACTAAGCTTTTAAACTTAGCTCAGGCTCTCCCAAGCCCATACCAATTCGCGACTTAAGATTCAAACATTTAACATGCAAGATGTTATTAATTAGGAGTCGCCACTAATCGGTTTATGGTAGGTCGATTAGACACCTAAGTAAAATAAAGGGAGATTTATTTTACTCCTACGAACAGAGACTAAAAGACAGGGACTTGGTTACACTAGAATTTTCTAATGCCCTTTCGGTACCATTTCTTCTTAATTTTTCAAAATGTTTTTTGCAAGCAGCTGATTTATTTTAACCTAAGTTACTATCATGCAAATGTGGTGACCACACGAGTGCTCATCCATTATTTAAAATATTCAAGTAAATAAATTGCATCACATAAAGTAAGCACTCATTTTTTTGGATTTTCTTAAAAATTAGAATTCTTTTATAAAATGCATTTTAACACTAAATGACTTAATCTTATTAATGTGGAAATTCTAATTAAATGGGTCTATTATGCGAACTAGTTATTATGCACCTTATGACCTAACTTTACTAATAAATTCTAATTAAATGATCATATTATGCAACTAATTAACATGCACCTAGATTTTTGTATTTTTGTATTTTTTTTTTGAAATTCAAAACTAATAAAAACCCTACTCAAGCTATCTAAAGTAATTTTCTAATCCATTTTTGGGATTAATTTGACTTAAACCCTAATCTGTCTTAGAAACTATATATATATATATATATATATATATATATATATATATATATATATATTTAAATATGAAAATGTGCCAATTATATCTAAGACTCTAAAAAAGGCTATTTAAGTCTAACCCTAACTTATTTCTTTTAAAATGTCTAAAAATGCAGTCCTAAAAATATTATCTAAAAATGCAATCCTAGAAATATAATCCTAAAAAAATTGATTAATTAAACTACATGTCTATTATATTAAACCCTAATGTCCTATATGCTTATGCAATTTTTGAACTTTTTTGATTTTTTTGATTTTTTTGATTTTTTAGTTTCTTTTTAGTTTTTTTTTTAGGTTGAATAATTATTAAATTAAGGTTAAATCTAAACAATTAATATAGCCACTAAATAAAGGATCAAAATAATTGAAAAAAATAACCTGTCGTCTCACAAAGTTAAATTAACAATTATTTTAACCCTAATCATCACAACAACTCAAAATAATTAAATAATCTAGTCCGAAGTCTTACGGACCAAATTAAATAATTATTATTATTTAACAATTAAAATTTCACCAAGAGGCCCATAATTAATGTAATAAAAAAAATGATCCGATGTCTCTCGGATCAAACTAATTATTACAAAAATTTTGGATAAAACCTTAAGGATAATGTCTAAACAATACAAATAATTAACATACAATACTACAATTCAAATAATGAGACTTAAAAATAAGCTAACGTATCATGAAATAAGTATATAAAAAAATAAAAAACTACCTAAGGCCCTGCAACAGAAACAGGGGAGGCAACAGGTAGATCGAGAGCACAGCAGCAGGCTCGGATCAGGAGCGGCGGCAGCAGGAGCTCGAGGCGGTGGTGTCGGGTGTCGCCCGGGAGGGCAGCACGGCGAGAAATCCGGCGGCTGGGTCGGAGGGCAGCACGGCAACCTGCAAAAGGGGCAGAGGCGTGCGGTGATGGGCACTGCAGATCACGGCAGGTCACGGGCGTCGGTTCGGAGGAGGGCGCAGCGTCGGGTGCGAGTCGCCAAGGTGCGGCGTCAATCGTCGCGGGTAGAGGTCACCGGATGGTCGCGGACGCAGCAACAGCGGAGGTGCGAGCCAGTTCGGGCGCAGTGTCGCAGGTTGCAGAAGCGCGGCGGTGTTGCTAGGCGTCGGCACTTGGGTCGTCGTGAGTCGGCGCGACGATGGCTGGTGAAGACCGGCGGTGCGAGCGCAGCGCGGGTGAAGAGAAACTCACGATTGGGCAGCAAATGTGGGGAAGAAGATGAACAGTAACTGTCCCATCACTTCTTCCCTTTTAGCCGCACACTCCTCTCTGCTTTCGTACTCTCTCTTTCTCCTCTTCACTTTTTAATTTTTGACGAAAAGTAAACTCTCTCCCCTGACACACTCTCTCTCACTCGTCTCTCTCACGTCACTCTCCCTCTGCAGAAGACTTTCCTTTCTCTCTTCAGTTTTCTATTTCTTTTTTCCAGCCGAAGAGAAGTCCCAATGGACAGAATTTTTGCTATATTTTTTCGAACTTCCCCCCCTCGAAAGGTGAAGAAGAACCCATCTATTTATAAAGCGAAAATTCGAGTTTGTTTCGCCGGTGGAGATTTTTGCTCAACCTCTCGCTGACGGAGATTTTCGCTCAACTTCTCCAACAAAGAAATGGCTCCAAAATCCGACTGTTGAATTATTTTGAATTCAAAATTTCTTTTCAAAATTTCTCTCTAATCTTTTATTTTCTAAAAATTGAATCTAAATTAGGTGTCAACACTTGTCTTGATGCAGCAGGCTATAAAAAGGAGAGATTTTCATTGGTGTTTGGGAAATTTTTTGTAGAATTGCTGCATCTGTTTATCTTGAAAGCCGGAAATGAGATGTTACATTTCCAGACTTATTGACGGCATTATGATTGCTTGTGCAATCAAGTGTAGTTTTGAAGGTTGAAAGAGCAGGAAGAATCTGATCTTTGTCCTTGATCTTTTCCATTATATGTGCTACATTTATATCAAACGGACTCTTAATTCATCTAATTAACATATATGATTCCTTACGAAAAATAAAGAAATTTCATAATATGGTCATTTGAAGTAGATAGCTTACGAAAAAATAAAGGCATATAGTTGATTTACCGTCTTTTCCTTTGACGACTTCATGTGTCTTCTTTCCCTTTCTTCGAAGCAAACAACATATGAGAAAGACAAGGACAATAACACCTCCAATAGGAACGGTAATGACGATGGTTATCATGGTAGATTTGTTGCTTTTTCCTGCACAATTTCCATTTTGTATATGCGACAACTGCTAAAATAATCTAAAAACAATTTAGATGAAAGCGTGTATGATATATAAACATTCTAACACTACTTCACTAGGTAGGAATATGGCCTAAGACTGACGCGTGAAGATTGGCAATTAGAAACGCAAGAAGGGGCTTGAGAAATCTAAATAGAGAGGCTTAAACGAGAAAGTCTGAACTTCAATTGCAATTCTAGCGTTTATCAGTTTCAGTTCTTGGTAATTTGACGGAGACGAATAAAAGAAGAATATTAAGAAGCAAAAAAATTTCTTGATTAACAACCCACGTTTGATCACCTACTAACTCCGGCAATAGGGAATTATTGCCGCTGCTGCAGCACACGAGCACTTGGGTCTAAATCCCTCTAAAAAACCCTATTCACATTAACCTTATGAATATATCAACCACCGCCACAAGAAGTCCAATTTTGGTCTTCTTTATGAACCCACACACCAAGTTAGAGGGAAAATTACCCAATTAGTCCTAATTCTATTGTACGGATACTAATTTAGTTTTAAAATTTTAAAATTTAACCTATTTAATCCTAAACTTTGATGAGAAATTCAAATGTAATCCTTCCGATCAATTTTTGCAAGAAAATCAATGACATAGCCGTCCATTCATTGCTAGTCATCTTATGTGACACACTACCATGGCAAGGATTTCTGGCAAAAAGCGGCCGGAAGGATTACATTAAAATCTTACGCAAAGGTTTGACATCCATACAGTAGGTTTAAGGGTAATTGGACCACAAATTGCCTTGTTGTTGTAGGCACAGCTTTCAGACCTATGTTTCCCATACGGTATTTCTTTTTGGCTGATTTAAGCTCGACAATTTGTCTCACCATTTTTTTTTTTTAAAGATTAGCAGTGATTATCACCAACAGTGTGACCCTAAGGATGGTTGATATGGATTCTAACCCTAGATTGATTTAGATGTCGATCTACTGCTCTTATTATTAAAAACATATTTGTGTTTATATCAGTTCATGAACCGTGGTGACTGAATGAGGAGAATTAATGAACATCGGCTAATGATTCATTACCCTTGGCCTAAACTCACTTTATTATTAATTTAAAGATCTCACATGACCGCTTGTGAGCAATGATTGCTATAACTTTTGATTCAATGAACTCACCATGATAGCTGACTATTAGCCATGTCCATGCGCCAAAGATTGAGACATGGACCCTAGCTTCTTTTGCTGAAAATATGGAATTATTTCGTACCTTCTTTTTGGCAAAACTGTATTTATCCAACGCGCTTACCCAAAAATTAATTAGATGGTCTATGGAGCATATAGATTAAACTTATTTGAACAATTAATCGTACTAATCTCATGTGAAACTCGTATAATTAATAATTAGATGATCTTAGTCCACCTGGATTAAAAGAGGACAAAAAACAAAAAGCCACGTGCCTAATGCCTGAACAAGAGCCAACGTACCTGGAGGCGGAGGCGGCGGAGAGGGAGGCGGAGGCAGTGGCGGCGACGGCGGCGGCGGAGGTGGAAGTGGCTCGGTAACTGGGTCAAGGAACGGATAGATCTCGTAACGGAACTGGCAACTTGGCGCCACGGCCCTCATTCCCGCCTTCCCGAGACAACACTGCGTCAAGTTCCCGACGATTTTCTCTTGGCAGTCGATGCATTGCTCCTTTGTCAAATCTGGTGTGCACTGCGCCATCGCGTAAATCATGTCAGACCCCACAGACATGTTCCTTGTAGCAAACTTCCTCAGTGAGCCACCGCCGGCTGCCTCGTCCTGCAGACCATTTATCTGTGTCCCCACCGTGAACATGACCTGGTTTGAGACGCTGTCCTTGTTGTACCAAAAGTAGTTGGGTTCAGTCTTAAGTGTGCTGAAGATCGAGGCGTTAGAGTAACGGACGGTGCAGTTATCGCTGTAGAAAATCGCCTCCTTCTGGAGGGGGCAGAGGCGGCGGATGTCAGAGGCCGAGGCTTCGAGGCAGGTGCGGCAGTTCTCGGCAGTGATGTCGCCACGGCAGGAGCCGATGACGTAGAGGGTTTGGGAGGTGCCGGAGATGGCGGAGGAGGCATTGAAGAAGCCGTAGGTGAGGGACAAGGAGTCTGTGGTAGAGATGGAGGAGAGGAGGGTGGTGAGGGTGGTGTTGTAGGTGCTGTTGGCGGTGAAGTTGCCAGTCAAACAACAGTAGGTCTTTGGGAATTGGGCGTTTATGGTGGAAGTAAACAGGAGAATAAGCAAGAGAGGGAGATCTGGAGGATCCATTCTTCTTAGTGTTTTTGTTTTTTTTTGGGCGTTTCGGGTGTTTCTTTGATTAGTGTCGAGAGGCTAATAATGTATATACGCAAATAGCTGGGGCAGCTCCTACACAAGTTGCTTCGTCGAAATATCTACTTCGTCCACGTCTTCTACCTCGGTGTGGGGATTGTTCATTGAATCCTTTTCTCTTTCTTTGCCAGAAAACCAGTGATTGACCGAACGCGCGTCGAAAAGTATTAGGGAGTCCTGCACGATTCAGCAGCCGACAAGTGGCGCGACGTGGCACGCGTGGGTCCCTTTGACGAAGCTTCTCTCTCTCCCTCCCTCCCTCCCTCCCTCCCTCCCTCCCCAACGTTCATTCTCTCCAACATGCAACTTCTTGTCACGGTAAAACACTGTTCAGATCTTGGGAAATAGGAAGGAAAAGAAAATGGAAATCAGGAGCTAGGCTCACCTTAGATCACACGACAGTACGGAATCTCGCTATGGCTGCGACCGGTTCTGGCCGCCCCGCCAAGATACGGCCGGTCGTCGGTGCATGCCCGATTTCATTTTCTCTATCCTCTTTATAAGTGCGATTCATCACCGCCTTCTTTTCTCTTTTTTTTTTGTTATGCATTCTCGTTCCGGATGATATGAAAAGTCAGCTTTTTCTTTCCTTATTTATTTATTTTGCTTTTGTTTGGGGCTGGAGGAGAACATGTACATAGATATGTAAATACAGATATATGTCCGTTCCAACTTTAAGTGAGAAGCCGACAACGATGCCGTAGGTTGCTGTTTGGGGGTGGCGAAATCATAGGCTCCGCCGTTGATCGGAGAGGGTTTTGGGTGATCCCCTTCTCCGGAGGCAAAGCCCTTGGTGACCACGTGGGTTATCCATGAATAGTGGAGAGAGAAACTTGGAATGAAATTGGAGGATTTGTGGGGGAAGATGAACAGTAGAGAGAGAGAGAAAAAGGGAAAAACGCTTTGTCCGTGGAACCACCCGCACCACGTGGCGCAACGTATTGATTACTGAATGGCGCTAGACTACAGTGACATGAAGGAGTTGGACTACCTAATATTTTTTCAAAATTAAATTTAAAAAGTTAATTATTTATGTAAAAATATTTGAAAAGTTGAAAATTTATGCATTGCGATATCCAACAAAAATTGCAACGCATGGTCAATCAATAATATTTCAGGATGATTAAGACAATATGTAATATATTAATATGCTAATAATATTAAAATTTTGGTTGGACATAGCTACGCTACCTCCGCATGTTTATTTTGATGGCAATTACGCTTTGTGTCATCACATATGTCATGTCCCATCGTTTGGAATATATGCAAAAGCTTGTTGACCCTGTTTACACACTACATGACGGGTCTCATTTCAGTTTTTTTTAATCTTGAACGAGTCTTATATTCCAATGCATTTTTATCTCATTTAACTAATCAGTTTATGATAAGTTGATTAAATACCCAAATAAAGTAACGAGAGAATTACTTTACTCTTATGAGCCAGATATTTAAGGACTCGAGGACTTGATCTTGACCTAAGATCACAATAGCTAATGCTTGCATGATTCCTTCCTGACCTCCCTAGCTTATCCAGAGTTAAGCATTGGGCAACAGCACACCGAGATCATCAAGTGACACTGTGAGGTTGTCATTGGCCTTAGGTAGTCACGCCATAGTGGTCGGATTGCAAGTGGCTTTGATTGATAGTGAGATTCTTTTTATAACTTTCTTTTCCTCTTTATTTGATCTTAAATTACCAAATAATTTGCCGTCTTATTCGAGATTTACCAAATAAGAAATACGCCATTTCAAGCAAATGTATCCTCCTTCTCCTCCTGGCGAAGGAAGCATGAGCCTTGGAATCAATGGTCCCGTCGTTGAAGCGAGTCAATTACGTTATCTTACGTTTTTCCAAAGCAGAATAATGCCCACTGAGTTGGACTCTTTGGTCCTCATCCCAAGCGGAGACTTGAAAAAGAAAAGTCTTGAGTATGGAGACTTAACTGGAAAAGAGAGAGAGAAAGAGAGAGAGGAATCTTCATTCTAATCTTTGTACAAAAAAAAAAATGTAGGGGACTCTTGTTTCCGATTCCTTTTTCCAACGAAGGACGTGCCTTTTCTAAGGAAAAGTTGTTAGGTGCCTGGGAATTTACGGATCAAGATCCTTTGATTGCCCGGGCATTTTGCTAATTTTTATTTATGAATAAACTTCACATGCAACTAAATTTCATTACGGATTAAGATTATTTGAAATTAAAGTAAATTGACATTATTTTTTCTTTCCTGATGAGTGTAATTTGACATTTTGAGTTTACTACATTGAGAAGATGACATATTAACACAAAAAGAAAGGTCTGAACTTAATCTTCCCATTTATACCTTTTTTTTCTTCTTTTCCTTTTCTTTCTCGTTATGTTTTTCTTCACTTCTTCCTCAGTTCCACGGGTAATATCACCGCCCTCCTCCTTCTGTGATAGAGAGGCAAGCTCGGCGAAAGATAGGCCGATCCAATGGGAAGTGATTGCCGCTAGTGGCAAGGCACGACAATGAGGTGAGGGCCGTGTGACCCACGGTTTCACCGAAAAATTGTGAATACTTTGTTATTGGTTAGGTCATCAATACTCAAGTGGGAAAAAGAGAAGAGAAGAAGATGAATGGTGAGGATGGTCAGCTTTTGGGCTCCTACAGGGCTCACTGACAAGGTCAATTGCGTGGTTTGCATTCTCTTGTTGCCGGGGGGAGGGGGTGGGGGTGAGGGGAGACTTGACCAACAAAAGTCGAGATAACATGCAACTCCAATATCTCAGTTTCAAGTGATGGCAATGGCAATGGCAACGGAGAGCGCTTTGGACTAGGTTCCTATGTACTCGTTGCCATGGAAACTATTTGAACTTTCCTTGATCTTACATGAGAAAAAGTATTGATCCAATTGGACAAGTTTGTTGACCTGGTACAGCTCCTTGTAGGCCACGGCTAAAATCTCTGACAGAGGTACACATTACTGCTGCTTCACGTAATGCATTTGCGTGTGTATAAGTGATTTGCATGAAAAATTGCCAAACAACTTTTACAGGTAGTCACCTCCTGATGCCAATGGAAATACTTGCAACATCGATTGAGTTAAGGATGTCTATTAGCTTGTTCGGCTCGGAAAAAAACTTATGAAAAATTACAATGAAATATGATGATGTTTTTACCCTACAATTAGCACGAAATGACAGAACACTTGTATGCAGGTTTCGGATCATCCGCTCTGAGGGACATAGAATTACTTCATAGTACAGTAGCTCCCAGTCATTTACAATCATTTTCTAAGTATGTAGTAATTCGTAGACCAGTGTAGTGTAGACGATCCCCAGAGACATGAAGTTCTTTTATGAGTGACAGGAAAAAGTGACGGAAAAGTGCTCTCATAATTTGATTTTCAAATGGTTTCGTATATACGAGAAAATTCTTTTGGAAAAGTTATGCAAAGTTGACAAAATACGATAATAATCAAGCTATTGATTGACAAATTACAAAAGCCAGGCATCGCAGCAAAAGTCAAACAACGATGCGAAGGCCACGTCGGCATTGAGAGCAGGTGAGAAGCGAGTGCTCGTTTAGCATTAATTCTTTTGCTCTGGTCAATAGTCATGATCACCTAATGCCCAGTTCGAAAACGCGTGCTACTCATTTGAGACCTTGGTGAGACTAGCAACCGAAACCTAAATTAAATGTGAAAACCTAGGTTTACATTGATTTTTTGTTCCCTATAGGTTTTTAATACTGACCTAAATGATAAGATTCTGTTTTTTGTTATTCTTTTAAAGGGTTTGGCTTTTGTGGTTTTACAGCAATAAATGCCAAGTTTGGCAATAATCTTTGGAAGCTTTATATTCCTATTGCAAAAGATGAGTCCCACAAGTGCGCCGTTACGATTATAGCATAACAGTACCACTAGGTTAACAGGCTCTTATTACAAAGGGTTCTCTTTTCTAATTTTCATCTTTAAGGCAAAATCTCAATGCAAAGTAAAATAGCTTTAAATTTTCGTTCACAACAAGGAAATAGAAATGTCAGTATCAATGATGGCCAAAATAAACAGGAAAACAAAATTATCTAATGAAGGTTCTTGACACGAACGTCTTGCTCACTTGCTATGTCAATTGGAAATATAATACTTGAATATGTAGTGCCACAATGAAAACAAATTTTCCAACGATTGTCCTTATTGACCAAATAAAATCAAAAGTTGAAAAGTAATATGTATCGACTAGTTAAAACCTCAAGCCACAGATTTAGATTTATTAAAATTAGGTTACAAAACTTTGACAAAAAAAAAAAAGCTTATGAAACTGTTTTTCTAGGAGATATGTACGATTGTGAGTGATCTTCTAAATAATCTGTTGTATACAATAATCAATAATGGCCCGATACCTCATTTAAAAATTTAATTGTATAAACTAATCTTAGTAAGTCTAATATTTTCCTAAAACAAAACCATATAATGTTGGCTCAATGGTTTAGAATTTGGAGATGTATAGGGCCAACTTGGTTTTCACAAGGGTTTTTGATTTGCAAAATCAAAAGGGAGCTTGTTGTCGTTAGACAGGAAAATCTCAAAACCAAAGAATTAAAGATTCTACAAGGCTTACATCAGTGTCACCAACTCTGTATAAAATTGAATCCATATTTAAAGTAAACTACTTGGCTAACTGTACCGTTAGCTTGGAAAAAGGACGGTCAATCCTGAGCTCACACATTTTCCACAAGAGGGAGGGTCTATGTTTACCTTGGAAACTTCCCCGTGCTTGTGTTTAAGAAAGGAAACTGTTGTGGGTGTAAAGGGAAAGAGAAGGTAACGGAAGACATCATCTCACTCCTGCATTTCGTTTTGTCTAGGAGACACCGTGCATGACCCGTTGCGTAGAAATGCAAAGCTGGTAATAAGGAATAATTTGACTTAATATGTAATTTGACTTTTAGGACTACCTTCTTGGCCCTAAAAGTCCTTGGGGCTCTTCGGCTTCAAGCTGCCCAAAAAACTGACTATCATCACCAGTGGTATAGTCATACCACGGGACTTTTAATGTTTGAATACCTGAATGTTTTGTCAAATGGGTGCTAGGAAATTCAGAAACAAATAGCTTATTAAATTGATGGATAACGGGAGAAGATTACTGTATTTGATGTAAATTGATTCTCAATAATATTATGCTTGAACAAGTTATGTACCGACACTTGAACACAACACATTCACAGCATGAGCCGACTTGCTTCGCCATCTTCCTTTCAAAGTCTTTCTAAAAATGGTATTGTTGTAGTTACGTAATTGAGCTAACACTACTAGAAGAAACCAATAAGTGAGGGACAAAACTGTACAAAAAAAGAGAGAGCCAAAATCGGTTTGAAACTCTCATTATAGATGGCTTGTAGATTAGTGGCCATCATTGATGAGGGTTTTGCAAAACCCATCAGCCATAAATCATTGGAGAAAGATAACAATCAAACGCTTTTCCAGGTCAACTCCATGATAAGATATTGATAGAGCTAATAAAATTTAAATGCCGTGACAATTAACTAAAAGTTACATCAATTGATCAAAGAACTCAGAAGACACAATTGCAATAAATTTATTCTTGATTTCATTAGAGAAAGTGCATTCACAAAGAAAATAGATAATATTTGTCTTCGTCTTGAACTATAAACACTAGCAAAGAACACAAAGACTTTCGATGTTTTTTCTTTTTTTTTGGGGGGGGGGGGGGGTTGGGGGTGGGGATGGATCACTTTCATTTCTTCAACCAAGGATTTCCAAGCAACAAAGAAGGCTTATGAATGAAGGATTGCTTAAAAGGGTTGATGTGGGGTAGGCAACCCATTACAAGGGAGAGCTTCAAGTCTACTAACTGACTGGCCTCACGGTCATGGTGGACAACTTGGATTTCATGGAGATGGGCCAGACAAGATTTGCATTTTACAATAAGGGCCCACAAATCACACCCAAGGTGATATTGCCCAAGAAAAAACCTATTCGAGATGGGACACCTATTGCCTACGGATATAATTTTAACAACACCAAAGCCCAACTAGTTTCACAAGGGAAGAAATGTACAATCTAGTGGGTCAGTCAATGAACACTTCATTATTTAGTCTAGACAAGAGTAGTATTAAGCCTTATAGAAGCACAATAACATGCAAATGCGGAAGATTACAATGGATTGATTTATGATTTAGCTTCAAATAGTAACAAAAACTTAGAAGAATTATAATAACTATGATGGATAACATGTGTAGGGTCTTCTTTTTAAATGCACACAACCCCATTTGAGCAATTAAGAGCTTATTCTTCAAATACATAGACTTTTGCTCATGGTTCATAAAAAATCATGGTGCAAGGCCACACAATCTCACCATGAGACCATTCATGAAGAAAGATTTCGCTTATGCTACAATTATAGGGGGTACAATTTAGTAACTAACATGCCATTGGTTGATGAAGGCATCATCCTATTGGTGAATTCCTCCGATTCAAGCTCTCATTGGGATGCTCAATCTATGTGATCTACTTCGGATGAAGAAAGCTGGATGTCGAGGTGATAGCTAGGTGCATAGTAAGCAAATATGTAGGCATCAAAACACTTCATCTCTTGAATATGAATCCATGATAGCTGGGTCCACTACTTCCAGGGCATGCCTTCTCTCTATTGATTCCACACCTGCAAGAATAAGTTGAGAAAATATTCATAGAACCACGGCATTAATTCAATGACTCATCATGCAAGCCATTTGACTCTAGTAAAGAACCATATATGACCAAGGAAAAAAATAATAGTAAGTGTTGTGTAGGCTAAGGATGCACATAACAAAATTTCTGGAACAAAAATCAATTTATATTCCTTGGACAAGTTTATGAGTAAAGAAACGTGTTTCATAGCAACTCAAAATTTTTGTTTCTAGAATAGAGATTTTTTTGATAAAAAATAAAGTTTCTATTTCTTGAGTTGGTAGTGGTTGGCAACCGGTGGTAGTCGACCAACATCCGTGTCTGGCCGACAACAAGTATCCTGTGGTGGGTGGTAGGCATCCGGTGTCGTGGCATTTGACGTCTAGCGGCTAGTGTCCAGTGGCGACAGCCGGCGAGTGTGGTGGGCAGTGATGAGAGTGAACGATGAAAAGATTTTTCATTTCTTACTTTTATTCTAAAAATGAAATAGTTAAAAATTTTAGCTTCTAATTTTTTTTTTCCAAATGTATTTCTAGGATATCAATCTGTTCCAAAAGTAAGAAAATAAAATTACGTTACCAAACAGATTTCTATTCCAAACTTATTCTGGGGAACAAAGAAACAAAAACATAAAGAAACATAAATATTGTCATGCACACCCTAAATTGACTTAGTTTTCGCAAAGGGATTTCTATTTCACTCAACTAGAGTTACAGAAGGTGCGGTGTCTCACGGTAGCACGGTGAAACTTACATAACTAGCAAGATATTTACCCCCTCCTAGTCGGTGGTATAAGTTATTCTTCTTTCCACAAACGATCTCTAGAAGTAGTACTCCAAAACTATAAACATTGGATTTCACTAAGAACTCTCCATGCATTGGATATTCTGGAGACATGTAACCATTGCAAAATGAGCATTAGCCACATGTATATTGCAAATTTAGATTCAAATCATGTAGCATCCTTGAATAGATAAAATGAGCAAGCCAGGCATCTAATCACAAGGTCATCTATTCAAAAACTAAGACTTACAAAGTCCTCACAATTTTATTTGTGTTAGCTTGAGTTTGATCACCTCCAAAAATTCTTGCCATGCCAAAATCCAAAATCTTTGCATTCATTTCACTATCTAACAAGACATTGCTACGCTTTAGGTCACAATGAAAGATTTAGAGACAAGAATTTTCATGTAAATAGAGCATCCCTTGAGTGATCCTAGAGACTATTTTGTAACATAGAGGCCAATCCAATTGTCCTTATTTTTCAGGATCTACATCACTGTACCAAAATTCATTAATGTGCTAGGATGTGGCACCTCTCAAAAACTTAAGGTGAAGCTCATCACACAATACCAAAATATATTTACTATGTTGTCCATTAGGAAGTCTACCTTATAGTGTTTTGTATCTATCATTTAATTTGTTATCACAACTGCTTAGAAGCTAACATAAAAAAGCTTTACATGTTTCTTTTTCTTCAACATTATTATGTTCAATTGAATTCATATATAAAGCAATTTTGGATTATTTCTAACTAATACGTAATATGTAATTGGAAAACTTCACCAAACCACCTTCACCCAACTTGTTTTTAGGATAGAAATCATTTGTGTGGCTTGTATTGTAGCCAAGTCCAATTGTGAGGACTCTATGGCAGTAAGTTCATTTGCACCTACATTGCCAAACAAATCAATTTGATTATCAAATTACATCGACAATGGCTCCTAGTTGCACTTGTAGGGTTGTCAATGCTTGAGAAATTATTATAATGAAAAGCTTCGGATTAGACTAGCATGGTTTGTCCCCCCCCCCCCCCCCCCCCCCACCCCAAAGAAATCTTTCTTCACTTGATTGGTCATGAAGAAAAGAAAAAAAAAATATCATCAATACTATAGGAAATAAAATAATGAGATGAATTTCGTATAATGATCACTTCTTCATGCTGAAGGTAGTGTTAGGTCTATTAAATGCGGTGCAGACACTACCTATGCTTGAAGAGAATTGCTATAGGTTACGATCATTTTGAGGCCTCGTTATCTTGTTGGTCATATCAATTCTCTTTCCCTCTAGCAGGACTCATGGCATCCCAAAAAGAGTAGTTTAAGACGCTGCTCTTCTTTGAAGTGCAAAAGCAACTGATTTAAGGCCCAATGCAGTCTGAAGACTCAGTATCAACCTACGCAACTGTTTGAGTAGTAATTTGTCCAAATTCTCCTTTGGAAAACCAAGATACTAGCACTTCTTCTTC
Organism: Eucalyptus lansdowneana; assembly: GCA_017140395.1. Lineage (NCBI taxonomy): Eukaryota > Viridiplantae > Streptophyta > Magnoliopsida > Myrtales > Myrtaceae > Eucalyptus > Eucalyptus lansdowneana. The sequence continues at coordinate 67,060,084 of CM029487.1, forward strand.
TAGCGACATTCCTACCTCTGCTTCAGCTTGAAAGATTGTCAGGAAAAGAGGCACAAGAGTTGAATAGTATTGGCTAATTTGATTTTCACCTAATTTGTCGAGGTTTGGATTCATATCATGGTTGGCCGTGCAAGATAAGCTGCTTGTATTTCTAGGGAGATAATTTTCCAATCATGGCAAAACTCTCTGTTTTTTGTGTCATGAAAGCACTGAGATTAGATCCCATTTACTCCTTGGATGCAGTTTCTCTAAGCAAGTCTGAAAAGTGCCTTTCAGCTCTATTTTCTTAATAATGATATTGGTAATTTGGGAGTTTGAATTGTCCTAATGCAGCGGGCTATGAAAGGGAGACATTTTCATAGGTTTTGGTGAGATTTTTGTGGAATGGCTGCAACAATTTCATCAAGGAGGCCAGAAATGAGTTGTTACATTCCCAAACTCTTCTTTTGTTGATGGCATTATATGTGCTTGTACATAGTTTTGCAGGTTTTTTTTTTTTTTTTTTTTTTTTTGGTCAAAAATAGTTATGAAGGTTGAAAGAGCATAAAGAATCAAATCTTTCCATTACGGAATATTATCTGTGACTCTTGATTATTGTTGAGTGTCATAGGGTGGTGGTTGTTGTATAAAGAGGTGATTTGTCTTGGGATGGACTGGTTCCCAATCTAGCATTGGAAACCAAATTTGTCATTTCCAAACTTGCTTGTTCCACCGGCTCATTTCTACATTATATTTATTATAACAAAATGTAAAAGTTGCATTATTTTATTTTGGTCAAGTGGGTTATGTGATTTTTTGTCCATACTGAAGACATGGTTCTAATCTTGTTGAGTGCAATTTTTTTTTTTCCAAATAGAGGCTTCAAAATCGTTTTGGAATCATTTAGCTCAAAAACTAGCTTAATTGGGTGATTAGCTCAGAATTGAACCAAGCAGGCCGGTTCTGCCGGTTCCCAAGTCGAAATGGGCCCGATGCTCACCCTAAGTTGTACAGCAGCAATTAGGAGTTTCTGAGATATATCCTTGCCGTGGAACATCTTGTACGAAAGTCAATATTGGGTTGTAGTGGCACTAGTCCTCCACTCTTTTTGGTGGATGAACAAGCTTAACTTACCCATCGGAAAGTGGAATTCAAAATCCTATTTCATTGCAGATGGAGTTTAAGTCGCGAATAAATTTAAACGGATGTACACCCAGCTCTATCGTTTCATTGGCCAAAAACATTCTACGGATTTAGATTTGTAGGCATGGTTTTCCCTATCACATCTTGAAAATGAAGAATTTCGAATTACAGCAACAAAATTTACATATTTGATGTTGATACCTCTATTAGTAAATTACATTTACTTGCGTGATTTTGTATAAAACTTCCGTTTCTCGCATATTTGCCAAACTTACGGGAAAAAGGAAACGATATTTTTTTTAGTAAGCCAAATTATAGACACACAAAAAAGCCACAGTATACTCGGGTAGAGTACTTCAATTTTGAACTCGTTTCATGTCTTTTCTGAAAGCGATTATTGTTGTAACATTCTGGAATTGTTTCGTATGTTTAATTTTATTTCATGTTCATAGAAATGAAATATTATTCTTGTAATTTCTTATTTGATAACGTGAATTAGTAACACAATCAAATTACTGGATTCAATATTTCTACAAAATCTTTATACATTCCTACTAACTTATCTAAGTTTCTCTTAGAAAAATAATTGATGAAAAATCATGATAGCATCATTTTATGATTCCATTACAAGGACACAAAACTTTTTTGAGGTACATATAATGAAACATCTATATGTACCCGTGCATATCCTAAAGCTTATAACTTTAGTTTCGTATGTTATCAACAAAAGTTGATACTAGTTTTTCAATCAATTGTTTCTACAAAATCTTTATATATTCCTACTAACTTATGTAAGTTTTTCTTAAAAATATAATTGATGAAAAATCATGATAGCATCATTTTACAATCTATTACAAGGACACAAATATTTTTTGAGGTACATATAATGAAACATCTATATGTACCCGGGCATATCCTAAAGCTTATAACTTTAGTTTCGTATGTTAATAACAAAAGTCGATAGTGGTTTTTCAATCAATAGTACCTTAATATATTTGATTCCTTATGAACAATAAGGAAGTTTCATAATATGCTCAATTATACGGCATTAAGTAGTTTACGAAATATAAAGGGAAAATAGTCAATTTACTGCTTTTATCATCGACGACTTCATACGTCTTCTTTCCTTTTCTTCGAAGCAAACCACAAGTGAGAAAAAGTACCATAACACCTCCAACAGGAACGATAATGCTGATAGTTATCACGGCCGAATTGTTGTTTTTTCCTGATTTGTTGCTTTTTCTTGCACATATTCCATTACGTGAATTGAAGCCTGAATTTTGATCTATTTGTTTGGTTCTCATAAAAGAAATGCCATGGAATTATGAAGGGTTAACTTAGTTTTGATACGACGGTGACTTAAGGCAAAAAATTATAAAAGAAACTGTAAATGCTTCTTCCAGTATTGGAGGGTAATTTCTAAAAAGGGTGTGGTTATTTCCAATGACTAAATCCATTCCTATTTCCATTGAAGAGATAAAATTTCTCTTAGTACTCAAATAGAAATTTAAAGCGGTGGATCCTGAGTTTATTCACAAATTTTCTTTGTTTTTCCTTTCCTATATCTATGGAGAAACTAGGAAGTGAATCTGACCTTGTATTATGAAGTAAATTTTAGGCTCATATCACATGCTTCCATCTTTTAGTTTCCAATAAGTGGGTATTGCCATGAAAAAATCCAAAATAACTTGGACAAGATTAACTTTTTATTAACACAGTCAACTGTTTTCAAATATTTAGTTTTGTTGCGCATATAATCATTAAATTTTTTCCTGTTGATTGTCCGTTATACACATATAATGAGTTGACCGGATGAAACAAAAAAAAAAAAAAAAAGAACCCTCATTAAACATATGATTAAATAAAATTATAGTTACATCTCCCAGTACTAAAATCCAATAATGATATTTTAATTAAATCAAAACATTGCATAAAATAAGAAATGATTTTAAAATGACAGTTCAATATTAGTCATTTTATAATGATAAAAGTTAATATCATTCATGATAATTACAAAAAAATAACAATGTGTCTCAACAATGAATTTTTTTATGTCACTGTTTCTAGTGTACTTCTAGATGTTCGTATACCTTTTTACGTAATTTGCATAAAAGTATTTCTTCAATAGTAAAATAAAATCGTTAATACTTTGATATCTTAATCAGAGACTTCATATTGTTTCAGACAAAGCAAATAATAAATAACATATGCACCACAAAAGTGAGTGCTTGGGATAAAAGTGACAAAGAATGGGTAGGTTGCTATAAGAGTAACGATGAAGAAGAGGCTTTTTTTTTTTTATTAAAAAAAGCAATAAGAATAAATTTGCAAGAAATCCACATATGAAAAGTAAATTAATCGAAAAAACCTGCAAAAATGAATGGATTTAGTCATATAAAGGATGGATAAAGCCTAACCCTTTCCAGACTGAGCAAGACTTCCAACCACCCACCAGTCAGTTTCATTGGATTTTTTTCCCTTTCTAAAAGGATTTTCCGAACATAAAATTAAGGCCGAGTGTATAGTGCTAATAGCAAATCAAGACAAACTTGCCTTCCGAGCGGGAGGCTAACAAGACACAACAGTCGACTGCCGTCGGCAACTTTTCTGCGCACAAGGCCATGGGAGGGTAGCCTCGGCTTAAAGTTTATTTTATTTTTAACTTATGTTTCAGAAATTAAAAGACTCGTACCATCTCTGTCCGTCCGAAAAGCAAGAACCTTGGACGAGCAGAACAATCCGTAGATAGACTTGAAAGCAGGAAAAAAAGGAGCTGTTTTTTTTTTGTTTTAATTAGAAATCCTTTTGGAATGAGAACTCCAACTATAACAGTGAAAATAATAATCATTCTGTTCTAGAAGTCATGACTTCTGGTCAGAAATTAATTTTTTTTATTTATATGCCTCAGACAAGCTTCTAAATAAAAATACGCATTCAATAATGACACAAATCCAAAATAAATCCATTTGATCATGACATAAAATTTCTTCTTTTGAGGGGCCCGTGGTGGAAGGTAGGGGGAGGTGGATGGCAATAGGTGGGGGGTGACAAGCGGCAGCAAACAGTGGACAACAGGTGGGCAATGAGTGGATGGCTGGCTAGTAGTGATGGTGAGCGATAAGAAGAATTTTTATTTCTCATTTTTATTTCAAAAATAGAAAAGTAAAAAAAAAAAAATTACTTTTGATTTTTATTTCAAAAATAGAAAAATGAAATTTGCCTTACCAAATAAATTTATGTTCTAAAATTTACTTTTTTAAAAATAGAAAAATAGAAAAATATAGTAACAAAATAATTATTATGCGCGTCAACCGACTTGTTTCGTGGCGTTAAAGTAGTGAGAGAGAGAGGTAAAAGGAAAGTTCCATATCCCTTCGGGAGGAGGAGGGGGAGGACTCGGGGAGGAGGTGGGCCCGGCACGGGGCCCTCATTATAAAAGAGGTGAATGCCGAACGTCACGTTGCAGCACGGGGTGAATATCCTCCCTCCTGGCCTCCCCAGGGGAACACGCGGAATCACTGATCGGAGGCACGTGTTACAGTCCCACGTCGTCAAGTCCGGCGTGCGCTGCGCTATCGTGTACAGCTTCTCAGACGTGGTAACATTGGCTTCCGCAGTTGCGAATCTGTTTCCCGAACCCCTCCAGGCGACGTCTTTGATGGTGTCACCAAGTACTTGCAAGAACTTGGCTGAGTTAGCGATGTTCCCGGCGTAGGACATCGTAAAAACAGGCACATCTTCCATGACCGAGAACACGGCCGTAACATGCACTCATCGTACCAGATCACAAAGGCTCGCTGGTTGGGGCATTTCTGGAGGATATCCCGTTTACGAGTGGCGACGCAGTCGCTGCACGAGGCGGTGCTAACGTTGCTGCGACAAAGGAAGAGCCCCTAGGCCTGGTCAGGAGGGTTTTGGCCAACAGGGGCATTGGCAAAGCCATCCTTGCTGTTGGTGGCAGTGGAGGAGAGGGAAGAGAGGAGGATGTCGAGGTTTTATCGTTAAGTGGAGTTGGGAGTGAAGAGGGTGGTGTCTGTGCAATTATGATACAGATATGCGGGTGTGGCTTCAGTAATGAAAATTCTGATGATGAAGAAGCAGGAGAGAGATAGGGAGACGGCGAAGGAAGACCTCATGGCTGGATTGATGATTGTATTGGCCTAGCAAGACCGGCTTGGAATTGTAGGAATAACGATGTTTGAATTGTCGTCCCATAAATTTGGTCCCATGCAATTTGTGTGACATGACTCCATCGAAAAGTCTTGTACAATTTTATGATGGATGCGTAGTTTCTGGATCAATGATGTTCGAATTGTCATCCCATTGATTTTGTGCGTCCGTCCTGCAAGTTCCATGTGCTTGCACGACATTTCTCCATCGGAAAGTCTTGTACAACTTCACAATGGATGTGTAGTTTCTGGACCTCTCGTATTCGATAAATTAATTAACTAAATTGACAGGAATAGTTTGAGATGATTTGTGGTGCGGAGGATCAGTACCACTCCACTCTTTACTAAAATCCCGGCCGTTGCTCACTCAATTGCGATAGTCCAGTTCGGTTTGATTTAGTTAGTTCCTGAAAGAGAAATCAAAGATTACCCTTTTAAAACCCAGCTTATTGAGAGTGACCTTTGAAGACTGTAGATGGACTTTCTAGCGATGACCAAACATGGAGGACCAAGGTGGGATTTCGCTTTCAGGGCGACTTCGCTAATAAGCCTAATCTTGGCAATTCTCAATTTTGCAATGTTCTAAATAATGTTTTGATTTCTTTTTGAGTTTATAACATATCAGGCTTGCGAAAAGTAAAAGATAAATGAGACTAACAAAATGAAGAGTTTGGTGTGAATTCTTATTGAGAAAACAATCAACTTGAATCTGTGGAAAATTTCAGGCAAAGAACAAAACTAAGGGTGCGTTTGTTTCATGGAATACATTTTCGGGGAAAACATTTTCCTCATTTTCCGGCATTTGGGTCACTCAAGAAAATGAGTCAACGGAAAACGTTTTCCTAATCAACAAAAAATATTTTCCTAGCAAAGCTTAAATTTAGGAAAATAATTTCCCTTTGAAAGGACCTGAAAATTTTTTCCAAATTTACCAAAGCTTAGATTTGATGATTGGTTTACAAACAATTATTCTTATAAAAATATATTTAAAAAAATTGAATTTGATTTTTTTATTTAAAAAATTAAAAATTGGAAAATATTTTAAAAATAAAAATAAAAAAATTCGAATTTGCTTCTTTTTCTTTTGCTTTTCTTCCTTTTTCATTTGTGCTTCTTCTTCACCCATCACCACCCACAAGGACGGCCAGTGAGCTCTGGTCTCACCAGATTGAGCGATCTCATGGCCTTTGACAATAAGGCTTGAGCTTGCCCGAGGCCGATGAGCCTCAAGCTTTGCTAAATCGGGTGAGCTCGTGGCCTCCAGCAATGAGGCTCAAGCCTCGCCAGATTGGGTGAGCTCGTAGCCTCTAGCGGCTAGCTGGCGAGCTTGCCGCCTTTGGCGACAACTAGAGCTCACCCCTTGTTAGCCAGACGAGAACAAACTACCAAAGGAAGCAGAAGGGATGGCGTGAGGAAGCTGAGGAGTGAAGGACAAGAAGAAGGAAAAAGAGAAAAAGAAAAAGAAATAAAGAAATAAAAATAGAAAATAAAAGTAAATAAAAAACAACAATATTAAAAATTCGAAGTTTTTTAAAATAAAAATTCATTTTTTTCCCGTGATGAAGTGTGAAATTATTTTTTAATGGGCTCCAAACGGTAGAAATCATTTTCAATTATACATCACCAAACAAAAGAAAACAAGCCCTATTCTTGGAAAATGCTATCCGAAAAGCGTTTTCCTTTATCATTGAGTTTTTCGTGAAACAAATGCACCCTAAGAGAGAAAGTCGATTGATAATTTTTTTCTTTGTTTTGACTAAGCTCTTTCTCCAAAAATACAGAGATTGTTAAGAGAGGGAAAATTAGGAAAATTACTAAAAAAATCTTAAACTTATTACAATTATATTAATTCAATCATAAACTTTTTTTTTTGTCACTTAAGTCCTAAATGTTTTGCAATTGTGTCAATTTTGTCTATCTGACCAAAATTGGCGACACTAATGTGGCCACTAACTAGTACTTGGAGATAATTTTTTAATAATATTTTATTTTTTCGAATTTTTTATTAATTTTTTTAATCTTTTTTTCCTCTTTTTTTTTTTTTCTATTTTTTTTCCTCCTCCCTCCTCCTTCCTTTGGCTCCGACGACCAACCAGAGAAGAAGGCTGTTGATCACTGAATTGGAGCGGCTAGGTGAGCCCTCATCAGATTTGGCAAGAGCTCGCCTCATTAGTGGATAGGTGAGCTCGCCCTCTCCCAACAACAACAAGGTGAGTCCTTGCACGGACTATATTCACATTATTAAAATGGATCTTTTCGTACTTGAAAAAGAAAATATCAAAACCAAAGAGATAATATCAGGAATGAGTCCCTAAACATGGGGGAAGCCCATCAAAGATTTCAGAATGATTGTGCACTTGTAACATAAAAAATGAAAATCGTGCTTCAAAGTCTATGGGAGACTTTTGGGTTATTTAGGAGGACAAGTTAGCTTACTTGCCAAATCAATTAATAAAATATGAATTTCCTTTTATTATCTTCCATTAAAAAGATCTCAGCTTATTGTTTTGTTTTTTAATTGATTGAATGCATTTTGGTTTAGCAGTTATGAAGTGGACATATGTATGAAGAGGTGGATGACTCAAGTTCGGTGATTTCTTACGACGATTTAAAATGGAAAAAACAAATTCTAGGTTCGATTTCCTCGTGACATGTTTCTTCCCAAAAAGGAAAACCAAATAGACAAGAAAAATAAAACCTTCATCATAATTGATTAGTGGATTTTTAAAAACTTTTGTATTAGGTTACTCTAAATATTACCATCTCAAGTATTATGTTCGAAGCCATATAACTCCTCTCTATCACGCATGCACTTGGTTAAATATAGAATGGTGTCCGCTGGATAAATTATTCTTTACAATAATGATTGGAGTTACCCAAGAAAAGCTCAATGAAGTTAGAGCTGTAGTTCCCTAAACGAGCTAACGCTACTAGAAAAAACCTTACCAAAACATCAAAATCAGTCCTAAACTCCCATTGTAGACGACTCGTAGATCATCAACTATCCTTGGTGAGGGTTTTGTGGAACCTATCGTCGTGACGGAGATGGTTTTACTTCCCATTCCCAAAGGATATCAATTATATGCTCGTCCCACCAACTCCATGATCAAAAAGATTGATGGAGGTAATCTAATTTAATACCAGGACAACTAACTAAAAAGTTAAATCAATTAATCAAAGAACTATGAAGACACAACTACAACAAATTTATTCATTATTTTCACAACAGGTTGTGCATTCACAAAGCAAGTAGATAACCTCTGTCTTGAGCTAATAGAATACTATCAAAGAATACAAAGACTCTCTCCTTTTTGGGGGGTGGGGGGGTGTTGAATAATTTGTTTTCATTTCTTCAACAAACGATTCCAAACAACAAAGAAGTACTTTTTGAATGAAGGATGGCTTAAAAGGCTTGAGGTGGGTTAGACAACCAATTACAAAGGGAGGGCTTCAATTCTCTAGGTCTTGACAACCTAGTTGGCTAACTAATTAGCCTCATGATAATGGTGGACAACTTGGATTTCCCAAAGATGGGATAGACGAGATTTGCATTCCACAATAAAGGCTTGCAAATCCCAATCTCATCCATGTTGATTAGCGCCTTAGAAAAAGCCTATAAGAGATGAAGCACCTACAGCTTATAGGTATAGTTTTAACAACACCGAAAACCAACTAGTTTCACAGGTGAAAATATGTACAATTGTTGCGATCTAACATTTGCATTTGGAGGGAAATGGACGATAGGTTTAGGGATATTGCCTAAAGGCAAGTCTACAACTCTTGATTAGGCGCAAGCTCTCCCAAACTCATACCACACTCGACATTGGAGTATTTGATGTTAAGTCAAATTGGCACTATAAGGATTTTCAAATAAGGAGTGACCATTATACGGTCTGCTAGAAATCGAGCGAGGCACGAGAGTATACTTCACTACGCAACTAGAAAATCTAGCGCCAATGACTTTGTTACATTATCTGATCAACTAATACCCTTTTGGTATATAATCTTATTCATTTCAAGAAAATGTTTGTCAAGCAATATGAATTGACTTTTAACTAATCTGCTAATATGTGACACGATTATGCGGGTGCGCAATCATTAAAATAACAATCAACAATCAAGGAAAAACTAAATAAATTGCAATGAAAGGTAGAAATCTAATGCAACAAAATATGAAGCATGCCATTCCTAACTAGGCTAAAGGAAAGCCACAATCAACATATTGAAAGTGCGCAATCGAGAGCATTGATCTTAAAAAATAAATTAAACCTTATTGCAAAGCTCTTAAAATTTGTTCAATTTTAAACACAATTTTTTATCAAAGATTTTCACACATTTTAAGAGGAAACTACTCAAAAACTAATTTTTAAGCTTTCTTCCTAATTTCTGAAAAATATAAAAAAATTGGAATTATTTTTATTTTTGATTGTTTAATTTTTTAAAGATATTTTATAAACTAATTTTTTATTCTGAAAATAGGGACGAGGGCCGGGCCTTGGGGCCCAGCCAGAATATGGGCTTCCACAGGTCACACTAATGCGGGCTGAAGGACACGAAATGGGGCTTCACACATTAAGAGGCTTTAATTGATTGAAAAACGAATTGGGCTCAACTCATAGAACTAAGCCCGATTCCTCCAGCATTTGACTAAGCCCAATCCCAACGGACCAAGTTCAGGCCAAATCTAATTTAACAAGCCCATCTAACCTATCCAGAACCCAAAACACACTAAGCTCAAATAAGCCAAAATTCGACAAGATCCAACTTCAACCCCCAGAACATGAATACGTGAATTTTTAATTATCAAAACTTGGGATGACCAAAAGAAAGCGCCGCTTATGGACCGCCACCGGGAGCATTATACGAAACCTCACCGTCGTTTACCACCAGATTGTCACCAGACCAACGCCTCCGAACATTACAATCACAGCTCCAAGAATACTGCGAAGGACAATATCAAAGCACCAAGCAAAGGCAACGGAAAGTTTTAAGAGATCCGAACTCTTATGGAAACGAAATTTTTAATTGAAAAAGCACTAAATAATCAAGAACAATCTTGCACTGAACAGAACAAACTCGAATGCCTCTTAAACAAGTCAGAATTCGAGACTAAATTGGATGGACTTTGTTCAGGCATTTCTTCGAACATGTAGTGGGCAGTGAGTTGGATAGCGAATATGGACCTACTCGTAGCTCAAACTCAAACCCAAACTCAAGAGAAATCAGCAAGCAACATTCAAACTTAAGAAAAAGCCAAACAAAGAGAAACCGACTCGTTCGGCTCTAACGTGGGTGAGGACTAAAGAATCGAGCTTGCTTTGCTCTTTTAAAATCAGGCGGGATGCAGCAAATAAAAGAAGGAACCAGCACCCAATCGTGGGGGCCCTACCTGGCTTGGCGATGACCACCGAAAGCCAGTCTTAACACACAGTGAGCTATAACAAGAGAGAAAATGGGCTGGCCTGTGCGGAAAGAGAAGTGGGAATGTAAAGAGCCGGGCCAACCTGGACTTGGCCCGGTCTTGCTTCCATTTGTCAATTATAATGATAAGTTTTAATTTTTTTTTTTAATTTTTTTATAGAAAAACTATATTATTATCAATGCAAAATATGCTGTGAAATTTAATAAAAATTATTTTTGTTTAAGGTTAAAAATTAATCTCCAATTTTTTATGCACTTAAACCCTAAATGAACAGACAAATTTAAGTATCAACAACAGTCTAGTGGTTAGTAACAAACACTTCAATTCAATTATAGACAAGAGAAGCTATATTGAGCCTCATAGAACCACAATAATGTACAAATGCACTGAATTATAGGGAATTTATGTAAACAATTGGAGTTTGCCTTACTAGCCACCCTTCTCACATGGGAAGAAGGAGGGGGGTTCGAATTCCCATTTTCTCAAGGGGTTGGGGTGTGAATGATTTAAATTCATGTATAAGTTTCAACTCCCACGCCTTGTAAAGAAAAAGGCTAAAAAACTGAGAATGATAGTTAAAATATAAATAGAGTATGACTGATAGAAAAAGAAAAACAGTGAATTAATGTATAATTTAGCCTTAATTAGTAACACAATTAAGAAGAATTAAAATAATTATGGTGGATAACATGTGCAGAGTCCTCTTTCAAATGCACGAGATCCCATTTGAGTGGTTTAGAGCTCATCTAAATAAATATATTTTTGCTTACTGTTAATAAAAAATAAATGTGGAAGGCCAAGCAATCTCACGCCCAATACACTCAGACCATCTTCTTGGCCCTATTTCTCTCAAAATCCTTGAGGCTTTTCGGCTTCAAGCTGCTCAAAAATCTATCATCACTAGCTGGTATGGTCATACCACAAATGATTTTTAATGTTTGAATACTTGAACATTTAGTCAAGTGGGTACTAGGAAATTTAGAAATGGATAGCTGATTAAATTAATAAATACTATGAGAAGATAAGTGTATTTGATGTAAATTGATTCTTAATTATCTTATGCTTGAACAAGTTCTGTACCAACACTTCAACACAACACGTTCACAACATGAGCAGACTTGCTTCACTATCTTCCTTTCAAAGTCCTTTTAAAAAAAAAGGTATTGTTTTAGTTACGTAAATGAGATAACACTACTAGAAGAAACCGATAGGTGATTGGCAAAACTGTACAAAAAAAGAGAGAGTCAAAATCGGTTTAAAACTCTCGTTAGATGGCTTGTAGATCAATGACCATCATTGGTGAGGGTTTTGCGAAACCTATCGCCAAGATTTGTTGGGGAAGGATAACAATTAGACACTCGTCCAGTTAATTCCATGATAAGATATTGATAGAGCTAATATAATTAAATACCATGATGACTAACAAAATAGTTACATCAATCAATCAAAGAGGTCATAAAACACAATTGCAATAAATTATTCCTAATTTCGTAAGAGAAAGTGCATTGAGAAAGCAAATAGACAATCCCGCCTTTGTCTTGAACTTTAAACACTATCAAAGAGTACAAAGACTTTTGTTTTTTTTTCTTTTTTTCTTTTGGGAAATGGATTGCTTTCATTTTTTAATTAATAATTTCTGAACAAAAGAAGGCTTATGAATGAAAGATTGCTTAATAGGGCTGAGATGGGGTGGGCAACCAATCATAAGGGAGGGCTTCAAGTCTGCTAAGTAATTGACGTCACGATAATGGTGGACAATTTTGATTTCATGGAGATGGGCCAGACAAGATTTGCATTTGCAAATCCCATCCAAGTTGATCAGTGCCCAAGAAAAAACTTATCAGAGATGGAACACCTATAGCCTACGGATATAGTTTTAACAACACCAAAGCCCAACTAGCTTCATAAGTGAAGAACTATTGAGTCTAGTGGGTTAGTCAAGGAACGCTTCATTATTTAGTCTAGACTAGAGGAGTAGAATCGAGCCTTATAGAGCACAATAATGTACAAATGTGCAAAATTTTGGGGGATCGATGTATGATTTAGCTTCAAATAGTAACAAAAACTTAGAAGAATCATAATAACTATGATGGATAACATGTGTAGGGTCTTCTTTTAAATGCACACGACCCCATTTGAGCAATTAAGAGCTTATTCTCCAAGTACATAGATTTTTGCTTATGGTTCATAAAAAATCACAATGCAAGGCCACACAATCTCATTGTGAGACCATCCATGAAGAAAGATTTTGCTTAAGCTGCCATTCACCGGGGGTATAATTCAGTAACTGACATGCCATTGGTCGACAAAGGCATAGTCCTATTAGCAGATTCGTCTGATTCAAGCTCTCTCATTGGGATGCTCAATCGCTGCGATCTACTTCGAATGAAGAAGGCTGGATGTCGAGGCAATGAAAGAGTAATGGAATTACTGCTGAGCATGAGAACTACAGTTGCCATGGTGGGTCTAATAGCTGGATCTTCTTGAATGCATAGTAAACAAATGTGCAGGCATCGAAGCACTTGATCTCTTGAATTTGAATCCATGATAGCCGGGTCCAACACTTTCAAGGGCATGCTCTTTCTCCATTGATTCCATGCCTGCAAGAATAAGTTTGGAAAATCTTCATAGAATTCACATTAATTTGATGACTCATCATGCAAGACATTTGAATCTTGCAAAAAACCATATATGACTAAGGAATAGCATAATGGTCTTATGTGTTTCTGTAGGTTAAAGTGCTAGGTTTTTACAAAGGAATTTCAATTTCACTTTACCAAAATTGCAAAGCACAGTGTAATTGTTTGTCACAGGAGAATGGTGAAACTTACATAACAAGCAAGATATTCACCCCCATCCAATTGGTGGTAGTAGTTATTCCTCTTGCCACAAATCATCTCTAGAAGTATTATGCCAAAACTATAAACATCAGATTTCACCGAGAACTCTCCATGCATTGCGTATTCTGGAGACATATAACCACTGCAAAAATGAACATTAGCCACATGTATATTGCAAATATAGATGTAGTCATGTAGCATCCTTCCATCATTTAATCACAAAGGCATTTATAAGACTTACAAAGTCCCCACAATTTTATCTGTGTTAGCCTGAGTTTGATCAACTCCAAAAATTCTTGCCATGCCAAAATCTAAAATCTTCGGGTTCATTTCACTGTCTAACAAGATATTGCTACATTTGAGGTCACGATGGATGATCCGGAGACGAGAATCTTCGTGTAAATAGAGCATTCCTCGGGCGATCCCAGACACTATTTTATAACGTAATGGCCAATCCAATTGTCCCCTTTTTTCGAGATCTGCATCATTGCAATAATATTCATGAATATGCTACAATGGGGCACCTATTAAAAAATACGATAACCTTTCTTGCTCGTTTCTTGATTGAACTCAAGGCGAAACTCATCACACAATAACCAAAATATATTTAATCTCATTCATCAAGGTAGCCAAGAAAAACCTATAATCAGTTGAAAGAACAAAAGCCAAAGGTTTCCAAAGCTAGTGAAAGCTTGAACATTTGATTTCAAGCAAATTATACATTTTGCACATAAGAAAGTTAAGTTGTAACATACCAAATAAGAAATAATCAAGGCTTTTATTGGGCACAAACTCGTAGGCCAGTAGCTTTTCTTCTCCCTCCAAGCAAAATCCGAGTAGTCGTACAAGGTTTCTGTGTTGAAGCTTTGTGACTAATAGAACTTCATTCTTAAATTCATCATCACCCTGTCTTGAGCTTTGAGATAACCTCTTCACAGCAATTGGTTGTCCATTAGGAAGTCCACCCTTTATATTTATCATTTAATTCCTTGTTACAACTTCTTAAAAATTAACTTTAAAAAGCTTTAAATGTCTCTTTTTCTTTGACATCATTATGTTCAATCCACATGTAAAGCATTCTTGATTGTTTCTAACTATTATGTAATACGTACCTTAAAAACTTCACCAAATCCACCTTCACCCAACTTGCTTTCATGAGAGAAATCATTTGTTGTGGTTTGTATGGTAGCCAAGTCAAATTGCAAGGACTCCATGGTAATAAGTTTGTTTGCACCTGCATTACCAACAACTCAAGTTGAATATCAAATTACATCGACAATGGCTCTTAGTGGCATCAATGCTTGGGAACATTGTCATGATGAAGAGGACTAGATTAGACTACCATGGTTGTGTCCCCCTACCTCAAAGCAATCTTCACTCTCTTGATTGGTCATGAAGGGGGAAAAACAAACAAAAATCATCAATGCTATAGGAAACAAAGTAATAAGATGAATATTGTATCATGATCACTTCTTAAGGCTAAGGGTAGTGTTAGTTCTATTAATTGTAGTGCATATGCTACCTTAGCTTAGGAATTGTTAAAGAATAGGAGTATTTTGAGGCCTCATTATGTAGCAAGTAATGGTAAATCTATGTCACTTTGGTATGACTCATGGCCTCCTAATGGCATTGTCGCGACCTCTTTTTTTTTTCGGCGCCCGCAATCGGGTACGAGCGCCTAACGAGGCTGATGGCTCGGCTGAATTTATTAAGCCCGGACTCTCCCAAGTCCACCAATTCACGACTTAATGGTTCAAGTTTTTTAACCTGTAAATCAATTTTTAAAATGGAGTCGCCACTAATCGATTTGGGGTGGTCCGATTAGAAACCCAAGTGAAGTATCGGGAGAAATACTCACTCCTGCGCAACCAGAGAAATTAGGATCGGGGACTTGATTACACTAGTTAATCACTAATGCCCTTTCGGTACCTAATCTTGTTTAAACCCGAGGTTTTTTGGATGTTCGAGGATTTTCCATACATTTTCGGGAGGAGAAACATTTTTTGAGTCATTTTCTAATTTTTGGACACAAAAGGGATTTTTGGTATTCTTTGGAAAAATACAAGTCTTTTTGGCTTTTTTCTGAATTTTTGGCTTTTTCATGAATTTTCGGCTTTTTTTGGATTTTTGGCATTTTTTGGAAAATATGAAATATTTTTGATATTTTTGATTTTTTGGAAAATATTTTTATCATTTTTTCTTATTTTTCGATTTTCTGGAAATTAAAACATATTTTAATATTTTTTGGAAAATAAAATATTTTTTTTGGATATTTTTGAATATATTTTTTAAAATTAAAAATGCCTTTTTTATAAATATATATATTTTCGAAAAGAAAATGTTTTTTTTTTTGCTTTTTTTATTTGAAAATAACTTATTTATTTATTATTAAACTAATATATTAAAATAAAACCGACCCGGCCGGATTCGCGGGGCCGGGTCCGAGGCCGGCCGGCGATCCGAATGAGGACGGGCCGCAACGCGGGCCCGACTCGGATTTTTTGCCTTTTTTCTTTTTTTCTTTTCTTTCAATAAACGCAGCCCACATCGGAATTGGGCCTATTTTGAAAAAAGAGGATATCCAGCCCAAGCTCGAAACCGGCCCGACGGTGCGTGTCCGACCAGGAAACCCTACCCGGAGACAGGGAAACCGGGTCGGACGGACCCGCGAATTGACCCGGTTTCCAGCCTCCTTTCCCCTTCGTTCGTTCGCGGCGCTGGTGAAGAGACCGAGGCGGCAGCTCGCATCGTCGACGACGGCTATGCGGAGGACGACGGTGGTCGGTCGCGACAGCGACGGTAACAACAATTGGACTTCAAAGGGGGAGATGGCGACGGCGGCTAGGGTTTCGGCGACAACGGGCAGCTACTGGATTCTCGGGAGGGAGGCGGAGCAACAACGACGACACGGATGAGCGCGGCCGTTACCTATTCGTGACGAGGGTACGGCAAGGCAGCTGTGGGGATGACGGCAGCCCTTAGATCTGGACGGCGTCGGGGCGATGTTGCGGCGGGATTCGGCACAGCAGCAGCGTCGGGGGGACCTCTTCTTTCGCCCCTCTTCGCGGATCCAGAACTTCCTCCTTCGACCTCGTTTCTCCCTCACTTCGGTCAGATCCGAGCCTCCACCGGCCGGATCTGACCTCCACGGACTCGCTCGCCGGCGGCCTCCCCCGAAGTCTCTTAGTGGGAGGTCGGCCTAGCTCGCGACCCGATTTCTCTCTCGCTCGCCTTCCTCTCGCTCGCTCTTCAACCTCCTCTAAAGTCTCTCAGGAGGGAGTTTCCAAGCTCGCGATCTTCTGGCGTGCCCCCTCAACGATGGAAATGCTTCGCTATTTATAGGCGAGGAGGTCCGGTCGACGGAGAGGCTCGGCCGCCGGTCTTTGGCTTGCCGACCGGACCCCCATGGCCGAACCGGCGTCCCATCCGAGCTCATCCAGCGAAGCATGCTCGGCAATGATGGCGTTCGCGATCTTATCTTCCTCAGCCGACGTCGGCCTACTCCCCTCGGCCGTAGGCCGTCCTTCGCGTGCGTCGTCGTCTCCTGTGCGCGTGAAGTACAGAGGCGGAGAAGGAAGGCGCAAGGAAGAAGAAGAAGGAAGAGAGGGGCCGGGCCAGAAAAAAAGAAAAACTGGGCTTGGGCCAGCGAAAAGGGAGAAAAAGAGGGGGGCTGCCAATTTTTTGCTTTTGCCTTGTTTTGTTTGTTTTTTTCTTGTTTTCTTTTTGTTTTTATTGAATTTATCTGAAAAAGAGGCAAAATACAAAAATAAAGAAACTTAAGCCTAATTAAAAAACTAATCAAATTTTAGGTGTCAACATTTGCCCTCTTTGAAGGTGAGTTCGCAGAGGTTGCATTCAAACATAAACCTGATACCTAAATTTTGTTCATACATATGCAGTAGATTATATCTTATTTGGGACCTATTATTCTATGCGGAAAAAGAGCAATATAACTTTACATATACTAAGACAGATAAGAAGATACCTGTAATTACTTACCGGGAGTGAGTGAGATAGGGTGTGAACCCTGATTTTTGGCAAGTATCAAGGCGTCATCTTACCTGTTGCATGAGGAGATTGCTTTTCCAGGACCCGAACCATTCTTCGGTCGCCTGTTAGAGCAATAAGCTGGTTTGTCTAGGACCCGAACCTTTCTTCGGTTGCCTTGACGGGGGATTGCCTTTCCAGGACCCGAACCTTTCTTCGGTCGCCTGTTAGAGCAATAAGTTGGTTTGTCTATGACCCGAACCTTTCTTCGGTCGCCTTGACTGGAAATTTCTTTTCTAGGACCCGAACCTTTCTTCGGTCGCCTGTTAGAACAATAAGCTGTTTGTCTAGGACCCGAACCTTTCTTCGGTCGCCTTGACGAGGAATTGCCTTCCCAGGACCCGAACCTTTCTTCGGTCGCCTGTTAGAGCAATAAGTTGGTTTGTCTAGGACCCGAACCTTTCTTCGGTCGCCTTGACTGGAAATTGCTTTTCTAGGACCCGAACATTTCTTCGGTCGCCTTGACTGGAAATTGCTTTTCCAGGACCCGAACCTTTCTTCGGTCGCCTGTTAGAGCAATAAGTTGTTTGTCTAGGACCCGAACCTTTCTTCGGTCGCCTTGACGGGAGATGCGCCGACCTTTCTCAAGGCATCTGTTTGTGGGTGCCCGATCTGTATCGAGGACACCAGTTGGTACCCGACCTTTCTCGGGAGATGCGCCGACCTTTCTCAGGGCATCGTATTTGTTGGGGTGTCTGACTTCTGTCAAAGACACTGGTAGGAACCCGACCTTTCTCGGGAGGATGCGCCGACCTTTCTCAGGGCATCGATTTGCGGGGTGTCTGTCTTCTTTTGAAGACACCAGTTGGAACCCGACCTTTCTCGGGAGGATGCACCGACCTTTCTCATGGCATCGATTTATGGGGTGTCTGACTTCTGTCGAAGACACCAGTTGGAACCCGACCTTTCTCGGGAGTATGCGCCAACCTTTCTTAGGGCATCGATTTGCGGGGTGTCTGTCTTCTTTCGAAGACACCAGTTGAAACCCGACCTTTCTCAGGAGGATGCACCAAACTTTCTCAGGGCATCGATTTGTTGGGGGTGCTTGGACATTCACAAGCATTGAAAGAGTACCTGGATATTCACAAGTACTAACCTGGAGGATATTTGGGCCTTTGCAGGTGTCGAAGGGGTACCTCGCATATTCGTGAAGGTCTCCCACCTCCTGGCGATTGGGAATATCGAGGACGTACCTGAGATATTCGTGAAGGTCTCTCACCTCCTGGTAATTGGGAATATCGAGGACGTACCTTGGATATTCATGAAGGTCTCTCACCTCCTGGTAATTGGGAATATCGAGGACGTACCTTAGATATTCATGAAGGTCTCTCACCTCCTGGTAATTGGGAATATCGAGGGCATGCCTCGCATATTCGTGAAGGTCTCTCACCTCCTGGTAATTGGGAATATCGAGGGCGTGCCCCGCATATTCGTGAAGGTCTCTCACCTCCGGGTAATTGGAATATCAAGGGCGTACCTGGGATATTCGTGAAGATCTCTCACCTCCTGGTAATTGGGAATATCGAGGGCGTGCCCCGCATATTCGTGAAGGTCTCTCACCTCCGAGTAGCTGGAATATCGAGGGCGTACCTGGGATATTCGTGAAGGTCTCCCACCTCCTGGTAATTGGGAATATCGAGGACATGCCTCACATATTCGTGAAGGTCTCTCACCTCCTGGTAATTGGAATATCGAGGGCGTACCTGGGATATTCGTGAAGGTCTCTCACCACCTGGTAATTGGGAATATCGAGGACATGCCTCGCATATTCGTGAAGGTCTTTTACCTCCTGGTAATTGGGAATTTGAATAAAGCACGAGGTTTACCTGGATTTTCACAGGCACTCAAAAGGGCTAGAACACCTGGGTAGCCAGAGGTGTACAAAGTACTGGAATACTTGGATGAATACAAGTATTTAATGATATGATATGGGACCACTCAGGCAAGTCCAAGTATCATGATGATAAGAAAGCATACTTGGGTAACTGCAGGTGCACAACGCAGTGGAATGCTTGAACAGCTGCTAATATTATTTGGGGACAACTCGGGCAGGCTGAGTGTCATGAAAAGGGGGTATCCGAACAATGGCCGGTACTCGATGATATGGGGATACCTAGACAGCAGTAGGTATTCTAAGAGATACTTGGTCAATCACAAGTATCGATACTCTGGGGACAACTCGAATAGGTCGAGTGTCAGAAAAATGGAGTATCCGAGCAGTGGCTGGTACTCAAAGACAATAGGGATACCTAGACAGCAGTAGGTATTCAACGATAAAGGGATACTTGATCAGTCATGAGTATCAATACTCTGGGGACAACTCGAACAGGTCGAGTGTCAAGAAAAAGGAGTATCCGAATAGTGGCCGGTACTCAAATACAAGAGGGACATCTAGACGGCAGTAGGCTTTCAACGATAAACGGATACTTGGTCAGTCATGAGTATCTGAATTTTGAAGACAGTTTGAATAGGTTAAGAATCAACAGGGGGAGCATTTAAGTGGCGGCAGTCACTCGAAAGTAGGGGGATGCCTTGACAGTCGCAAATATTCAATGGATACTTGCCAGTCACAAGTATCAATACTCTAGGGACAACTCGAACAGGTCGAGTGTCAAGAAGAGAGTACTTGTACAGTGATAGGTACCTTAAGATAAATGGGGATAGAGATATGCTTACTTGGCAATATCTCTGATCTCTAAGAATATGTTTGCTATTTGCACAATATGTACACATGATTGTATGTGTTGTAAATTTGTGAGTTCAAATGAGATTCATGCATGATAATTTTGTCAATTTTGCATCATCTGATTTCCACTGGAGAAGATTTTGAAAGATAACTTTCATTTAGAATGTAGATGTCTTGAGCATGCCAGATGAGGGACTTTCAGTCTGAAGGGACTTTTCGCTCACTCTCATGGAAAAGGCTATCCTGACCATTGATGCAGGATTTATAAGGACCGCACTTTTCACTGTCATCATGTCAGCAGGGGTCTGAGTATTCTCGCAAGTGGTACGACTTTACCAATGTGAGAGGTCTTTGTTGAAATTGTGATGAAGACTTGGTCAACGGCTCATCGAATGGGACCGTCGAGGTCAAGGCTTACGAAGTGCCGCACGATCATCTCCGAGTTTGCAAGTCAAGAATTCTGTGAAAAGAGATAGAGTAATCTTGCTCGTACTTCTTCGAGCGATGCTTATTGACACATGAAATCCTACGTTAATTGGAGTGCCCCTAGTCTGAAGAGACTTTTACAATGGGAATGTAATGTAGTCTTGGCTCACATGTAAGAAGGTGAGAGTTGGTGATTGTCTTGGCATTTGTCACTAGTCTTTCTTCATGGTCAGATGGCGGTTGTATCAGCAATTTCTCTTAGGAATACAAATGGTTGTATTTTTGTTTAGGGCATCGGCCTTGCTTTTACCGGGCACACTGCTTTTTCATGCCCCTATTTCTCATCTCAATTTTTCATTCATGGGCATTGACCTTGCTTTTACCAGGTACACTGCTTTTTTATGCCCCAGTTTTTTGTTCTTGTTGCTTGAGGAACTGATCTTGACAAGTTCAAGCAAATGCCTTTGTTAGACTATGGAGTCTTCCTCTTTTGCTGGCACTTCTGATTATGCTGCTTAAACATCAATGACTTCTGCTTTGCCTCCATGTGAGGGTGAATTTTACAGATTCAATTGGTTGTACAATGGATACAAATGCGTAAAGAAAGAATTGCTCTTCATGACTCTAGGGCACTTAAATTAACGCGAGTGTTCATATGCAATAAAGACAGTCAAAGATTGATGCAAGTGCAAGCAAGAGAATTCCTATCCCTTTTCTCACCTCGTGATGTTGACTTGCCTTCAACTTGCCCCAGTGTAGGGTGGTTCTTTGGCGGGGGTAGGATAGAAACTTCACCAGTGTAAGGAGCTCAAAGGGGTGAGCAATGAAATGCCTCTCACTGTTTTGGTTATCGTACCATTCGCGAGAGAACTCTTTACCCTGCAGTCATGGAATCTTCTGCACTCATCTCACAAGTGTATAGATGGGGGACTGTGTTTAGGATATGGCTTGCCTTTCATCATTCTGACGCGCCTCATCCAGCATGCTCGATTAATCTTGTATTCTTCACTTAGCTGTCTATTCTAATAATTCTCAATGGAATCAGTGATTTAGATAGACAAAATCATCATGCAAAAATCCATTTGGAAAATGCATGCAACATTTTAAACATGAGAGAGTTTGTACTCTAAAAAAGAATGAATGATTTTTACTCAAAAAAGACCTTATTGACAGCTTTAGGGGTTAACAAAATGGTGTTTTCAAATATGTTAAATCTTGGATATCAAAAGGGCTATTCACAAAGGGGTGTCGATGGTTGTTCCTATTGATTAGGGACATGACACATGAATGATCAACCAAGGATTGGGAATCTGATCGAGCATCTCTGCTTTTGCCCCTGCAGAAGAGAAGATGAAAATGGATCAATCAACATGGCCAAAATTAAAGGTGAATTGAGGCCTGAAGGATCTCTGTCATTTGCTTTGGCAATACTTGGGACGCCATTTTGCTTGGGAGAGTTTGTCATGCTTCTCATTGATTTGTTATCTTTGCTTTTGACAGTCAGGTAATCCTGCAACAAACAAGACATGCTTCTCATTGATTCGTTATCCTTGCTTTTGACAGTCAGGTGATCCTGCAATAAACAAGAGGGAATGTGTTAGTCATGAACTCTTTTAAGAGTCAAATAATTGGAAGCGATACAACTTTACCCTTCACTGGTTTGCAGACGATTGGGTGAACCTGAAGTGAGAGTGGGACACGAAGTCCTATGTCCCTTGCTTCGTTAGGTCGATTATTCTCTGAATTGGCTCTTGGATGATGTGTCCTTTTACACGAAGCCAGGTGAATTTGATGTGGGTCATTTCCAGGAACCTTACTTGGCCAATATTGACCATCAAGTTTGGTTTTTGATTCCCAATGTTTCCCTTCTCTGGTTTGCAGATGATTGGATAAACTTGAAGTGCAAGTGGGACACGAAGTCCTATGTCTTTTGCTTCGTTAGGTCACCGTTCTCTCGTAATTTGCAAGTGCAAGGGAAGCAAAATTTTTTATTATTATTTTTTTACCAAGCGGCTAAGCGCCGCTTCGGGATTCGAACCCCCGACTTCGGACCTTTTTGCTTCTTCCTGGATACCACTCGGCTAGAGGCGCCGACGGTGTCCGTAGGACGCTTCTTTTTTCATTTAACCGAACCGGCTCCTGGACGACACGTCCTTTCATACCAAGCTAGGTAAATCGATATGGGTTATTTGATTTGCCCAAATTAACCATTAAGCTTGCTTCTTGAATCATATGCTTCCTGTCAATAGGAGAAAATATGTCAAAAGTGAGTTCAGATATTGGGAGTATTGGAAACGATACCAAATTACTCTTTTCCAAAGTTTGTATTTGTTGACTCATAGGGATATTTGAATTTTGATGTTGGCCCTTTTATCTTGGCATAGTTCAATGTTTCTTTCAGTTGGCCTTCCTCATTTGTGACCATGTATGCATGATTGCTGGTCGTTGATTCATCTTCAACGCCTTCATTCTATGGAATTTCTTCTTCTGTCTTTAACTATAGCATCATTAGCAGCATTGAGCAAAGTCATGTACCTCAAGCTTCTATGGAATCTGAGATCAAAATCTCAAGCTTTGTGATGGCAACTACTCCTTGGAAGAACATGTGTCTGGAGTACGAAGTGAGATTTCTAGGCCCTAAGTCACAATTTGAGATAAGGGGTTAGAGACTGCCTCAACTGACTAGATTTTCTCCCTGTTGATAGTAGCCAATTCAAAAGGAGAAATTCATTTTCTGTGCTTCTTGGCTTGTCAAAGCTAGAACTGTAACATCTAGCTGTTTGGGCGTGTCGTGCGACAAGATAGTCCTTTGGCTCAGGATGGAGCTGGGCAGGAGTGAGGCATGTCATGGATGCTTCAATCTCAACTCTATGCCTGTACCTATTACATTTCATCTTTTGTATCCTGTAAATAGAAGAGAGAGGACATCATTTCCAAATTATATTCAGAGAATAAGACTTACCCTTTTTTGGTGTAGGATGATTCTTTCTATTTGCCCCTGTTTTCTTGGCAGGGTGTCTTTGAATTTGGCGAGTTCGCCTGATGCGCTTGCTTCAAATGCCCCCTGTCACACTAAGTCAAAGGGGACGGAAATGATCTTCATGAAGTGAATGAGTCAGAAAGACAAACATGATTAAATTTATCATCTTGTTTTAACAAAAGCTTTTGGGTAATGAAATATTTTTTATTTTCAAAATACGTCTTTAGGGGAGAAAAAGCATGAGGAAGCCCAGCCCTCAGTATTCTCCTTGGATGATATTTTCTTTTCATGGTTGGATAACATCACTGGGCTGGTTTGGAGTACCGCCTCATGCTCTTAAAACAAAATATTATAACTGTACAATAGAGTACTTGGAATGAAAAATACAACAGTAGCACACTAGACAAGATAAGAAACATGAAATTATAAAAACAAGTAAAACCCTATGAAAACTCCTGTGTAAATGAGTGCTTTGATAGTGTTGGTTCCGAAATCAAGCGCCTTTGAGTTCCTCGCCTCCAGTAGACTCGAAATATTCGCATGAGAGGACCACTTCATTGAAGCTATGGAAGTGCAACCCATGCAACCAACAACGATGCTTGCGAGGTAAAGCCCCTATGAACAGCTTTATCATTTCTTCTTCGGCCAGCTGAGGGTAAATTTGCATCATGAAAGCCTCCCACCTCCTTACATATGCTTGAAAATCCTCCATTGGTCTTCTTATAAAGTGAACCAAGTTCTGACAAGGTACTTCAGTCCCAATCTGGCTTTGATATTGAAGCAGGAATGTAGAAGACAGCTCATTCCAATCTCTCATAAGGCAGATATCTGCTGCGATAAACCATTGTAATGTAGACCCCGTAAGACTCTCTTGGAAAGTCTAAGTTGTGAATGACATCGGGCCATAATACCGACTCATTTCAGCATGGAGGTATTGCAAGTGGGCCACGGGGCAAGTCGTGCCATTATATTTGTGGAGATTAGGTATCCACATCTCTCCAGGGGTCATGATCCTATGAGCGTAAGACGGGCTTGATGTATCTTGGTTAGGCCACTGGTTTTCCCACTGCATATCTGTTGTAGTGGTGAATTTTTCTGTTTCAGGGAAGTTGGATTCTGCCGAGATTACTCCATTGCTTTCTTCTTGGTCAAAATTCCCGAATGAGGATGAAGCATTGAAGCTATCCTCATGGTTAGAGGATGAGCTTAGTCCTTCGTTAGGATCATAGCGGATAAAGACGTATGCTTCTTCTTCTGACGGGCCTTCATCTCCGGATGAGAGTAGGAAACAGTTATACGATGAATCGTCAGTTTCATTGTTGAAGTAACGCTGGAAGTCTTTGGGATTGTATTCTAGGGCCGGTAAGTCTTCAGGATTGTACTCTAGAGGATGATGGCCCTCAAAGTTGTATTCTTGGGAATGTTCAAAGCTTTGGTGCGATGACTCATCGGTAGATGCTGAATCTATCTGCTTGGGCTTTCTTTTCTTGGCTTTTGGTCCAGACCTTTTGAGTAAGGCCCTTCGTTTTGCTAACTTGATTCTGTCAAGGGAAGTGAGAGACATTAGAGCTTCACTATCTGATTCACTTTCCAGGTTGATAGGGGTTGGTATTCTTTGGACCCTAGCTCTTGGAGTAAGCTTGGAGAGTTGTCCAGTTGTGCCCCACTCTTGAACAGATTCTGTGTCTTTGACCTCGTACAAAGGCTCCTTGCCTTTCCTAGTGGGAAATTTTCCAGTAACAGGATGTTGCTCAACTGCCCATTTATCATGCAAGGCTTCATTGACATGCTCCTCTCCTATCTCAGCGGCTAACAGCTCCTTGTGCTTTGTGGTCATTGGCTCTTCGTAGGGCAAGGTGATGTTAGGGGTGATGTCAATATTGTACTCTTGGTGAAAGACATGAGTTAGTTCCCTCTAGGTTTTAAGGGGACTAATCTTCCTAATAATGTACCATCGCAAGGCAGGGCCAGTCAAGTTTGATTGGTACGATTGAATCATCCTTCGGACCAGGTAGGCCTGCAAGTAGGTCTCTGGGCGTGAGGTATCAGCATACCTTTCGCATTCAGGTGCTTTGAGTTTTTCAGGGATCTCAATGCCGGCGTAATTAGACAGGTCTAGGGGATTCTGCTCCTGCAGCTGGCTTAACCTTTTCATGATCCTTTCAAACTGTCTATGGTACTGGCTATTTTCTGGCAAATTTGCAGGTGTCATGACGGTGCTTAAGGCAACTACAGGGCTGGGTTCGACTTGAGTGGATCCCATTTGTCTTGAGAGTTGTTGAAGGACAATGGACATTTGTCCTACGCCGTCTTCAATGTTAATAAGGCGATTTTGTACATCATTCTGATCGACCCCTATTGGATGAGGCCATTCATGGACGAGTGGTGGCCGACGATTCATAATTACCTGTTGTTGCGAAAATAATGAATGAGCACAAAAGTAAACAGAGATTGACCCATGGCAATGGTCTAACTGCTTTTTATCAAAAGAGGATTTATAGACCGCAGACTTCTAACATCTAAAAGTTGAAATGACAGAATAAAGTACTAGATATTAAACAAAAGTCCCTAAACAGTGGGACAAAACTTTCACACTATTAACACTAAGGGGCACATGATTGCCAATTTATATGCGACAGGGAGTCTTGCGCTTGCGCAGATGCTTGCTTTCTTGGACCGGCTCTGAGGTGTGTATCCAGTCCATTCCCAAATCCCTCACCATGAGCTCTGCTTGCTCGTGCTGGCTACTCTCGCTGATTGAGTGAGGGACTGATGGCTTCCATTTTGTCGGGATACGATGGTTGAGGATGTAGGACATGGAGGCGTGGTGGGCTTTTTCTTCTCCCTCAAGCCCTTCAGGTATCACAATCCTTTTGCGATGGCACTTGTCCCAGGTTTCCTCAGCGGTAGAAATTTCGAATTCATAGTCACGGCTCGTGTTGAAAAGAACTGGAGGGACCATCATCTTGAAAGGCGGTGGGATCTCTTGAAGAGCTCCATATTGCCGTGCTACCCGATACGGGTAGTAGGGAATGGCGCCGGTGAGACCGAGCAACGGAATTGGGCGGGTGCGCATGTAAGCAAAGCGGGCCCTCTTTTCATGGAACCAACCAGCACACCATTGGAATGCCTCAGGAGCCGGGTCTCTTAGGAAATTTATCCAATTTAAACAACTTTGATTGGGAATGCACGGTCCTAAAACCATAAATTTTTGTAATGGATTTTCAAAAGCATTTGTTTCAAGCGATCGCATGAAGTCTCGAAATTCGTTTAGGTGAGAAAAGAACCAGACTTGTAAAATTTCAGGAGAGGCTCGCATGATTTTCTCCGAGTTGTCTTTAAAACGATTAAAAGACAAGAATGTTTCAGTTAAAATCATGTTGACATAATTCCCCCCTCTTAAGATTTGATCAACTATCCATGCCATCTTGGGAGTTATGGCATTTCTTTGATGGGGGAAGATGATGAGCCCGAAAAAGGCCAGGAGGAAAATCTCACTTTTCCGGGTCATAGGCTGATTTTGGAAACAGGCATTCATAAATTCTAGTGGGCAGGTATTATGGTTGTTTTCAAGAATTTGTCTCATGACATGGATTTCAGCTCCTAAAAGTCGTGCTAACCCGCGCCATGGGAGGGCGCCTATCGATGGCTTGACAAGCTTTTTCTCAAGAGGTATTCCAGTGATGATGTTGTATTCTTCCAGGGTTGGGGTTAGCTCAAACCTACCGAATATAAAAGTAATTGTCTTCGGGCACCAGAAATGTGCCATGGCCTGTATGACTTCGGGACGAACAGTGATTTGAATCAATGATAGGAGATGACCAATTTTGGCTTTCACGCGCTCTTGGGCAAGTTGATCCAATTGACCCCACCATCTGAAGAGTTCCGCCTTAGGAGCAGGAATGAACTGGATATCGTCTTTCCCCATCGCACATAAACTGGAATTTGAAAAGCTTATCCTAAATTGCCATGGGCCAAATAAAAAGACTGAGTAAAAGTAAAGAAATCACTTTGCTTTTAAGTAAAATGGCAAGTATAAAGACATACAGATGGGATGTGCGGTTCGATTTCTAACTCAGAAGGCTTGATGAAATTAAAAGGGTATCCGCCCGTCGCAGTCTCGCGTTAGCAGCATACCACCTTAACCTCGGCTAAGAAATTCGGGGAAAAGAAAGGCAACCTCTACATCGCAGTCTCGCGTTCAAGGTCGTATCTTTCTTAACACCATCCTAGAAATCCTATGGCGGCCCAGGTCCGGCGGCCGGGTTGTGTGTGCCATGTGTAGTGTTTAAAACAGTAAAGCATGCACAGCAGTTTATAATCACAAAACATTTTATTTTGACAGAATGAAAAAAACTTTAAGCTATTACCCTGCACAAAAGAAAAAAACCCAAGTCAGCAAAGCGTTTAAACAAAGATTAAATGGCCTAAGTCCTCAAAAGTCCCCAGTGGAGTCGCCAAGCTGTCGCGACCTCTCTTTTTTTTCGGTGCCCGCAATCGGGTACAAGCGCCTAAGGAGGCTGATGGCTCGGCTGAATTTATTAAGCCCGAACTCTCCCAAGTCCACCAATTCACGACTTAATGGTTCAAGTTTTTTAACTCCGTAAATCAATTTTTAAAATGGAGTCGCCACTAATCGATTTGGGGTGGTCCGATTAGAAACCCAAGTGAAGTATCGGGAGAAATACTCACTCGCGCAACCCAGAGAAATTAGGATCGGGGACTTGATTACACTAGTTAATCACTAATGCCCTTTCGGTACCTAATCTTGTTTAAACCACGAGGTTTTTTGGATGTTCGAGGGATTTTCCATGCATTTTCGGGAGGAGAAACATTTTTTGAGTCATTTTCTAATTTTTGGACACAAAAGGGATTTTTGGTATTCTTTGGAAAAATACAAGTCTTTTTGGCTTTTTCTGAATTTTTGGCTTTTTCATGAATTTTCGGCTTTTTTTTGGATTTTTGGCATTTTTTGGAAAATATGAAATATTTTTGATATTTTTGATTTTTTGGAAAATATTTTTTATCATTTTTTCTTATTTTTCGATTTTCTGGAAATTAAAACATATTTTAATATTTTTTGGAAAATAAAATATTTTTTTTGGATATTTTTGAATATATTTTTTTTAAAATTAAAAATGCCTTTTTTATAAATATATATATTTTCGAAAAGAAATGTTTTTTTTGCTTTTTTTATTTGAAAATAACTTATTTATTTATTATTAAACTAATATATTAAAATAAAACCGACCCGGCCGGATTCGTGGGCCGGGTCCGACCCGGCCGGCGATCCGAATGAGGGACGGGCCCGCAACGCGGGCCTGACTCGGATTTTTTTGCCTTTTTTTCTTTTTTTTTCTTTTCTTTTAATAAACGCAGCCCACACTGGAATTGGGCCTATTTTGAAAAAAGAGGATATCCAGCCCAAGCTCAGAAACCGGCCCGACGGGTGCAGGTCCGACCCGGGGAAACCCTACCCGGAGACAGGGAAACCGGGTCGGACGGACCCGCGAATTGACCCGGTTTCCAGCCTCCTTTCCCCTTCGTTCGTTCGCGGCGCTGGTGAAGAGACCGGGGCGGCAGCTCGCATCGTCGACGACGGCTACGCGGAGGACGGCGGTGGTCGGTCGCGATAGCGACGGTAACAACAATTGGACTTCAAAGGGGGAGATGGCGACGGCGGCTAGGGTTTCGGCGACAACGGGCAGCTACTGGATTCTCGGGAGGGAGGCGGAGCAACAACGACGACACGGATGAGCGCGGCCATTACCTATTCGTGACGAGGGTACGGCAAGGCAGCTGTGGGGACAACGGCAGCCCTTAGATCTGGACGACGTCGGGGCGATGTTGCGGCGGGATTCGCACAAATAGCGGGCGCGTCGGGGGACCTCTTCTTTCGCCCTCTTCGCGGATCCGAACTTCCTCCTTCGACCTCGTTTCTCCCTCACTCCGGTCAGATCCAAGCCTCCACCGGCCGGATCTGACCTCCACGGACTCGCTCGCCGGCGGCCTCCCCCGAAGTCTCTCAATGGGAGGTCGGCCTAGCTCGCGACCCGATTTCTCTCTCGCTCGCCTTCCTCTCGCTCGCTCTTCAACCTCTCCGAAGTCTCTCAGGAGGGAGTTTCCAAGCTCGCGATCTTCTGGCGTGCCCCCTCAACGATGGAAATGCTTCGCTATTTATAGGCGAGGAGGTCCGGTCGACGGAGAGGCTCGGCCGCCGGTCTTTGGCTTGCCGACCGGACCCCCATGGCCGAACCGGCATCCCATCCGAGCTCATCCAGCGAAGCATGCTTGGCAATGATGGCGTTCGCGATCTTATCTTCCTCAGCCGACGTCGGCCTACTCCCCTCGGCCGTAGGCCGTCCTTCGCGTGCGTCGTCGTCTCCTGTGCGCGTGAAGTACAGAGGCGGAGAAGGAAGGCGCAAGGAAGAAGAAGAAGGAAGAGAGGGGCCGGGCCAGAAAAAAAGAAAAACTGGGCTTGGGCCAGCGAAAAGGGAGAAAAAGAGGGGGGCTGCCAATTTTTTGCTTTTGCTTTGTTTTGTTTGTTTTTTTCTTGTTTTCTTTTTGTTTTTATTGAATTTATCTGAAAAAGAGGCAAAATACAAAAATAAAGAAACTTAAGCCTAATTAAAAAACTAATCAAATTTTAGGTGTCAACAGGCATATTGTTGGATGTATACCCAAGTAGAGTAGTTCATGATTCCGTTCTTCTCTAAACTGTAGAAGTGGCCATCTAATTTTCAACTCCATCTGGATATGGCTTAATAATAGGTCTGAAGACTTGGTATCATCTAGGCAGCTGTTTGTGGTGAATTTTTCCTAGGTCATCTTAGGAAGACAAGAAATACTTGCATTGTTGCTTCAAGCAGCATTCTTACCCCTGCTTAGCTTGGGAGATTGTTAGGAATAGAGAAACGAGAGTTGAATGGCATCGAATAATTTGGTTTTCACTCAGTGTGCTGAGGTTTGGATTCATATTATGGTTAGCTATACAAGATAAGTTGCAAATATTTCAAGGAATTGATAGATAGTCTTCTAACCATGGCCAAACTTCTTGTTTTTCTATCATGAAAGCACTAAGATTAGATCCCATATGTTCTTTGGACACGTTTCTTTGAAAGCTTCAAAGCTGGTTGAGAAACTGTTCAATTCATGGACAGGCCTAGATAGAGGGTACTAGGTTGGAGATGAACCAACTAGGCTGTTTCTGACCCATTTCCTTATTGAAATGGACCTGGTGCACCCCCTAGTTGTTATAGTAATAGGTATAGGAGTTCCTAAGATATATGATTGCTGTGCGACATCTTGTCTCTTCTTGGTCGATGAACAAGCTTAACTTATCCATGAAAAAAGAGGGATCCAAGAATTCCTATTTGACTACAGATGGAGTTCAATTGACTAAGAAATTTGAACGAATGTATGGCCAGCTCCATCGTTTTATTGACAAAAACATTTTGTTGGTTAAGATTTCTTGGCATGGGTTTCTATATCACATCTTGAAAATGAGGAATCTCGAATTGCACCAAACTAATTTACATATTTGAAATTGATACCTCTCTGAGTAAAATACTCATACTTTTACTTAAAATACACGTGTACATGTACTTTTGAATAAAATTTCCTTTTCTAGCACTTATGTTAAGCTAACAAAAAATTACTCGTTTGCTTTTTGGAGTAAACCAAATTATACACATACAAAGAAAAGCCATACTATACTTGGTAGACTTGTTTTAGGTTCTTTCTTGGGTCAAATAATGATATGACACCAAAAAAATGATCATTTAAATTTCAATTTTATAGAAATGAAACATTATTCTTGTGATCCCCGTCTAATAACACAAATTAGTAATAGATCTGAATTATTAGGTGTGATAT
Organism: Eucalyptus lansdowneana; assembly: GCA_017140395.1. NCBI lineage: Eukaryota > Viridiplantae > Streptophyta > Magnoliopsida > Myrtales > Myrtaceae > Eucalyptus > Eucalyptus lansdowneana. The sequence continues at coordinate 67,091,651 of CM029487.1, forward strand.
CTACATTTCTATATTTTTTAATAGTCTTGTGATAATACGTAAGTTTTCTTTTTTACAATATAACCAATGTAAAATCATGATAACATTATTTTAAGATTTTATTACAGTGACACATCTCTTGTGCTGTGCAAATAAGGGAAACAATAATATGTACGCATGAGTATTCTAAATCATATGACTTTAGTCAAATAATACTAACAAAAGTTGATACTGGTTGTCATTTAATTGATTCTAATATCCAATGTATGTTGGCATCTAGTAATAAGTTTAAAAGAAAAACTATTGATATTTATGGCATTGATAAATACAGATACAATGTTGTTAAAGCTTGTAATAAGGATTAGTAGCTCCACTTGTTTGATTTGATATGGCTTGCTGACCAATGAAAAAGGGTGTCGACCCAGTTTCTATAAAATGTTTAGCAACATGTCATTGTTGTAGTAGCTTAATTCAAGCTTATAGAGTTGTCTCATCCAATTTTAAGATATTGCAGTTTTAGAGTTTGTATAACTTTTTATGACCTACATTTTTCGGAGGAAAAAAGACATAAGTTTAAGGGTATTGCCTAAAAAGCAGGCCTATAACCCTTGTCTTAGATGCGCGCTCTCCTAAGTCCGTACTTCAAGTGAGTTGGGGTATTCAAATTGACACTATAAGGATTTTTTAAAATAAGGAGTTGACACTAGTTATTGGGATTGGCTAAGAAAAAAGATTAAGGCACGGGAGCAAACATTATTTCCTACATAACCAAAGAATTTATGATTGGATACTTGATTACATCAATTAATCAACTAGTGCCTTTCGGCACCTAATGTTTGTCAGGTAGTTTGGATTGATTTTTAATCTATTCATTAATATGTGGGGTAATCATGTGAATGCACAATCATTAAAATAATAATTAGCAACTAATGAAAGCATTACAAAAATTGAAAAGTAAAGTGAAAATCTAACACTAATAAATAAGAAAAATGCTAATTCTAACTAGGCCAAGGGAAACCTTAAGAGTGCGTAGTCTTATAACAATCGAAATAGAAATGCACAAACGGCGATCTAGCATTTGTCTCTAAGAATACTCGAGCCCTATAGTAAAACCCAAAGAGCTTATTCAATTGTGCGCACAATTTTATCAATGATTTTCACTCATTTTAAGAGAAAAATTACTTAAAAACGAATTTCAAAGATTTTTCATGACTCTTAGAAATAAAAAATTCTGAAAATTTTTAATTTTTAATGATTTTTTTATAAAAATTATATAATTCTTTAATTTTTAATAAAAATATTTTATTTAATTTAAAAAAAGATCTGGGTCGTGCTGGGCCCAGACTCACTAGCCAAGGTTCGCGGCTTGGGCCGCAATCGCGTTTGGGCTCAAGAGCCCAATCCTTTCAAGGCCTAGACTACTATATAAGGCATACGAGCCCACAAGTTCACCTTTCTAATTGCCTAGTCTTTAATCTAGCCCAACCAGCGAGCCCAATTATAGTTACCTAACCTAAAATATGACCGGCTCAGCTCCCTACTCGGCTGAACTAAGCCCAATTTCTCCTAAACAAAAGCCCTAAGCCCAACTCCAAATCCCCTCCTCCCGAACATCCGCCCAAGGCATACTCTCCAGCCTTTTTTTTTCCTTTTATTTTACTATTTTTTTTATTTCTTTCCCACTCTCATCCTTCTTCACCGAGAACCCACTATTCTTACCAACAACACACCAATGGAAGAGAAAGAAAAAGAGGGAAGGAGGCTGGGCCGGCCCATCCCCAACCCAGTTTCGCTTCTCCTTTTTTTTTATAATAATAATTTTTAAATAATAAAGTATAATAATACTAAACTTTAAAATTAATTTTTCTAATTTTTAATATTAGCAGTGCAAGCATTACTAATTGATAGATAAGTTGCATATATTTCAAGGAATTGATAGATAGTCTTCTAACCATGGCCAAACTTCTTGTTTTTTCTATCATGAAAGCACTAAGATTAGATCCCATATGTTCTTTGGACGCCTTTCTTCGAAAGCTTCAAAACCAGTTGAGAAACTATTCAATTCATGGACAGGCTTAGATAGAGGGTACTGGGTTGGAGACGAACCAACTAGGCTGTTTATGGTTGGTTTCCTTATTGAAATGGACCTGGTGCACCCCCTGGTTGTTATAGTAATAGGTATAGGAGTTCCTGAGATATATGATTGCTATGGGACATCTTGTCTCTTCTTGGTCGATGAACAAGCTTAACTTATCCATGAAAAAGAGGAATCCAAGAATTCCTATTTGACGACAGATGGAGTTCCATTGACTAAGAAATTTGAACGAATGTATGGCCAGCTCCATCGTTTTATTGACAAAAACATTCTGTTGGTTACGATTTCTTGGCATGGGTTTCTATATCACAACTTGAAAATGAGGAATCTCGAATTGCACCAAACTAATTTACATATTTGAAATTGATACCTCTCTGAGTAAAATACTCATACTTTTACTTAAAATACACGCGTGCATGTACTTTTGAATAAAACTTCCTTTTCTAGCACTTTTGTTAAGCTAACAGAAAATTACTCCTTTGCTTTTTGGAGTAAGCCAAATTATACACATATAAAGAAAAGCCATATTATACTTGGTAGATTTGTTTTAGGTTCTTTCTTGGGTCAAATAATGATATGACACCCAAAAAAAAAAAAAATGATCAATTAAATTTCAATATTATAGAAATGAAACATTGTTCTTGTGATCCCCATCTGATAAAACGAATTAGTAATAGATCTCAATTATTAGGTTTGATATCTACATTTCTATATTTTTTAATAGTCTTGCGATAATACGTAAGTTTTTTTTTTTTTTTTACAATATAATTGAAGTAAAATCATGATAACATTATTTTAAGTTTTTATTATAGTGACACATCTCTTTTGATGTGCAAATAAGGGTAATAATAATATGTACACATGAGTATTCTGAATCATATAACTTTAGTCATATAATACTAACAAAAGTTGATACTGGTTGTCATTTAATTGATTCTGATATCCAATGCATGTTGGCATCTAGTAATGGACAGGCTTAGATAGAGGTTACTGGGTTGGAGACAAACCAACCAGGCTGTTTATGGTTGGTTTCCTTATTGAAATGGACCTTGTGCACCCCTGGTTGTTATAGTAATAGGTATAGGAGTTCCTGAGATATATGATTGCTGTGGGACATCTTGCCTCTTCTTGGTCGATGAACAAGCTTAACTTATCCATGAAAAAGAGTAATCCAAGAATTCCTATTTGACGACAGATAGAGTTCCATTGACTAAGAAATTTGAACGAATCTATGGCCAGTTCCATCGTTTTATTGACAAAAACATTTTGTTGGTTAAGATTTCTTGGCATGGGTTTCTATATCACATCTTGAAAATGAGGAATCTTGAATTGCACCAAACTAATTTACATATTTGAAATCGATACCTCTCTGAGTAAAATACTCATACTTTTACTTAAAATACACGCGTGCATGTACTTTTGAATAAAACTCCTTTTCTAGCACTTTTGTTAAGCTAACAGAAATTTACTCCTTTGCTTTTTGGAGTAAACCAAATTATACACATACAAAGAAAAGCCATATTATACTTGTTAGATTTGTTTTAGGTTCTTTCTTGGGTCAAATAATGATATGACACCAAAAAAATGATCAATTAAATTTCAATATTATAGAAATGAAACATTATTCTTGTGATCCCCGTCTGATAACACGAATTAGTAATAGATCTCAATTATTAGGTTTGATATCTACATTTCTATATTTTTTAAAAGTCTTGCGATAATACGTAAGTTTTTTTTTTTTTTTTTTTACAATATAATTGAAGTAAAATCATGATAATATTATTTTAAGATTTTATTATAGTGACACATCTCTTGTGATGTGCAAATAAGGGTAATAATAATATGTACACATGAGTATTCTGAATCATATAACTTTAGTCACATAATACTAACAAAAGTTGATACTGGTTGTCATTTAATTGATTCTGATATCCAATGCATGTTGGCATCTAGTAATAAGTTTAAAAGAAAAACTATCGATACTTATGGCATACTTATGGCGTTGATAAATACAGATACACCGTTGTTAAAGCTTGTAATAAGGATTAGTAGCTCCACTTGTTTGATTTGATATGGCTTGCTCACCAATGAAAAAGGGCATGGACCCAGTTTCTATAAAATGTTTAGCCAACATGTCATTGTTGTAGTAGCTTAATTTAAGCTTATAGAGTTGTCTCGTCCAATTTTAAGATATTGCAGTTTTAGAGTTTGTATAACTTGTTACAACCTACCTTTTTCGTCAGGAGAGAAAAAGACATAAGTTTAGGGGTATTGCCTAAAATGCGAGCCTATAACCCTTGTCTTAGATGCGGGCTCTCCTAAGTCCATACTTCAAGTGAGTTGGGGTATTCAAATTGACACTATAAAGATTTTCTAAAATAAGGAGTCGACACTAGTTATTGCGATTGGCTAAGAAAAAAGATTAAGGCACGGGAGCAAACCTTATTTCCTACATAAACAAAGAATTTATGATCGGAGACTTGATTATATCGATTAATCAACCAAAGTGCCTTTCGACACCTAATGTTTGTCGTGTAGTTTGGATTGATTTTTAATCTATTCACTAGTATGTGGGGTAATCATGTGAATGCATAATCATTAAAATAATAATCAACAACTAATGAAAGCATTACAAAAATTGAAAAGTAAAGCAAAAATCTAACACTAATAAATAAGAAAAATGCTAATTCTAATTGGGCCAAGGGGAAACCTTAGGTGTGCGCAATCTTATAACAATCAAAATAGAAATGCACAAACAATGTCTAGCAATTGTCTCTAAGAATACTCAAGCCCTATAGTAAAGCCCTAAGAGCTTATTCAAATTTGCGCACAATTTTATCAACGATTTTCACTCATTTTAAGAGAAAAATACTTAAAAACCAATTTTTTTAGATTTTTCATGACTCTTAGAAAAAAATTCTGAAACTTTTTGATTTTTAATGATTTTTTTATAAGAAGTATATAATTCTTTAATTTTTAATAAAAATATTTTATTTAATTTTTTTAAAAAGATCCGGTCGTGCCGGGCCCGAACTCCCTAGCCAGGGTTCACGGCTTGGGCAGCGATCGCGTTTGGGCTCAAGAGCCCAATCCTTTCAAGGCCTAGACTCCTATATAAGGCATACGGGCCCACAAGTTCACCTTTCTAATTGCCTTTTCTTTAATCCAGCCCAACCAGCGAGCCCAATTTTAGTTACCTAGCCTAAAATATGACCGACTCAGTCCCCACGAACCATGGGGGTTCGCCCATGGGTCACCCTTCCAACATGGAAGGGGGAGGGAGGTTCAAATCCCCACATTCTCGGGGGGATGGGGTAGGGATGCGTGAGTTTTGAGAGTGGGTTGCGACTCCCACGCCCGCAAGAGGCAAGCACAAGTCTCAAGGAAGTTAGTGTAGAGTATGAATAGTGTAGACCGAAAAAAAAAAAAAAAAAGGTCCCTACTGGGCTGAACTAAGCCCAATGTCTCCTAAACAAAAGCCCTAAGCCCAACTCCAAATCCCCTCCTCCCCAACGTCCGCACAAGGCATACTCTCCAGCCTTTATTTTTTATTTTTTTCCTTTTATTTTCTTTTACTATTTTTTATTTCTTTCCCACTCTCATCCTTCTTCACCGAGAACCCACTATTCTTTCCAACAACAAACCAATGGAAGAGAAATAAAAAGAGGGAAGGAGGCTGGGTCGGCCCATCCCCAGCCCAGTTTCGCTCCCCTTTTTTTAAAAAAATAAATAATAAATTTTAAATAATAAAGTATAATAAATAATAATAAAATTTTAAATTAATGTTTCTAAATTTTAATATTAGTAGTGCAAACATTACTAATGTCCATATGCCTAGTTTTGTTAGGGGCTAAAAATTAATCCATAATTTTTTTATGCGATTAATGAATGGTTAAATGAGTTGTTAAAATTTAAGTGTCGGCATAACTCAATTTACAAGTTGCAATATTTGACAGAAAATTTCTAGCACGACATAGTTACAATTATATTAAACAAACTCTTAATTTGTGTGATTTATATATCTAATTCCTTGCAAAAAATAAAGAAGTATCATAATATGATCAATTCTATGCTATAGATAATTTGCAAAAAAATAAAGGCAAATTATCAATTTACCACTTTTTCCTTTGACGACTTCATACGTCACCTTCCTCTTCTTCGAAGCAAACAAGTGAGAAAGATAAGTACCATAACACCTCCAGTAGGAACGACAATGACAATAGTTATCATGGTGAATTTGTTGCTTTTTCCTGCACACGTGCCATCACATATATGAGACAATTGCCAAACTAATCAAAAAGCCTTTTAGATGAAGGCATGGTTAAAATTTAAACATTCTAACACCCTGCTTAACTATATTGGAATCAGACCTAAGATTGAAGTGTGAAGAGTGGTAATTTGACACACACGAAGGGCCTTGGGATACTTGAATAGAGAGGCTTAGTCAAGAAACTCTAAACTTCAGTTGCAATTCTAGCATCTATAAGCATTTGGTTACGGGAAAATGATGGGGTTGAAGGAAAAATAAATTCTAGGATGAACAAATCCTGTTTGATAACCTATCAATATTTAAATTAAATTTGAAGGAAGAGCATACTGAACTATCATTTGTTATGATAACTACATTATCATCACCTCATACTCCACCTTAACTCATTTACCCTCACACTTTGAACTGTGATTCCTATAGTTCCTCACCTCATTGCAACAACAACATGGACAATTCTTGATTTTGACCTTTATTTAAAATGGCTCTTCCATTTGCTACTTCGAAATTCTCTTTGTTTTTTTGTTTTTTTGTTTTTTTTTGTTTTTTTTTTTTGTTTGTTTCTTAGATAGCCAAAACTTGCATCATATTATATACCATGTTATATTATCGCTGCTTCTTTATCACTCCATAGAGAGCAAGTCAAACTTTATCATTTCTGGGGAACTTATCGTGTGCCTAATTAGAAGAGTATTAGTGAAGTTCTCAAAAGAATCCGTCTATAGCATTATGCCTTGTTTCTCATCGGAAAAGGCTTCTTTGACATTTTCCAAGTCCATCTTGAATTTGTTAAACTCATCCCAACTGGGCTTTGATTGATGTACCTTCAACCATGCTAAATTGAAACATCATTTTGAGTATATATATAAGTAATTATTCAAACCCTTCATCAGTGAAGTGACTCAAGTTTTTCCCATAATACCGTCACAACCTTTTCTTCGACCACTTTAGTCAACACCTTATCTCACAGAATCAACAAAATTATGCTCTTCTCCTTCTTCATCAATTGTACTTCATTAGCATCTTTCATTTCATTCAATAACTCATCCTTACTGTCCAACTCCTCCACTGATTTTTGGATTGTTGAGAGCACACATCTTAATGCTCCATTACTTGCTCCTCTAATTGGCCTTCTCACTCTCAGCTCTTGCTCCAAACATGATCCCAAATACGTTATTCCATACAATGATAAGACAACAGAGATGCTATTTCTAGAAATAACTAAACTTAGGTTTGATATCGATTGTCGTGAAATAACACTGAAGCCAACAAATATTACAATTAAATACTCGCCAGATACTAAGACATTAAAATTTTTAGAGAAATCAACCAAATAATAAAAACACCAAATACTTACATGACTCAATTGTCGGTATTTGTTTTATAGGGTGCACAAACATTAAAGAAATTCACCATGAATTCTTAGAATTAAAAAGTTTCAATTATTGAACCACTCACATGTTTCCACGCTTAGATTACCCTCAAGGAATTTACAATTGTGTCTACTCACAACCTCTAATGGTCTCACTAAGAAAATTCAAAAAGGAAATAACTAGACACTTCGAGCTCTATCTGTAATTGAATTGATGAACTCCACTTGTAAGTATGGCCGCTGCCGGAGCACATGAGCACATGAGCTTAAATCTCTCTGAAAAAACCAGCTCACATTAACTCCATGAGCCGCATGAGTTGGACTTGCTGGAATTCCTTGGCCAGACTCAAACATGGACTTTGACTCCAACTGGAATTATGGTGTTCATTTTGCCTTTCAATTTGATCCAGACATAAGTCTGCAACCAAGTTCTAATCACGCGAAAATTTGTATTTTCACACAATATGGGCTGGACTTCAACTAGGTCAGGTTTTCAATCAATGGGTTCAAGCTCAACACTTAATTTTGAGAATTCAATCACAAGATCAAGCTCGATACATAATTTAACATGCACTTTCTCTCTCTCAGCAGGCTCTATCATGCATGATCAAGCTTTGCGCTTGGGGAAAATCAAGCCCCACCATAGCCCTCCCTCGATTAACGGCTAGATATCTATCTGGTTACCTTTTTCTTCGTTGAAAGAGGCCCCCACTGTCCAAACATATATATCTTCCTATTAATATTGAATAAACTCAAATCTAACAAGAATAAAGTTCAAAATAACTAAGGGAAAAAAAAACATGCGCTCACGATGGATAACATGTCTTTATCGATGATAATTCCTCTTCTGTATCTCAGAATTAGAGGCAAATCTATTCACCATTTGCCAACTTTTTGATAGAGTAAACATAGACTTGATTATGGACAAAAAAAACAACGGAGAATTGATTTTCTATTAAGACGAAAAAAAGAATAACAGATAACAAATTTACCACAAAAAAGTGAATCTTTGAGATAAAAGTGACCAAAGAACGGGCAGGTAGCTATGAGAGCCATGATGGAGATGGGACTAGTTTGTACTCTCAAAATAGCAATAAATTAAATTTGAAGGAAATAGGAAGGAAAGTAAGGGCATGTTTGGTAATATTTTTATTTCGGAAAATATTTTTTTTTAAATAATATTTTTCTATTTCTATTTCTTGGAACAATTTATGATTAAAAGAATAGATTTAGTAACCACAAAGAATATATATTCTTGGAATAGGAAAAAAAAAACATGAATGTATTTGGTACGGTCCACAATTTTAACATAGATTTTCTTTCAATTTTTTAGATTTTTATTCTTTTTTTCTTTTCTTCTCGTGGCAACAGGCAGCATATAGCGACAGGGGGAGGGCGATGAGCGGTAGGAAGAAGAAGAAAATAAAAAAGAAAACAAAAAAAATACTTATTTCTAGAAATTCTTCTTAGAAACAAGAAACTATTTTTTATCTATTTTTTGTTTGTATTTTAAATCTACTCCTTAGCCACTTTTCTATTTCACTGGAATAAAAAAATTAGTTGATATTATTAATAAACGGATTTTTGTTCCTTTTTCCTACTTTGAGGAGAAAAAGAACAAAAGAAAAGAAATAGAGGTGTTGCCATTGGTGCCCTAAATTAATCGAACGAAACTACATTAATATGGAAATTGTCAAGGGCAATATTGTCAATTTAGTGAAAAGGTACAGATTTTTTTTTCCCCTTTCTTTTTGGGTCGGCAAAAGGTGCAGATTCAGCCGGCGGATATAGTCACACCCTTTCTACAATCTGCAGACTTCTATGCAACAAATATTTTGATACCTTGACAAGCTTCAGATCGTACGGTCGACGAGGCCATGCACAAAGCCACGGGAGTACAGACTCAGCTTAAAATTGATCATATCCCGGATTTTGATGTTTCAAAAGTTAAAGACTCGTCCCTTCTGTGTCCCATCCGAAGAAAGACAAAAGGAAACTTCCACATACCTTCAGGTGTTGTCACGGGAGGAGGAAGGGGAGGCGGAAGGGGGCCTTCAGATGTCGCAAGCGGAGGAGGAGGTGGTGCCCGCACGGCAGTGACGTTGTAAAAGGGGTACAACTCGTACCTCACGTTGCAGCTCGGGGTCAATGTCCTCGCTCCTTGCTTCCCCTCGAGAATATCAATCGCCGACAGGAGGCATCTGTTACACTCCCACTCCATCAAGTCCGGCGTGCACTGCGCCATCATGTACAGCGTCTGCGAGCTCGTGAACTTCATCTCTGCCTCCGCGAATTTCTTCCCCGACGCGCTACCTGAGGCCCTGTAGGCAATGTCCCTGATGCTCTTTCCAAGTGCTTGCCTGAACCTGGCCCGTTCAGAGATGTTCCAGAGGTTGAGCAGCTGGTTGGGGCATACCTGGCGGATATCCCGTTTTCCAGTGGCGACGCAGTCGCTGCACGTGGCGGTGCTGATGTCACCGCGGCAGAGGAAGAGCCCGTAAGCCTGGTCAGGAAGGTTTTTGCCGGCAGTGGCGTTGGCAAAGCCATCGCTGTTGTTGGTGGCCGCGGAGGAGAGGAAAGAGAGGAGGGTGTTGAGGTTGGACTGGTAGGTGGAGTTGGGAGTGAAGAGGGTGGTGTTTGGGCATTCATAATCCAGCAATTCGGGCGACAGTCCAGTACTGAAAGTTTTGAAGAAGAAGAAGAAGAAATAGAGAGAGAGGGAGACCGTGAAACAAGATTTCATGGTTGGATAGATGATTGTATTGGCTATAGCTAGATCGGCATGGAATTAGAGGAACAATAATGTTTGAATTATCAATTCTACTCATTCCATGCACTTGCACACGACCAATCCATCGACAAGTCTATTATAGATGTAGCCAAATATTTTTAGGGGCTTTTTTGCCTGTTCTATAAAATTTGCTTTTAGGTTAAAAGTGATACATTTATATTAACGATAGTAAGATGCTACCTATCAAAACGCTGAAGAAGAAAATAATGTAACGACTCAAGCCCCACTGTATAATATTGTCCGCTTTGGACACTAAGTCCTCATAGCTTTAAAACGCGTTACGCAAGAGCAGAAGGCTATCCCTCAGGCCTTCCCTCTCCCAAGCCATAATATAAGTCCTCCCTCACGGCCCACCGGCCTGTCCTCCCTCACGGCTTTGTTTTCAACGCAGCGGAAGCATACGTTAAACGCGTTATACAAATTAAAAGGACCCAAGCCTTTATAAACTAGCCCTAGGACTCCCCCCTAAACGATGTGGGACAGGAGACGCACCCCTGCGCTTGGGCCGTCACATTCTCACCCCCCCTTGGGAGCACAGCGTCCTCGCTGCCACCCCAGCTGTGGTTGGGAGTCGGCTCTAATACCATTTGTAATGACCCGGGCCCCACTATATAATATTATCCGCTTTGGACACGGAGTCCTCACGGCTTTAAAACGCGTTACACAGGGGTAGGGGGCTATCTTTCGGGCCTTCCCTCTTCCAAACCATAATATTGTCCGCTTTGGAGGCACGGCCCACCGGCCCGTCCCCCCTCACGGCTTTGTTTTCAGCACAGCGAAAGCGTATGTGAAACGCGTTATATAAATTAAAAGGACTCAAGCCTTTATAAACTAGCCCTAGGACCCCCCCTAAGCGATGTGGGACAGGAGACGCACCCCCCGCACTTGGGCCGTCACAAATAGAGAGACAAGAAAAAAAAAAGAAAAAAGTGAGTTTTTTTTTTTTTCGTTATGAGATTCTCAATCTCTTTATACTCTAATTTTGAGAGAAGATCATCGTTGTATTCCACATTTTTTCAAAGTCTAGTGGATTCGTAGAGTATCTCTACGCGGAGACATAGCTCAGGTTTGTGTGAACTTTGTTAACAAATTTCCTGGCGTGTTCTTCTAATTCTGTTTTTATTATTATATTATGCTTGGTGAATTGTTTGCGAGCGTTATTTTTCTGGAATCGACGTGCAATTTCATAGCAAAGTCTCGTATAACTTTATGATGGATTTGAAGTTTGTAGACCCCTCCTATTTTAGTTAATTAGATATATAGAAAGCAAAAGATCTAAGACCACTTATGGTGCGCAGGGATCTGTCCCACCCGCTCCTGACTAAAATCTTTGCCCTGCCAGTGGAACAGGGCGATGAGCCAACCATGGAGGATCAAGGTGGGATTTTACTTTAGGGCGCGACTTCGCAAATAGTCTAATCTTTGTGCCTCTCAATTTTGCAAGCTCTTATTTTAAATGATGTTTCGGTTCATATTAGACTGATAAAAGATAAAAGATAAATGAGATGATAAAATGAAGATGGTGTGAATTTTTATTGAGAAAAGAATCGATTTGAATTCATGGAAAACTTCAAGCAAAAAGTAAATTGATAATTTTCTCCTTTGTTCCCACTAGTCTCTTTCTCTAAATATATGGAGGATCGTCAAGAGAGTGGTGAAATCCAATCACATCAATGACATATCCACTCAGATCCACCTTCATTTATAAGTTTAAATTAATGAGCTATGAAGTTTGTGAATTAATTAAGACAATATAAATTTTGTTGAGGAAACAAACAATCAAATAGTAAGATAAATTAAACAAGAAAATAAATTGAACATCGATTTATGTAATTCGATTGATTTGACCTATCTGTATGAGGAGAGCAATAAATAATTTTACTATACATCAAACGATACAATGAAAATTATAACTACACTCAAGTCACTCAAATATTGTCAATGTTTCCCAAGTCTCAATTATACCCAATAGCTTAGATAGTGTTTAATTCCATAATTTCTTACAAAACAATCTCTCGATCGTACAAATAAACTATATGAGTCTTTATCATAAGGGAAAGTATATTCCTTGTTTGAAGTTGTCGGAGTTGTGGACAAATAGCAAGGGAGCAAAAAAATCCCCTCTCTCTCTTCTCTCTCTTTTCCCATCATCTTCTTCAATATTTAGCCATGGGAAGGGTTTGAGCTAGTCTCACCTTACCCTTTCTCTTTTGTTGATTTTGTTTGCATTTTATTGTTCTTTTTTACATTTTCTTCTCTCCCGATTTAGATTTGGGAGCTCTCTTCTCCTGATCTAACTTTCGATTTGAGAGTTTAAACTCTCCCAATCTAGTTCTAGATTTTGGTATTATCCACTGCTGATCTAAATTTGGGAGTTTAATAAATATACTTGTGGGGATTCGATACCCCTCTACTTTATTTGTGTATAGGTTTTGCCTTTAGTCTCAATGATGATTGCAAGATTTTTGGCATTTCATTGAATTATGAAGATTTTCTTTCCACATATTAAATTTGTGTTTGTTTAACCTATTATGTTCTGAGCACGTAAACTTCTTTCTCCAACTTAACAAGCCCACATTTTCCTTTCAAAGTCCAACAAACACTTTTGGACTTAAACACGGATATAAGCCAACTCTAACTCGTGAAAACAAAAGTGACATGTGTTGCACACACTTGCATTACCCCCATTCAACGAGTGACACATGTCACTCAAGGGCCAACTTGTCAGAAAACATACAACTCTCCCTCTTCTCTCTTCACATGTCGCTCGATCCTTCTCCTCCCATCCTCTCACACTTTCTCTTCCTCTTGATCTTCTTCGTGCTCTTCTTCCTTGCCAAGCACCTCGTCTCAACCATGTATAACACTTACCCCAAAAAAAAAAAAAGAAAAACCATGTATAACACTTGGATGAGTGCAAGCGCTAGCAAGTTCATCATCCCATAGGGACAACAACAGCACATCACCATGCAACACACGACCACACCGGCTGTGCACAACTTGCACTGCTTGCTAGAGCACTTGTTTTTAGAGATTTTTACAAATTTGTAATTTTCTTTATTTTCTTTATTTAAGTCATCTTCTAATTTCCTACTGACAAGGTCACCAGGTCTCTCTGAATGGCCACCAAAGAAGATAAATAGCAGGATAGGAGAAAAGGAAGAAAGAAGAAGGAAAGGAAAGAAGAGGGAAAAAAATAAGCATAGAAATTACAAAACGACATTGTTTTCAATCTCATCGAACACATTAGATCACCAACCATTCTACGTAGGATAATTAGCATTGACTAGACCACCATATCAGCGATCTCCAACCTAAATTGGCCGAATGACTATATTGGGAAACATACAAAAGTTTAGTACTACAATGATCAAATTAAAAGGCTTATCACCGACTTGGCAGTTATGTTGAACAATTTTTCCACTTTTCCACACCTTTCGTATTGTTGACAATTTTTTTACATTGTTAGTTTATATGCTTTCTATATACATGTGATATCTTTCCATTTATTGACTTTAAGTTTTTTTGAATTGGATATTCTAATGGAATCATATTCTACTTTAGTTTATTTTTTGTGTGTAGCCCATTTGTCGATTATATGTCCATAATTATCTTAGACATGATGAATTTCGTCATAATCTTTGATCTTCACTTTTGTGTTAACACGTTGATCTTTGTCTAAATAATTGGTAAATAGGTAAAGGATGATAGAGATGGGAGTAGAAAAAGGAAATGGTAAGGTTTTCTTTCCATATTCTAAGAATATATTTCAAAGTGCTTTTGTCCGACACGACTGGACCGCGTATAGGGGTTTCTTTTTATATTCACCCACCAACGCAGTTTCTTTTTATATTCATCCACCAATCGGTGTCCGGATTGGACAAATGACCATAAAGTCTCCAAAACAACAATTAAACATAAAATAAAAGGAAAAGACTTATGATCGAATGATTGCTAATGAATAATGGATCAACCGAACTTTGATCTCTTAAGTCTAACATTGATCACTAACGATAAAAGTCCGAAAATTATCCAAAAACTCTTAAATATATTATACTTTTGTAAATTCAACCATAAATTTTTTTATATTTTCCCGATTGAGTTCATCCGCCAATTTTGATCGGAAATTGTGGACGTGAACGGCCATCGTTGATGTGTCATTTTGTAAATAATATCTTAGTGATATTTTGAATATTTCATGATTTTTTTTCTTTTTTACTTTTCTTTGCCTTTTTCTCTTTCTTGTTTTTTCGATTAGGGCCAACAACCTTTGCCACCTACAAGTGAGGGCTGGCTGACCTCGCTAGCCCTAGGTGAGAGTGTCATGCCCCTTGCTAACTTTGGTCAAGGTCGCAACGCCCTCGTTGACTAAAGTGAGGGCGGGAGCCCTCACCCAAAATTGGTGAGGGTTGCGGTGAAGGTTCGTGAGTCCTTGCCGACCCTCACCCCAAGAAAGCAAAAAAAAAAAAAAAAAAAAAGCAAAGAAAAGTAAAAAAAAAATATATTCAAAATAACATTAAAATATTATTAGAAAAGTGTCACGTCAATGCTGGCTATCCATGTTAGTAATTTTCTTGGAAGTGTCCGATGGACTCAATTGACAAAATGTGTAAAATTTATGACTAAATTGACAAAATTAAAAAGTTTAGAATTGAATTGGTAAAATTGAAAGATTTAAGATTAAATTGACAAAAGTGCAATAAGTTTATGACTTTTTGAATAATTTCCCGATAAAAGTGTAGGGTTATGCCACAGCTATATACGTTGTATTTCCAATGTTTTCAAGATAAGTATTGTACAAATGTCAAATTTTTTGTGCAATAATCATTTAAGTGCCATAACTTTTTCTTCGATCATTTGAGTATCATAATTTTAGAGAAAAAACACTTATATAAGTGTTATAACTTTCAATTGATGAATGCTATCAAAAAGTTATATCACTCAAATGATCGATTGAAAAGTTAAATGACATTTAAATGGTCAAAAAAATTATGACACTCAAATTATCGAAAAAAAAAAAAGTTGTACTACTTGAATAAACACCGTATGGAAGTTATGACACTTATGGTATCATTTTTTCCAACATTTTCCCATACATGGCTAATAAGCTAGCTTAGAAAGCTCTATTTGGAGAAAGTTACTAATGCGAAAAACTTAGTTTTTAAGATATATTGAAACTTTATATTGTATGTCAAAAGTTAGAAACCCTGTGGATAGTGATTGAATTCTAGTTATAGGTTCATAGAGAGTTGTTATGACCTACCCCTCAATACGAAAGAAAATAGGTTTAGAGGTACTTGCTTATGAGATCAGTTGAATGATTCATTCAGATGACAATTTCGAATGGACCATCATTTGCTAACGCCATAAAAGAATCGTCGATCACAAACCCATATCTTGCGTTACATTGGACATTTGATTTTCATTCAATTAATCCTATACGATTTTTACATGAGGAGTTGCCACCAACCTATTGGGATAAGCTGAAAACCAAGTGAAGTATGGGAGTATACTTTACTTTCTTTACTTTCTATGTAAGCAAGGAATTTAGGCTCGGAGACTTAATTACACTAATAATTAATTAGTGCCATTTTTGTATTTAATCTTATTTATTTCAAGAAGATTTTAGTCAGACAATGTGAATGATTTTATATCTATTTAATAACATATGAGATGATTATGCGAGTGCACAATTATTAAAATAGTAATTAAAGCATTAAATAAATTACGAGGGAAAGCAAGCATTTAACGCTAAGAAATAAATAAATGTCATTCCTAATTAGGCAAAAGAGAAGCCATAACCATCATTAATAAAGTGTGCAATTAAGAGCATTCTTCTTTATGGACAATTCAAACTCTATGGTAAAGCCATAAGAGCTTGTTCAAATTTTTAGCACAATTTCCTATATTAATGATTTTCCCATAACTTTAAGAGAAGGCTATCCAAAAGGACTATCTTTAACCATTCCAGAGGGGTTCTAATTTTTTGGAATTTTCAAAGTTTTCTGGAATTTTCTAATTTTTTTATTGAATTTTTGAATTTTCCAAATTTTTTTAATGGTTTTCTGAATTTTTATTTTTTATTTTTCTGTATATTCTAAATTTATAAGATTTTTCCGATTTTTAATAATTTTATGCTATATAATAATAATAATAATAATAATAATAATAATAATAATATTATTATTATTATTATTATTATTATTATTATTATTATTATTATTATTATTATTATTATTATATAGCATAAAACGGACATCCGACCCGGATTTTGGGTGAGGGCTCGCCCAGTCCCTCAACCCCACGAAAAAGAAAGGGTAAAACAAAAGAAAAGGGCCCTGTCCAAAACCCATACGACAGGCCAAACCCAAATCCTTAAGGAGAGACGAGCCTAGACCTGCTGAATCAACTAAGACCCGAATTTACTAGTTCTAATTAAGACCTAATCACTTTCTCTCTTTTTCCTTTTGCATGTTGCCTTCCTGAAGCCTTCTTCCCCGAACGTCTTCTTCCTTAGGTGGTCTTCCTCAACGGGCTACACCTTCATCGGTTGTCCACTTCGACGACCATCTTGTCATCGGACAGCCATTGTCGGCCACAAAGCACGAAACGCAGAACCACATAAGCGATGACAGTGGTGGGGGCAGTGAAACGATCGAACAACCAACGCCTGGGAATGCTAATCACAAAAACGACACCTCAACAGGGGCGGATCAACACAAGGACGCTCGGTTTTGGCCAATAAGGGCAAAGCGAAACTCGATCTCGACGAAGCATTTTATCAAGCGGTTTGTGTGCGCCATCGAATAAGTGGTTTCCAGCTCAACCGTGACTGGAACTCGGGCTACAAATCCTTAGCAAATGATGAGTAACACGCAGTGACCTAGCTAAAGACCTACAGGGGCTAGAGCTCGCATGAGCCAACTGTGAAGATTTATGAATAGAATGAGAGGAAGAATGATGAGAATAGACACAGTGTTTTGGACTTTCTTCTCTTTGTATTAAAGGAAAACATTCACTTGAGAGCTTGCTATCTCGCTTGCTCTGTTTTCTATTTATATTACATGATCTAATCTCAAGAACAACCAAACGTAGTTTTACAGTTCATCTAACGGAGGAAAAACAAACTAACAGAAAAATAGAAAAAGAAAGTAAAAAGAATCATAGTTCTTAATCTGTTGCTCTCTGTTAAACGCACAAAACAGAATATCGGTTCTGCAGTAGGAGAGCTCCACTCATAGTTGGACATGTGGAGCTAGAAGTTTCACCACCGACTTCATCTCTTTCCTTCCTAGTCAAATCAGCAACACCATGTATACGTGTAGCTGACATAGCCGACGATTCACCCACTTCACTTCTTCTAGTCTTTGTTACAGCAGCAGCATCTTCATCTCTTTTCTTTGTTGAAACAGCAATAGAGTGTGCTTGTGCAGACAGTGCTTAAATGATTCTTGATGGTTTTATTTATGGAGATGGGCCTAAGTTGGCCCGTCCGCCCATGTTGGGCCCAAAAAGCCCGGCCCACGGGAATAGGGCCCGTGGATGGGGGAAGGTATAAAAGGGAGGAGAGAGAGAGAGAAGACACCTTTTGGTGCATAACGTACGTACGTTCTCTCCAACGCTTTCTCTCCTCCAAAAAAACAAGAAGCATAAGGCCATTGTTTTCCTTCGAGGTGCCATCGGATCGAACGCGCTTTTTCTTCCTCTTCCGCATTGGTGTTTAACCGAGGCTAACAAGGTACGCCGACTCGTGTGCTTTAGGATCGGTGATACGTGTTGTTTTCCCGGGCTTCGCTTCCGCATTGATTTAGGGGTTCGATTTAGTGTCGAATCCGGTTTTCAGGGATCCGTTATTCCCAACATTGGTATCAGAGCCCTAGTTCACGTTTTCCCGATCAATTTGATGTTTTTTGATTGATTTTTCGCAAAAAGAACTTCGGCCGTACGGATCGGGGCAAGCAATCCCGACACCCGAGCGTTGTTCGGCCATTTTTCTGAGTTTTCGTAAGTCGAAATCGTTTTCTGAACACATGGGGAGAAATGCGACGTCGAGACGAGTCCGGCGACATGTCGCACGCCGCCGTACGACTCCGTACGCGCCCACACGCGCGGCCAGAAGCCGCTGCACGTGGGTGCGACGCGCCCAAAGCGCTGGCGATGGCCAGCGCGTGAGCCACACGCGCCAATGACGAACCGGCACGTGCGCGCCGAAGACCGGCGAAACGGCACTCGCCGGTCGGCGAACCGACGTGTGCTGACGTCATGCGCTGACGTCATCCTGACGTCACCAACTGTCGGTAACCGCCGGGATGACGTCATTGTCGACGACCGTTGGCTGGCCGGTCACCGGCCGGCGACCCGACCCGACCTGCGGACGCAGGCACGCGCGCGGCACGTGCCGGTTGACGTCTGTGTGACGTCAGCCCGCGCACGTGCACAGCACGTGCGTCGGTCTACGCGAGCGGTCTGACCAGCCCAACCGGTCCGTCCAGTCCGTCCGGTCCGACCGGTCCGACAACCGACGACCGTTGACCACCGTTGACCGACCGTTGACCGTTGACCCATCGTTGACCGTTGACCGTTGACCCAAAAAAAAAAAAAAAAAAAAAAAAAAGGAATTTGTTTCTTTTTCATTCATGCTTATGTGGGTTATAAGTAATCCATTTTTAATTCTGCATTTGTTGCATGAATTTTGGAAAATTATGTATTTTCTCTTGTGTTTATTATGGATTATAAGTGATCTATTTTAGTTCTGCATTTGTTGCAGGAACTATGAGGAGCAATGCAAGGATGCCTACAATCCCGAGAACGGACGAGGGAAATGCAAGACTTAAAAGGCTGATGTCAGATTTAGCTAATTATCGGTGGCATGACGGTGATTTAGTATCACATGTGGTCAGGGTCAATAAGGTGATACAGGAAATTATCTGGAATGGTTACCTTATGCCGGATTTTAAGAAGGTGCCGGCTTTGATGAACACTCTTCCACCTGAATGTTAAGTAGTGTTGGATCGGTTATGGGAGGTCAACGTGGTCCCGGGTTATAGGAGGCTGGTGGAAGCTTTTGTAAGAGAGCACTATAGGATTAAGTTGGCCAAAACTTCAACCCTTAGATTGAGCGCCACATGGCGCCGAGTGAATACGCCTTGGAGGCGACATGAAAACTCTCCAAAAGTTTTTCCATGGTTGGCAAATGTGCCTTCAAATTTCATAGATATTTTGACTGACAGATTAGAAAGGACATTCCCTATTTATCCCTTGGATTAATTTGAGACGTTTTTAAGTTTGATTATCTCTTTCCATGTTGATATTTTATCTCTGTATATATTGCTTAGTGTAATGTATGGTTGTATTAAAGTGAAAGCATTGTTATTCTATTGGATGTTAGATATTGTTGCTTTTCTGTTATTGCTGATTGCTGTGGGTAATTAGTCTGTGAGTAGTTTTAGAAGTTTTTGTAACTTCATAGAATTGATTTTGCATATGACAATCATATTAATGATAGTTTTAAGTTAGGATTTTTTGGAGGATGATAGGAAACATAGTGACCTTTTGATTCGAAGCCTTACTTGAAATTATTTATTAATATGATGGGTCTATGCAAATAGGGATGCATAAATGATAGGCATTAATTATTCGTGCATGGATGTCTCGATGTGTTCGTAACGATTGTTCAAAGAACTAAGAACGTGATTGCCGATATGAACGGTAACAATTGTGAAATATTGAATAAGAAGATTGAATATGTGCTGGAAAAGTAAGAAGCACTAGAAGCTCTTGACCATGTTATGGAAGATCTTCAGGATGCCATGCGCCACCTTGAGCTAGAAAAGGACCGCCTAACGGTATTTGAGCCGAAAATAGACATTTGTTATGCTGGTTCTAGCTCAGAAAGGGCTTTGTGCTCTAAGCGCAAACGTATTGATTCGTTCAATATGTGGGAATGCGAAGGATCAAGTCCTTATTACAAGAAATCAAGAGTTAACCAACACAAGAGAGGAAAACGTCCTCAAGTGAAGAAAATGTCAAGGGTGAGGTGTTACAATTGTGACAAGAAATGTTACTATGCTTGCAACTGTTGTGAGTCAAAAAAAAAAAGTCAACACCTCTTGTACATTTGAGAACTTTGCTTATGTGTCAAGTTCAATATTATTGGCTGAATCCAATCCTTTGTGGACTGTAGATTCAGGAGCGAAAGACCATGTAGCAAAGGATAGAGGATCCTTCGTGGAATTCCGACGATACCAACTGGAACTAAGTGGATCTATATTGGAAATAACTCCAGAGCTGAAGTTAAAGGGATTGGCACCTGCCAATTGAACATGCATGGTGGACGATCTTGATGTTCTATATTCTCCGGAGATTCGTCGAAATTTAGTGTCTGTCTTAATGTTGGTTAAGCTTGGTTTTGGTATGAACTTCCATAATAAATGTGTAGATTTGTGTTTAGATACAAACTATTATGGTTGTGGTCACTTATCGAATGGTTTTATTGTACTAAATATTGACTGTGATGATGTCAATATATTATTCCCTTGTTTCACGTCTTCTACATTATATGATAATGATGTGAATATGGTGGCATGCTAGACTTGGTCATATGGGCCAACAACGTATGAATAGACTAGCCATAGAGGGCTTGTTGGGCAATATTGAAAAAGTCGATTTGTCCATAAGTGAGCATTACCTAGTAGGGAAAATGACAAGGAAACCATTTGGAAAAGGTAAAAGAGCTGAATTTCCTCTGCATTTAATCCATTTGGACGTCTCGTGGTTCAATGAATGTGAGAGGAAGGCATGGGGCTGTTTATTTCATCACTTTTCTAGATGATTATACTCGATTCGAATATATCTATTTGATTTCTCATGAATCTGAAGCAATAAGTTGTTTCAAAAGGTTTATGAACCTAATAGAAAATCAATTAGACAAGAAAATAAAAGTATTTAGATCCGATCGAAGTCGAGAATATTTATCTGATGAGTTCAGAAAATTATGTGATGAAAAAGGAATAGAAAGACAGTTGTCTGTTCCATATACTCCTCAACAAAATGGTATTGTGGAAAGAAGAAACAGAACCCTACTGGAATGGTTAGGTCCATGATGGCACATGCTAACTTACTTATCACTTTTTGGAGTGATGCATTGTTAATTGCTGCCTATATACTTAACCGAGTGCCTTCCAAATCAGTTACTTCCACTTCATATGAGTTATGGACGATTAGAAAACCGGACTTAAGTTTTCTTAAGCCATGGGGTTGTGCTGCCTATATTCATGAGTCCTCTCACAAGTTTGGGAAATTGGGTCCCAAAGGAAATAAGAGTATTTTCATGAGATACTGCGAACACTCGAAAGGGTATGTGTTCATAAGTGAGCAGGAAAGTGGGAGTATAACTGAATTTGAATCACAGGATGTCATATTCTTAGTGGATGAATTTCCTAAGAAGGGCAAAATAAGGGATGATTACTCCTTATTTGTAATCTTGGATCAAGATAATGATATTAGTGGAATTCATCCAAATGGGAGTAATGAGAAGTGATGAATTGAATTCAACTCATTCTCAATTGCGACCACATGATGAGACGACATCATCATTATCTAATCCAAGTGGGAGCATTATGGGGAACGATGTGCTAAATGTACAATCTCCCATACGGTGAATAAGTTGCCAAAGTATTCCCCGTCGACGTTTTGACATTGAAGGGGAAACTTTTATGATTGCTCCACAAGATGAGGATAAGCCAAGAAATAATTAATAAGGCTCTAATTGCCTTAGTAAGGGAAAATGGATTAATGCAATGGAAGAGGGAATGGAGTCAATGAAATCAAACCAAGTCTGGGAACTGGTTGATCTTCTACAAGGACGCATAGCTATTGGGAACAAGTGGGTTCTCAAAATAAAGCGAAAGGTTGATGGCTCGATAGAAAGGCGTAAGGCTCGCCTTGTGGCGAAGGGGTATAATCAACAGGAAGGAATTGATTATGAAGATACATTTTCTCCTATAATGAGATTTATCTCAATTCGCATTATTCTGGCAATAGTGGTTAGTATGGATCTTGAGTTACATCAAATGGATGTAAAGACTGCTTTCCTCAATGGAGAATTAGAGGAAGAAATATATATGGAACAACCTGCTGGTTTCATAGTGGAAGGCCAAGAAGGTAAGGTACGTCGACTTTTGAGGTCGATATATGGCCTTAAGCAGTCATCAAGATAATGCTATATACGTTTTCATAATGTCATAATGGCATATGATTTTACAATGATTGATAAGGATTATTGTGTATATATCAAAAGATCCAAGGATCAATTTGTGATCATATCATTATATGTTGATGATATACTAATTGCCGGAAGCAATATGGAGTTTGTTAATACTGTCAAGAGATGGTTGTCTTCTAACTTTGAGATGAAGGATATGGGTGAGGCTGCATACACTCTTGGAGTTAAGATTTCAAGAGATCGTTCGAAGAGATCGTTGTCTCTTTTGCAAGAAACCTATGTAAATAAGGTTCTTGAACGATTTCGTATGCAAGACTGTAAACTCATAGACATTCCTATTGCAAAAGGTGAATGATTGAGCCATAGACTGTGTCCAAAGACTCTACAAGAGAAGGAACAAATGAAAGATGTTCCTTATGCTAGTGTTGTTGGAAGCTTGATGTACGCTATGATGTGTACAAGACCTGACATACGTTTTGCAGTTGGAATGGTGAGTAGATACCAATCTAATCTAGGTCCAGCACAATGGAAAGCCGTTAAGAGAATACTGAGGTATCTAAAGGGGACTACTGATTATACGATGAGTTATTAAGGAAAGGATCTGCGACTCTAAGGCTATTATTATACTGATTGGAGAGGGATTTAAATGAAAGGAAATCTACCTCTGGGTTTGTTTTCTTACCGAATGATGGCACCATATGTTGGAGCTGTAAGAAACAAACATGCATAGCCTTGTCCACGATGGAAGTTGAGTTCGTGGCATTATCGGCAGCAATATAAGAAGGTGTTTGGCTTAAGAGATTATTGGATCATTTAGGTGTTATTGGAAGTGCTGCAGATTTGTTATTGGTTAACTGTGATAGCCAAGCAACAAAAGCGTACACCAAAGATCCAAATATCATGGCAAGACCAAACATATAGATACCAAGTATAATTTTGTAAAGGATATGGTTACACGAAAGGACATGAATTTAGAGTACATACTACGCATAGAATGGTAGCAGATCCTATGACAAAGCCAATACCTAGAGATGTGTTTTGTGGCCATATGAAATCTCTAGGGTTGCGTAGAGGTTGATGTACTGAATATTGTAATTTCCCTAAATGTTCACAATTTGATGAATTTGTGTTTTCATCATTAATGCCTATGAATCTTTGTTTGATCTTTATACATCTTAATGCTCAGTGCATTATTTTAAGTTGAGAAGTATGTCGGACAGATATAAGATTAGCCCACTCACACGGGTAATCGCCTCTATTTGCTATGTGATAAATAGAGATGAGACTATTTTTAAACTTATTATCTAAGTGATAATCGAGAGCTCAAGCTTAAAACACGTATGTCGCCTTAACTAAATGTTAAGATGAGGACATAATACTTACTATGTCCGAAAGTAAAATACCCCACACATTTTACTTTATCTATCTAAAATGCCAGATGTGAGTTCTGATGAATTTTGTGAATAAGTAGATATGTGAACTCAAGTTAGACATTGGGTATGTCTGAACTATCATCTGTACGGTATTAAAAGTGTAGACATACACTCCATGGGAAAGGAGTTAATACCGTAATACGTATTTCATACTACGTATGCATGAGATGACCAATAAGAGTGACAAAAGTTTGATCTCAACTTTTATGTCGTGTGAGACTCTTGAGGAAGAGAGTTCCTCAATTTTTTTGTCCCTTCATGACTCTTACTTATTCTCGAGATTTCTATTTAATGTTTGCTATCTTAGGATGTTGCCAATGGTCATGAGTGATTCGATCTAATGGGGCATTTCTAGAAAAGTAAGCTGAACTGAAATTGAGAGTTTGAAGGAAAGAGGAAGATCGATTTTGGAGAATCACATTGCAGTTTTGTATTCACCGGTTAACCAATTATGACTGTCTTTGTGATAATCATAATTGTGAATACAATATATATATATCATTGTTTAAAAGAGATCAAGAGAGATGTAAAATGTGATCGATCGATCTAGGGTACTGCATACTAAATCTACTCAGGATGTGATACCCATTATGAGCTGCTATATATTCCTAACAGATGTATGGCAACGAGCTCTCAAAGTATGCTGGTCGCACGGATTATTCACCGGTATGAATGTTGAAGAGAGGTAAAGAGAATACTGTTCGGCCCACCTTGTGCGAGTGGGAGATGATGATTTTATATATGGAGATGGGCCTAAGTTGGCCCATCCGCCCATGTTGGGCCCAAAAAGCCCGGCCCACGGGAATAGGGCCCGTGGATGGGGGAAGGTATAAAAGGGAGGAGAGAGAGAGAGAAGACACCTTTTGGTGCATAACGTACGTACGTTCTCTCCAACGCTTTCTCTCCCTCCAAAAAGAACAGTAAGCATAAGGCCATTGTTTTCTCCCCTTCGAGGTGCCATCGGATCGAACAGGGCCAGTTTTTCTTCCTCTTCCGCATTGGTGTTTAATCTGTGGCTAACAAGGTACGCTCAACTCTGTGGTGTGCTTTAAGATCGGTGATACGTGTTGTTTTCCCGGGCTTCGATTCCGCATTGATTTAGGGGTTCGATTTAGTGTCGAATCCGGTTTTCGGAGATCCGTTATTCCCAACAATTCTTAATACGAACGGCCACAACCACTGGCCCGGCGTACCCATGAAAGTAGCAATAGAGGGAAAGAACAAAGACCTACTAGTTTGAGCTTGAGGACATTCATCGGGAGAGGTCGTCGGACGGAGCACGTGTGTGGCCGAGGTGTTGGTCGAGGCTCTCTCTCTTGCTCTCAATTCAACCTCCCCTCTTTCAGCTCCCAATGATGCTCTCTTTCTTTCTTGTTTTCTTTCTCCGCGAGCCCCCCTGTCCCCCTGTCCTTTTTGTCTCTGCCTCTGCTGTCCTCTCTATCCCCTTCTATTGTCATTTAGCCATCCTCCAAAATCAGGAGAGAAGGAGAAGAGGAGAAGAGAGGGCCGGGCTAGGAGAAAATGAAAAGATGAAGTGGGTTAGGCCGGCCCAAGCGTGGAAGAAAGAGGAAATGAAAAGAAGAGAGGGTCGGGCCGGCCTGCCACCGGCTCGGTCTCGGTTCTACCCTTTTTTAAAAAAATAATTTTAAAAATAAGATAAAATAATAATGATAATAATAATTTTTTATTTTTAATACTAGTGATGCAAATGCCCACCTAATGTCTATATGTGGTAAAATTTACTGAAAATTATTTTGCTAGGGATTAAAAATTAATCCGTAATTTTTTATGTAATTACGGAATGATTAAATGAGTTACCAAAATTTATGTGTTAATAAAGTTTCTAATATAATAATCCAACTTCCACTTAACTTTGGCTGTGCACTCTAATTTCGAGATGTCGTTCTCCCATTTTTGCCAATCTAGATGAACTCGCATATACTATTAGTGAATTGGCCTCGAAGACGTTAGAGTAAACCCATCATCCATTGTGCAAGCAGCGCACCACTTCTTCTAGAGATTAGAATTGCTAACAATAATAGAATGGAAATTATATTTTCTACCTTGTCACCACATACTCTCCAGTTAGACTTCTTAACAACAACTCGCATCGTCTTACTTCCAAATTCAAAGTTTATCCTTTGGTGATTTTATCATCTAGGGCGTGGATCCATCATTGAAGCTTCATTTATTGATGTCATGGCTGAGCGATTAATAGATGTAGTTGACACTTCTCTACCACCAGCGTAAGTCAAATATACAAGCTGTGAGAGTGTTGAAAGGGTCCCATGATATGGTTGCTATCTCGATGCATTCTCTTGAACACATAGCAACGCAATGTGGATGCATCTTAATATTTTATTTCTCAAACTGTCCTCTAATATCGAATCAACAAGGTGATAATGGGTCTATAAGATTAAATATAGGGCAGATGGTTCTATTGAGCATTACACAAAGCTTGAATAACTGTTAAGGGTTTCACAAAGCAGAAAGGTTTTAAATTATCAGGAAAAATTTTCCTTAGTAACTAAGGAAGTAATTATTCATTCTTTTCTCTCCATCGATGCTTTCTTGTCATTGGTCCCCACGCTAGATGTCCACAATGCCTTTTTCCATGGTGATTAAGAGGAGGAAATTTACATGGATTTTTTGTCGAGTTTAGGCAAATAAAGAGAATTTCGGGTATGTTGTCTCCATAAATCCCTTTATTGACTTAAACATGTCTCTTGATAGTGGTATGCTAAATTCATCATTGCACTCATAATTGCATGATTCAAACAATTAAGACATGATAATGCCATGTTCACATGGACACAAGGTACATAATCATTCTACTTGCCGATATATATATATTGATTTGATAATATACTTACAATGGGCAATAATGAATATGCTATTAAAGAATTCAAGAAATATTTGCATTCTACCTTTTACATTAAGATATGTGGCATTTGAAATATATTCTCAACATCAAGATTGCACATCAAATAAAGGAGTCTACCTTTGTTAACGTAAATTTGTCTCGAACATTATATCATAAGTAGGGTTGTTAGGATGCAAATCAACTATCATTCCAATCAAATAGAATGTTAAGTTAATGACAATTGAATATGATGCGAGATTATCACCTTTAGATGAGGATCCATTGCTCAAGGATTGATCAAGCTATCGTAATAGCAAGCCTGAGTTTGATCAACTCCAAAAATCATTACCATGTCAAAGTATGAAATCTTTAG
The DNA here is from genome assembly GCA_017140395.1 of Eucalyptus lansdowneana. Taxonomy (NCBI): domain Eukaryota; kingdom Viridiplantae; phylum Streptophyta; class Magnoliopsida; order Myrtales; family Myrtaceae; genus Eucalyptus; species Eucalyptus lansdowneana. The sequence continues at coordinate 67,119,047 of CM029487.1, forward strand.
GTTCATTTCACTCTCTTATAGGATATTGCTACATTGGATGATATGGAGATGAGAATCTTAATGTGGTTAGAGTATGTCTCGAATGATCCTAGATACTATTTTATAACACAATGGCCAATCCAATTGTCCCTTTCTTTTGTGATCTACATTATTGCACCAAAATTCATTAATGTGCTAGGATGTGATGCCTATTCAAAACTCAAGGCCAAGAACATCACACAGTACGAAAATATATTTACTCTCATCAATTAAAGATAGCTTAACAAAAAACTATAATAAGTTAAAATAACCTCTTAATTTCAAGGTTTCCATAGCTAGTGAAAGCTTGAACATATGATTTCATGCAAATGGTACATTTTGCATGTAAGAAGTTTAAATTGCAACATACCAAAAAAGAAGTAATCAAGGTTTTTATTTAGCACAAAGTCATAGGCTAGTAGCTTTTCGTAAGCAAAATTCGAGTAGTCATACAAGGTTTCTATGTTGAAGCTTCACCATCGATGGAACTTCATTCTTAAATTCTTCATTATCTCGTCTTGAGCTTTGAGATGGCCTCTTCATTGCCATTTGTTGTCCATTACGAAGTCTACCCTAAAGTGTTTTGTATTTAGAATTTAGTTCCTCATCACAACTTCTTATAAGCAAACATAGAAAAGCTTTACATGTTTCTTTTTCTTTGACATCATTATGTTTAATTCAATTCAAAAAAAAAAAAAATCATATGTGAAGCGTTCTTATTATTTCTGACTAATATGTAATACATACCTCGAAAACTTCATCAAATCCTCATTCACCGAACTTGTTTTCATGAGAGAATTTATTTGTTAATGCTAGTATTTTAGCTAAGTGAATATTGCCAAGACTCCACGGTGGTAAGTTTGTTTGCACTTACATTGCAAAACAACTTGATTTGATTAAAAATTACGTTGACGGTGTTGATTTTGATCTATAGTATAGATTTGCTAGTGCTTCGGGATATAATCACAACGGACAGCAACGGTTAAAGTAGCATGTTGTGTCTCCCTATCGTGAAGCAATTTGTCCTCTCTTGATCGGTCATGACGGAAAGACAAAAGAAATAAAATCATCAATAACATAGGAAACAAATGGGATGAATCTTATATTATGATCACCTCTTCATACTGAGGGTAGCGTTCATTATGGTGCAGATGCTACCCGTTTCCAAAGGAAATCCTTAAAGGTTAGGATTATTTTGAGGCCTTATTATGTGGTTAGCAATGTTCAATTTATATTGCGTTGGCATGTCGTGGAGTCCGAAATGTGCAGGGGCGAGAAAATTTCTCTGTTTACTTTGCTTTCTCCTTTCCTTCACGGAGAAGCTCACTTTCTCTCTTTCCTCGCATTTGTCACTGCCTTCACTGACTTCACGCATGTATTTGGAGAAGCAACTTTGAAAGTGGCTGAATTGTGGCTATTGAAACATGGGCCGGGCCCATCTATGACAAATGTATATTCAATGAGGTTAATCTCGACTTCCGTAATAACACGCTTGCATTGTTCATAGGATATTGTATAATATTATTTTATGAATGATAATAGATTGGAGTGGATAAGCACAACTGCAGAAGAAAACAATAGTGTTCGAAGTAGACTTTTTTTCCCCAACATTAAATGTTATGGCCCAGGTCAAAGGGCTTCTCCATGACAACCTATAAAATTAAGAATATAACATGGGATCATATAACATGTTTGGATTGGATTCTACTTTTTACTTAATCTAAATATTTGGTGAGGGTTTTGCAAACCTGCCACCAAGAATCGTTGGGAAAGGATAACAATTAGACACTCGTCTAGTCAACTCCAAGACAAGATATTGATAGAGCTAATATAATTTAAATACCGTGACGGCTAATGAAAAAGTTATATCAATCAATGAAAGAACTAAAAAAACACAAATGCAACCAATTTATTCCTGATTTTGTAAGAGAAAGTGCATTCACAAAGCATATAGATAATCTTTGTCTCGAGCTATAACTACTGTCAAAGAGTACAAACACTTTTGGTTTTTTTTTTCCTGATTCAAGGGATCGCTTTAATTTCTTCAACTAACAATTTCCGAAAAACAACGAACACTTTTGAAGAAAGGATCGCTCGAAAGGGCTGAGATGGGCTTGGCAACCAATTACAAGGGAGGGCTTCAAGTTTGCTAACTGATTGGCCTCACGGTAACGGTGGACAACTTGGATTTCATGGAGATGGGCTAGACGAAATTGGCATTTGGCAATAAGGGCTCGCAAATCCCACCAAGGTTGATCAGTGCCCAAGAGAAAGCCTATCGGATATTGAGCACCTACAGCCTATAGGTATAGTTTTAACAACACCAAAGCCCAACTAGTTTCACAGGTGAAGAAATGTATAGTCTAGCAGGCATTATTTAGTCTAAAAAAGAGAAGTAATGTTCATCGTAACAGATGCACAATAATTTACAAATGTGCAATATTACAGAGGATCAATGTATGATTTAGCTTCAAATGATAATAACAACTTAGAACAATCTTAATAACTATGATGAATAACATGTGCAGAGTATTCTTTTTATATGCACACGACCCTTTAAGCAATCAACACCTTATTCTCCAAATATATTGATTTTTGCAGATGGTTCATAAAAAATCACGGTGGAAGGCCAAGTACTCTCACCGTGAGACCATCCATGAAGAATAATTTCGCTTACACAGCCATTCATCGGGGGTACAATTCGGTAACCAACATGTCATTGGTTGACAAAGGCAAGGTCCTACTAGTAGATTGATTCAATCCAAGCTCTTTCATTGGGATGCTCAGTCCCCCTGATCTACTTTTGATGAAGGAGGCTGGATGTTAAGGCGATGGTGAGTTAAAGTAATTACTGCTGAGCATGAGAACTACAGTTGCCATGGTGGGTCTAATGGCTGGATCTTCTTGAATGCATAGTAAGCCAATGTGTAAGCAACAAAGGACTTCATCCCTTGAATATGAATCCAAAATAGCTGGGTCCAACACATTCAAGGGCGTGCCATCCCTCCATTTATTCCATACCTGCAAGAATAATTCTGGAAAATCTTCAAAAATTGTGGCATTAATTCAATGACTCATCATGGAAGACATTTGAATCTTGCAAATAACCATTTATGACTAAAGAAAAGAACTATAAGTGTTTCTTTAGGTTAAAGGACTTAGTTTTTACAAAAGAATTTCAATTTCACTTGACCAAAATTACAAAGAGTGTGGTGCGAATATTTGTTGTTGTAGCACATCGAAACTTACATAACTAGCAAGATATTCTCCCCCATCCAATTGGTGGTAGAAGTTATTCTTCTTGCCGCAAATGATCTCTATAAGTAGTATGCCGAACTATAAACATCAGATTTCACTGAGAACTCTCCATGCATTGCATATTCAGGAGACATGTAACCACCGCAAAACCGAACATTAGCTACATGTATATTGCAGAATTAGATGCATATCAATGAGCATCCTTAAATAGATAAAATGAGCATGTCTGGCATCCAACTAGAAAGTCATCTACTCAAGACCTAAGACTTACAAAGTCCCCATGATTTTATTTGTGCTAGCTTGAGTTTAATTGACTCCAAAAATCCTTGCCATGCCAAAATCTGAAATCTTTGAGTTCATTTAACTGTCTAACAAGATATTGCTACATTTTAGGTCACGATGGATGATCCGAAGACGAGAATCTTCATGTAGATAGAGCATTCCTCGAGCGATCCCAGATACTATTTAATAATGTAATGACCAATTCGTTGCTTTTTTGGGGATCTGCATTGTTGCACCAAAACTCATTATGTGCTAGCATGTGGCACCTATTCAAAAACTCAAGGTGAATATATTTACTCTCATCGATCAAAGGTAGCTTAACAAAAAACTATAATCAGTTGAAAGAATAGAAAACCTCTTAATTTTAAGTTTCCACAGCTAGTGAAAACTGGAACATTTGATTTTAAGCAAATATACATAAGAAGGTTAAATTGCAACATACCAAATAAGAAGTAATCAAGGCTTTTATTTGACATAAACTCGTAGGTGAGTAGTTTTTCATCTCCCTCCAAGCAAAATCTAAGCAGTCGTACAAGGTTTCTCGTGTTGAAGCTTTGCAACTAATAGAACTTCGTTTTTGAATTCTTCATCACTTTGTTTAGAGCTTTGAGATAGCCTCTTCACCGCGATTTGTTGTCCATCCAAAAGTCTACCCTAAAGTGTGTTGAATTTTTTGTTTAATTCCTTATCACAACTTTTTTAAAAACAACCTAAAAAAGTGTTACATGTTTCTTTTTTGTTTTTTTTGTTTTGGCACCATTATCTTTAATTCATATGTAAAGCATTCTTCTTTGTTTCTAACTTATATGTAATATGTACCTGGAAAACTTCACCAAATCCACCTTCACCCAATTTGTTTCCAAGAGAGAAATCATTTGTCGCCGCTTGTATTGTAGCCAAGTCAAATTGCAAGGACTCCACTATGGTAAGTTCATTTGCACCTGCATTACCAAAAAATGCAATTTGGTTATCAAATTGTATCAACATTGGCTCCTAGTGGCATTAATATGGTTGCCAATGCTTGGGAACATTATCACAATGAAGAGCACCGAATTGGGCTGGCACGGTTGTCCCCTTACCCCCAATGAAATCTTCCCCTCTTGATTGGTCATGGAGGAAAAAATTACAATATCGTCAATACTATCGGTAACAAAGTAATGAAATGAATCTTGTATCATGATCACTTTTTCATGTTGAGGGTATTGCTAGGTTTGTTAATTGTGGTGCAGATGCTACCTATGCTTGGAGGGAATTGCCAAATGTTAGGAGCATTTTAAGGCCCTATTCTATGGTTCGTCATGTCAAATCTATATCCCTCTGGAATGACTTATGGCATCCGAATGGGATCTCACTAGATGTATTCCCAAGAAGAGTACTATATGATAATGCTCTTTTTGAATTATAAAAGCAGCTGATATGATTTATGCTTTAAATGGAAAAGGCCCATTGGTAGGTCTGAAGACACGGTATCATTTTAGGCAACTGATTGTGGTGTAATTTGTTGAAGGATTCTTTGGAAGACCAAGATCCTTGCACTGCTGCTTCTTGTGACATGCTTACCTCTGCTTCAACTTTGGAGATTGTGAGGAAAAGAGCCACAAGAGTTGAATGGTATCGGCTGATTTGATTTTCATTTAATTTGCTGATGTTGTGACCAATTTTTTCGGGGGTGAATCACCTAGGGTTTTGGCTAATGGATTATTAAGCTTAGGCTTAACTCGGGCTCTCCTAAGCCCATACCAATTCGCGACTTAGGTTCAAGTTTTTTAACATGCAGATAGATTTTATCTAGGAGTCGTCACTAATCTATTTTTGGTGGGTCGATTAAAAACCCAAGTAAAGTAACAGGAGTTTTACTTTACTCCTACGAACTAGAGACTAAGGGTACAGGGACTTGGTTACGCTAGATTTCTCTAACGCCCTTTCGGTACCTTTCTTTTTATTTTGAAAAATGTTTGGCAAGCGGTTTGGATTGATTTTAAATTTATTTCCTTAACATGTGAGGTGATCATGCGGATGCGCAATCCACCAATTTAACACCCAGATAAATAACAAATAAATTGCAAAAAAACTTACCTCCAAGCAACGAAAACATCTGCAATGTTAAATTAAAATCCATATCAACAACCCTAGATATGGTTTCTAATTAACACGCAATTTCTTTTTTTTTTGTTTTCACTTAATTAATAAAAATCATGCAATATGCAATGCAATATTAACTAAATGACCTAATTCTAGTGACATGTAAATTCTAATTAAATGGGCTTAGCAAAAATAATAAATAACATACATGTCAATGAATCTAACCCTAATGACATGCATATGACATTTTTTCTTTTTCCTAAAAGAATGCATTTTATCCTAAATAATAAGACTAATTTAACCTATGACATTTTTTGTATTTTTCATTAAATTCGAATTTATTTTTTTTGGTCGTAAGAAAAATGCAAAAATACCTATCTAGATTAAGACTCTATCCAGCTTATATTAAGGATCAGTCAGACTAAATCCTAATTTAAACCGTGATATTATCTTAACCTAGCAAACTCTAACCTAAGATGCAATTTATCTAAAAATCAATTTAAAATGAGACATGCAATATTATCCAATATGCAATGACGTATAAATAATGCCCTAATTCTACATGAAATATGCATGATGACTTTTTTTGTATTTTTCTTTGTAAATTCGAAATTTAAAATTGCCAAATAATTAAATGTGCCATTTAAATTAAAGAAAACTAACATCCTAAATGAACGCATTTTTTTTGGATTTTTTATTTAAAAATTCGAAATAAGATTGCAATTCTAAACATGCAAGATAACCCTTAGGAATATTCTAAAACGAACCTAATCAAAATTCAATTTTTTTGGATTTTTTCTTTTATGAAAATAAAATTGACTCAAACACCATGACAACAAATCAAGCAAGATAAGATTGATATCCAAATTGACGAACCATATCTCGCATATGAGATCGTGTTGGCCAATTTTACATAAATTGCAAACTGTATCTCGAGCGTAAGATCGGGTTGGCAATTTTTCCGTGCCATTGCGAGTCATATTTCGAGCGTGAAATCGGACCGTCAATCGTACGCACGTTGTGAAATTAGGAAAATTTCACAATTCATGAGTAATCAAGAGATCTCTTGTATATGACAATATCAATCAAACATTCAAAGAAAGATTGCGATATTACGAATTAGGTAGCGTCATGTATGAAAACTAGATTAATCGAGATTCTTACTTAATTCACGATGTCACGCGGGTGACGTTTCCAAAATCGAATGGATGATGAGTCACGGGAATCACAGTGAGGAAGACTGACGATCCGTAGCATGCAAGGGTGCACGGTAATCGTCGGACGTGTTCCACAAGTCTGAGTACTTTGGAATTCTATCCGAGAACTTCAGCTTATCTACGGGCTATGCAATGCTCTTGGACTTCTTTATTTTAATCTTCAATCCACCACTCAGCTTTTGTCTTCTTCTCTTCTACCAAATCTCGGCAATTGATGGTGCCACTGTGTGGGATGGACGCTTTGATGTCCACCAGAGAAGACAGTGAGCTTGCTGGCCGTGAGAGAGATCTTCAACAAACCTGCAAAACTGAATCAAATCCCAATGGGAAGGACTGAAAGGTAATCGTGGGATCGCTAGAAATTAAAGAATAGCTCTCGGAAAGGTGTTGGCTTCTTGCTGGGATCGTCTAGAACAGACACGTCGAAGATGCAAGAGTGCGCCGGGACTCCTTTAAGGTTTGCTGGATTCGCTGGTCGTCTTGGTTGAGCAGCTCTCGGTGGTAGGCCCAGCAGCAATTGGTCGTCACAAAAAGTTTGGCAACGGTGCAAGAAGGTAGCAGCGAATCACCAAGGACTTGCGGTGCAGCAGGGACGTTTCTTTCAATGTGTTCTCCCTAAAATTGCCGATGATGGTCGGGCATTGATAATTGCAAGAACAACGTGGAGCACGGCTGCTCAGTGTTGGCCTGCAATGGAAAAGCAAAGGAACTCTCTCTTCCCCTCTCGTGTGTTCTCTGTATAATTCGGAATCCCCCCCTCAATGTGGCCGAATGTCTCAATTGTGTGGCCTCTTACACGCTGTCCTTCCTTTGCATTCGTTCCCTTAAATGCACAAATATGTCGGTGCCAATATGCTGGAAATTTCTTAATTGACTTTTAACAATTTAGGACACCCATGTAATATCAATCACCATGGAGGAATTATCGACTTATCCAAAGTTTAATGCTCTTGTGGGCTTCAATATTCAAAGCCATTCACCAAAATCCATTCACCGCTGGCCCAGGAAATATGCAATTAAATGAAATATGCTCATAATGACCATATGTTATGCAATTAAATTATATTTTTTTAGGGGTTAAAATTAATCCCTAATTTTTAATGCAATAAATGAATAAAAGGGTCGCCAAAATTTAGGTGTCAACAGCTGAGGTTTGGATTCATATTTTGGTTTGCAATACAAGATAAGTTGCCTATATTTCAAGGAATTGACACATAGTCTTCTAATTAAGGCCGAACTCTCCGCTTTTTGTGTCATGAAAGCACTGACATTAGATCCAATTTGTTCTTTGGATGCAGTTTCTCTAAGCGAGTCTGGAAGAATGCCCATCAGCTTTGTTTTCCTAATAATGTTATTGGTGATTGGGAGTTTGAATTGTCCTGATGCAGCATGCTATAAAAAGGGGAGATTTTCATTGGTATTTGGTAAAATTTTTATAGAATTGCTGCGTCTATTTATCTTGAAGGCTAGAAATGAGCTGTTTCATTACCAAACTTATTGATGGCATTATGATTTGCTTGTGTAGTCAAGTATACTTTTGAAGGTTGAAAGAGCATGAAGAATCGGATCTTTGTCCTCGATCTTTTCCATTATATATACTATATTTATATCAAATGGACTCTTAATTTGTATGATTAATATATCCGATTCCTTATAGAAAAAAAAAAGTTTCATAACATGCTCAACTATATGACACAGAGAATTTACAAAAAATAAAGGCAAATAGTTGATTTACTGCTATTTCGTTCGACGACTTCGTCCGTCTTTTTTCCTCCAAGCAAACAACAAGTGAGAAAAAGAAGTACCATAACACCTCCAACAGGAATGGCAATGGCGATGGCTATCACAGTAGATTTGTTGCTTTTTCCTACACAAGACCATTTTGTATATGAGACAATAGCCAAACTAATCTAAAACCACTATAGATGAAAGCATGTTAATATTTAAACATTCTAACACTTTGCTTCACTAGGTTGGAATATGACCTAAGACTGCCGTGCGAAGATTCGTAATTTGACACCAAAGAAGTGGCCTTGAGTGATATGAATAGAGAGGCTTAAACGAGAAAGTCTAAACTTCAATTGCTGTTCTAGCATTTGTAAGTTTTGTTTATGATAAAATGATGGGGCTGAATCTGAATAACTGAAAATATTAAGAAGCAAAAAATTTCTAGGATGAACAACCCCTATTTCATCGCCTATTAATAAGGAAATAAAGTCCAAAGGAAGAGCATACTTAAGAGAAACTTGCACACTGTTTGATCACTGGAAGTATCATATGTTATATTAACAAAACTACTATCACCTATAGACTCAACCATAACTCATTTAATTTTGTACTTCAGCCAGTCTCTCTTGCAGTGCCTTACCACATCATAACATCAACGATTCTGGACATTGGACCTCTATTTAAAACGACTTTTCCATATGCTACTTTCAGACTCTATGCTTTGCACCATATCATTTGCCAAATCATTTTTCATCAATTCTTTTGCCACTCCTCGGAAATAAGGTGGACTTCCATCTCTTCTAAGGAAATTGTAAAGAGCCCCCCTTAGAAGAGCATCGGTGAAGTTTTAGAGATGCCGATGACAACACGCCTTGTTTCTCATCAAGAAAGGCTCCATTGCCATTCTTCAAGTCCATCATGAATTTCATATACCTTTAGGTGTTGTAATCGGCGAAGGAAGTGGGACAGGCAGGGTGGAGTCATTATAAAAGGGGTGCAGTGTGACATCTTTGATGGTATCTCCGGGTACTTACTGGCCTGGCTCGCTGATGTTCTTGGTGTTGTACAATGTGATCAAGCGATTTTTCCATGATTGAGAAGATGGCCTGGTTCAGGTACCTCAATATGCACTCGACATTCGAAATCGCAAAGAGTTGCTGATTGGGACATCTTTGCAGGATATCTTGATATTGAGGTCGTTGCAGTAAAGGAAGAGCTTGTCAGCCTGGTTGGGAAGTTTTGGCTGGCAATGGCGTGGGTGGCCACTGGTGCTGTCGTCGGCGACGGAGGAGAGGGAACAAAAAAAATGTTGAGGTTGGATTGGTAGATGTTGTTGAGAGAAAAGAAGGTGATGCTTTGAACGGATAAGTAAGTAATGATTCAAAACTTTGGGTATTAACACACTGGTGCGCCACATAGGATTGTCAGCACTAGCTAGACCACCATGTCAACATTTTTTCTGGTCAAAATTGGCTGAAAGAACTATATTGGCAAATTATCAAAAGGTTTATGATTGAATTGGAATTATTCAAATGTTTAGAATTGAATTGATACAGATACAATAGATTTATGACTTTTTTGATAATTTCCCCCAAGTAAAAACCCTAAACCAATTCTAGAAACTCTAATCTAAGCTTTGATACAAATTTTTGGGAAATAACGTGGCAATTTACTTGTTGTGGAGGTGGACTCTCAAGCGTCCATTTTCCTCCTTTAGAAATCAACTCCCTTTCTCAATTTTGGTGACTGTCTCCTTTTTCATATTGGGAAACTATTAGAATATCTTTAATAGATCAAAGTTACACATGGTTTTAGGCAAGGAAACTTATGTGCAGATTAGTGAACAAATTGGGTATTTCAACACTGTGATGTAAATGCACTCTAGTACTAGATAGAACACCAAGAGGTTTACTTTCTTTGTTGATAGAAGATCAAACTAGATTAGGTCTTATTAGGAAAGTAATGGTGTAAAACTCAACTTTGCCCCTTTTTCTTACCCTAAATAAATAAACTTAAGTATAACATGAAACAAGTTCAAAATAATGAGGAAAAAAACACAAGTGTAATATTTTACAGTAAAGAACATGTCTTTATCGATTAAAACAAGTGGGTATTAACATGTCAATTTTAGGCACATATCACATGTTTCCATCATTTAATTTTTAATAAGTGGATATTACCATGATGATTCCAAAAAAAATCGATCATGAGCAACTTTTATTAACATAGTCAAATATTTACAAATTTTTATTTTTGTTGTGCATATCACCCTTATACTATTTCTTATCATTTGTCTTCCATACACAAACAATGGGGTGACCGGATGTAACGGAAAATGACCTCATTAAAAAAATTTCCAAAATAAAATCACATTTACATTTTTCAATGTGAAAATTTAAAAGGTGAAATTAATTAAATATACCTATTGCATAAAATAAGGAAAAAAGTTAAAATGATAGTTAAATTTTATTTATATCAGATTGATAAAAATTAATATCATTCCTTGAAGTGTTTATGGAAAGAATAACAACATGCTCGACTTGCATACAATTTTTATATCCCTTTATTTTTATCATATTTTAAGATATTCCTATATCATTAAACACTAACTTCGTGGATAGGTAACATTGTTACGTCCTAAATCAAGATCTTGCTTCAAGATAAAGAGAAAAGAGTTCGGAAAAAGAGCATAGGTTAACTGAAAAGTAATTATGCTAGAAATTAAGAGTAGAAGAGAAGAATGCGAGCAGAAGTAAGAATATTCTTTGGAGCAACATGAAAATTCATTTAGACTCTTTGAAAAGCCCCTCGAATTTAAATTCACAATATAAATACAACAAACTAAATGATCAAATTAAAATTCGCCAAATTTGCCATCATTTGAGCTATAATGTGCATATTCAAGTCACAATGCGACATATGTGGGGGCATCATTATCAATGGACCAGCAAAAGTTCATAGGTTATTATGGTCGGAGAAATTTAAGTAGACTAGAGCATAAATGTAAAAGAGAATTTATACAAGTGTTGTGATCCAATCTTAATTTAAGGATTGTAACTACTTGCTCTCTCAAATCAATGATGTATATAGCTACCTGGGCAAAATATTTTTTATATAGAGGTTAGCTATTTCTTGGGTAACTATTTTGGCCCACTGGTTCAGTCTTCAATCTAATAAAAAAAGGAGAGTTGGCATGGAGGAAGACAAGCAATGCAAACACAAATATACCTTTTGGTTGGGCCATCGGAGCTAGAGGCGGAGGCGGAGGCGGAGGCGGAGGCAGAGGCACTGGCACCGGTAGGGCAGAGGCATTATAAAAGGGGTAGAGCTCATACCTCACGATGCAGCTTGGAGTGAGCACCCTCCCTCCTTGCTTCCCGTGAACCAGATAGCCGTTCCCAAACTGGAGGCACGTGTTACAGTCCCACGCTGTCAAGTCCGGCGTGCACTGCGCGAATGCGTACAGCTTCTGCAAGCTCGTGAAGTTTGCCTCCGCTGCGGCAACCTTCTTCCCTAACCAGCCAGCTAAAGCCCTCGTGGTAACGTCTCTCATGGTTTCTAACAAGACATCCATCAACTGGGTTATGTCGGTGACATTCCCGGTGTTGTACATAGTGACAATGGCGATCGCTCCATGGCAGAGAAGTTCGACTGGTTCGAGTAACACAACATGCACTCATCGTACCAGATTACAGAGACTCGCTGGTTGGGGCATCTTTGGAGGATTTCCTGTTTTCTAGTGGCCACACAGTCGCTGCACGTGGCGTTGTCGAGGTCGCCACGGCAGAGGAATAGCCCGTGGGCCTGGTCAGGAGGGTTTTGGCCAGCGGTGTCGTTGGCGAAGCCATTGGTGCTGTTGGTGGAGGCGGAGGAGAGGGAAGAGAGGAGGGTGTTGAGGTTGGATCGGTAGGTGGAGTTGGGAGGGAAGAGTGTGGTGTTTGGGCAATTATGATATATGTAAGTGGGTGCAGCCTGTTGTTACTGATCAAAACAGTAAACAAGAAAATAGAAAACCAGAAGCTATATTTTTCATATGAGGAAGAGAAGCGCAGAGAAATAGAACACAAATTTGCAAACGTCTGTTCTAAAAGAAACTGTCAAGTACATGACAACTTAAACAAAGCAAAAATTGCTCACGTACGTGCAACACATAACTGCACACAAACGTGCTATTAACTTCCTAGAAAATAGCAACAACACTAAATAAATAACTAAATTGAACTTGACTTTTTTTAATAAAAAAACAGAGTAAAATAGAGCAGAAAACAGCAGAAAACAGAGTAAAAACAAAAACAAAAAAACAGCAACTGAGACATCATAATCCAACAAACTCCTCCTTGGATCAGTTGCTGCTGCATACTCCAATTTTCTTTCTTAATACTTCAAATCTTCCAGCTTGAAGTGGTTTTGTGAACATGTCTGCAAGCTGATCTTCAGATCTGCAATAGACCAACTTAACTTCGCCACTTTGTTGCACCTCACGCAAAAAGAAAAATTTGACTTTGAAATGCTTGGTTTTACCATGAAAAAGTGGATTCTGTGATATTGCTAAAGCAGCCTGATTATCCACATTAACTTCAATGCAATTACTGGAATTCAACCACAGATCATTCATTATCTTCTTCAGCCACAAAGCTTGATTTGCAGCTGCAGTAGCTGCTATAAACTCAGCCTCTGCGATGTAGGCGAGCTACAATCTCTTGCTTTTTAGAACACCGGGAGAAACAAGCGAGAACCAAGATTGAAACAATACCCAGGACGTACTTTTCATGTCATCCACCGAACTAGCCCGAGTCACTATCGAAAATCCTTGCAAATTAAACTTCGACCTTTCTTAAACTTCACACCTAAGAACAATGTTCCTTTGAGATATCTCAATACCCTTTTTGCTGCAATCAAATGTAACTGACTAGGACTAGTCATAAACCTGGATAAAACACTCACAGCAAATAGAATATCAGTGCAGTTCTGGTTGCTGTAAGATACATAAGACACCCAATTAGACTTCTATACATAGAAGCATCTCTTGCATCTGTTCCATCATTCTTCTCAGCTTCTCTTTAGCAGCCATAGGAGTGCTTACATTTCGACAATCTTCCATCGAAACTTCTTTAGAATTTCCTTCATGTATTTTTCCGACAGATGAAGATCTCATATGAAGCATGTTTGACTTCCAAACCCAAAAAATAAGCCATCTTTCCCAAGTCTGACATCTCAAAAACTGCAAATAAATCTTGCTTCACCTTCTCTATCAATTCCATATCATTCCCCGTCACTAATAGATCATCTACATAAAGTGACAGAATTACAACACTGTGATTCACCTTCTTGACATAAAGAGTGAACTCACTTAAGCTTTTTACAAAGCTAAAATCCTGCAAATATCGATCTATCTTCCCATACCAAGCTCTTGGAGCCTGCTTCAATCCATATAGAGCTTTCTTCAACCTGTATACACTCTCTTCTTGCCCTTTGATACTGAAACCTTCAGGTTGTTCAACAAAAATCTCCTCCTCAAGCTCTCCATTCAGAAATGCAGACTTGACATCTAACTGAAATATAGGCCACCCCTTCTCTGCTGCAATAGCTAACAGTAACCTTATTGTATCAAGTCGTGCAACAGGAGCAAATGTTTCAAAATAGTCTACTCCCCATATTTGTGCATAGCCTTTCACCACCAGTCTAGCTTTGTGTTTATTAACAGAACCATCAGGATTAAGTTTTGTTCTAAACACCCACTTAACCCCAATCACATTCTTATCCAATGGTCTGTCAACAAGCTCCTATGTGTGGTTTTTCTGGATCATTGCAATCTCCTCCTGCATTGCTGCAATCCACCTCTGATCCTCCTTAGCTTCCACAAAGTTAGATGGTTCGAGCATTGCCACATTGCTTCTTTCATAAATTTCAGCAAGTGACCTTGTGCCTCTCACTGGTAAATCATCCATACCGTCTTCCAATCCATCTATAACTTCATCAACCTCTACATCTATTGCAGGTTGTTTTTCAAACTGTTGTTGTTCTGCACTCTTTCCTTCCATCCAATTCCACTCATCTTCCTCTAGAAAAACAACATCTCTGCTTACAATCACCTTTCCTGTCATAGGGTGAAAAATCCTGTAAGCCTTTGATTGAAGACTATACCCAATGAAGATTCCAAGCTCAACTCTTTTATCCAACTTGTCCCTCTTGACCTAAGGAACATGAGTATAACACAAACACCCAAAAACCTTCAAATTTTTCACATAAGGTTTAACACCATACCAGACTTCAAAAGGTGTTGACCTCTCTAAGGCCTTTGTGGGCAATCTGTTCAACAGGAACACTGCAGTATTAGCTGCTTCAGCCCAAAACTTCTTAGGCAACATCTTCTCCTGCATCATACATCTGGCCATCTCCATAATACTTCTATTTTTCCTCTCACTGACCCCATTCTGTTGAGGTGAATAGGGAGCAGTGAACTGCTGCACAATTCCTGCTTGCTCACAATTCAACTTAAACTTGTGAGCAGTATACTCAGAACCATTATCAGACCTGAGCATTTTAATTTTCTTCCCACTCTGATTCTCAACTAAGGCTTTAAACTTCACAAACACATCAGCAACTTCAAACTTGGCTCGCAGAAAATAAATCCAACTCATCCTAGTCATATCATCAGTGAAGGTAATGAAATACCTGCTACCATTGAGAGAAGACTCAGACATAGGTCCACATAAATCTGTGTGGACTAATTGCAGCTTCTCACATGCTCTCCAACCTCCTTCTTTGAAAGGAAATCTGGCTTGCTTGCCAAGAAGACAAGTTTTGCACTGTGGAAATTCCTCCTCCAAACTTGGCAAGTCATTTGCCAAGCTATTTCTCTGCATAAACAACATGCTCTTCCTGTGAACATGCCCAAGTCTTTTATGCCATATCTCTGCATTTTCTTCTTTGCACTTTAAAGCCATTTGTTGCATCTCTTGTGGCTTGAACATGAAACTCTTGTCCTCCATTGGAATTCTTAGCACTTCTTTGCTATCGCATTATTAATAAGACATTCCTTCCTTCGAATTTCACTTTATAGCCCTTCTCAACTAATTGACCAACACTTAACAAATTATGGTCAATATTTGGCACAAAGAGAACATCACGATCAGCTTCACCTCCGATTTCATTCAATAGCCACTTTGTACCCTTCCCTTGCACTTCGATATCTTGTCCATTGCCAATTCGACTTTGGACTGATCGACTGTCTAGAATCTTAAACGGCTTCGAATTGCCGGTCATATGATTGGTACGCCACTATCCACCAGCCATGCATCATTCCCAACGAGAAGATTCAAAAAGAAGCTACAAACAAGTGCTCTTCCTTAGTTTCATTCACTGCTACCTGGGCTTTTCTGCTTGCTTGGTAATTTTTCTCTTTGCGAGATGGCTTCCATGTGACCCAACTTGTGACATCTTCTACATCTAGCATCGAGCTTTCTCCAACATCTAAAAAACCGATGATTTGTTCCACCACAGTATTGACAAGGCTTTTTGTTCATCTTCCATTTGCTAGACCCATAAGAATTTCCTTCTTTTGCTACAAACTTGGAGTCACCGGGCATTTTCTCTGGACTGAATCCATTTCTTCCCTTTGCCTCCATCATTTGATTTCACTCTAGCTTGCGGCAAGACCCTCTACAAACTCTTCTTTTCTCATCGAGTCTTCTATGTTCCTGTGCTGTGAGCATTTAATAATTCCGCAAGCTTTATATCGGCTAAGTCTCTTGTATTTTCCGAGACGCTATGGTGGCTTCGAACTTCTCGGAAGAGACACGAGAATCTTACGAACAAGCCTTTCATCCTTCAAGTCGGTCCCTAAAACTCGATTTTATCAGCTATCCCAACCAACCTATCGAGTACTCCTTCACGACTCACGAATCTTTCATCTCGCTGTCTCTCAAACTCCCTCAAGAGATTCAGCACCTTCATGCCTCTTATCTTCTCATCTCCCTCGTATTCATCCTTCAAGAAATCCCATATTGCCTTTGCAGAATCACATCTCATAATCCTTGTGAAGATAGTGGGTGAAACAGCAACGTACAGGCATGACTTTGCCTTGGCCTTCCTTGTGATTCTCTCTTTATGGTACTTTATCTGATTCAAGGTCGAATTGTCTGGAAGTGGAGCAACCTCATAATCATCCTCCACAACTTCCCACAAATCATGACCCTCCAAAAATGCTGTCATCTTAACAGCCCATGCTTAATAATTCTCTCTAGTAAATACTGGAGAAGCCATCGCAGAGAAACCACTCGACCCTGTCTCCATCACCCTTTAACTTCTTTACACTTCGATACTTGCTTCACTTCACAGTCCCTCGAGATCATACACGCTCGATACCACCGTTGTTACCGATCAAAACAAGTAAACAAGAAAATAGAAAACCAGAAGCTATATTTTTCATATGAGGAAGAGAAGCACGAGAAACAAGAACACAAACTTGCAAACGTCTGTTCTAAAGGAAACTGTCAAGTACGGGACAACTTAAACAAAGTAAAAACTGCTCACGTACGTGCAACACATAACGCACACAAACGTGTTATTAACTTCCTAGAAAATAGCAAAAACACTAAATAAATAACTAAATTGAACTTGACTGTTTTTTAATAAAAAAAAAGAGTAAAACAGAGCAGAAAACAGTAGAAAACAGAGTAAAAACAAAAACAAAAAAACAGCAATTTGAGACATCATAATCCAACACAGCCTCGCATGCGAAGATTCGATGATGAAGGAGAGAGATGGAGAAGGTGAAGCTAGATATCATGGTTGGATTGATGATTGTATTGGCTTAGCGAGATCGGCGCGGTATTATAGGAACAATAACGTTTGAATTGTCGTCCCATAAGTTTTGTCCATTCCTAAGATTTCATGGTTCCTTGCATTTACACGCCATGGTTCCTTGCATTTGCACGCCATTACTCCATCGAAAAGTCTTTTAGAACTTCACGATGGATGTACAATTTCTAAGACCCCTCGTATATTAATTAATTAATTAATTAATTAATTAATTAATTAGATAAAGAGAAACAAAAAATCTAAGACCAACCCAACCGTGGGTAGCAATGCTGGTATTAGAATCCCTCCCTCACCGTCGAGGTTGAGAGTTCGAATCTAGACAATTGCTAGCATTGTAAGTGGGGGGCCATAGTGTTGGGGTCTTGTGCTAGTCTCTCCTGAGGTATAGGGGCCCAGCCCTTCGGTGCTGTTCGGGCACGAGGCTCATGGTGGAGTCCTCAGTCATTAAAAAAAAAGAAAAAAATATCTAAGACCACTCGTGGAGCGGAGGATTGGTCCTACCCACTCCTGATCGAAGTCTCTGCGCTGCGACTGGAATTTATCGGTTTTCTAGCGGAAGACCCCTTTTGCGACGGCCGTCACTCGCTCAATTGCGACGGTTTGGTTCGGATCAATATAATTAGTTCTTGAATGAGAATAAAAGATCACCGAGAATACACCTCATTGACCGACATTTCACGGGTCGACCACGGCATTGACCTACTCTTGGATTCGTCCGACTCAAGCTCTTTCAATTATCTCTCGGTGCTCCTTAGGAGGAAAAAGACCGGTTGTCGAGGCTGAGGAAGCTCAATAGAGTTGCTACTTGTCGGGGAGAATCAGGCAACAGTCACCAAGAACTAACCCAATCCATGATTTGTGTCTTCCCCAAAGCTAAACCTACCAAAATCGACTTAAGCCAATATATTCAAGCAATACAACCTTCCAATATGTAAATATAATGCAGAAATGATAAGGAGACAAAAGAAACAACAACACTAGGATTTTACAAGGAATGGCAATGCGGAAAAAATCACAAACCACTCAAAAACTTCCACTACTCACCGAGAATCATAGCACACAAAAAAGGTTTTTTCTTAATCATACATTAAATGCTCAATATCAACAATATGACAGTATTTAATCACTAAAAAGATGGATTAACATGAATGAAGTGAGAAATTCTGATTGTGATTGGAGAAACCGAGAAACAATTTGGAGAAGAATTTCAATAAACGAAACCAATTAACTCTTGTTCTTATAAATAACATATTGAAATTTGAGGCAAGTCCGACCTCATTTGGCCTTCCAACGGGGACGGCAAAGTCTTCACCCCTTTTCTTCTTCTCCACATGCTCTCTCTCAATGAGCGACCCCCGTTCTCTCTTCACGAGCTAGCAACCCATGTATCTTTGGGGGGCTAAAGACCTTTGGGCCAAAATAAAGGTGTTTGGGAAAAATTTTGAAGTCCATTAAGGCAGAGCTGGCATTTGTAAGGCTAAAAGCCCAAGGTAGGTCCTAGGCTGCCTTGGGCTTTCAGCATTCTCATAAGCCCCATGTCTACTGTTCATCTTCTTCTCCAACGGCGTGGCTGATTAGAGACAAGCTTGAGAGGTCGGCGAGATCACGGCTGAGGTCGGTGAGGTTGTGACAACCGTCACTGGCCAGTTGCGCGACCCTAGTGAGTTGCGACAATTGCTCGCGAGTCTTAGTGACCGCTGTGAGGTCGCAAAACCTCCAGTGACCCAAATATGGTCGCCGCGAGGTCGCACAACCTCTAGTGACCCAAATCTAGTCGCCGCGAGGTTGTGCGACCTTCAGTGACCCAGATTTGGGTCGCCGCGAGGTCTTGCAAACTTCGGCAGACCCACGTCTGGGTCGGGCGACCTCCGTGAAGGGCTGCCGGGGGTCGCCCGACTCTAGGCGACCCTCGCCGAAGGTCACTTGACCCTAGGTGGCCCTCGTCGGTATTCTCCGAGGGCTGCCTTAGGCTACTTGCCTCGCTGGCCAACTCTTTTATTTATTTTTTGGTATTTCCTTTTTTTATTAATCACCAAAGTTGTTTGTAAATATAATCTTTCCAAACACTATTTTACTCAAAACTACTTCACAAATGACTTTCAAACTACAATTTACCAAATACAATTTGCATTTTGGAAAACCTCTTTAACTTAAAATCTTTTGCATTTTTCCAAAGGCTTTTCCCAAAAGTCCAACCAAAAACGCACCGTTTGTCCCTTTTCCTTTTGGCTTTTTGACTTCTGACTTCTTTTTCTTTTAATTAATATTAGCTGGGCCCCACATAAGCGGACTCGGCCAATGCCACTCGACATAAGAACTATGCTTGCCATGGTGAGTCTATTAGCTGTGTCTTCTTGAACACCAAGTAAAGCAATGTGGAGGCATCTAAGCACTTCATCTATTGAATATGAGTCTCCATTGAACAAATCTAACCACTTTGAGCGGTGTACTAGCTCTCCAATGCTTCCACGCTTGTAAAAACTATTTCAGTGGAGGAATTTTAACTTAATTAGATCG
This sequence comes from Eucalyptus lansdowneana, assembly GCA_017140395.1. Lineage (NCBI taxonomy): Eukaryota > Viridiplantae > Streptophyta > Magnoliopsida > Myrtales > Myrtaceae > Eucalyptus > Eucalyptus lansdowneana. The sequence continues at coordinate 67,138,972 of CM029487.1, forward strand.
GTGCAGCCTAATATATGTTGTAATAACAAGTACACAACTTCCATAGCCAGTTAGATTTTCGCCCCCATCTGATTGGTAGGAGCAACTATTCTTTTTACCATTAATTATCTTTAGAATTAGGACACTTAAAGTATAGACATCGGATATTGTTGAGAGTTGCCCGCACAGAGCATCCTTAGAAGACAAGTAATCACTGCAAACATACATGAACAGTAGCATCCATTATGTAATTATAATTTGATAAAATGAGCAATTTGCGAATGAACCACACTCTAATGAATTTACTTTGAGGAATGGGGTGTATATGAAATGGGATTGTTTCTAATTCATAGATCAACCATAAGATAGATAATATAAACAATAAATTATCAGTCATCTAAGAAAGAATTTGAGACTTACAAGTCTCCATGATTATATTAGTGTTTGCCTGAGTTTCATCAACACCAAAAGTCCTAATCATGCTGAAATCTGAAATCTCTGTGTTCAAATCACTGTCTAAAAAGATAATGATGGGTTTTAGATCATGATGAATGAGCCGAAGTCTAGAATCTTCATCTAGATAGAGTATTCCTCGGGCGATTCATGTCTTGACCATTCCAATTGCCTTCTTTTCTCAGGATTTGCTTTTTTACACAACTAGAAACCAAGTACTTTGAATTGATAAATCCTTGAAGAACTTTCATCAGGTTCCTGGAAGCCAATGATAGGTCCTACTCTAAGTTTATGCTAATTACAGATGCAGTTTCTTCCACATTAAAACCGACAACTTAATAAGATTTGAAGTGCGCCACATACCAAATGAAAAGTAGTAGGGAATTTTGTTCGGCACAAGCTCATAAACAAGTTCTTCTGCCTCTATGCAAAATGCAAGAGCCCCACAAGGTTCCGACATTCAAGCTTCTCTCCCAAAACAACCTCATTCTTGAATTCTCCAGCACCTTGCCATGACCTTTTAAATAGCCTCTTCACAGCTATTTCTTGTCCATTTAGAAGCCTACCCTGAAATCTTTAATTTGGTTGCTTGAGTACACTTTAAATTGCTAACTGATACTACCTAGAAAGCTCTTTTGGATCTGCCCTCACCCAACTTGTTTTTGATGGAAAAAATTGTTTTTGGCAGCTTGTATGGTACCTAATGGTATTACACAGACTCCGTGTTTGTAATGTCACTTGCGCCTACATGACAAAACAACATGCGATAGTCATTTACGAAGAGCATAGAACAGTGTATCTCGAGCGCGCAGTTTCAAAATTCTCTCGGAGTATTAAGGCATGTGCGAAATTATGTACCGCCTTCTGCTTGTACGACTGCATACGCCTTTGTTGTGTTCCTCCGATGCAAGCAGCAAGCAATCAAGATAAGTATGTGTTGGGAATAACGGATCCCCGAAAACCGGGTTCAACACTAAATCGAACCCCTAAATCAATGCGGAAGCGAAACCCGGGAAATTCACGTATCACCGATCGTAAAGCACACCACGGATTCGAGCGTACCTTGTTAGCCACAGATTAAACACCAATGATGAAGACAGAGGAAGAAATTCTGATTCGATGATGTCAAGTTGCCTTGAAAAGGGAAACGGCGTTGCCTTGAGCGTTTGGGAGAAAAGGAGAGGGAAAGGAATGTACGTTGGAATTGTTATGCCAAGAGGTGTCTTTGCCTTTCTCTCTCCTCCCTTTTATACCTTCCCCCATCCACGGGCCCTATTCCCGTGGGCCGGCCTTTTTGGGCCCAACTTGGGCTGACGGGCCAACTTAGGCCCATCAATCAATAAGAAATCCATCACTCCCACTCGCACATGGTGGTCCAAAACCAACATGGGCGGACATGCCCACTCAACCCCATCAGAGAAAAATTCATCATAGACTCTCACTCAACATGGTGGGCCGAACAAAATCCTCTTTTCCTCTCTTCAACATTCATATCGGTGAATAATCCGTGCGACCAGCATACTTTGAGAGCTCGTTGCCATACATCTGTTAGGAATATATAGCAGTTCATAATGGGCATTACATCTTGAGTAGATTTAGTATGCAGTACCCTAGATCGATCGATCACATTTATATCTCTTTTGATCTCTTTTAAACAATGATATATTTATTGTATTCACAACTATGATTATTACAAAGACAGTCATAATTGGTTAACCGGTGAATACAAAACTACAATGTGATTCTCCAAAATCGATCTTCCTCTTTCCTTCAAACTCTCAATTTCAGTTCAGCTTACTTTTCTAAAAATGCCCAATTAGATCGAATCACTCATGATCATTGGCAACATCCTAAGATAGCAAACACTAAATAGAAACCTTGAGAATAAGTAAGAGTCATGAGGGGACTAAAAAATTGAGGAACTCTTTTCCTCAAGAGTCTCACACGACATAAAAGTTGAGATCAAACTTTTGCCACTCTTATTGGTCGTCTCATGCATACGTAGTATGAAATACGTATTACGGTATTAACTCATTTCCCATGGAGCGTATGTCTACACTTTCAATACCGTACAGATGATAGTTCAGACATACCCAATGTCTAACTTGAGTTCACGTATCTACTCATTCACAAAATTCATTAGAACTTACATTTGGCATTTTAGACAGATATAGTAAAATATGTATGGTATTTTACTTTCGGACATAATAAGTATTATGTCCTCATCTTAACACTCAGTTAAGGCGACATACGTGTTTTAAGCTTGAGCTCTCGATTATCACATAGATAATAAACTTAAAAACATTCTCATCTCTATTTATCACACAGTAAATAGAGGCGATTACCCGTGTGAGTGGGCTAATCTTATATCTGTCCGACATACTTTCTCAACTTAAAATAATGCACTAAGCATTAAGATTCATAATGATCAAAACAAATATTCATAGGCATTAATGATGAAAACACGAATTCATCAAATGTGAACACTTAGGGAAATTACAATATTCAGTACATCAGCCTCTACGCAATCCTAGAGATTTCATATGGCCACAAAACACATCTCTGGGTATTGGCTTTGTCATAGGATCTGCTACCATTCTATGCGTAGTATGTACTCTAAGTTCACGTCCTTTCGTGCAACCATATCCTTTACAAAATTATACTTGGTATCTATATGTTTGGTCTTGTCATGATATTTGGATCTTTGGTGTACACTTTTGCTGCTTGGCTATCACAATTAACAAATAACAAATTTGCAGCACTTCCAATAATACCTAAATGATCCAATAATCTCTTAAGCCAAACACCTTCTTATACTGTTGCTGATAATTCCACGAACTCATTTTCCATCGTGGATAAGGCTATACTCTTTTGTTTCTTACTGCTCCAACATATGGTGCCATTATTCGGTAAGAAAACAAACCAGAGGTAGATTTCCTTTCATTTAAATCTCCTCCCCAATCAACATTAGAATAGCCTTAGAGTCGCAGATCCTTTCCTTTATAACTTATCGTATAATTAGCAGTCCCCTTTAGATACCTCAGTATTCTCTTAACGGCTTTCCAATGTGCTTGACTTGGATTGGATTGGCAACTACTCACCATTCTAACTGCAAAACATATGTCAGGTCTTGTACACATCATAGCGTACATAAAGCTTCTAACAGCACTAGCATAAGGAACATATTTCGTTTGTTCCTTCTCTTGTGGAGTCCTTAGACACAGACTATGGCTCAATCCTTCACCTTTTTGCAATAGGAGTGTCTATGGGTTTATAATCTGGCATACGAAATCATTCAAGAATCTTATTTATATATGATTCTTGCGAAAGAGACAACGATCTCTTCAAACGATCTCTTGAAATCTTAACTCCAAAAGTGTATGCAACATCACCCGTGTCTTTCATCTCAAAATTGGAAGACAACCAACTTTTGACAGGATTGACAAACTCCATATTACTTCTGGCAATTAGTATATCATCAACATATAATGATATGATCACAAATTGATCATTGAATATTTTGATATATACACAATGATCATTATCTATCATTGTAAAGTCATATGCCATTATGGCATTATGAAAACGTATATATCATTATCTTGAATTTGTTTAAGGCCATATATCGACCCCCAAAGTCGACATACCTTTTCTTCTTGGCCTTTCACTATGAAACCAGCAGGTTGTTCCATATATGTTCCTTCCTCTAATTCTCCATTGAAGAAAGCAGTCTTTACATCCATTTAATGTAACTCAAGATCCATATTAACCACTATTGCCAAAATAATGCGAATCAAGGTAAATCTCACTATAGGAGAAAATGTATCTTCATAATCAATTTCTTCCTGTTGATTATACCCCTTCGTCACAAGGCAAGCCTTATGCCTTTCTATCGAGCCATCAGCCTTTCGCTTTGTTTTGAGAACCCAGTTGTTCCCAATAGCTCTGCGTCCTTTTGGAAAATCAACCAGTTCCCAAACATGGTTTTACTTCACTAACTCAATTTCCTCTTTCATTGCATGAATCCATTTTTCCTTATTAGGGCAATTCAGAGCCTCATTGATATTTCTTGGCTCATCCTCATCTTGTGGAGCAACCATAAAAGTTTCCCTTTCAATGTCAAAACGTCGACGGAGAATACTTTGGCGACTTGTTCACCGTATGGGAGATTGTACACTTAGCACATCATTCCCCATCATGCTCCCACTTGGATTAGGTAATGATGATGTTGTCACATCAGGTGGTTGCAATTGAGAATGAGTTGAATTCAATTCATCACATCTCATATTACTCCCACTTGGACGAACTCTACTGACATCATTATCTTGATCCAAGGTTTCAAATAGGGAACAATCTTCCCTTATTTCGCCCTTCTTAGGAAATTCATCCACTAAGGATGTGACATCCCGTGATTCAAATTCAGTTATACTCCCACTTTCCTACTCACCTATGAACACATACCCTTTCGAGTGTTCGCAGTATCTCATGAAAATACTCTTATTTCCTTTGGGACTCAATTTCCCAAAATTGTGAGAGGACTCATGAGTATAGTCAGCACAACCCAATGGCTTAAGAAAACTTAAGTCCGATTTTCTAACTATCCATAACTCATATGAAGTGGAAATAATTGATTTGGAAGGCATCCGGTTAAGTATATTGGTAGCAGTTAACAACGCATCACTCCAAAGAGTGATAGGTAAGTTAGCATGCACCATCGACCAAAAAAAAAAAAAAAAGTTAGCATGCACCATCTTAGACCTAACCATTTCCAGTGGGGTTCAGTTTCTTCTTTCCACAACACCATTTTGTTGAGGAGTATATGGAATAGACAACTATCTTTATATTCCTTTTTCATCACATAATTTTCTGAACTTATTAGATAAATATTCTCAACCTCGATCGGATCTAAATACCTTTATTTTCTTGTCTAATTGATTTTCTACCAGGTTCATAAACCTTTTGAAACAACTTATTGCTTCAGACTTATGAGAAATCAAATAGACATATCCGAATCGGGTATAATCATCAATAAAGGTGATGAAATAAATAGCCACATGCCTTCCTCTCACATTCATTGGACCACAAACATCAGAATGGATTAAATGCATAGGAAATTCAGCTCTTTTATCATTTTCTAAATGGTTTCCTTGTCATTTTCCCTACTAGGCAATGCTCCATATGGGCAAATCGACTTTTTCAATGTCACCTAACAAGCCCTCTTTAGCTAGTCTTTTCATACGTTGTTAGCCCATATGACCAAGTCTAGCATGCCACCATATTCACATCATTATGATATAAGGTAGAAGACGTGAAATAAGGGAATAACATATTGACATCATCACAGTCAATATTTAGTACAATAAAACCATTCAGTAAGTGACCATAACCATAATAGTTTGTATCTAAACACAAATCTACACATTTATTATGGAAGTTCATACCAAAACCAAGCGTAACCAACATTAAGACAGACACAAAATTTCGACGAATCTCCGGAGCATATAGAACATTAAGGTGCGTCCACCACTCATGTTCAATTGGCAGGTGCCAATTCCTTTACTTCAGCTCTGGAGTTGTTTCCCATATGGATCCACTTAGTTCCAGTTGGTACTTGTCGGAATTCCACGAAGGATTCTCTATCCTTCCCTCCATGAGTCTGTCGCTCCAATCTACAGTCCACAAAGGATTGGATTCAGCCAATAATATTGAACTTGACACATAAGCAAAGTTCTCAAATGTATAAGAGGTGTTGACTTTTTTGACTCACAACAGTTGCAAGCATAGTGACATTTCTTGTCATAATTGTAACACCTCACCCTTGACATTTTCTTCACTTGATGACGTTTTCCTCTCTTGTGTTGGTTAACTCTTGATTTCTTACAATAAGGACTTGATCCTTTGCATTTCCACATATTGAACGAATCAATACGTTTGCGCTTAGAGCACAAAGCCCTTTCTGAGCTAGAACCAACATTGCAAATGTCTATTTTCGGCTCAAATACCGTTAGGCGGTCCTCTTCTAGCTCAAGGTGGCGCATGGCATCCTTAAGATCTTCCATAACATGATCAAGAGCTTCTAGTGCTTCTTGCTTTTCCAGCACATATTGAATCTTCTTATTCAATATTTCACAATTGTTACCGTTCATATCAGCAATCACGTTCTTAGTTGCTGAACCATCATTCTGAACACATCAGACATCCATGCACGAATAATTAATGCCTATCATTTATGCATCCCTATTTGCATAGACCCATCATATTAATAAATAATTTCAAGTAAGGCTTCAGAATCAAAAGGTCACTATGTTTCCAATCATTCTCCAAAAATCCTAACTTAAAATTATCATTAATATAATTATCTTATGCAAAATCAATTCTATGAAGCTACAAAAGCTTCTAAAACCTACTGAGATAATTACCCTGACAACCAGCAATACAGAAAGCAACAATATCTAACATCCAATAAAAATAACAATGCTTTCACATGATATGACTAACATATCAGTTGTTACATCAACAACAATCAGGTAGTAAACATTACATAATTAATCAAAGAAATAAATAGGGAATGTCCCTTCTAATCTATCAATCAAAACATCTGAGAAAAAACTGAAGGCACATTTGCCAACCATGGAAAAACTTTTGGAGAGCTTTCATGTCGCCACCAAGGCGCATTCACTCGGCGCAATGTGGCGCTCAATCTAAGGGTTGAAGTTTTGGCCAACTCAATCCTATAGTGCTCTCTTACAAAAGTTTCCACCAGCCTCCTATAACCCGGGACCACGTTGACCTCCCATAGCCGATCCAACACTGCTTACCATTCAGGTGGAAGAGTGTTTATCAAAGCCGGCACATTCTCAAAATCCGGCATAAGATAACCATTCCAGATGATTTCATGTATCATCTGATTGACCCTGACCACATGTGATACTAAATCGCCATCATGCCACCGACAATTAGCTAATTCTGACATCAGCCTTTTAAGTCTTGCATTTCCCTCGTCCATTCTCGGGATTGCAGGTATCCTTGCATAACGCATCATAGTTCCTGCAACAAATGCAGAACTAAAAATGGATTACTCATAATCTATAATTTACATAAGGGAAAATACATAATTTTCCAAAATTCATGCAACAAATGCACAATTAAAAATGGATTACTTATAACCCACATAGGCATGACTAAAAAAAGAAACAAATTCCTTTTTATTTTTTTTCGGGTCAACGGTCAATGGTCGGTCAACGTGTCGGGTCAACGGGCGCGCGGGTTGGAGGACCGGTCGGACTGGACGGACCAGTTGAGCCGGTCGGACCGCTCGCGCGGACCGACCGCACGTGCCTCGCGCGTGCGAGGAATGACGTCACGCAGACGTCATCGGCACGTGCCGGGCGCTTGATTGAGTCAGCGAGTCGGGTCGGGTCGCCGGTCGAGTCGGGTCGCCCGCCGGTGACCGCCCAGCGAAACTTCGTCGGCGATGACGTCATCGCGTGACGTCATCCGAGCGGTTACCGACCGTTGGATGACGTCACGATGACGTCATCGCGTGACGTCAGCACGCGTCGATCCGCGGACCGGCGCGTGCCGGTTCGCCCGCCGGCGGCATACACGCGCCGGTTTGCCGACCGGCGCGTGTGCCGCACGCGCTTGGCGATCCAGCGCCTCCAGGTGCATCGCGCCCACGCGCAGCGCCTTCCGGCCGCGCGTGTGGGCGCGTGCGGCATCGTACGGTGGCGTACGACATGTCGCTGGACTCGTCACGACGTCGCCTTTCTCCTTATGCCTTCAGAATTTTATTTCAACTTACGAAAACTCAGAAAAATGGCCAAAAAGCGCTCGGGTGTCGGGATTTCTGGCCCCGATCCGTACGGCCAAATTTCTTTCGCCAAAAATCAATCAAAAAACATCAAATTGATCGGGAAAACGTGAACTAGGGCTCTGATACCAATGTTGGGAATAACGGATCCCCAAAAACCGGGTTCGACACTAAATCGAACCCCTAAATCAATGCGGAAGCGAAACTCGGGAAATTCACGTATCACCGATCGTAAAGCACACCACGGATTCGAGCGTACCTTGTTAGCCACAGATTAAACACCAATGATGAAGACAAAGGAAGAAATTCTGATTCGATGATGTCAAGTTGCCTTGAAAAGGGAAACGGCGTCGCCTTGAGCGTTTAGGAGAAAAGGAGAGGGAAAGGAACGTACGTTGGAATTGTTATGCCAAGAGGTGTCTTTGCCTTTCTCTCTCCTCCCTTTTATAACTTCCCCCATCCACGGGCCCTATTCCCGTGGGCCAGCCTTTTTGGGCCCAACTTGGGCGGACGGGCCAACTTAGGCCCATCAATCAATAAGAAATCCATCAGTATGATAACAACACCAACCAGAATGGCCACGGCAATGATTATCATTGTAGATTTATTGTTTTGCCTACATATGTGCAACCATCTTATAGGAGTGCAGGATATGAAGAAATTTGAATTGCTAATTTGCTACTACAGGTAGGAGCAAAGTTAAAAACGGTATAAATTCATTTAAATGCGTGCTTCTACTATATATTTCCACTCGAATCAAGTTCTTTAAATTCTTCAGCCATGAGATGTTGTCTTGTTGAAAAAGGTCCTGCTTGAAAAGTAAATGTCTAGAAGAATTATGTTGTCCTCCATAGTCTGTCCATCTCACAACATCTTTTTCCTTTTTCTAATTCTTATATTAAAGGAATGCACCAATTCTCAATTTGGTATTAGCCACTAAATCTGACTAAAAAAAGCGAGCCTGAAAGGCTAAACACTTGAGTCCAGAGTCCACTATCAACGGCTTTCGTGTGAAAGTTCTCTAAATAATCTAATCTCAGCAGTGATGTCAGAATCCATAATGTTTAACAGGTGTAAGAATGAGATAATTGCCCGGTCTACAGAGGAAATTTTGCACCTAACATGTGCCATATCTTGATTTCATTGGACGGAAGATTTGAATGAAGCATTGAAGGTAGATAAACAGAAATGGGAACACACTTGTGCGGAATCATCAGAGAAAGACATTGCCATTTTCTTTGTCTTATTGGGAAGAGTGAAAGAATGTACTCTTATCAATAAAAAAACCCGGTCTGGGTGTTACGGCTTTTTAAAAAGTCAACAAAACCATTGATGCCCTTTTTTTCTTCTTTTCCTTTTCTCTCCCATTTGTATTTTCCTTTGCTTCTTCCTCAGTTCCTCGTTAGTATCACCGCCCTCCTCCTATTGTGATAGAGAGGCGAGCTCAGGGAAGGATGGGCCGATCCAATGGGCAAGCAATTGCCGCTAGTGGCGAGGCATGACAATGAGGTGAGGGGTGTGTGAGCCACGGTGGAGGTGGGGAGAGATGGGGATCTAAGATTTTGTGTTGATTCGCTGCATTCATTGATCGAAAATACTTTGGAAGATAAAATGACACCTTTTGAAATCTAGTACGCAAAATTGTAAATACACTTTGGATGTTGGCCTATGCTCACACCTTATTGGATTCGCCGAATATTGTGAATAAATTGCTGTTGGTTAAGCCATCAATACCCAGGTGGGGGAAAGAGAAGAAGATGAACGGTGAGGATGATCGCCTTTTTGGCCTTGTGCAGGGTCACTGACAAGGTCAATTGCGTGATTTGCATTCTTTTGTTGAGTGGGGAGACTTGGCCAACAAAAGTCAAGATAACTGTGGCTCCAATAATATTCCAGTTTAAAGTGATGGCGATGGCGATGGAGAGCACTTTGGACTTGGTTCATATGTACTCATTACCTTAGGAACTACACGAAATGTATTGGTACCAATTGGACAAGTCTGTTGACCTCATACAACTCCTTGTAGGCCATGGCTAAAATCTCCGATGGAGGGAGATATTAATGCATTTGCATGTGTATAAGTGATTTGCACGAAAATTTGCCAAACAACTTTCATGGGTCGTCGCCTCCCGATGCCAATGGAAACACTTGCAACATCAATTAAGGATGTGAACTAGTCTGTTCAGCTCGGAAAAGGACGTAATGATAAATTATTATGAAATGTTACGATATTTTTACCTCACAATTAGCACGAAATGACTAAACACTCATGTGCAGGTTTCAGATTGTCCGCTCTGAGTGACATAGAATTACTTCATCATAGAGTAGCTCCCACTCATTTGCGATTATTTTCTAAGTATATAGTAATTCGTAGACCAGGGTGGCAATGGTGTAATTTAGGTGAATGACCCAGCGTAGTGTAGATGATCCCCTGGAGAGAGTAATAAATTTTAACTGAGAAAAGGAAAGGTTGCAACCAAGCAGCCCATTTTAAAAGGCTCGGGGCATTCCGATATGCAGACATAATTCGGATTCTCTAGTGAAACACCAAAGAAAACACGACGACGCAGAAAGAAACAAAGGCATACATAAACGGATATGCCCTTTTTTCAGAGAATTGTGGCCGCCATTATCGGTCTTCATTGCATATGGCAGATTGGGAGAGACATGCCAGACGAGACTGTGGTGCAGCAAATATGCAGCAGAGACAAAAACGACGAGGGAGATAGTTACTGTTTTTATTTATACGGAATCCTGAGAGATTTTCACATCACCGCCGCCGGATCTGGGTATAACTATTATGGACATAATAGAGCTTTCCATATCCTGTGCTATGGTCATGCGGCTTGCAATGATGCCCTTGCAACATCATGCTCACGACGTGCTCCTAACGAATGCTTAGGAATTGGGGCTCACCTCCATCTCGAAGATTGTGGAATGAGATAAGAGGTGTACATGATTAAACTCTTCCCTCTCTTAAAAAAATTGCTCTGTGTGTGGTTATTACCATATGAGAATCCTCCAATCTTCACGGTATTACTATTAGAAACTTTGTGAAGACCTAAAGCGACATGATAATGTCAGTGTAAGGAACGTACAATTAAAACCTCATACAAAAACGTTCGGAAACTAAAAGCATACTATATTTCGTTAAATGAATAAAGGCGATATATTCTTGCAAATCCAAGAATTTATTATTGCTCCATCATCAGAATTTATTGAGTACATGATTAAACTCTTGCTACATAAAACCAAGGATCACAACATTAGAAAGGCATGCTATTCTTTCATCACACAACACCTCCACTACATGAGCCGACTTGCTTCATCGTTTTCCCTTCAGTATCTTCCAAAAATCATGCTATTCCTGGAGTTCCCTAAACTTGCTAACACTACTAGATAATCGATAGGTGATGGGCAAAACTGTACGCGCAAGTCAAAATTGGTCCTAGGCTCTCATTAGTGACGACTCATAGACCATCGGCTACCGTCGGTGAAGGTTTCTTGAAACCTGTCGCCAAAATTTTTAGGGACAGCTTTAATTCCCTGTCCCCGAATGATAACAATGATACACTCATCCTGTCAAGTCCATGATGAGAAGATTGATAGAGTTAATAATTTAAATACCGTAACAACTAACTGAAAAGATACACCAATCAATCAAAGAAATAAGAAGACAAACAAATTTGTAAATATTAGAATAATGGAAAACATATAGATGTCACATAGTCATATATGTAGCGACCCAAATCCGAGAAACCTTTCATGGCAAGACATCTCTGAATGTTGAATGAGTAGCATGGAAAGAAGTAGATGGTCTATAATCAACACCGTCAAAGGAATTCCCAACGTTAAGATTAGCAACTTCTTTAACTTTGGAAAGAAAATTAGATATCTACAAGAGGAGAATAGAAGTCCGTTGAAACAGTGACGAAAACAATATAGCAACCTCTTTGAAATTGTCTGATTGAAAAGAAATAATGAAAATTACTTATAATGTTTGAAAGACAAGGGCTGTAACCTTGGAGTAAATGTTAGTTTCTTACTTTATAAAATTAAGAAGGGTATCTTTGGAAATGAAAAGCGGAGGAACACTTTACTCTTTCTAATGGTAACTTACTTTCCAGAAGAGCGAAAAAAAAAAGCGTAATTCTGAGCACAGAATATCAGACACAACCGGAACAAATTTGTCCATGATTTCACAAGAGAAAGTACGTTGACGATACAAATAGATAATCTTTGTCTCGGGCTATACTACGAGAAAGAATATAAAGACTCAAATTACTTTGATTTATTAACAACACCGGAACCCAACTAGTTTCAATGGTAAAGAAATGTGTAGTCTACTAGGTCACCTAACAAACACTTGAATTCGATTATTTAGTCTACACAAGAGAAGTAGTTGGATTGAGTCATATAGAAGCACAATATTGTACAAATGCACTAAATTACAAAGGATCAGCGTATGATTTAGCCTTGAATAGTAACAAAGTCTTAGACGAATCATAATAATATGAATAGACTCTTCTTTTAGAACTCCAGCCTCCAGAGCAATTAAAATCTTATTATGTAATTACATAGATTTTTGCTTATTGTTAATAAATAATCTTGGTGGAAAGCCAAGCAGTCTCGAGAAGGCCATCCACAAAGAAAGATTACACTCACACCACCATTCACCGGGGGTAGAATTCGTAATCGACATACCACCGGACGAGGAAGGCATAGTATTGCTAGTGGATTGGTCTGATTGAAGCTCTTTCATTGGGATGCTTAGCCCTTGGGATCGACTTCGGACAAAGAAGGCTGGATGTCGAGGCGATGGCGGGTTAAAGTAATTGCTACTAAGCATGAGAACTACAGTTGCCATGGTGGGTCTAATAGCCGGATCTTCCTGGATGCATAGTAAGCAAATGTGCAGGCATCGAAGTACTTCATCTTCTGAATATGAATCCATGATAGCCACGTCCAACACTTTCAAGGGTGTGCCATCTCTCCATTGATTCCATGCCTACAAGAATAATTCCAGAAAATCTTCACAAAATTGCAGCATTAATTCAACGACTCATCATGCAAGACATCTCAATCTTGCAAAAGATCATATGTGGCTAAAAAATTGAATGGGAAGTGTTTCCATAGGCTAAATGATTAAGTTTTTACGAAGGAATTTCAGTTTCACTTTACTAAAATTACAAGGAGTGCAGTGTAAAGAGTACCCCAGTTAAACTTACATAACTAGCAAGGTATTCACCCCCATCCAATTGGTGGTAGAAGTTATTTTTCTTGCCGCAAATGATCTCTAAAAGTAGTATGCCGAAACTATAAACATCAGATTTAACCGAGAACTCTCCATGCATTGCATACTCTGGAGACATGTAACCACTGCAAAATTGAACATTAGCCATAAGTATATTGCAGAAATAGATAAAATGAGCAAGAATGGCATCCAATTACAAAGTCATCCATTCTAAAACTTAAGACTTACAAAGTCCCCACAATTTTATTTGTGCTAGCCTGAGTTTGATCACCTCCAAAAATCCTTGCCATGCCAAAATCCGAAATCTTTGGGTTCATTTCACCGTCTAACAAGATATTGCTACATTTTAAGTCACGATGGATGATTCGGAGACGAGAATCTTCATGTAGGTAGAGCAATCCTCGAGCAATCCCAGATATTATTTTATATCGTAATGGCCAATTCAATTGACCGCTTTTTGGGGATCTGCATCATTGCACCCAAATTCATTATGTGCTAGCATGTGTCACCTATCGAAAACTCAAAGCGAATATATTTACTCTCATCAATCAAAGGTAGCTTAATAAAAAAAATTATAATCAGTTGAAAGAACATAAAACCTTTTAATTTATGGTTTCTAGAGCTAGTGAAAGTTCGAACATTTGCTGTCAAGCAAACTATGCATTCTTAAGATAAGAAAGATTAAGTTGCAACATACCAAATAAGAAGAAATCAAGGCTTTTATTTGGCACAAACTCGTACGCTAGTAGCTTTTCGCTTCCCTCCAAGCAAAATCCAAGCAATCGTACAAGATTTCTGTGTTGAAGCTTTGCAACTAATAGAACTTCATTCTTGAATTCCTCATCACCCTGTCTTGAGCTTTGTGATAGCCTCTTTACCGCGGTTTGTTGTCCATTAGGAAGTATACCCTAAAGTGTTTTGTATTTATCATTTAATTTCGTATAACCACTCCTTAAAAAATAACATAAAAAAGTGATACATTTTTCTTTTTTTCTTTTTTTTTGGCACTATCATGTTCAATTCATATATAAAGAATTCTTGATTGTTTCTAACTAATATGTAATACCTACCTGGAAAACTTCACCAAATCCACCTTCACCCAACTTGTTTTCGGGAGAGAAATCATTTGTCGCACCTTGTATTGTAGTGAAGTCAAATTGCAAAGACTCCACAGTGGTAAGTTTGCTTGCACCTACATAAAAAAAAAAAAAGGCAGTTTGTTTGTCAATTATATTGACATTGGCTCCTAGTGGTGTTTATATGACTACTGGTGCTCGGGAACGTTCGCACAATGTAGACCACTGGATTAGATAGGTATGATTGTCCCACTAACCCAAAGAAATCTTCCCTCTCTTGACTAGTCATAAAATAAAAATAAAAATCATGAATGCTATAGGAAACAAAGTAATCAAATTAATCTTTTATCATGATCGCTTTTTCATGCTCAGGGTGGTGTTAGATCTACTAATTGCAGTGTAGATGCTACCTATGCTACCTATGGTTGGATTGATAATGGTGAATTTATATCACTCTAACATACCTCATGGCATTCTAATGGGATCTTGTTGGATGTATACTCAAGGAGAGTAGTTTATAATTTTAATCTTCTAATGGCAGCTGATATAATTCATAACTCTAAATGGAAATAGCCTATGGAATGTCGAAGACTTGATATCAATCTAGGTAGCTGTTTGTATTGGGTGGTTTTGGGCTTTTTTCACTCCAAAAGCTAGCTGAAGTGTAAAGTTTTTTCTTATGCTTATAAACCAACTACTAACCCATTTTGCAACAAATGTGGGACAACCTCAATAATCTCCCCTTAGACACCAGGCCTGAGTCAAAGCTACGATAAATTGTAAACCCGTGTGAATATTAGATCTAGACTTGTTGGCAACCTATACTCTGATACCAATGTTAGGTGGTCTTAGGCCTCTCTCGTCCCAAAAACTATCTCAAGGTTTTTCCTTATATTTATCAATCGACTACTAGCCGCTACCGCAACAAATGTGAGATAACTTTAATAATCTCCTCCTAATACATCAAGTCTAGATTGAAGCCGCAATAACTCGTAATTTTCTTGTATGATCGTTGGGTTTGGACTCATTGGCAACCTAGGCTCTTATACTAGTGTTGGGTGGTCCTGGTCTTCCCTCACCCTAAAAGCTAGCTTAAAGAATGGAACTTTCCCTTACACTTATATACTGACCAATAGCTCTTTTCATGACCAATGTGAGACAACCTCAACAATCTCCCCCTTACACAAGAAGTCTTTGGTCAAAGTCACGACAACCCATAACGCTTTTGTGTGACTATTGGGTGTAGACATGTTGGCAACATGGATTCTAATACTAGTGGTGGAAAAATCTTAGGTTACTCTCACCCAAAGCTAGCTTAAAGGGTGAGGTTTTCCTTCACACTTAAAAATCAACCATGAGCCCCTTCCACAACCGATGTGTGACAACCTCAACAATCTCCCCCTTACATATTGAGCCTGTGTCAAAGCCACAACAATCATAACTCTCCCGTGTGATTGTTGATTCCACACTTGTTGGCAACTCAGACTTTAATACCAATATTAGGTGATCTTGGTCTTCTCTCATCTCAAAAGTTAGTTTAAAAGATGAGACTTTTCCTTACACCTATAAATTGATTACTAGCCCCAATCACAATAAACGTGGGACAACCTCAACAATCTCTTCCTCACATATTGGGCCTAGGTCGAAGCTACAACAACCCGTAACTTTCCCATGTAACTATTTTGTCCAGACTTGTTGGCAACCTAAACTCTTATATTAGTGTTGCGTGGTCTTTGGACTCTCTCACCCTAAACTAGCTCAATGGGTGAGACTTTCCCTCATACTTATTAACTGACCATTAGCCCCTTCCATGAAAAATGTGGGACAACCTCAACAATCTTTCTCTCGCACATTGATTCTAGCTCAAAGCCACAATAACTCGTAACTCTCTCATGCGAATGTTGGATCCAAACTTAATTGCTAACCTAAGCTTTGTTACCAATGTTAGGTGGTCTTGGATTTCTCTCAAAAGGTGAGACTTTTCCTCACACTTATATACCGACCACTAGTTCCCTCAACAACTATGTAAGACAACCTCAACAAATTGCGGTAAGATTTTTTCCACATCTTCTTTGTAACACCATGATACTAGCACTGTTGCTTCTAGTGACATTCTTGCTTCTGCTTTAGCTAGGGAGATTGTCAGGAAAAGTAGTGCAAGATAACATTGAGATTAGATCCCATTTGTTTGGCCATACAAGATAAGCTACCTATATTTCTAAGAATTGACAGAGAATCATCTAATCATGGCCAGACTCTATTTTTTGTGTCATGAAAACACTGGTATTAGATCCCATTTGTTCTTTGGATGTAGTTTCTCTAAGCAAGTTTGGAAGAGTGCCCTTTAGCTTTGTTGTATTAATAATGATATTGGTTATTGAGAGTTTGAATTGTTTTGATGCAGCAGCCTATGAAAGGGAGAAATTTTCATCGTGTTCAGTGAAATTTTTGTAGAATTGCTGCGCTATTTCATCTAGAAGGCTAGAACAGAGCTGTGACTTTCCTAAACTACTCATTCTATTGATAGCACTATAATTGCTGGTGGAGTCAATTACACTTCGAAGGTTGGAAGTGCATGAAGAAGAAGAATTGGAATCCTCCATTTATGGAATACTATCTCTTGAATCTTGATTGTTGTTGATTGTTTTTTGGTGGTGGTTGCTGTATATAGGGGTGATCAAAACTAGGATGAGTCGGTTCCCAATCTAGATCGAAACCAAATCGGTTGGTTCCAAACCAACTTGTTCCATCAGCTCATTTTTATATTTTGGGTAATAATTAGGTTTATTATTTAAAAAAAGAAAATTTGCATTCTTTTATTACAAAACTTGTCATGTTTAAGTGGTCACGTGGTTACTTTCCATATCGAGGACATATTTAAGTTGGAGGTACCAGCTCGAAACCAAACGAACATGGATTGGGTCGGTTCCCAAGTTGGAATAGATCCAATGCTCATTCCCAGTTGTATAGCAGCAGTTATAGGAGTTCCTGATATATATGTTTGCTGCGGTATATCTCGTACTAAAGTCAATATGGGGTTTTGGGGGAACTAGTCTTGAACTCTTCTTGGTCGATGGACAAGCTCTATCGTTTATTGACCAAAAACATTCTATTGGTTAAGATTTCTTGGCATGGTTTTCCAGATCAAATCTTGAAAATGAGGAACCTTGAATTGCACCAAACTTATTCACATATTTGATGTTGATACCTCTCTATCAAGTATGATCCTCGTTCTTTTACTTAAAATACATGTATGTCCATGATTTTGAATAAAACTTCTGTTTATTTCACGTTTGCTGAACTTACGGAAAAGCATTCGTTTTGTGGGGTGATCCACATTGTAAAAGTATAATACTAGGGTAAAGTATTTTAATTTTGAATTTGTTTCATATCTTTTTTCAGGTCAATTAATGATGTAACATGTCTGGAATCATTTTATGGTTAAAATATGGCTAATTTTGTTTCATATTTATAGAAATCAAATAGTATTCTTGTGATTTTTCATTTGATAACACGAACTGGTGACAAATTAAATTACTACATTTGATAGGTCTATAGAATCTGTAAGTAGTCCTACTATAATACGTGAGTTGTTCTTTTTTAAATCTACTTGCTGTAAAATCATAATACCATTATTTTACAATTTTATTAGTGACACGAGAACTTTAGGTAAGGGAAGCGACAATATGTACCGGTGCGTATCCTAAATCATATTATTTCTGCCCCATGTATCAAATGCAGGCATTGAGAAATAAGGAAAACTACGATATTTAGGCATTGAGAAATACAAATTCGATGTTTTTAAAGCTTGTAACAAGGATGAGCTCGACTTATTTGACTTGGCAGGGCTTGCCAGACCAGCTTGAGTTATGAAAGAAGGGGTTAAGTAAAATGTTGAGCCAACATTTCACTGCTATAGTAGCTTAAATTAACTTTATGGAGTCGTCTCATCCAATTCTAAGGTATTACAATTGTAAAGTTTGTACTACCAAATTCACAAGTTACTGTTATGTCAAATGGACTCTTAATCTGTATGATTAGTATTTTTGAGTCCTTATGAATAATAATGAAGTTTTATGATATAGATCCTTCAGGAAAAAATAAAGGCTAATGGTCAATTTACCGCTTATTCCTTCAACGGCTTCATTCGTCTTCTTTCCTTTTCTTCGAAGGAAACAAGAAGTGAGAAAAAGAAGTACCAAAGCACCTCCAACAGGAACAGTAATGGCCACAGCTATCACGGCCGATTTGTTGCTTTTTCCTGCTTTGTCGCTTTTGCCTGCACATGACGCATTACTTGTACAAGACAATTATAGGAGCTTTTTAAATGTTATCCAAATTATTTATCTTCGTGAAACAAATGTATTCTTAAATATTTCCTATATTGTTTTACACGCTCTAAGATAAAGTATCTCATCAATAGCAAAATAAAACCACTAGATATAGTAAATAGAGACGAGACATTATTTTGGACAAATCAAATGCCAATTAAGAATGCACCACAAAAGTGAGTCTTTGAGAGAAAACTGACAGAGAATGGGCAGGTTGCTATAAGATCAATGATGCAAAAGAGGCTAATTTTCATCCTTTAAATAGCAATACGATTAAATTTTGAAGGAAATCCACGGTAGAAAAGTAAGTAAAATAAACCATTGAAGGCGATATTGTCTATTTAGCAAACATGAGTGGATTTAGTCATGTAGATCGTAGATATAGCCTCATCCTTTCTAAATTCAGCAAGACTTCCAATCACAAGTTATTGTCATTTGATTTTTATCCTTTCCCAAAGCATCTTGTGAAGATAAAATTAAAGTTGAGCCTATAGTGCCATTAAGCAAAACCAAGGCAAATTTCTCGTATTCAGATCTGAAGATTAACATTGACAAGCTTCAAATTGACAAAGCACACGATGCAATAGCCGACTAATGGCTAACAAAGCCATCGGCAACTTTTCAGTTTGCAAGGTCACAGAAGGATAGGCTCGACTTAAAACCCAAATTAATATCAATTCCATATGTTTACTCCAAATTAATTTGTGCCTCATAAAAATATTTAGTGAAAATGGACCAGCTCAATTTAGTGAGTAGAAGTTTCTGTTCAATTTTTTGGAATTAGAGTTCCAAGTCTAATAGACGTGGCCTAAAAGGAGTGGAAAAGAGGCAAAAGAAAAGTTCGATATACCTTCAGGTGTTGTAACCGGAGGAAGAGGGCCTTCGGGTGTTGTTACCGGAGGAGGAGGTGGGGCCAGCAGGGCGGAGGCATTATAGAAGGGGTACAACTCGAACCTCACGTTGCAGCTAGGAGTAAATAGCCTCCCTCCTTGCTGCCCCTCGGGAAGACCCGGAATCACCGACCGGAGACACGTGTTACAGTTCCACTTCGACAAGTCCGGCGTGCACTGCGCAAACGTGTACAGCTCCTGCAGGCTCGTGAAATTGGCCGTAGCGACTGCGACTTTCTTCCGAGAGTCGCCGTCCGAAGCGTTCCAGGCAGCATCTGTGATGGTGTTACCGAGCACTTGCACGAACTCGGCCGGGTTACTGATGTTCCCGGTGTTGTATATCGTAAAAGCAGGCGTCTCTTCCATGACAGAGAAGATGGACTCGTTCGAGTACCTCAACATGCACTCATCGTACCAGATCACGGAGACTCGCTGGTTGGGGCATCTCTGGAGGATATCCTGTTTTCCAGTGGCGACGCAGTCGCTGCACGTGGAGGTGTTGACGTCGCCACGACAGAGGAAGAGCCCATAGGCCTGGTCAGGAGGGTTTTGACCGGCAGTGGCGCTGGCAAAGCCAAAGGTGCTGTTGGTGGCGGCGGAGGAGGGGGAAGAGAGGAGGGTGTCGAGGTTGGATCGGTAGGTGGAATTGGGAGTGAAGAGGGTGGAGTTGCAGTACTTCCATAGATATGTAGGTGCCGACTCAGAACTTCGAGTATAAACACTGAGAAAGTTGAGGAAGAAGAAAAGAGAGATGGAGACGGTGAAGCAAGACTTCATGGTTGGTTTGATGGAGACGGAGGGCGTCGAGGTCAGAGCTCCGGCGAAGGTCTGGCGAGGGGAATTGGCGGCGGGCAGACTGGCGGGTAGAGGCGTCACAGCCGAAGCTGGGTAGAGGGGCAGGTCGTCGGAAGGAGATGCGAGTGCGGTTGGTCGTCACTCGGGCGTGTGGGAGCTTGGATCTGGGCCTGGCGTCGCGGGTCAGCAGCAAGTTAGGGGGTGAGATCGGCGCTCCGGTGTGGTAGATCAGGCTCCAAGCGGGTGCGGGGACTGAGCAGAGGGCGGTGATGGCGCGGTGCGGTGTCCGGCGGGGAGGTGATCTACTGTGATCATTGATGCAGGGCTTCGGGGACAAGCTGAGGCGCGGTGGAGCTTCGAGGGTCGTCGGGTTAAGCAACGAGGCGTCCGATTCCGATCTAGTCGTCTGTGCTTCCGTGTGCTCTGGGCGGCGTTGGGTGAATCAGCGTCGCGGGTCCTCCTGGCTTGCGATCCAGGTCACTTGATCGGAGGCGGGGAGGAATAGACACAGACCGGTGCTCGGCGGGAGGCGGACGCGGGGTCGTCGGCAACAAACAGGAGGTGGAATCGGGTCTGGCAGATGGAGGCCAAAGCAGAGCGGCGAGTGTGAGGGAGACGATGAACAGTAAACGTCCCCTCACCTCTGCTTTTTACTTTTACTTTTTTTCTCACCTGTCTCTCTCATGTCACTTTCCTCCTGTTTTCTCTTTTTCCTTTAACTTTTCTGAATTTTTTTTTTGTCTTCTCAGATGAAGAGAAGCCCCCCCTATTTATAGAGTGAAACCCAGTCTATTCTACCTACGAAGATTTGCATAACAACTCAATCACTGAAAGATCATCCTTCGAAAAGACGAGATGTGCTCAACCAAAATGTATCTCGACGAAATCCACCACCAACGAGAGTTAGTTTTATAGATGATAAAGATTGAAAACTGGGAGAGCGGACCTTGCTGGATGTTTGTGGTAAGCCGCAAAGGCAGCAAACATAGGGAGTGATAGGGAGATACTGACCCAAAAAAAAAGAAGCGAAAATAATTGAAAAATAATGTCCTAACGGAGTCTCCTAGTTTTGACATGGTGAAAACAGATTAACTCAAGTAAAAAGAAGTGCAACGGAGAAGATCCTCTCAAAAGTCTGTAACTCTTTCTTGCAAAATGGGGATTGCATGTCAACCTAGACATGTTTTGAACCCTAAAAAGGAGCGAAGGAAGGTTGGGGGGGGGTGGGTGTTGCGGCGAGTGAGGGAATTGAAGCATCGGGGCAGTTTTGAAAAAAGAAAAGATAAGAGGGGGTAGTTTTAATTTCGAGAGAGAAGTGTACAGATCAACGATGACATTTCACCATAAAGAAATGGCATAATCTTGAAGATCATGATAAAATTATTGCTGCATGTGGTATAAATGTTCCACTTATGTTCAGTCATTGGTTATATCCAACATTTCATTTATTGATGATATCACATTCAAGACATGCTTCTGCTTATATCCATCCTTCACGGTACTTTGCTAATATTCAGCTTAAGTGTGCATCTGTTCATATCATACTCTGGATATATCTGGCTCCCCGGTTATATCTAGGTTCTCTAGTTATATTCAACTATTCATCTCAAGGCACTTCAATTACGTTAGTAGTGAAGGTCCTAAAAACTTAATATATTGCTATTTCCAAGTCTAAATGAACTCCATATTCTTCTAAACTTGTTAAGGTAGGTTTTCCTTGTCACTTAGAATCTTTCCACCGATTATATCAAAGATCCTCTTGAAGCAGATACTTGAACCACAAACAACTCTTGCATTTATCTAGATCAATATATATCATTGATAGTTTTGCCAATTCCAAAATATATTATGAGATTTTCTCAATAAAAAAAATCGATGGATTGGGATCTTATTTGCTGTCGCACAAGAAATTATTCCAACCTTCCTCAATTTTATGTGCGGAAAATTATTGGATCTTATGACACGTGTTAACTAAGTTCTTCTATGTGAGACTTATATAATCTACTTATATTCATATGAAATAGGTTTCCACAGAGTTCATCAAAATATATATCACTTTGTATGTCATCGTTTCATAGGCTATTAGAACACTCAGGCATTCTCATTTAATTACTAGTCCGGTCATCCGCCTAACATCTCCGTTCCTCCCTCATCATCACATCTCGCTACTCAACGCTAGAAGTTTGAGCGATTGTCGTCCACAGAGGAGCTCATCGGATAGAGAGAGACATACGAGAGAACAGTGGCGGAAGTAGCTAATCAGCTATAGAGCGTGGCTAAACAGGGTGCGGTCGGTATTGGTGGAATAGTGATCCCTCCCCTGTGTGTGGAGGTGTTTATTCTTGCGTAAACATAGGTAGACATATCAAAATGTGTTATAAACCCATTTTTCAACTCATATTTGATGAGTTATGTTATTATATGGATTAGTTAAATTCAATAAATGGGTCATAAATTGATTTAGAAATGCAAAGCCTAAAAAAATGTGAATTTTATATGGGTTCACAACTTGCTTAGACACAATCCAATCTCTATGATTTGTTCTTCACTATCGCTCGACTTGATCTTGTGCTCATTCACTTTGCGGTTTGAATATGAGTTTTTCTAAGTTCGGTTAAAAAAAGAAGTGTTTTAATTAATATAAATAGAATCAAGTATGAATTGGGAATGAGTCACCAAATTTGTATTATATAAAAATAGGTGAAAATAAATTAAATAGGTCAATTTAGATAAAATCTTTTTCAATCCAATCTACTCGTTTGACAAATCTAGAAATAAGAAATTTGCATATGAATTTGCTTGCCTTTCCATCGTAATCAACCACTAACCAATATGATCGAGTAAAGATGCAAGTGCATGTATCTGGAGGTCAGGTTTGAGACCCAGATTTCCAATAAAGTGATGGAATGAATGCGGTACGTGTGCGAACGGATATATCTTATCATATATCATGAGAAGTACTGTAAGCAGATCATGCCACTCTAGTGGATCAAATCATGATTTGCGTCAAGGAGAAGACACTTTGTAGCTTTAGATATATCTGATGTAGGTGTTTGCTTGTTGTTCATCAATGATCGAACTGGAACGCCAGGAATCTTAAGATAAGGTTTCTCCATGAGACAATCATATGAAGAAAGACTTCCAACTCCCATTACCGTTCACCGGGGGTATACTTCGGTAACTGACATCTCATTGATCGACATTGCCATGGACCTACTGGTGGATTGGTCCGATTCGAGATTTGTCATTGGTATCTCTGTCCTGCTACGGAGGAAGAACGCCGGTTGTAGGGGCGGTGCAATAGAAACAGAGTAGCTGCTCAACATGAGGACTACGCTTGCCATCGTGGGTCTATCCATTGGATCTTCCTGAACACAAAGTAGACCAATGTGGAGGCACCTAAGAACTTCATCCCTTGAATACAAGTCTCCAATGGCTGGATCTAACACTTCCATTGGCTTACCATCTCTCCAATTTTTCCAGGCCTAAAAACAATTCATTGGAAAAAAATATTCTCAGTATATGCAATTTGCTCAGTTTAACAATTTTCATACTAGATATAGTAAGTTTGCACAACTTACATAGCTAGCAAGATCTCCACCTCCATCTTCTTCAAAGAAGAAACTATTCTTCTTACCACTAACAAGCTCTAGAAGTAGGACACCGAAACTATAGACATCGGACTTCACATAGAATTGCCCATGCATCGCATACTCAGGTGGCATGTAACCACTGGAATCCATAACACATCAGCAATATAAGCCTACATAGGCATAAAAAGTGGAGAACAAAGCATAACAATACTTACAAAGTCCCCACAATTTTATTGGTATTTGCCTGTGTTTGGTCGACTCCGACAATCCTTGCCATGCCGAAGTCTGAAATCTTTGGGTTCATTTCATTGTCCAACAAGATATTGCTTGCTTTTAGATCGCGATGAATGATCCGAAGTCGAGAGTCCTCATGTAAATAGAGCATTCCTCGAGCAATCCCACATACTATCTTGTATCGTCTCAACCAATCCAATTCCTTGCTCTTTTCAGGATCTGCATGTATCCACAGTTGAAATTAAAGGTATTTTCGGTTGACAAATCCTCTTGAATAGATTTTATGCAAGGAACATATTTAGTTTCCAAAAGCTAGTGAAACATTAAACATAATTTGAGGCTAATCACATGATCACCTCAAAATAAAAAGCAATAAATTAGGAATATATGAAAAGGCAACATACCAAATAGACGGTAGTCAAGACTTTTGTTCAGCACAAACTCATAAACAAGCAATTTTTCTTCACCCTCCAAGCAGAACCCAGCAGCCGCACAAGGTTCCGATGTTGAAGCTTCGCTACCAATAGGACTTCATTCTTAAATTCTTGGGCACCTTGTCCCGAGCTTTGAGATAGTCTCTTCACAGCTATTTGTTGTCCATTGGGAAGCCTACCCTGGAAGGTTAATATTTCGATGCTTAAGTAGACATGAATAGCTTCTGATCACAGCTTTTCGATATTACCAAACCAAAGATCTTCAAATTTTTTTATGCTAAAGATCTCTCAAATATATTTAAACCATTCTCAATCTACTTTCTGGCTGATCATACCTGGAAAACTTCACCGAATCCACCCTCACCCAACTTGTTTTGATGAGAGAAATTGTTTGTGGCGGCTTGTATACTGGCTAAATCATACTGCAAGGACTCGGCATTTGAAATTTCACTCGCGCCTACAGGACGAAAAAGACTAAGGCCCTGTTTGGTAACCATCCAAATAGGGCCATATTTCGATTCTTCGTTCCCGAATCGTTCGGCCTAGAATCACGTTTGGTAATTTTTTTGTTCCCGAGAATCAGTTTTTGGATAAGAATTTAGAATAAAAAAAAAAAGGTGATTCTTGATTCGAATCAGAAAAAAGAATCACAAAAGTGACTCTCTCTCTCCGCTCAACGTATCCCGCTCCACTTTTCTCCGTGCGAACGAACCCTTTCATTTTCTTCTCTCTTTTGCTCCACGTTGTCTCCGGTTCTTCTTCTCCGGTTCGTTCTTCTCTCGGTGGTTCGTTCTTCTCCGGTGGTTCGTTCTTCTCCGGTTCGTTCTTCTCTGGTTCGTTCTCTCCACAACAACGGCGACGGCGATCGCCGCTTCTTCATTGTTGAAGCTGCTCGTTGAAGGTGAGTTCCCTTCACTCACGGTAGCGTCATTGCCGGCTGATCTAGGTGACGGTTTGCATATTCCTCACCGTCGTTCATCGTCTCGCAACGGTTGGCGGGAGCGCCACCGAGCTCCGGTCGCGGCGGGCGCTCGCGCCGATCGCCGTGGAGTCGCTCGCCGAGCGACCCCAGCCCGACCGAATCGGCGGGCGCCAGCGGGATCTGGCCGAGGGTCGCTTCGCCGAGCGACCCCAGGCTCGACCGGGCGCTCGCGACTCCGCCGATCTTGTCTTTTGCAGTGCACGATTTCATTTTTCACATATATCATATATTTTATTGCCATACTTGTCCTTTGGTTTTCACTTCGTCCCCGTTTTCGAGTAATTTGTCAATGAAATTGAATTGTGTTTTGTTTGTCTTTTCCTAATGCAATGTCCTGTCTGACAGTTTTGGGGGTATTTTTCTTATCTAATTGAATTCTTTTTTTTTCATGAAAGAAGTTTGATTAAGCTTTTTTTGGGGAACAGGTAAGGCGCCTTCTTGATGAAGGAATGGATGTGAATGTGGCTGCTTGGGGCCCCAAATCAAAAGGGGTAACGCCACTCCACCTTGCTGCTGAGGGTGGGCATGTGGAAGTCATGGATGAACTGCTCGAGCGAGGTGCAAATATTGAAGCTAGAACAAAAGGAGCCTGTGGCTATGAGCGCCTTCTCCTATGTTCCCACGCTTACCCTGAACCTACTTAATTTCTGATCTTCTTAACAGAACGCAGAATAAATCTTAATGTACCTTGTTGATGTTTGTTCTTTTGGCAAAAGAATTTGGTTAATGAGTGTATCCTTGATGCACTTTCTTTCTTGCTTGAACATAGGGAACTTTTGGAAGTAATTAAACAAGGGAAGATTGCAACTTTCTAGTTTATGACTTTCTTCTGATGTGTATAATTAGTGCTTTGGAAATTGAAACCTCTCTGTCAAGTATGCTTATCTAGTTTTATAAGGCACTTGTTAACATAACTCTCAACAAAATATCTCTTCATAATGATAACAAAAGCCTTCCTCACTCATGGGTGTTGGTTAAAATCCTTCTCTTTGTTGGAATAAATACTCCTTGGGAAACTGAGGGATTCATAACTTTGCATTTAATTGCTCTTGTATCCTACGTGGTTCACTGATATTTGATTCAATGTTTGATCCAGGGACACCTCTCCATAGTGCGGCCAAAGAAAGAAAACGGAAAGCAGTCAAATACTTGATAGAGAATGGAGCCTTCTTGCCTGATGACATAAATGATTGCAGATTCAATCCACCGCTGCATTACTGCGCTGGCCTTGAATGGGCTTACGAGGAGATGAAGCGTCTTCAGCAGGAGAGCTCATCTGCTGGTGAGGGCTCCTCCTATAGCTCGGAAAGCTTATGATGAGTCTTCCTACACACTCGGGACTCAGAAGCCTCTCTTATGAGCTGACATGGTCACCATAGAATGAGGATTGCATTGCTAGTGAAACATGCCATCATCCCACTCTCTCTATCTCACAGTTGTGTCTTCATCTTGTAGTCTTTGTTCTGATGTTTGAAGTTAAACACAGTAGTCTTGTGTATTTGAAGTCGATGACTTTCTTATGTACTTGAGAACCATTATAAGGATGATATCTTGTAATAAAGTGTCAACTTTGTTCTCATTTCATCAGGAGTTGGGACCGGGAACTGAGATAGCTTTAATTTCCTTGTTATGTTTGGTGTGGACTACGAATGAGTAATTTACCTGCCTTGTCTATTCCTCCAATAGAACAAAATATCCAAGTCGGAAGTTTTCGGGATGCTGAACAAATTGTCAAATTTTCAATAAAAGGAGTTGGTTACATGAGGACGGTCGAGGTGATTTATGTAGTCTTTGGTTCATTTGGTCTCAGAGAAGGAAATAGATTTATTACGGCAGCATGCAAATACTCGAAAAAGGGAATGGTTTTTTGTTTTTTTTTTGGCGTATATATGTTCGTTTAATCAAAAACAGAGTTTGAAAAATGTTGGAAATCACGGGGATCGCATGAAAATATACAGACGTATTCACATTAAATTTTTTAAGCTAGGACAGAAGGACTACCTTCTTATTTTCCAACGCATTTTAAGTCTCGAAAATTGTGCTCAACACTTACAGAAATGGGTGTATGAAACATATGAAACATATAAAACGCCTTGGTTTATTGTTTACTCGGAAAAGTATCGCAAATCAAATGGCAAGGGATTACAATATGCCAGGGATTCCATAACTTAATGTTTCTGACTTTTGTAATATTGTTATTAATTATTGACTTATCAAAGCCAATATTTCAAAGTTGAACAATTGACTAAGTTATTTCAAGTATTCATTTATGGATAAAAGTTGTAGTGATGAATTTCTCATTAAAGTCTTCTTCAGTATTTAATTTTTCTTTATAAATTTAGTATTTATATTTATTACATATTTTAGGTATATTAGTATATTTTATACTATGGTTTATTATTAACTATTTAATAAAAATTGATTAGTTAATATTTTTATTACTTAGTATAAATATAATTAATCAATGAGGGGTTTATGAGAATTCAATATCAAATTTATATTTATCTAAAAAGGAATTAAAAAAAGAATTGGAATAGAAATTTTATGCGAAGTTACCAAACGCATTGCTGTTTTTTCTATTCTAGAATCGAAATTTTGTACAAAGAAGAAACGCGTTCTTTTGTTTCTTAATCGTTCCCGGGAAGAATAAAAAAGAATCAATTTTGATCAGAATCCTCCCGAATGTAATAGTTACCAAACACGCCCTTATTATACGAATGAAAAAATTGATTAAAATGATTATATTTAAAATTTCACGTAAAAGTTTAATATAAAATTTAAAAAATTAAAAAATTAAGAATTAAATTAATATATAGACAATAAGTTTAGGGCAAACAATTCTTTCAAACTACATATAAATGATGGATGATAAATACAATATTAGATTATTATGAAACTAGGGACACCCAACTGAAATTCGAGTAATTTTATGATGACAAGCTTTTTATAAGAAAAATGGAATCGACATTAGCGCTTAAAAGGTGAAATATCAATCCTCTTTTGGAAAATTTAATACCAAGGTGCGCCATGGCAAATTGGAATTTGTGGACAAGTTTTGAACAATTTAGGTTACGTTTGATAATATTTCTATTCTCGGAAACAATTTTTGTTTAGAAATGGTTTTTTCCATTTTTATTTTCTGAATGAGTTTTTTAGCAAAAGAATGCGTTTAATAACTGTACAAAATTTATATTTCCAAAATAAGAAAATAATATAAATATGTTTGGTATGATCCTAAAAATTTCTACTCCTAATATTTTTTGTTTGATTATAAAAAATGTCAATGGTGAAATATAATTCTTATATTAGAATTCGAATATTATTTTTATTGAAATATAATTTTAATTTTATTAATTTAAGAAGATTGTCATTTGAGAAAAATAAATTTTCTATTATGTATGTTAGAAATCCTATACATCTTTATCTCATCTCCCTCTCATCTTCCCTATGAGATAATTTTATGTGGTTTATATCGTCTTTATATCCAATTTCATCCTACCTTGAGCAGATACAAAAAACCCTAAACTATACTATGACAAATGTATCTTGAATTTTCTTTTATGACAAAAAAAATCTTAAATTATGCATATTTTGACACATTCATTCTGAACTTAACTTATACTTATATGACATATTTAATCTTTATAAAATTTTTGCTGGATGAATTTTCAATTAAAATCATATAATTAATCACTTGAGCGTGATGCCAATATCATTTGCATTCCAATATTTATATAGATAGATTTTTAATCAATATTTAATGGCAAAATCCCAACGAATAATAAATATATCACTTCGGTATAAATTGAAAATATCTAGATACTTTTCCACGGTCTTGAACGGCGAAGAAGACTAGTGTACAGCTTTTGTCAGGTCAAAAAAGACTTTTGACGAGCCAAGACAAACCGTGTGGAATTTTCCCTGAAGTGACTGGAGTTGTGGTTAGGTGGCAGACAGAAGAGTAATGACGGACGGTGAGGGTGGAAGACATCATTTGGCATTTGCCCATCGTACGAGGTCGTTGACCGAAGTCAATTGCGTGGCTTGCGCTCTAATTTGTTGGATGATTTTTCAATTAAAATAATATTATTAATCACTCGAGCATGATGACCATATCATTTGCATTCCAACATTCATATAGATAGATTTTTAATTAATATTTAATGACAAACTCTTAATAAATAATAAATATATCATATCGATATAAATTGAAAATATCTCGATAGTTTTCCACGGTCTTGAACGGTGAAGAAGACTAGTATACAGCTTTTGCCAGGTCAAAAAAACACTTTTGACAGGCCAAGACAAACCGTGTGGAATTTTCCCTGAAGTGACCGGAGCTGCGGTTCGGTGGCAGACAGAAGAGAAAAACGGACGGTGAGGATGGAAGACAGCATGTGGTATTTGCCCATCGTACGAGGTCGTTGACCGAAGTCAATTGCTTGGCTTGCGCTCTAATTTGGCTCCACGTGGAGACTGGAAGAAGGAAAAGTCGAAACATATATCTCAGTGATGTCGTTGTAGAGAGAGAGAGAGATGATATGAAAGCGATTCTAATGGCAACCATGAATCATCGTAAGGAATGATCAAACCTAAACCCTCCGAAACGTTTCTTTAGAGTCACGCCTATTTTATTTGGGAGATACACCGCAATTGATTTCTTTTTCTAGGTAACTGTGTAACATAATAACCTAATTCGCTTAAGATATTAGTGTTTTATCTATCATATATTGACTTAAAATTGATAACATTTCTCAATCAAGTATTATCTAATATTGCAATTTCTGACATTAAATTGTATCACTCTTTTGAAAGCGCATCTTGTAAGTTAGATTCAAATCCACGTACATTATTTAATGATACTATCATACCCTTGATAGACGAGTCCATTTACTCCTACATCCATCTTCATTCTAGAAGTCTAGCAAAGAAATCATTACGTAAACATGATATATATATATATATATATATATATATATATATATATATATATAGGGGTGAGCTCAGAAAAAAAAAACCGAATTTGATGGTATGAATTTATTATAATATAGGTACTAAATTAACATAATAATTATATTCACATGAGCGTTGACGTTAGTGGTCACGGGACACGCGGCATGGATTGAATTCGACTAATGCTGCCGTGGGTTCTCGAAAGCTGAATGATGTGGAGTGAGCTTGGACCGTTTTGTCGTTGAAGTCAAGCGGAGACTTGGAAAGATTGGTCAAGGATAAGGATGCAGACGCAAGTGATTTGCAAACGACGACAGATTTGGCTTCACTCCACTTAGTATTTTCGTCCTTCCCCTTCATATACAAGTTTCCATATGATAATATGTTTAATCAACGTTAACATGATCGAAGTGCAATATGTACATAGTTCTTTTTTTTTTTTTTTTTTTTGCTTTTTGGTCTAATCAAAAGTAGGAACCACCTTTTTTTTTCATGACATAATAGATAAATAGATACATAAGCACCGCTATTATCTCAACACCTCGGTTATTTGTCGATAAATTCATAATTAATTAGTTATTTGTAAAGAGATCAGCGACTTTTCTGCTGAAAAAGAATCCTAATATTATTGGATTTGATCTCTGTAGTTGGAATGAGAGGCAAATATTTTGTTAAATGTAGAAACTTACATAGATAGCTAGATAAAAGACGTCTCCAGCAGATTAATTGCTAAATGGAATCTACCTAACGTCTTAGAAGATAATGACGAATAATTACTAAAAACTTAAATTGAGAAACTTAATTTGCCAGAAGGATGATGATCCCCACTTGCCTTTTGCAAGTGCGTATATTTTTTTTTCCTGGGAAAGACTAGATCAAAAGATGAACCGACCGCACAAGCAAGAATAATTAAAGTTGATCTTTCAATGGGAATGGTCTTTATAAAATGTTGAAGTTGCCGGGTCAAATTAATGTTTTCTAGAAAAAGGTTGTGAGAAATTCTGTGGCTATATATCGTGGGCCAACTTTAGCTGTAATTACTACTTGTAAAAACTTGATGGTTTATCATACACGTGGTAAATAATTTGCTAGAT
The DNA here is from genome assembly GCA_017140395.1 of Eucalyptus lansdowneana. Classification (NCBI taxonomy): domain Eukaryota; kingdom Viridiplantae; phylum Streptophyta; class Magnoliopsida; order Myrtales; family Myrtaceae; genus Eucalyptus; species Eucalyptus lansdowneana. The sequence goes on from CM029487.1 coordinate 67,170,853, forward strand.
TAACTTAGTTGCAGTGATAGGATGGCCTAGAAAGCCATGAGACCTTAGCTTGCCACTCCCCCGGTGGTGACCATGGTGGCTCAAGCTTCGGCGAGCTTGATGAGTGACGAGATGCAACGGATAAGCTTCGGCTAGGTTTATCGTGATGAAATCCATAATCTAGCTATATCCATAGATGATAAAGATAAAAAATTGGCAGAGTGGACCTCGCCGAACGATGGTGGTAAGCAGCAGAGGCCACAACCATCAGGAGGTGATAGGGAGATACCCAAAAAACAAGCGAACCCAATGCAATAATAATATCCAAACTCGTTCTACTAGTTTCCACATGGTGAACACTGATTAACACAAGTAAAAAATCGAAATCATCCCCACCCAAAACCTTTCCTCCCAACCAAAAAATAAAAAGGAAAAAAAGGAGGGGCGATTTTGATTTCAGGACAAAAGTAAAGGAATTGGTGTCGACATTTAAAAATGCCCAACAGAAACCCTTAAAACTTATCCAATTAAAGTTAAATGAGACTTAGGACGAGTTTGGTTGAACTCAACATACTTTTTCAACACATGCTATTAGCAACGAGGAATACTACAAGTTGCTTGCTAAATTCACTTGTTAAGTGATGTGGTAAATTTTGCATATCTAAATTAATCCGCTCGTATAAGCACGAATAGATCTGCACATTATTTAAATTTAATAGATGAGTCTTGGTATATTTCCAGCATGCTCTCCTACCACGGAGGATCGCATCTGCTCATCTTGTCCTCAAACGAGTCACATTCAAGAACTGTAGGTACTCACAAACTTTTTCCCATTATTCCGTCCTCAGTTATTACACTGAACAGAAAGTAACTCTACTTCAACAACCCCAGCTTATCGTCACCCTCAAAAATGAAAAAGGAAAAACACTACGCCGGCGGTACAAAGAACCCCGGAAGACATAACTCCGGCTCCTTTAGATCTCACTGTTGAAGAAGGAGGAGCAGCTACAACCGCCGCAGGAGGCGGAGCAAGTGTTGGCGCCGGTGCCGGTGCTTCATGGAAGACAGTCTCATTATAGAACTGGTAAAGCTCAAACCTAACATTGCAGCTCGGGGCCAAGACTCTCCCTCCTTCCTTATCTATGGGCAGATTCTTGATGGCCCCTTGCAAGCACGCCTTGTACTCCGCCGACGTCAAGTCCGGCGTGCACTGAGCGAGCGTGTATAGCCGCTTCGAGCTCGAGATGTCGGCGTCCTTGACAGCAAACCTCTTCCCAGACCCATCGCTTGCCGCACTCTCCACCAATTCATCGGTCGTGTCCTTTAGCAACTGGGCAAAGCTGCTAGGGCTTGAAATGTTGACCACGTTCACAAATACGAAGGCTGGCGCATCTTGCTTAACGGAGAAAATGGAGTGGTTCGAGTAACGCAGCATGCACTCAGCATACCAAATGATGGAGTCTTTCTCTTTAGGGCAGTTGCTGAGTATTTCCTTGCTCGCGTTGGCCACGCAGTCGCCACAAGCAGTGGCAGCGATGTCGCCACGGCAGAGGAATAGCCCGTAGGCGCGGTCAAGTGGATTTTTGCCGGCAGTGGCATTGGCAAAGCCGTCGGCATCCGTGGCGGCGACAGAGGAGAGGGAAGAGAGAAGGGTGTTGAGATTTGTTTGGTAGGTGGATTTGGGAGTGAAGAGGGTGGTGTTTGGGCAATCGTGATACAGATATTCGGGTGCAGCTTCAGTAATGTGAGTGCAAATGCTGAGAAAATTGAAGAAGAAGAAGAAGAAGATGAGAGAGGTGAATGGTGCCGCAAAAATTCATTTTTTGATGATTGGATGGCTGAGAAGAGACATTCAGAAGATTTTTATATAGGGTAGTGTCAAATCAGAACTTTGGCTATGCATTGACCACAAGTCTACGCGCAATTCAACTAAATTTATGAAAGGCTTTGATTATGGAAGCCACTTGGGTTGCCGTACCGTAAGTCAGTTAAGTCAATTTTTGCTGCAGTCTTCTCTTCAATTTTTTTTTTTTTTTTTTTGTGCTGGAGGAACCGCTACTGGGCTAACAGCCGTCTCCGTAAACCCCCAGACGACGCTAGCAGGGAAACCACCACCCTGACGTCACGCTTCAATTGTTTGTCTTCTCTTCAATTGTTTGCAAGCGAAAACTTGCACAGAACATTGACTTCAAGGGCACCGTGGATCTCACTCAACGTGTGCAGAGTGATGGGCTAGGCCCGACTCATAGGTCCAGCACATCTTTAATAAGAATAAAATCAGAAAAAAGAAAAAGAAAAAGAGGGCTGAACGTTTCATAGCAGTGGAGAAGCGAGAGTAGCCGCGTTTTCTTGCTGAAAAAGAAAAGAGAGAGCTCTTGTGGCTTTTCCCGAATTGGCTATTTCTCATAAAATTTTCGGTCTTGTTTTTCTACTTCATATTTAATTTTCGGCACTATATTTACTCGTTTGAGGTTGATAGTACTAGAATATTGTAACTATTTGCTGTTGAGATTGATTTGATATTAGTTCATTGAGTTTGGGGGAAGGTATTGATCCTGGACAAGTTTAAGTCCTTAACAATTGATGTCGTCTTTCCCCAACAAAGTGGAATCAAACCATTGGCACCATGCTTAAGTTAAATGCCTCAACTTATTTTATTTGGACATCTCAAACTAAAGACATATTGTCTTGTCAAAATTTATATGATCCCATCACTGGGGATAAAGGTAAAGAAGACAAAGAAGATAAAGAACATGAGTGAATCGATCAAAAAACAGTTGGCTATATTCACCATAGATTGATCATAATTTTTTATATCATGCTCCTCAAGAAACAAATGTTAACACATTGCAGAAAAAATTGTAAGATGTGTGTAAGAGGGAGATCTCACAAAATAAAGCATTTTTAAATAAGAGATTTGTAAATTTGAGATACAAGGAAATAGTATCTCAATCTATCATAAAATATGACATCGACATGAGTAAATGACGAAGAAAAATGAGCTCGACACCCTTGGGCCCTCGGCCAAAGCATGGGGCGAGACACATTTGCAAGGTTTTTCAACAAAAAATCGAGGGAAACGGCTAGACAAAGCTAGTAGGGGTCACGGCCAAGCGAGGTGGAAATTGACCAGTTTAACAACAAACTTAAGTCTAACATAACCCAAAAAGGTCAAATCATATGTACTATATGCCATAACCGCGTCAATCGATCGGTAGACCAAGGTAGCGGATTTGTAATGCATGCAATGGTTATGTGAGCCACCATACGTCGGCTTTTAATTGTAATCCGAAACTTGTTTATCTTTGGAGAACGAGTTACAACTTAAAATGATAGAGGGACGAAAGTGTTTTACCTTGAATTCATGAAGCAAGGGGTCCTAGAATCTCACTCAACTCACAATATTTAGCAAAACTGACACAGTGTGCTCTAGTTCCCTCAACCTTCACTTGTTACTTAACGATTTTGGGTTCCTCAAATCATAGTTTTTATGGTTTTCCAAGCCTAGAGAGAGTTGAAGGAAATGAAGACTAGAGAATGAGCTAGAGAAATGAAGGTGGAAATGAGAGGGATGAGTTTAGAGAGAGAGAAAAAAAGTATCTTGAATCCCTCGGGATAATTATTCAAAAGGTCCTAAACCTATTGTATGATAGCTAATTTAGTCATAAACTTTTCAATCGTGTTAATTCAGTCCTAAACTTATTGTAAGGCAACCGGTTTAGTTATAAATCTTTTAACCATACTAATTTTGTCCTAAACTTTTGGATAGTTTGTCAATTTATTTATAAATCTTTTAGCAATTTGCCAATATAATTCTTTCGAATAAGTTTGGTTGGAAATTGCCTAAGGACTATACTGGCAAATCATTAAAAGGTTTATGATTAAATTGATAAATCGTCAAAATGTTTAAGACTAAATTAACATAAGCTCTTTTGGATCCACCCTCACCCAACTTGTTTTTGATGGGAAAAATTGTTTTTGGCAGCTTGTATGGTACCTAATGGTATTACACAGACTCCGTGTTTGTAATGTTACTTGCGCCTACATGACAAAAGCATAGAACATTGTATCTCGTGCGCACAGTTTCTCTTGGAGTATTAAGGCATGTGCGAATCTATGTACCGCCTTCTGCTTGTACGACTGCATACGCCTTTGTTGTTTTACTCCGATGCAAGCAGCAAGCAATCAAGATAAGTATGATAACAACACCAACCAGAATGGCCACGGCAATGATTATCATTGTAGATTTATTGTTTTGCCTGCATATGTGCAACCAGCTTATAGGAGTGCAGGAATTGAAGAAATTTGAATTGCTAATTTGCCACTGCAGGTAGGAGCAAAGTTAAAAACAGTATAAATTCATTTAAATGTGTGGTTCTACTATATATTTCCACTCGAATCAAGTTCTTTAAATTCTTCAGCCATGAGATTTTGTCTTGTTGAAAAAGGTCCTGCTTGAAGAGTAAATGTCTAGAAGAATTATGTTATCCTCCATAGTGTGTCCATCTCACAACTTCTTTTTCCTTTTTCTAATTCTTATATTAAAGGAATGCACCAATTCTCAATTTGGTATTAGCCACTAAATTTGACTAAAAAAAGCGAGCCTGAAAGACTAAACACTTGAGTCCAGAGTCCACTATCAACGGCTTTCGTGTGAAAGTTCTCTAAATAATCTAATCTCAGCAGTGATGTCAGAATCCACAATGTTTAACAGGTGTGAGAATGAGATAATTGCCCGGTCTACTGAGGAAATTTTGCACCTAACATGTGCCATATCTTGATTTCATTAGACAGAAGATTTGAATGAAGCATTGAAGGTAGATAAACAGAAATGGGAACACACTCGTGCGGAATGATCAGAGAAAGGCATTGCCGTTTTCTTTGGGTTATTGGGAAGTGTGAAAGAATGTACTCTTATCAATAAAAAAAACCCGGTCTGGGTGTTACGGCTTTTTAAAAAGTCAACAAAACCATTGATGCCCTTTTTTTCTTCTTTTCCTTTTCTCTCCCATTTGTATTTTCCTTTGCTTCTTCCTCAGTTCCACGGTAGTATCACCGCCCTCCTCCTATTGTGATAGAGAGGCGAGCTCAGGGAAGGATGGGCCAATCCAATGGGCAAGCGATTGCCGCTAGTGGCGAGGCATGACAATGAGGTGAGGGGTGTGTGAGCCACGGTGGAGGCGGAGAGAGAGATGGGGATCTAAGATTCTGTGTTGATTTGCTGCATTCATTGATTGAAAATACTTTGGAAGATAAAATGACACTTTTTGAAATCTAGTACGCAAAATTGTAAATACACTTTGGATGTTGGCCTATGCTCACACCTTATTGGATTCTCCGAAAAATTGTGAATAAATTGCTGTTGGTTAGGCCATCACTACCCAGGTGGGGGAAAGAGAAGAAGATGAACGGTGAGGATGATCGCCTTTTTGGCCTCGTGCAGGGTCACTGACAAGGTCAATTGCGTGATTTGCATTCTTTTGTTGAGTGGGGAGATTTGACCAACAATAGTCAAGATAACATGTGGCTCCAAAGTGATGGCGATGGCGATGACTAGGTTCATATGTACTCGTTACCATAGGAACTACTCGAAATGTATTGCTACCAATTGGACAAGTCTGTTGACCTAATACAACTACATGTAGGACATGGCTAAAATCTCCGATGGAGGGAGATTTTAATGCATTTGCTTAGGTATAAGTGATTTGCACGAAAATTTGCCTAACAAGTTTCACGGGTAGTCGCCTCCCGATGCCAATGGAAACACTTGCAACATCAATTAAGGATGTGAACTAGTCCGTTCAGCTCGGAAAAGGACGTAATAAAATTACTACAAAATATTACGATTTTTTTACCTTACAATTAGCACGTAATGACTAAACACTCATGTCAGGTTTCAGATCGTCGTCTCTGAGTGACATAGAATTACTTCATCGTAGAGTACCTCCCAGTCATTTAAGATCCTTTTCTAAGTATATAGTAATTCGTTGACCAGGGTGGCAAATGAGAACAATGGTGTAATTTAGATGAATGACCCAGCGTAGTGCAGAAGATCCCCACGAGAGAGTATTAAATTATAACTGAGAAAAGGAAAGGTTGCAACCAAGCAGCCCCATTTTAAAAGGCTCGGGGCATTCCGATATGCAGACATAATTCGGATTCTCTAGTGAAACAGCAAAGAAAACACGACGACGCAGAAAGAAACAAAGGCATACATAAACGAATATGGCCTATTTTCAGAGAATTGTGGCCGCCATTATCGGTCTTCATTGCATATGGCAGAATGGGAGAGACATGCCAGACGAGACTGTGGTGCAGCAAATATGCAGCAGAGACAAAAACGACGAGGGAGATGGTTACTGTTTTTATTTATACAGAATCCTGAGAGATTTTCACATCAGCGCCGCCGGATCTGAGTATAACTATTATGGACATAATAGAGCTTTCCATATCCTGTGCTATGGTCATGCGGCTTTCAATGATGCCCTTGCAACATCATGCTCACGACGTGCTCCTAACGAATGCTTAGGAATTGGGGCTCACCTCCATCTCGAAGATTGTGGAATGAGATAAGAGGTGTACATGATTAAACACTTCCCTCTCTTAAAAAAATTGCTCTGTGCGTGGTTATTACCAGATGAGAATCCTCCGATCTTCACGGTATTACTATTAGAAACTTTGTGAAGACCTAAAGCGACATGATAATGTTAGTGTAAGGAACGTACAATGAAAACCTCATACAAAAACGTTCGGAAACTAAAAAGCATACTATATTTCGTTAAATGAATAAAGGCGATATATTCTTGCAAATCCAAGAATTTATTATTGCTTCATCATCAGAATTTATTGAGTACATGATTAAACTCTTGCCACATAAAACCAAGGATCACAATACTAGAAAGGCATGCTATTCTTTCATCATACAACACCTCCACTACATGAGCCGACTTGCTTCATCGTTTTCCCTTCTGTATCTTCCAAAAATCATGCTATTCCTGGAGTTCCCTAAACTTGCTAACACTACAAGAGAATCGATAGGTGACGGGCAAAACTGTACGCGCAAGTCAAAATTGGTCCTAGACTCTCATTAGTGACGACTCATAGACCATCGGCTACCGTCAGTGAAGGTTTCTTGAAACCTGTCGCCAAAAATTTTAGGGACGGCTTAATTCCCTGTCCCCGAATGATAACAATGATACACTCATTCTCTCAAGTCCATGATGAGAAGATTGATAGAGTTAATAATTTAAATACCGTAACAACCAACTGAAAAGATACACCAATCAATCAAAGAAATAAGAAGACAAACAAATTTGTAAGTATTATAATAATGGAAAACATATAGATGTCACATAGTCATATATGTAGCGACCCAAATCCGAGAAACCTTTCATGGCAAGACATCTCTAAATATTGAATGAGCAGCATGAGAAGAAGTAGATGGTCTATAATCAACACCGTTAAAGGAATTCCCAACGTTAAGATTAGCAACTTCTTTAACTTTGGAAAGAAAATTAGATATCTACAAGAGGAGAATAGAAGTCCGTTGAAACAGTGACGAAAACAATATAGCAACCTCTTTGAAATTGTTTGATCGAAAAGAAATAATGAAAATTACTTATAATGTTTGAAAGACAAGGGCTGTAACCTTGGAGTAAATGTTAGGTTCTTACTTTATAAAATTAAGAAGGGTATATTTGGAAATGAAAAGCGGAGGAACACTTTACTCTTTCTAATGGTATCGTACTTTCCAGAAGAGCAAAAAAAATGCGTAATTCTGAGCACAAAATATCAGACACAATCGGAACAAATTTGTCCATGATTTCACAAGAGAAAGTACGTTGACGATACAAATAGATAATCTTTGTCTCGGGCTATACTACTGAGAAAGAATATAAAGACTCAAATTACTTTGATTTATTAACAACACCGGAACCCAACTAGTTTCAATGGTAAAGAAATGTGTAGTCTACTAGGTCACCTAACAAACACTTGAATTCGATTATTTAGTCTACACAAGAGAAGTAGTTGGATTGAGTCATATAGAAGCACAATATTGTACAAATGCACTAAATTACAAAGGATCGGCGTATGATTTAGCCTTGAATAGTAACAAAGTCTTAGACGAATCATAATAATATGAATAGACTCTTCTTTTAGAACTCCAGCCTCCAGAGCAATTAAAATCTTATTATGTAATTACATAGATTTTTGCTTATTGTTAATAAATAATCTTGGTGGAAAGCCAAGCAGTCTCACTGAAGGCCATCCACAAAGAAAGATTACACTCACACCACCATTCACCGGGGGTAGAATTCGGTAACTGACATACCACCGGACGAGGAAGGCATAGTATTGCTAGTGGATTGGTCTGATTGAAGCTCTTTCATTGGGATGCTTAGCCCTTGGGATCGACTTCGGACAAAGAAGGCTGGATGTCGAGGCGATGGCGGGTTAAAGTAATTGCTACTAAGCATGAGAACTACGGTTGCCATGGTGGGTCTAATAGCTGGATCTTCCTGGATGCATAGTAAGCAAATGTGCAGGCATCGAAGTACTTCATCTTCTGAATATGAATCCATGATAGCCAAGTCCAACACTTTCAAGGGTGTGCCATCTCTCCATTGATTCCATGCCTACAAGAATAATTCCAGAAAATCTTCACAAAATTGCAGCATTAATTCAACGACTCATCATGCAAGACATCTCAATCTTGCAAAAGATCATATGTGGCTAAAGAATTGAATGGGAAGTGTTTCCATAGGCTAAATGATTAAGTTTTTACGAAGGAATTTCAGTTTCACTTTACTAAAATTACAAGGAGTGCAGTGTAAAGAGTACCACAGTTAAACTTACATAACTAGCAAGGTATTCACCCCCATCCAATTGGTGGTAGAAGTTATTTTTCTTGCTGCAAATGATCTCTAAAAGTAGTATGTCGAAACTATAAACATCAGATTTAACGGAGAACTCTCCATGCATTGCATACTCTGGAGACATGTAACCACTGCAAAATTGAACATTAGCCATAAGTATATTGCAGAAATAGATAAAATGAGCAAGTATGGCATCCAATTACAAAGTCATCCACTCTAAAACTAAGACTTACAAAGTCCCCACGATTTTATTTGTGCTAGCCTGAGTTTGATCACCTCCAAAAATCCTTGCCATGCCAAAATCCGAAATCTTTGGGTTCATTTCACTGTCTAACAAGAAATTGCTACATTTTAAGTCACGATGGATGATTCGGAGACGAGAATCTTCATGTAGGTAGAGCAATCCTCGAGCAATCCCAGATATTATTTTATATCGTAATGGCCAATTCAATTGACCGCTTTTTTGGGGATCTGCATCATTGCACCCAAATTCATTATGTGCTAGCATGTGTCACCTATCGAAAACTCAAAGCGAATATATTTACTCTCATCAATCAAAGGTAGCTTAATAAAAAAAATTATAATCAGTTGAAAGAACATAAAACCTTTTAATTTATGGTTTCTAGAGCTAGTGAAAGTTCGAACATTTGCTGTCAAGCAAACTATGCATTCTTAAGATAAGAAAGATTAAGTTGCAACATACCAAATAAGAAGAAATCAAGGCTTTTATTTGGCACAAACTCGTACGCTAGTAGCTTTTCGCTTCCCTCCAAGCAAAATCCAAGCAATCGTACAAGATTTCTGTGTTGAAGCTTTGCAACTAATAGAACTTCATTCTTGAATTCCTCATCACCCTGTCTTGAGCTTTGTGATAGCCTATTTACTGCAGTTTGTTGTCCATTAGGAAGTATAACCTAAAGTGTTTTGTATTTATCATTTAATTTCGTATAACCACTCCTTAAAAAATAACATAAAAAAGTGATACATTTTTCTTTTTTTTTTGGCACTATCATGTTCAATTCATATATAAAGAATTCTTGATTGTTTCTAACTAATATGTAAAACCTACCTGGAAAACTTCACCAAATCCACCTTCACCCAATTTGTTTTCAGGAGAGAAATCATTTGTCACACCTTGTATTGTAGTGAAGTCAAATTGCAAAGACTCCACAGTGGTAAGTTCCCTTGCACCTACATAAAAAAAAAAAAAGGCAGTTTGATTGTCAATTATATTAGCAGTGGCTCCTAGTGGTGTTTATATGGCTACTGGTGCTCGAGAACGTTAGCACAATGTAGACCACTAGATTAGATAGGTATGATTGTCCCACTAACCCAAAGAAATCTTCCCTCTCTTGAGTAGTCATAAAAAAAAAATCATGAATGCTATAGGAAACAAAGTAATCAAATTAATCTTTTATCATGATCGCTTTTTCATGCTCAGGGTGGTGTTAGATCTACTAATTGCAGTGTAGATGCTACCTATGCTACCTATGGTTGGATTGATAATGGTGAATTTATATCACTCTAACATACCTCATGGCATTCTAATGGGATCTTGTTGGATGTATACTCAAGGAGAGTAGTTTATAATTTTAATCTTCTAATGGCAGCTGATATAATTCATAACTCTAAATGGAAATAGCCTAACAGAATGTCTGAAGACTTGATATCAATCTAGGTAGCTGTTTGTATTGGGTGGTTTTGGGCTTTTTTCACTCCAAAAGCTAGCTGAAGTGTAAAGTTTTTTCTTATGCTTATAAACCAACTACTAACCCATTTTGCAACAAATGTGGGACAACCTCAATAATCTCCCCTTAGACACCAGGCCTGAGTCAAAGCTATGATAAATTGTAAACCCGTGTGAATATTAGATCTAGACTTGTTGGCAACCTATACTCAGATACCAATGTTAGGTGGTCTTAGGCCTATCTCATCCCAAAAACTATCTCAAAGTTTTTCCTTATAATTATCAATCGACTACTAGCCGCTACCGCAACAAATGTGAGATAACTTTAATAATCTCCTCCTAACACATCAAGTCTAGATTGAAGCCGCAATAACTCGTAACTTTCTTGTATGATCATTGGGTTTGGACTCATTGGCAACCTAGGCTCTTATACTAGTGTTGGGTGGTCCTGGTCTTCCCTCACCCTAAAAGCTAGCTTAAAGAATGGAACTTTCCCTTACACTTATATACTGACCAATAGCTCTTTTCATGACCAATGTGAGACAACCTTAACAATCTCCCCCTTACACAAGAAGTCTTTGGTCAAAGTCACGACAACCCATAACGCTTTTGTGTGACTATTGGGTGTAGACATGTTGGCAACATGGATTCTAATACTAGTGGTGGAAAAATCTTAGGTTACTCTCACCCAAAGCTAGCTTAAAGGGTGAGGTTTTCCTTCACACTTAAAAATCAACCATGAGCCCCTTCCACAACCGATGTGTGACAACCTCAACAATCTCCCCCTCACATATTGAGCCTGTGTCAAAGCCACAACAATCATAACTCTCCCGTGTGATTGTTGATTCCACACTTGTTGGCAACTCAGACTTTAATACCAATATTAGGTGATCTTGGTCTTCTCTCATCTCAAAAGTTAGTTTAAAAGATGAGACTTTTCCTTACACCTATAAATTGATTACTAGCCCCAATCACAATAAACGTGGGACAACCTCAACAATCTCTTCCTCACATATTGGGCCTAGGTCGAAGCTACAACAACCCGTAACTTTCCCATGTAACTATTTTGTCCAGACTTGTTGGCAACCTAAACTCTTATATTAGTGTTGCGTGGTCTTTGGACTCTCTCACCCTAAACTAGCTCAATGGGTGAGACTTTCCCTCATACTTATTAACTGACCATTAGCCCCTTCCATGAAAAATGTGGGACAACCTCAACAATCTTTCTCTCGCACATTGATTCTAGCTCAAAGCCACAATAACTCGTAACTCTCTCATGCGAATGTTGGATCCAAACTTAATTGCTAACCTAAGCTTTGTTACCAATGTTAGGTGGTCTTGGATTTCTCTCAAAAGGTGAGACTTTTCCTCACACTTATATACCGACCACTAGTTCCCTTCACAACTGATGCAAGACAACCTCAACAAATTGCGGTAAGATTTTTTCCACATCTTCTTTGTAACACCATGATACTAGCACTGTTGCTTCTAGTGACATTCTTGCTTCTGCTTTAGCTAGGGAGATTGTCAGGAAAAGTAGTGCAAGATAACATTGAGATTAGATCCCATTTGTTTGGCCATACAAGATAAGCTACCTATATTTCTAAGAATTGACAGAGAATCATCTAATCATGGCCAGACTCTATGTTTTTTGTGTCATGAAAACGCTGATATTAGATCCCATTTGTTCTTTGGATGTAGTTTCTCTAAGCAAGTTTGGAAGAGTTCCCTTCAGCTTTGTTGTACTAATAATGATATTGGTTATTGAGAGTTTGAATTGTTTTGATGCAGCAGCCTATGAAAGGGAGAAATTTTCATCGTGTTCAGTGAAATTTTTGTAGAATTGCTGCGTTATTTCATCTAGAAGGCAAGAACTGAGCTGTGACTTTCCTAAACTACTCATTCTATTGATAGCACTATAATTGCTGGTGGAGTCAATTACACTTCGAAGGTTGGAAGTGCATGAAGAAGAAGAATTGGAATCCTCCATTTATGGAATACTATCTCTTGAATCTTGATTGTTGTTGATTGTTTTTTGGTGGTGGTTGCTGTATATAGGGGTGATCAAAACTAGGATGAGTCAGTTCCCAATCTAGATCTGAAACCAAATCGGTTGGTTCCAAACCAACTTGTTCCATCAGCTCATTTTTATATTTTGGGTAATAATTAGGTTTATTATTTAAAAAAAGAAAATTTGCATTCTTTTATTACAAAACTTGTCATGTTTAAGTGGTCACGTGGTTACTTTCCATATCGAGGACATATTTAAGTTGGAGGTACCAGCTCGAAACCAAACGAACATGGATTGGGTCGGTTCCCAAGTTGGAATAGATCCAATGCTCATTCCCAGTTGTATAGCAGCAGTTATAGGAGTTCCTGATATATATGTTTGCTGCGGTATATCTCGTACTAAAGTCAATATGGGGTTTTGGGGGAACTAGTCTTGAACTCTTCTTGGTCGATGGACAAGCTCTATCGTTTATTGACCAAAAACATTCTATTGGTTAAGATTTCTTGGCATGGTTTTCCAGATCAAATCTTGAAAATGAGGAACCTTGAATTGCACCAAACTTATTCACATATTTGATGTTGATACCTCTCTATCAGTATGATCCTCGTTCTTTTACTTAAAATACATGTATGTCCATGATTTTGAATAAAACTTCTGTTTATTTCACGTTTGCTGAACTTACGGAAAAGCATTCGTTTTGTGGGGTGATCCACATTGTAAAAGTATAATACTAGGGTAAAGTATTTTAATTTTGAATTTGTTTCATATCTTTTTTCAGGTCAATTAATGATGTAACATGTCTGGAATCATTTTATGGTTAAAATATGGCTAATTTTGTTTCATATTTATAGAAATCAAATAGTATTCTTGTGATTTTTCATTTGATAACACGAACTGGTGACAAATTAAATTACTACATTTGATAGGTCTATAGAATCTGTAAGTAGTCCTACTATAATACGTGAGTTGTTCTTTTTAAATCTACTTGCTGTAAAATCATAATACCATTATTTTACAATTTTATTAGTGACACAGAACTTTAGGTAAGGGAAGCGACAATATGTACCGGTGCGTATCCTAAATCATATTATTTCTGCCCCATGTATCAAATGCAGGCATTGAGAAATAAGGAAAACTACTGATATTTAGGCATTGAGAAATACAAATTCGATGTTTTTAAAGCTTGTAACAAGGATGAGCTCGACTTATTTGACTTGGCAGGGCTTGCCAGACCAGCTTGAGTTATGAAAGAAGGGGTTCGTAAAATGTTGAGCCAACATTTCACTGCTATAGTAGCTTAAATTAACTTTATGGAGTCGTCTCATCCAATTCTAAGGTATTACAATTGTAAAGTTTGTACTACCAAATTCACAAGTTACTGTTATGTCAAATGGACTCTTAATCTGTATGATTAGTATTTTTGAGTCCTTATGAATAATAATGAAGTTTTATGATATAGATCCTTCAGGAAAAAATAAAGGCTAATGGTCAATTTACCGCTTATTCCTTCAACGGCTTCATTCGTCTTCTTTCCTTTTCTTCGAAGGAAACAAGAAGTGAGAAAAAGAAGTACCAAAGCACCTCCAACAGGAACAGTAATGGCCACAGCTATCACGGCCGATTTGTTGCTTTTTCCTGCTTTGTCGCTTTTGCCTGCACATGACGCATTACTTGTACAAGACAATTATAGGAGCTTTTTAAATGTTATCCAAATTATTTATCTTCGTGAAACAAATGTATTCTTAAATATTTCCTATATTGTTTTACACGCTCTAAGATAAAGTATCTCATCAATAGCAAAATAAAACCACTAGATATAGTAAATAGAGACGAGACATTATTTTGGACAAATCAAATGCCAATTAAGAATGCACCACAAAAGTGAGTCTTTGAGAGAAAACTGACAGAGAATGGGCAGGTTGCTATAAGATCAATGATGCAAAAGAGGCTAATTTTCATCCTTTAAATAGCAATACGATTAAATTTTGAAGGAAATCCACGGTAGAAAAGTAAGTAAAATAAACCATTGAAGGCGATATTGTCTATTTAGCAAACATGAGTGGATTTAGTCATGTAGATCGTAGATATAGCCTCATCCTTTCTAAATTCAGCAAGACTTCCAATCACAAGTTATTGTCATTTGATTTTTATCCTTTCCCAAAGCATCTTGTGAAGATAAAATTAAAGTTGAGCCTATAGTGCCATTAAGCAAAACCAAGGCAAATTTCTCGTATTCAGATCTGAAGATTAACATTGACAAGCTTCAAATTGACAAAGCACACGATGCAATAGCCGACTAATGGCTAACAAAGCCATCGGCAACTTTTCAGTTTGCAAGGTCACAGAAGGATAGGCTCGACTTAAAACCCAAATTAATATCAATTCCATATGTTTACTCCAAATTAATTTGTGCCTCATAAAAATATTTAGTGAAAATGGACCAGCTCAATTTAGTGAGTAGAAGTTTCTGTTCAATTTTTTGGAATTAGAGTTCCAAGTCTAATAGACGTGGCCTAAAAGGAGTGGAAAAGAGGCAAAAGAAAAGTTCGATATACCTTCAGGTGTTGTAACCGGAGGAAGAGGGCCTTCGGGTGTTGTTACCGGAGGAGGAGGTGGGGCCAGCAGGGCGGAGGCATTATAGAAGGGGTACAACTCGAACCTCACGTTGCAGCTAGGAGTAAATATCCTCCCTCCTTGCTGCCCCTCGGGAAGACCCGGAATCACCGACCGGAGACACGTGTTACAGTTCCACTTCGACAAGTCCGGCGTGCACTGCGCAAACGTGTACAGCTCCTGCAGGCTCGTGAAATTGGCCGTAGCGACTGCGACTTTCTTCCGAGAGTCGCCGTCCGAAGCGTTCCAGGCAGCTTCTGTGATGGTGTTACCGAGCACTTGCACGAACTCGGCCGGGTTACTGATGTTCCCGGTGTTGTACATCGTAACAGCAGGCTTCTCTTCCATGACAGAGAAGATGGACTCGTTCGAGTACCTCAACATGCACTCATCGTACCAGATCACGGAGACTCGCTGGTTGGGGCATCGTTGGAGGATATCCTGTTTTCCAGTGGCGACGCAGTCGCTGCACGTGGAGGTGTTGACGTCGCCACGACAGAGGAAGAGCCCATAGGCCTGGTCAGGAGGGTTTTGGCCGGCAGTGGCGCTGGCAAAGCCAAAGGTGCTGTTGGTGGCTGCGGAGGAGAGGGAAGAGAGAAGGGTGTCGAGGTTGAATCGGTAGGTGGAGTTGGGAGTGAAAAGCGTGGTGTTTGAGCAATTATGGTATAGGTAAGTGGGTGCAGCTTCAGTATTGAAGATTATGATGATGAAGAAGAAGAAGGAGAGAGAGATGGAGAAGGTGAAGCTAGATATCATGGTTGGATTGATGATTGCATTGGCTTAGCGAGATCAGCACGGAATTATAGGAACAATAATGTTTGAATTGTCGTCCCGTAAGTTTTGTCCATTCCTAAGATTTCATGGTTCCTTGTACTTGCACGCCATTACTCCATCGAAAAGTCTTGTATAACTTTATGATGGATGTGCAATTTCTAAGACCGCTCGTATATTAATTAATTAATTAGATAAAGAGAAACAAAAAATCTAAGACCACTTGTGGAGCGGAGGATTGGTCCCACCCCCTCCTGATTGAAATCTCTGCGCTGCGACCGGTACTTATCGGTTTTCTAGCAGAAAACCCCTTTTGCGACGGCCGTCGCTCGCTCAATTGCGACGGTTCGGTTCAGATCAATATATAGTTAGTTCCTGAATGAGAATAAAAGATCACCGAGGATTCACCTCATTGACCGACATTTCGCAGGTCGACGACGGCATAGACGTACTCTTGGATTCGGCCGACTCAAGCTCTATCAATTGTCTCTCCGTGCTCCTTTGGAGGAAAAAGGCCGGTTGTTGAGGCTGTGGAAGATTTATGGAGTTGCTGCTTGTTGGGGAGAATCAGGCAACAGTCTCCAAGAACTAACCCAATCTATGGTTTGTGTCTTCCCCAAAGCTAAACCGACCAAAATTGACTTAAGCTAATATATTCAAGCAATAAAACCTTGCAATATGTAAATATAATGCAAAAATGATAAGGAGACAAAAAAAACAACAATACTAAGATTTTACATGGAACGGCAATGAAGAAAAAACCACGAACAACTCAAAAACTTCCACCGCACACAAAAAAGGTTTTTTTTTGTTTTATTTTTTATAGTAACGTATTAAAGGCTCAATATCAACAATATGATAGTATTTAATAACTAAAAAGATGGATTAACACAAATAAAGTGAGAAATCCTAATCATGATTGAAGAAAACGACAAACAATTCGGAGAAGAATTTCAATAAATGAAACCATTTAACTTGTAACTCTCATTCTTACAAATAACATATTGAAGTTTGAGCCAAGTCCAACCTTATTTGGCCTTCCAACGGCGACGGCAAAGTCTTCACCCCTTTTCTTCTTCTCCACGTGCTCTCTCTCGATAAGCGACCACCCTTCTCTCTCCATGAGCTAGTAGCCCCTTTTGTCCCTTTTCCTTTTTGCTTTTTGACTTCTGACTTCTTTTTCTTTTAATTAATATTAGCTGGGGCCACATTAGCGGACCCGGCCAACGCCACTCAACATAAGAACCATGCTTACCATGGTGAGTCTATTAGCTGTGTCTTCCTGAACACCAAGTAAAGGAATGTGGAGGCATCTAAGCACTTCATCTATTGAAGATGAGCCTCCATTGAACATGTTAAATTTATGACTCGAGTTTGAGATTCGCTAGATTCCATAAAGATTTACAAAAGAAAAATAATAACAAAAAAAAAATTGAAAGTTACGAATTTCTTCATTTGAGCAGGAGCCGAATTCCATCTTCCATGGTGGGACCCAAACCTTGGGCACACAATTTCCACGGCACGGGCTTCTTTTAGCTTATGAAAGAAAAGAGGAAAGAACCTCTGCACGTGAAACGCAAAAGAAAGTGGGGCCCAAGGTCAAACTTTTGACCTTGGGCACACACACTTATAAAAGGAAAATAATTTGCAGGTCTTCTTTTTCCTTTTGTTCGAAGCCGCGAGATGCCGTGGAGTGCCGCTTGCTGAAGCCCTACAAAGAGGATACGTACGTGAAGAAAAAATATAGACGCTGTTCTTATTTGACATACGTAGAGCATTTCGTTCGAGCTTGAACACGCGATAATTTGGTGCCGTGAGTTTATACCAAAGTGAGTTGTTTATTTATAAATATTTTGGGTTTGGGGTTAAATTTAAGTATGAAAAATACTTGAACGTGTGAGTAATTATAAACTCTGATTTTCCGATTATAGTGGATTATTGCTGCTGGCTCTCCCCGTGGACATAAATACCAATACTCGGAACGAACCACGTAAATTTCTGGTGTTTATATTTTTCTCGTTTATTTCTCTAACGATTTCGCATTGACATAAATTGCAAGATCCTGTAGTTCCCGCGTATTATATCCCTACAATTGGTATCAGAGCCAAGGATTGGATTTCTTGATTGTGATTTGCAGCTTTTACTTGTCTGATTATTATCTAGAAATTCTGTTACTGCAATTATGTCTAAGAGGAAATCTGAGATTGAGAAGTTTGATGAGAGCAATAAGTTTGTGCTATGGAGCATTAAGATGCGGGCATTATTGACAATACAAGGTTTGGTCAAGACACTGGATGGTGAAGATGAGTTACCGATTATAATGAAAGCCTTTGAGACGGTAGAGCTAATGGAAAAAGCAAAGAATATAATCCTGTTAAATTTAACGGATGAGGTCTTAGTAGAGGTTGCTGAGAAAAATAATGTCGCAGCATTATGGGCAAAACTTCAAGCACTCTATGTGAAGAAATGTTTGAATAATCACTACATGCTGAATAAGATGTTTCAATTTAGATATATTGAAGGTACGTCTATCAAAACCCGCCTATATTAATTTAATAAACTCATGTTGGATTTGAAGAACGACGGTAAGATTCTTGATGATGAATAACATGACATGATGTTGTTAGCCTATTTACCAGAGTCATGGGAGCACTTTACTGATTCACTGTTACAGGGGCATACTGCGATTACCTCAGAAGAGGTAAAGTCCACTTTATTCTCTAAGGAGTGGTAGAGAAAGTTGTGAGTGATATTGCTAGTATGAGTACCTAGAGGGGGGTGAATAGGTATACAAAGATTTTTCTTGATAATTTCTGTATACTTGCGCAATACTTAGACAGTTGAAATATAGTTTGCGTTAAGTAATAATCAACGAAAGACTAAGTGAAGGAAAGAGAGAATTAAACACGTGGTTTATAGTGGTTCGGCTTGATCAAGCCTACGTCCACTCTTCTGCACTGATAGCCAATTTGGCTGGATTTCACTATGAACAAAGAGATGTTACAGTGTTGATCTTCCTTGACTTCTCGGTGTAGATGATCTACCACACTCGCTCAAGGTATCACCAAGTATAAACACTCTCTGTGTATACAATTTCGCTCAGACTGTATCGACTAACAATCAAGGTTCTTCAGACTCTGGAATTTTTCTATCAATCACACCCCAAACAACTAGAACGACTTCCTTTTTATACTCATTTATGCCATCATACCGTTGGCACTTACCAAAGGAATTCCTCCAATCTACCCGTTGGACGGAATCAATCAAGAAGATCATCCGAGCTATTTAAGGAATCTGATGATAGCCCATCAATCCTATTCGCCCATACAATCAGGATCTTGGTTTCCAAGAATAGAACATTCCAAGAATATTTCGTCGACCATCGGATCTTCAATCGATCTTAGATAAGAATTAAAGAATCCGAAATGATTATCCAACCAAAGAATCTTTTCCAGAGGATAGGATCGAATCCTCAACCATATACTTCGGCTTTGGATTTCCTTCGTCACTGGATTAGAAAGACTGTCAGCGAGAATAGTCTTGAGTCTTGAGTCTTGAGTCTTGAGTCTCGAGTCTTGAGTCTCGAGTCTTGAGTCTCGAGAATACAAAGTCTTCAGACTTTAAATTGTCGGTATCCAGACTAGACTGATAGAAATGTTTTGTCAGCTTCAAAATATTCTGGAAAGATTTCTCCAACAATCTCCCCCTTTTTGATGGTGACAAAACTTTCTTGTAGATTTGAACAACTTTGACTCGCAAAAACATTTCTCAAGCAATATGGCTAACTCATAAAGATTAATAAAACAACTAGACTCGCATCCACAGAAAATTGGTTAGTCTTTCATGAGTAATACCATATAACAACACTTGATATAAATGCAACCAGTCAAGCATCAAAATCCACAGCCAATTCAGTCAAATTTAAATTCACACTCAAGTTCAAGTTCTCAAGTCATACTCAAAAATAAACATAACCACAAAAGTCAAAGTTTTAAAAGATGTTGGTTCAAATTGGTTCTCCCCCTTTTTGTCATCATTAAAAAGGGTGAGAAAGGAGTCATGTCTGCTTGGGAATGCGCACGATCTGGAAATCCCCAATGGACTGGACTACTCCTTCGAGCTTCTTCGGGTCTTCCCTCGTTGAGCTACCTCTTCTCCCTTAGCATTGGCTTGAAGTTGCGGAGCGAGGTCTTTGAATTTATTCTCCAGAGATCGAAGATGCTTGTCCAAAGCATTCTTCATGGCTTGGATTTCACGGTCCAGAGCATATATCTGTCCACGCATTTCCAGAAGAATATCCATGATACGATGAAAATCTGTAGAATCGTCCGTCTGTGTACTAGCATTGGCTTTCTCAGATGGTGTGTATGCAGACGATGGCGCTTCTGTAAAGTCTTGCAGATTTGTATCGTGACCTTCTTCAGGCAATTAAGAGACCTGAACTTCTTCTGGGTCTTCTGGAGATTGTCTTAGATCTTCACTGTCAGCAGCATGAGGTGTGGACCTCTCTTGCTCGCCAACTCCCCCTGTCTCTAAGACATCGAAAGGGGAAGAGTGATGATCATGCTCTTGATTTCCCTTCTCTCCAGATTCATCAGCAGACTTTTCTTTTTCTCCTTCTCTCTCTGCTCTTCTTCTTCTCTGTTCTTCTGAAGTTCTGACGGTTGAGACACAGAACGTCTGGTTCTTGTTAGTGCTTGGATAGTGGGATCTTCATCCTCTTCATCTTCATCTTCATCCTCCAGGATGAGAGTTCTTTTCTTCTTTTTCGATGGGGCACCAATGGCCGCCTTTCCCTTTCTCTTTGAGGCAGACTGAACTGGAGATTTCACTCTGAATTTCTCCATTGCCTTTGAAAGTTCTTATAGACGCATCTTTGTTAACATCTTCAAACCTACCACCATCTTATCACACGGTCGAACACAAAATGATTGTGGCGGTTCAATATGCATGTGTCTGAAGATCTTGGTCACCAGACCAGGATAAGGCAATTGTCCTTTGTCTTTCGACATTGCTCTGTACATATGGAAGAGAATAGTGTGCGGTAGAGAAAACTTCCGTCCTGAGTTGATCGCGTACATCAACTTTGCTTCAGAAAGAGACACAGAAGTCTTTGATGTAGACTTTGGTCTGAGACAGTTGATCACAATCTTATGAAGCACAATGTTGATGGCCTTCATCCTTGAGTAGGTAATTTTCTTCTCTGCGTCCATATCTTTGACAAGATCCAGAGTAGTACGAGCAGATGAGACTTTGATTGGTAAATATCGTCCTCGTTCAACTCCAACTATGTCCGCCAACATATTCACATCTACCACGTAGACTTGGTCTCGAACACTGAATGAAATTCTATTCGCATCCAAAAAGCTAAGATTTGAATAGAAATAAGCGGTCAGTTGAGCATACCCGTCCGTAGAGTCAGAGCAAAAAGTCTCAAGTTGAAGCAAATTCAACTTTTCTCTTAAGTTCATTTTGATGGCGTCCAGGAAGTCAAAATCAACACTTCTAGGGTTTATCACCCCTCTTTTCAACAAACGAAAATACACTTTTTCCGATCCTTGGATTTAAACAAATCCATCCGATTTCCTTTCACCTTTGCTGCCACACCCATTTTAGGTTGAAATTCAAGGAACATTCGTCATCATCATTCCCTTCAATCGATTTTGTCCTAGCAAACGAGGGTCACCGGGAATGTTCGCAAGTGCCTCCTCTGCCCTTCCTTTAGGAGCAACTCCCAATTCTTCCATTTTCCGCAGAAAAAGATACTCATTCCCATAATTTTTGTCCTTAAGGAAGTCATCTATATATTTTAATGAAGAACCGGAGCTTTTCAACACACGATAAAGCTTATAGATAAAGGAGGGTCTTTGGACTCTTATTGGGTCGGCTTCCTCGATTATCTCTTCTTCCAGATTTTGACTTGCACCTTGTGGGGCAGGAGGTGTTGAATGACGTGGAGGAGAGCGAATCGGACTTTGTCGCTGACTTGATAAGTCTTCTTCCTCGCAAGATCGAAGTGAATCGGTCCCTTCTCCATTCTTTGTGGTCCCCCGCTTGCGATTCTTGATGATTTCCTCGAAGACGACATCTTTCTTTGTCTATTGGAAGATTCCTTCACTTGCTTTTCCCAAGAAAAATGACTACTTTCTCGACGACGAACAAGAAGTAGAAAAACAGTATTGGGAGGAGAGTGCCTTTTAGGGTTTTGAAGATTGGGCGAAGAGAAACTGTATCTATATAACTCAGTTTTTGAAAAAAGGAAGTTCAATCGGTACAAGGAAAGTGTACGAACACTTCTTTTCAAAATCAATAACTCCTAAAATTAATCCCTTTTAAAAAGACAAGATTTCGAATTTCACATGGATTATAATCGAACGAAAGATCGTACCTTTTCAAATTTAGATAAAATAACTAAACAAGAATTCGTACCTTTTAGATAAAATAGCAACTTACAGTCTTTAGCCATGAATGTTTGAGTCTCATGATTTAAAGTCTGAGAGATCAGAGTCTTAGAGTTGGTGAGTCTCTAGACTTTAACTTCTTCAAGCTTCAAAATGTTGAGTCTTGAACGGATAAAGTTGAATTGATTTTTCTCCAAAGGCTTTGTGAATATATCCGCTAGTTGACTCTTTGAATCAACAAATTGAATCGAGATTTCTCCATTTAGAATATGATCTCTAATGAAGTGATGTCGAATCTCAATATGCTTTGCTCTTGAATGAAGGATTGGATTTTTGGTGAGATTGATTGCGTTGGTATTGTCACATCTCGATTTACGTGCATGAGTCTTCAATGCCAAAGTCTTGTAGCTGTTGTTTTATCCATAGAATTTGCGAACAGCAGCTTCCAAGAGCTACATACTCGCTTACGTCGTTGAGAGAGCTACAAGTGCTTTGCTTCCTTGAAAACCAAGACACTGTCCTGTTTCCAAGCAGTTGACAAGTTCCAGAAGTGCTCTTTCTATCGACTCTGCAACCGGCCAGATCTGCATCTGAGTATCCTAGAAGATTAAAGTCTTCCCTCTTTGGATACCAAAGACCGATGCTTGAAGATGAAGCAACATATTTGATAATACGTTTCACGGCAATAAGATGTGATTCTCTAGGATCTGATTGAAACCTAGCACAGATGCAAACATTCAACAAAATATCAGGTCTAGAAGCAGTAAGATAAAGAAGTGAACCGATCATACTTCTATACAGCTTTTGATCAACTTTCTTCCCTTCTTCATCTTTGTCTATCTTCAAGGAACTTGACATTGGTATGTCAGTCTTCTTGCAATTTTCCAATCCAAATCTTTTGACAAGATCATTAGCATATTTTTCTTGGAAGATAAAAGTTCCTTCCTTCAATTGCTTTATTTGAAGGCCAAGAAAGAATGTTAATTCTCCCATCATACTCATTTCAAACTCATCCCGCATAGACTTAGAAAATTTCTTGCAAAGACTTTCATTAGAGGATCCAAAAATAATGTCATCAACATATATTTAAACGAGTAAAAAGCTTTTGTTTTCCTTTTTGATGAATAGAGTAGTGTCTACTTTACCTTTAACAAAGCCGTTCGTAATAAGAACTTGCTTAGTCTCCGTCGTACCAAGCTCGAGGTGCTTGCTTTAGACCATACGAGCCTTTTTCATCCGAAGATTGAGTCCGGCTTCTTTGGGTCTTCAAATCCAGGCGGTTGTTCCACATAAACTTCCTCTTGGATAAACCCATTTAGGAAAGCACTTTTGACGTCCATTTGGAATAACCTGAAATTTTTGTAACAAGCAAACGCAAGTAATAGACGAATAGCTTCTAACATTGCTACAGGAGCGTAAGTCTCATCATAGTCTATTCCTTCTTCTTGCGTATATCCCTTGGCCACGAGTCTTGCTTTATTTCGTACGACTTTTCCCTTTTCATTCATCTTGTTTCTGAACACCCATTTGGCTCCAATAACAGTTTTACCTTTTGGTTTAGATGTCAATTCCCAGACATCGTTAATGTTGAACTGTCTGAGCTCCTCTTGCATAGCTTCGATCTAGCTTTCATCAGATAAAGCTTCTTCTATGCTTTTTGGTTCAATTTCAGAGATGAAAGCAACAGCACTAGACTCTTCACGTCTTTGGGATTTGGTGCAAATTCCTTCATTAATTTCACCGATAATGAGATCTTTAGGATGACTGGACTTGTGTTTCCAGTTACTGGTTGATCTTTCTGGATGATGATCTCTTTCTTTATTTGAATCTTCATGAACATCTTGATGCTGGTCTTCCAGAGTCTGAGATACTTTTTGAGATGAAGACATTGGACGGTCTAGAGCGGGTTCAGACTCTTCATATTGAGTCTGGCTGGATTCATCTTGCGTTGAGTCTTGGAATTTGACATTCATTGACTCCTCCACAGACTGGCTCTTCTTATTGAAGACTCTGTAGGCTTTGCTTGATGTAGAATATCCAAGGAAGATGCCTTCATCTGATCTTTCTTCAAACTTACCAACTCGATCTTTTGCATTTTTCAATATAAAGCATTTGCAACCAAACACATGAAAGTATGAAACAATAGGCTTCTTACCTTTGAATAATTCATAAGGGGTTTTCTCAAGAATAGGTCTTAGGAAGACTCTATTGATGATATAGCATGCTGTTGAAACAGCTTCAGCCCAAAATCGTGAAGAAATTTTGCTTTCAATTAAAAGTGTTCTAGCCATTTCTTGAAGAGATCTATTCTTTCTTTCCACAACTCCATTTTGCTGAGGAGTGTATGGAGAAGAGAATACATGATTAAAACCAGATTCATCACACAATTTTGTGAAATCTTGATTTTCAAATTCACCTCCATGATCTGTTCTTATACTTGAGATAACACATCCTTTTTCGTTTTGAACCTTTTTAGCAAATTTTTCAAAATACGAAAAGGTTTCTGACTTACTTGCAAGGAAATATACCCAAGTAAAGCGAGAGAAATCATTCACAATTACTAGACAATATTTCTTACCTCCAATACTCTGAGTTCTGGTTGGTCCGAAGAGATCCATATGCAGTAACTGTAATACATGATTAGTAGAGACATGATTTATTGGCTTAAATGAATTTCTTACATGTTTTCCCAGAATACAGGGTGTGCATGGATCGGACTTTTGATATGGTAATTTGGGTAGACCTCGAACAAGCTGTTTTGATGAGATTTTGGCTAATTGCTTCATATTGACATGGCCAAGCTTTCTGTGCCATAAGCTTGCTTCATCTTGGATTGAAATTAGACATTGTGATTCATTCAACTTCATGTCTAAGAGATAGATGTTTCCATGTCTTCGACCCATGAAAGACTCAGTAGAGTCTTTACTAATTCCATAGCAAATTCCTTCTTGAAAGGAGATCTTGAAACCAGTATCACACAGTTGGCTAATGCTGAGAAGGTTATAGTTGAGTCATTCTACTAGAGAAACATTGCTTATTGTGAGATTTCCAATTTTCACAGTTCCAAATCCCACGATGCTTCCTTTGCCGTTTCCTCCAAATGAAACATTTCCACCGTTTACTTGAACAAGCTTTATGAAGCACTTTGAGTCTCTGTCATGTGTCTTGAACATCATTTGTCAAGATACCATTTTATCTTTTTCTTGACGGAGACCCGCATTTAAAAGAGAATCTCAAGTTTTCTTTGGTACCCAAATCTTCTTGGGTCCTTTGGTGTTAGTAGGATAAGCATTATTAGGCCATACTTTCTTAACAGGTTTCCAAATCATAGGACATTCTTTTTCAAAGTGATCCTTATTGTTACACTTTGAACACCTTAGAGCATTTCGACCAACGAGACTTTACAAAAACTTTCTTGAAATGATTTTTTAAGCCTCTCTCGACGGTCTTTTCTTAATTCTTTCTTTAACTTTAGGAAAATCAATCAATGGAATTGTTTCCCACTGTCATGCCTAAACCAAATTTATTGAAGTAAGGTCTTTGAACTGAAAGAACTTTTTCAAGCTTTTCGGATCCTATCGAAAACTTCTTTGAAATATTTGATAAGTCCGTTTTTAAGAAAACATTTTCTTTCAAAAGATCATCTTCTTTTTCTTTAAGAGCAGAAACATTTAGGTCTAGACTTTTAACTCTTTCTTCTAAAATAACTTCCTTTTGTTTTAGAGCTGAGTTTTCCTTTTTAAGTTCGGAAATCCTTTTGAGAGAAGTCTTAAGACTGAAACACAGTTCATCAATATATTTAGAGACTTTGACAGGAATTTTAAAATCACTTACCTCAAATTCGTTTCATCGAGTCCGATCCAGAATCTAAGTCCGAGTCGAATGTGCCATCAAACATATGTTGGCATATTCATTATCACTCTCTTCACATTCGTCAGATCACTGTGTTTCGGCTTTGAGAGCCTTTCGAAACTTCTCGGCTTTTCCTCTTTTCTTTTTCGAAGAGGACAGTTGGGTACGATGTGTCCCTTCTTCTTACATTCGAAGCAAACTACATCTTTGTTTGGTTCCTCATCATCAACAGACTTGGTCTCGCTTTATCTCGAAAACTTTGTTTCTTTGGGTTGAACCTTCTGCCTTTTCTATTTAGTTTTTCGAATCTTCTTATCATGAGGGCGAGCTCCTCATCATCCATATCATCTTCGGAATCTGCATCATCGAGTCATCATTTGATTTTAGTGCAATAGATTTCTTACCTCTTGGATCTTTGTCCTCATTAATTCGTTCCACTTCATAAGACCGAAGAGTTCCAATCAGCTCGTCGACGATGATAGAGGCATAATTCTTTGTGTCTCTCTTATTGAAGTCTTTATATGATTCCAATCCTTGGAGAGTCCACGCAGAAGCTTGTTCACCTTCATGGGATCAGAAATTTTTTGTCCTTGGTTCTCAAGACCATTGACAATATCTGTAAAACGACTAAACATGTCAGTTATAGATTCTCCTGGTTTCATTTTGAAGGCTTCATATTGACCGAGGAGAATGTTGATTCTAGTCTCCTTCACTCGATCTGTTCCTTCATAGGTGATATGTAATCTATCCCATACTTCTTTTGCTGTAACACAAGAAGATATTCTGTTATATTCAATTGGAGACAAGGCACAATATAAAGAGTAAATTGCTTTTGCATCGAGTGCTTGTCTCTTGTTTATTTCTTCCTGAGGCATTCCGCTGGCTTCAACAGTTTCTTTCCCTCTTTCAGAGACTGATGCAGCAACATGAGTGATTCCTCTTTCCACAACATCCCATTCCAGAGGATCCTTGGATCGTAGGAAAGCTTTCATCTTGTTCTTCCAGATGTTGTAATCCTTTCCGTCAAAGTAGGGTGGTCGGTATTGCTTTGCCCTTCCATCATTACGGTGCTAGCATACTAGCCATGGATCTTTTACTCGAAGTAAAACACTTCAAACAAAGTAAGAACACAGCTCGATACCAATTGATATTGCTAGTATGAGTACCTAGAGGGGGGTGAATAGGTATACAAAGATTTTTCTTGATAATTTCTGTATACTTGCGCAATACTTAGACAGTTGAAAGA
Organism: Eucalyptus lansdowneana; assembly: GCA_017140395.1. Lineage (NCBI taxonomy): Eukaryota > Viridiplantae > Streptophyta > Magnoliopsida > Myrtales > Myrtaceae > Eucalyptus > Eucalyptus lansdowneana. The sequence goes on from CM029487.1 coordinate 67,198,289, forward strand.
TAGTTTGCGTTAAGTAATAATCAACGAAAGACTAAGTGAAGGAAAGAGAGAATTAAACACGCGGTTTATAGTGGTTCGGCTTGATCCAAGCCTACGTCCACTCTTCTGCACTGACAGCCAATTTGGCTGGATTTCACTATGAACAAAGAGATGTTACAGTGTTGATCTTCCTTGACTTCTCGGTGTAGATGATCTACCACACTCGCTCAAGGTATCACCAAGTATAGACACTCTCTGTGTATACAATTTCGCTCAGACTGTATCGACTAACAATCAAGGTTCTTCAGACTCTGGAATTTTTCTATCAATCACACCCCAAACAACTAGAACGACTTCCTTTTTATACTCCTTTATGCCATCATACCGTTGGCACTTACCAAAGGAATTCCTCCAATCTACCCGTTGGACGGAATCAATCAAGAAGATCATCCGAGCTATTTAAGGAATCGATGATAGCCCATCAATCTGTTCGCCCATACAATCGGGATCTTGGTTTCCAAGAATAGAACATTCCAAGAATATTTCGTCGACCATCGGATCTTCAATCGATCTTAGATAAGAATTAAAGAATCCGAAATGATTATCCAACCAAAGAATCTTTTCCAGAGGATAGGATCGAATCCTCAACCATATACTTCGGCTTTGGATTTCCTTCGTCACGGATTAGAAAGATCGGCGATAATAGTCTTGAGTCTTGAGTCTTGAGTCTTGAGTCTTGAGTCTTGAGTCTCGAGTCTTGAGTCTCGAGAATACAAAGTCTTCAGACTTTAAACTGTCGGTATCCAGACTAGACTGATAGAAATGTTTTGTCAGCTTCAAAATATTCTGGAAAGATTTCTCCAACAGTGAGATGATGATCTAGCGAAAGGAGCAGCGCAAGCACTGACGATTCGGGGTAGAGAACAATATCGAGAGCCTAGTAGCAGCAGAGGTAAAAGAAGATCAAAATCACGTCACAGAAAGTCCAAGGGACGCGTGAAGTACTTTAAGTGTCACAAGGAGGGGCACATCAAGAGAGATTATCAAAAGCGGAAAAATAAAGTTGATAAGCAGAATGTCACAAGCAGTGTGGCAAACGTTGTTGAGGGGAGCACTAACGATGCAAAAGCTATTTTATGTGTGATTGTTACTTCGTTAAGAGACAAATTGGTGCTGAATTTAGGGTGTTCTTATCATATGACGTCTCATAAGAACTGGTTTACTACTTACCAAGCTACAAATGGTGGTAGGGCTCTTTTGGGGAATAATGCAGTATGTAAGGCTGTGGGGATAGGGACAATTCGGATTCGGATGCATGATGATGGTGGTGCACACATTGACAGATGTGAGGCATGTACCGAAGCTCAAGAAGAACCTTATTTCTCTAAGGACACTCGATGACATTGGGTGTAAATACACTGCTGAAGGTGGAGTATTGAAGATCTCTTGAGGTGCCATGACAGTGATAAAGGAGAAGAAAGTGGATACTTTCTATCATCTACTAGGAAAGACTGTAACCAGAACCGCTATAGTTTCATTAGGTGAGTCAGACTCTAACTTGACTAAATTATGTCATATGCGTTTAGGGCACATGAATGAAGCAGGTATGACGATGCTGAGTGAAAGGAGGTTGTTGAAAGGTCAGAAAATAGGAAAGCTGGACTTATGTGAGCACTGCATCTATGGGAAGCAGCACCAAGTTAAGTTTACTACAACTATTCATTCGACCAATCGATTAGTTGAATATATTCATACAAACGTCTAGGGCCCGTCTTCGGTTCCTTCGAAAGGAGGTGCTCGATATATATATTGACATTTATCGACGATTATTCGAGGAATGTATGGGTTTACTTTCTGAAGCACAAATATGATGTGTTTGATTGGTTTGAGAAATTTAAGGCATTGATTGAGAGGCAGTCGGATAGACAAATCAAGTGCTTGAGAACCAATAATGGCATGGAGTTTTGTAGTAAAGATTTTACCGAATTTTGCGAGAAAGAAGGTATTGTAAGACACCACACAATACCTGAGACACCATAGCAGAATGGCATGGCAGAACGGAAGAACAGAACTTTGCTTAAGCGAGCTTGATACATGCTTTCGCATGCAAGACTTAGCAATGAATTTTGGGCCGAAGCAGTGGACATGTCATGTTACTTGGTTAATCGATCTCCATCATCTGCTATCGAGTGGAAGACTCCTGAAAAAGTATGGTCAGGGAAACCTGTTGGTTACTCCAGATTACGTATATTCGGATGTCCTGCGAATGCTCATGTTAGTGATGGTAAGCTTGAGTCGAGGGCAAAGAAGTGCATATTTCTGGGTATGCACATGGGGTGAAAGGTTACTAGCTATGGTGCACTGATCCCAGATCACTCGATTTTCTAATCAGTAGAGATGTGATATTTGACGAGACACAACTAGCAAAGAAGACAGATCATAGTGTCATAAGTGAGGTGGAGTTTTAGGTGGAGACTCTAGAGACCTCGAAGGTAATAGAAGTTGAGACTGCAAATGAAGCCGCAGTTCCTGAAGTCGATGATAGTGAACAACCAGTAAAACCGCAGTAGATTATAGCCGCAGATAGACAGAGAAGGCAAATTAAATCACCGGTACGTTATGGTTATACAGATATTGCTTATGCATTGACTGTAAGTGATGAGGTGGAGACAGATGAGCCTTCGTCTTACTCTAAGACAATGGCTAGTTCAGAGTCATCACAATGGCTAGGGGCTATGAGTGAAGAGATGGAATCACTCCATCGAAATCAGACATGGGAGCTGGTCAAAGTACCTAAAAGCCAAAAGATTATCAGAAGTAAATGAGTCTCTAAAGAGGACAACAGACGTGAGTATAGTGTACCAGAAGGACAACAATGGCAGTGAGACCATTGATTTTGTGGATTCGGATCACGCCGGTGACTTGGATGATTGCAGGACTTTAGCAAGATACATATTTATGCTAGCGAGTGGTGCAGTTAGTTGGAAAACGTCCTTATAAGATCACATTTTCTTGTCTTCGACTTAGGCAAAGTACATGGCACTAACCTTTGTAGTAAATGAGGCAATATGGTTACAAAGTTTGCTCTTAGACTTTGGGTTAGAACAGAAAAATGTGGATATACATTGTGATAATCAAAGTGCATATATTTAGCGTATAATCCAATTTATCACGAGCGAATGGAGCATATCAACATCAGGTATCATTTAATCTAAGATGTCTTAGTGAAGGGTATTGTTATTATCAAAAAGATTGTTATAACAAATAATCCAGCAGACATGATGATTAAGTCTGTTCATTCGGCAAAGCTCAAGCTTTGCTTGAGCTCTATTGGCATCTGTAGAAAGTGAACGCCCGTCGAGGCGTTGGGAGAGCAGCATGAATGATGAGCACTATAACTTGGCTTCAAACATCGAGTCAAGGTGGAGAATTGTTAAATTTATAAATCGAGTTTGAAATTCGTTGGACTCCATAAAGATTTACAAAAGAAAAATAATAACAAAAAAAATTGGAAGTTACGAATTTCTTCGTTTGAGCAGGAGGAGCCGAATTCTATCTTCCATGGTGGGGCCCAAACCTTGGGCACACAATTTCCACGGCATGGGCTTCTTTTAGCCGATGAAAGAAAAGAGGAAAGAACCTCTACACGTGAAATGGAAGGAAAGTGGGGCCCAAGGTCAAACTTTTGACCTTGGGCACACACACATATAAAAGGAAAATAATTTGCAGGTCTTCTTTTTCCTTTTGTTCGAAGCCGCGAGATGTCGTGGAGTGCCGCTTGCTGAAGCCCCACGAAGAGGATATATACGTGAAGAAAAATATAGATGATGTTCTTGTTTGACGTACGTAGAGCGTTTTGTTCGAGCTTGAACGCGCAGTAATTTTGTGTCGTGAGTTTATACCCAAGTGAGTTATTTATTTATAAACATTTTGATTTTGTAGTTAAATCTAGGTGTGGGAAATACTTGAATGTGTGAGTAATTGTAAACTTTGATTCTCTGATTGTAGTGGATTATTTCTTGATGGCTCTCCTCGTGGATGTACGTACTAATACTCGAACGAACCACGTAAATTTCTGTTGTTCTTATTTTTTTCGTTTATTTCTCGGTGATTTCGCATTGACATAAATTACAAGATCATGTATTTTCCGTATATTATATCCCGACAAAACAAATCTAACCACTTCGAGCGGTGTAATAGCTCTCCAATGCTTCCACGCTTGTAAAAACTATTTAAGTGGAGGAATTTTAACTTAATTAGATCAGTGCAACCTAAATATGTTGTAATAACAAATACACAACTTCCATAGCTAGTTAGATTTTTGCCCCTATCTGATTGGCAGGAGCAACTATTCTTCTTACCATTAATTATCTTTAGAATTAGGACACTCTAAGTATAGACATCAGATATTGTTGAGAGTTGCCTACGCATAGCATCCTTAGGAGACAAGTAATCACTGCAAACATACACAAATGGTAGCATCCATTATGTAATTATAATATGGTAAAATAAGCAACTTGCGAATGAACCACACTCTAATGAATATCCTTTGAGGATTGGCGTGTATATGAGCATGGGATTGTTTCTAATTCATAGATCAACCGTAAGATAGATAATATAAACAAGAAATTATCAATCATCTAAGAAAGAATTTGAGACTTACAAGTCCCCATGATTATGTTAGTGTTTGCTTGAGTTTCATCAACACCAAAAGTTTGTTAGAGAAAACTCATTTACTATTTTGAAGCTAACAAAAACTTTCCAAGTCTATGTCTGAAGAATTCAACACTTTATCATCATAGTTTGAAGACCGTTAGACCTTAGTCTCAAAGTCTACCCTCACTAATAGTTCCACACTGAAAAATGAAGACTTATCCAGATGTGGGATTATCTTTAAGGATTTGATTCGTACGGTTGTTGGGAGACCTTTTGGCCGGATTTAGCATTTACTTAATTGATTATTCTTATTGGAATTTATTCCGATATGAAGATCATGTAAAAGGCAAGTAAACTTGGAAGGTTCTAATTATAAAAACCAAAGATCCCAATTGTATGGGCAAACAGAATTGACGGGCTTTCATCACAATCATCTAACGACTAGAAGATCTCATTAATTGATTTTTCCAACAAGTAGATTGAAAGAATTCCTTTGGTAAGTGCCAATAATTATGAAGGCATGAAGGAGTATTTAAGTGGACTCTCAAGTTGTTCGAGTGTGTGCGTGAAAGAAGAATTCCAAAGTCTAAAGATCTCAAGTTACTTATTGTTTCATTTGTTGGGCTCTCAATTGTACACAAAAGAGAGAAATACATAATGAGACTTTATGAGAGGCTAGTAGAGACTCATCACTGAGAAAGTCGAAGATCACAAGTTGTAAAATCTCTTTTGATTCATAGTGGAATCCAGCCTTAGGGTTGTCAGCATGGAAGAGTGGACATAGGCTTGATCTAAACTAAACCACTATAAATCTTATGTTCTAATTCTCTTACCCTGAACTCTTTACCTTCATTCGTATATTGCATAGTCATTACGTTCTTAGTTGATCATCTTTAAAAAGGAAAATTATTTATTATAAGTTTTGCGAAAATTTTCATTTGCACATATTCACCCCCTCTAGATGTTTGCACTAGTCCATTTTAATTGGTATAAGAGACTGTGTACTTATTTATCGATGTGTTTTACTTCTTAAGCTAAAAGATCTATGGCTAGTATTTTGGCTTGGTTGTAGGCCAAAGCAACACCAGACCTCCTTACTTCGATGGAAATGAATACAACGTTTGGAAAAGCAAGATGAAAGCATTCTTGAGATCGAAAGATCCCCTGGAATGAAATGTGGTAGAAAAAATGATCATTCCCAAAGCTACATTAACATCAAAAAGAGGAAAGGAAACTACAGATGCTGGCAAAATGACACAAGCAGATATAACCAAGAAACAAGCTATTGATGCCAAAGTTATCTACTCATTATATTGTGCTTTATCTCCTACTGAGTATAATAGAATTTCATCTTGTGAAATAGCAAAATAAATCCGAGATAGGTTGAATGTTACTTATGAAGGAATTGATCGAGTTAAAGAAACAAAAATCAACATACTACTCGGACAGTATGAAGCCTTCAAGATGAAGCTAGGAGAATCTATCACTGACATGTTCAGTTGTTTCACAGAAATTGTAAATGGTCTAGCATATCATGGACAACTAATCTCAGGCCAAATGAAAGTCAATAAATTGTTGCGTGGACTCTCCAAATACTGGAATCAAATCAAGACTTTAATAAGAGAAACACAGAGGATCATGCCTCTATCAATAGACAAATTAGTTGGCACACTTCAATCATTTGAGGTGGAACAAATCAATGAAGAAGAAGATCCCAAAGGTAAGAAGTCGATTGCTTTAAAATCTAACAATGATTATAATAATACAGATTCTAGAAGATGACTTGGACGATGAAGAACTTGCACTCATGATAAGGAAGTTCAGGAAGTTGAATAGGAAATGAATAAGGTTTAATTGGAAGAAGCAGAGCACTCAAAGGTTTTAGAAGAAATCAAATGAAGACAATGAGACAAACAAATAAGTGATTTGTTTCAAATGCAAGAAAAATGGGCATATCAAACCCAATCGCTCTCTGTTGAAGAAAAGAAAGATAAATACAGAGAAATTCAAAAGGCTTTCAAAGCGAGAGACATGGCGCGATACTAAATGTGAAAAAAGTGAAGATGGATATGCCAACATATGTCTAATGGCAAATTCAAAATCAGACCTAGACTTTGAAACAAATTCAGACTTAGACTCAAATGAGGCAATCGAGGTTAGTAATTTTAAAATTCCTGCTAAAGTCTCAAAGTATATTGATGAACTTTATCTTAGCCTCAAAACATCTCTTAAAAGGATTTCCGAGCTAAAAATGGAGAATTCTAAATTGAAGCAATAGGAAATTTCTTGGAAAGAAAAGTTTAAAAATCTAAACAAAATTTTTGTTGATTTAAAGGAAAATGCATATTCTCTTTTGAATGAGAATATTTTCTTAAAAGAAGACATTTCAAATATATCAAAGAAGTTTTCAAAAGGATATGAGAAGTTAGAAAAGATTACTTATCGTGCAAAGACCCTATTTTAAAGATCTGGTTTTGGTATGACACCATAAACTATTCATTTAATTGATTTTCCCAAAGTAAAGGAAAGAATCAAATAAAGACCTACAAAAACACTTTATAAAAACCATTTTCAAAGAATTTTTGTAAAACCTGTTGGCCGAAGTGCTCTCAAATGTTCAAAGTGTAACAGGTTAGAACATTTCGAGAAGAAATATCCCATGGTTTGGAGACCTATTAAGAGGAATTGGATAAAGACTGTTTTTGGTACTAACTCCCTTGGACCCAAAAGAAAATATGAGTACCAAAGAAAATTTGAGTTCTTTCATGATTGTAGGTCACTATCAAGAAAAAGATCAAATGATATTTGGATAGTGACTGTTTGAGACACATAACAGGAGAGTTAAGCTGTTTTATAAAGTTTATGCAAATGAATTGTGGAAAAGTTTCTTTTGGTGGAAACGATAAATGAAAAATTGTTGAATGTAGACCTGTAAATATTGGAAGTCTCACAATCAACAATGTCTCTTTGGTGGAAGATTTGAATTGCAATTTACTCAGCATAAGTCAACTATGCGATACTGGATTTAAAATCAATTTCCAAGAAGGCATTTGCTCAGGAACAAGTAAAGACTTATCTCAATCTTTTACTGGACGGAGACATGGAAATATTTACCTTATGAATATAAAATCATAAAGCTCTCAATGTCTAATTTGCATTCGAGATGAAGCAAATTTTTGGCATAGAAAGCTTGGTCATGTTAACATGAAGCAGATTGCCAAGAGTTCTTTCAAGAAGCTTATCCGTGGACTACCCAACTTGACTTATCAAAAATCTAAATTATGCACACCATGCATTTTGGGAAAATAGGTTAGAAGTTCTTTTAAACATATGAATCAAGTTTCTACTAATCGTGTTTTGCAACTTCTACATATGAACCTTTTTGAATCAACCAGAACTCAAAGTATTGGTCAAAAGAAATACTGCCTAGTAATCATAGATGATTACTCTTGCTTTACCTAGGTATTCTTCCTCGCAAATAAGTCTGAAGCATTCTCTTATTTTTAAAGTTTGCTAAGAAAGTTCTGAATGAAAAAGGATATGCTATTTCAAGCATTTGTATAGACCATAGATGTGAGTTTGAAAATCAAGACTTTGCAAATTTTTGTAATGATTTTGATTTATAGCATGTTTTCTCTTCACCATACACTCTAAAGCAGTTGTGGAAAGAAAGAATAGATCTTTACAGGAAATGGCAAGAACCCTTTTAATTGAAAGTAACATTTCCTTTCGTTTTTGAGTTAGAGTTTCTACAGCTTCCTATATCATTAACAAAGTGTTCTTAAGGTATATTCTAGAGAAAACTCCTTATGAAGTATTTAAAGGGAAGATGCCAAATGTTTCTTATTTTCATGTGTTTGGTTATAAATGTTTTGTCTTAAAAAATGCAAATGATCGAACTGATAAGTTTGAAGAAAAATCAAATGAAGGAATTTTTCTTGGCTACTCAACTTCAAGCAAAGCCTACAGAGTATTTAACAAAAAGACTCAGTTTGTGGAAGCATCTATGAATGTCAAGTTTCAAAACTCTATGCAAACTCAAGTGGACTAGACTCAACTTGAAAAATCTGAACTTGCTCTAGACATCATAAAGTCTACATCCCCCGAAGTGGTTCAAACTTCTAAAGTCCAATAACAAGAAGAACCAAAAGAATCAACTAAAGCAGAAGATCGGCAAACATTCAGACCTACCAACAACTGGAAGCATCGGTCAAGTCATCTTGAGGATCTCATCATTGGCAACGTTGATAAATGAATTCGCACCAGATCCAAATGGCGAGAAGAGTCTATTGCTTTGACACTTATTTTTGAAATTGAGCCTAAAAGTATAGAAGAAGCCTTGGCTGATGAAAGCTGGATTGAAGCCATGTAAGAAGAGCTCAAACGGTTTAGCATCAACGATGTTTGGGAACTAATTCTTAAACCTAAAGGTAAGTCCATTGTTGGAACTAAATGAGTTTTCAAGAACAAAGTGGATGAGAAAGGTAAAGTGGTAAAAAATAAAGCAAGACTCGTGGTCAAATGATATATGTAAGAGGAAGGGATAGACTATGACGAGACCTATGCACCAGTAATGAAGTTAGAAGCAATTAGATGATTACTTGCTTTTGCTTGCTATAAAAATTTCAAGTTATTCCAAATGGATGTAAAAAGTGCATTCCTAAATGGATTTATCCAAGAAGAAGTTTATGTGAAACAACCACCTAGTTTTGAAGATCCAAGAAATCCAATCTCAGTCTATAGACTGAAAAAAGGCATTGTATAGATTGAAGCAAGCACCTCAAGCTTGGTAGAAAGGTTAAGTAAATTCCTGATTCAAAATGATTTTATTAAAGGTAAGGTATATACTACTTTGTTCATTAAAAGAGAAAGAAAAGATTTTATACTTATTCAAATTTATGTTGATGATATCATTTTTAGATCACCTAATGAAAATCTATGCAATAAGTTTTGTAGATATATGCATGATGAATTCGAGATGAGTATGATGGGTGAGTTAACCTTCTTTTTTGGGTCTACAAGTTAAACAATTGAAGGAATGTATTTTCATTCACCAAGAAAAGTATGCGAAAGATCTCATCAATAAGTTTGGATTGGAGAACTGCAAAAAGATAGAAACACCAATGTCAAGCTCTTCGAAACTAGATAAAGATGAAGGGGGAAAAATGTAGACTAGAAGCTATATAGGAGCATTATTGGTTCATTTCTTTATCTTATTGCATCTAGATTTGACATTTTGTTTAGTGTTTGTGTTTGTGCTAGATTTCAAATAAATCCCAAAAAATCTCATTTAAGTGCGGCAAAGCGCATCATCAAGTATGTTGCAACGACCACAAAGTTAAATCTGTGGTATTCCAAAGAATGAGACTTTACTCTCTTTGGATATTTAGACATAGATTTAGCGGGATGCAAAGTAGATAGAAAGAGTACGTCTAGTACATGTCAACTGTTGAGAAACAAATTGGTATCATGGTTTTCAAAAAAACGGAGTACTGTAGCTCTTTCAATAATTGAAGCAGAATATGTGGCTCTTAAAATTTACTGTTCTCAAATCTTATGGATAAGGCAATAGCTAAGAGACTTTGGTATTGGAAAATTGTGTACTGAGATCAAATGTGATAATACCAGCGCCATCAATCTCACAAAGAATCAAATTCTTCATTCAAGAGCAAAGCATATAGAGATCCAACACTACTTCATTCGTGATCATGTTCAAAATGGAGAAGTTATGATTCAGTTCATAGACCCAAAAAATCAATTGGCAGAAATTTTCACAAAGCCATCGGAGAAAAACCTATTTTAGTCTATTCGTGCAAGATTGAACATCACATTTTCTACCAAGTAAAGTTTGAAAATGTTCAGACTCAGAGTTTCCAGAAGTTATGACTGTAAGTTAATACTTTCTAAATGAATATGAGTTTACTTTTGGATAAAGCTTCGAAAAGGTACGTTCATTTTTTGAATCGTTACTTGCCTATTTTATTTTTAGAAATATCCTTGAAATTATGGTGATTTTTTGTTTTCGAAAAATGCAATTCTTTTCTTGAAAAAGGGAAGTTTTCATTTTCCTTGATGATGGTTTGTATATCTTGTTTCACTTGCTTTATATATTGTCGACATTCTTCTTCTCCATTTACACTCACTCAAACCCTAGAATACATAGACTCCACTTTTTCTCATTTTCTCTCAAGTTTGATCCATAAAGTTCTCACCTTTTTCAACAAGCAAGTTCGAGAAATTCCCCTCAATTGTGACAATGTTTTACTAGAGGAAGTCTTTGAGGATCGCAAACATGGGACCATAGTATATACGTGAGAATCCTACGCATTTTGACTTGACCGAAGAAGAAGATTCTCCTCAACCTTAGCAACAACAACATTCTCAATAGCGTCAACAAGCGGCTCAAGATCCTCCTCCTCAACAAGAGCAGGAAGAAATCATCGAAAATGTTTAACCTTTAAAGACTCAAAAACCCCAGTTTCTTTTTAGACTATACTCTAACTTGAAAATGGGCAGTTCTGTAATGAATCTTATCAACAAATTCTTGAGAGCACACGGCTACAAGAATGAGACCATTTTCTTAAATGCCATGGAAAGGATAGGCGTTGCGCCTAAAGGTTTGGTAGAGTGGACTTTTGCCAATTTTCCTAGTGATCCGCGATTTGGATAGCCTGATGAGAAGGATGATGATGAAAGGTTGTACACTCATTTTCAACTCAAGATGGGTGTTGCTGCAAAGGTTTGTGGTGAAGGAACGAATTTATTTCGTTTTAAGGACCACAAGAAGTCTTACTCGAAACTGTTGAAAAGAGGGGTTATGAACCCTAGAAGTGTGAACTTTGACTTTCTCAACTCTTTAAAAATAAATCTAAGGGAGAAGCTTGCATTACTTCAACTTGAGCGTTTTTGCACCGAAACCACTGTTGCACCTACCCTGAACTTACTACTTATTTTTATTCAAATCTATTTTTTCTAGATGCGAATAAATTCAGTTTTACAATTAGGGACAAAGAATTTGTGGTTGATATGGATACTTTGGCTGATATAATTGGTGTGGAAAGAGGGAAGTTTCAACCAATTGGTGTATTGTTCGGGATAGACTTGTTGAGAGCAAGATTTCTTATTCAAGAATGAATGCCTCTAACATTCTACTTCACAAGGTCGTGATAAATTGCATCAGACCAAAGTCTACTTCAAAGACGGATGTCTCTCGTTCGTAAGCAAAGTTGATGTATGCGATCAACACCGGCCGTAAGTTCTCACTGCCTCACACTATCCTGATGCACATGTATAGGATGGTTGTGAAGGACAATGGACAACTTCCTTATTTAGCGCTTGTTACTCAACTTTTCAAGCATTTCAAAATCCAACTTCCTGCTTCTTTATGTGTTCGAACCATTACTCCAATGATGATTGGTCTAAAAATGGTTTCAAAGATGCGATTGAATGAGCTGAACAAGGAATTTGAGCGCTTTAAGGAGAAGTCCCATGTAAAGGCAAAGCAAGACTCTGCTGCAAATAAAAGGAAAGACAAGGAACCCATGAATGAACCAGTGAAGAAAATGAGATCGCTTATCTTGCAGGACGAAGAAGATGAAGATGATCTCACTATCTCAGCTTTTTCCTTGTGAAATTTACAGAGTTTTGTTTGCTTTAAGGAGCTAGAGAACAGAGAAAGAGAAGAAATAGAGAAGAGAGGTGAGGAAAGAAATGAAAGCAGAGTAGGAGAAGGAAGAGGAAGAGAAGAAGAAGAAGGGAGTCACGATGACTCTTTTGAACTAACATTGGTTGTATCCTTGTCCAACGACTTGGAGAAGACAAGGAGTGGAAAGACAGGAGAACTACATCACTCAAGTGCTAAAGCAGAGCAAGAAGAGGAATATTTTTCTCCACTTGAAGGCACAAAAACAAGGCGAGATGCTGAAAAACGAGGTACTTCTTCACCTCTTTTTACAAAAGATGTAAGTTGATTTTCACTTGATCCGGAGGATGTTTATGCCTCTCAATACCTTGAAGCTGATGTTGAGGCATCCACTCCAAGTCCCGATGATCGAACTAATGTTCCCCCACATCTCAAGACTCCTAGAACTGATTCGGCTGGACCCAGTGTTACAACAGAACATTTAGCAAACTTTTGAAGATTGATGGAACTTCTTTTGGAATTAAAGAGACAGCAATATGCTTTTGAGTTTGAGATGAAGAACATGATGACAATTTTCAAGACAACTTCAGATTCCTATACAAGAGCAATTTCAAGCCTTGAAGCTTCAAATGTAGGAAAATGCAAAGGGTGAGGATATACAACAACTCAAGGAGTCTTTGAGGAAGCTTGAAGACACTGTCAAGTCAATGGGGATTTTCAGATTGTTCGTATCCCTAAGCAACCCTGATTATTACCCAACTATTTTTATAGTTACTCCTCACTTTTTGTTGTGACAAAATGGGGGAGAGTTTGTGCAAATTTGATTGATCGACTTTTTTATCTATTTGGTGGCTTGGTGATTTTGTGTTTGGTACTTTGAACTCCTCGTACTTTTCTTCTATTTGGTTTTGGACTAACTTTGAACTATTTGGATTTGAACTTTGATGCTTGCTATAACTTAGTTAATGATATTGATTACGGATGGATAGTTAGTTTGTCTTGCAGGACTAACATGTTTTTTTATGGTTGCAGAATCGATGCTATCCAAGTCTTAATCAATTTTTATCACGAATTACTTAAGTATTGTTTTGCAGGTTAAAAGTTTTTCAAATCTGCAGGAAAATTCTGTCACCATAAAAAATGGGGAGATTGTTGGAGAAAAAACATTTACTGTTTTGAAGTTGACAAAACCTTTCCAATTCTATGTCTGAAGAATTCAAAACTTTATCATCATATTCTAAAGACCATTAGAGGACCTTAGTCTCAAAGTCTACCCTCACTGACAGTTCCAAATTGAAAAATGAAGACTTATCCAAATGTGGGATTATCTTTAAGGATTCGAATCATACGATTATTGGAAGACCTTTTGGCTAGATTTAACATTTACTTAATTGATTATTCTTATTGGAATTTATTCCGATATGAAGATCATGTGAAAGGCAAGTAAACTTCAAAAGTTCTACTAATGGAAACAAAAGATCTTGATTGTATGGCGAACATGATTGACGGGCTTTCATTACAATTATCTAACAACTTGAAGATCTCCTTGATTGATTTTGTCCAACAGGTAGATTGGAAGAATTCTTTGGTAAGTGCCAACGGTTATGAAGGCATGATGGAGTATTTAAGGTGGACTCTCACGTTGTTCGAGTGTGTAAGTGAAAGAATAATTCTAAAGTCTGAAGATCTCCAATCACTTATTGTTTCATTTGTTGGGCTCACAATTGTACACAAAAGAGAGAAATACTTAGTGAGACTTTGTGAGAGACCAGTAGAGACTCATCACTGAGAAAGTCGAAGATCACAAGTTGTAAAATCTCTTTTGATTCATAGTGGGATCCAACCTTAGGGCTATTAGTGCGGAAGAGTGGACATAGGCTTGATCTAAGCCGAACTGCTATAAATCTTGTGTTTTAATTCTCTTACCCTGAACTCTTTACCTTTATTCGTATGGCTCCATAGTCATTACGTTCTTAGTTGATAATCTTTAAAAAGGCAAATTATTTATTCTAAGTTTTGCGGAAATTTTCATTTACACCTATTTACCCCCCTCTAGGTGTTTGCACTAGCCCTTTCAAAGTCCTAATCATGCTAAAATATGAAATCATTGTGTTCATATCACTATCTAAGAAGATAATGATGGGTTTTAGATCATGATGAATGAGCCGAAGTCTAGAATCTTCATGTAGATAGAGTATTCCTTAGGCAATTCATGTCTTGACCATTCCAATTGCCTTCTCTTCTTAGGATTTGCTTTTTTACACAATTAGAAACCAAGTACTTTGAATTGATAAATCCTTGAAGAACTTTCATCAGGTTCCTAGAAGCCAATGAGAGGTCCTACTCTAAGTTTATGCTAATTACAGGTACAGTTTCTTCCACATTGAAACAAACAACTTAAGATTTGAAGTGCGCCCCATACCAAATGAAAAGTAGTTGGGAATTTTGTTCAGCACAAGCTCATAAACAAGTATCTTTTCTTCTACCTCTATGCAAAACGCAAGAGCCCCACAAGGTTTCACCATTCAAGCTTCTCTCCCAAAACAACCTCATTCTTGAATTCTCCATCACCTTGCCATGACCTTTTAGATAGCCTCTTCACAGCTATTTCTTGTCCATTCAGAAACCTATCCTGAAATTCTTTAATTTGGTTGCTTGAGTACACGTTAAATTGCTAACTGATACTACCTAGAAAGCTCTTTTGGATCCGCCCTCACCCAACTTGTTTTTGATGGGAAAAATTGTTTTTGGCAGCTTGTATGGTACCTAATGGTATTACACAAACTCCGTGTTTGTAATGTCACTTGCGCCTACATGACAAAACAACATGAGATAGTCTTTTACCAAAAGCATAGAACAGTGTATCTCGTGCGCACAGTTTTAAAAGTCTCTTGGAGTATTAAGGCATGTGCGAGTCTATGTACCGCCTTCTGCTTGTACGACTGCATACGCCTTTGTTGTTTTAATCCGATGCAAGCAGCAAGCAATCAAGATAAGTATGATAACAACACCAACCAGAATGGCCACGCAATGATTATCATTGTAGATTTATTGTTTTGCCTGCATATGTGCAACCATCTAATAGGAGTGCAGGATATTGAAGAAATTTGAATTGCTAATTTGCTACTACAGGTAGGAGCAAAGTTAAAAACAGTATAAATTCATTTAAATGTGTGGTTCTACTATATATTTCCACTCGAATCAAGTTCTTTAAATTCTTCAGCCATGAGATTTTGTCTTGTTGAAAAAGGTCCTGCTTGAAGAGTAAATGTCTAGAAGAATTATGTTGTCCTCCATAGTGTGTCCATCTCACAACTTCTTTTTCCTTTTTCTAATTCTTATATTACAGGAATGCACCAATTCTCAATTTGGTATTAGCCACTAAATTTGACTAAAAAGAGCAAGCCTGAAAGTCTAAACACTTGTCCAGAGTCCACTATCAACGGTTTTCGTGTGAAAGTTCTCTAAATAATCTAATCTTAGCAGTGATGTCAGAATCCACAATGTTTAACAGGTGTGAGAATGAGATAATTGCGCGGTCTACTGAGGAAATTTTGCACCTAACATGTGCCATATCTTGATTTCATTGGACGGAAGATTTGAATGAAGCATTGAAGGTAGATAAACAGAAATGGGAACACACTTGTGCGGAATCATCAGAGAAAGACATTGCCATTTTCTTTGTCTTATTGGGAAGTGTGAAAGAATGTACTCTTATCAATAAAAAAACCGGGTCTGGGTGTTACGGCTTTTTAAAAAGTCAACAAAACCATTGATGCCATTTTTTTCTTCTTTTCCTTTTCTCTCCCATTTGTATTTTCCTTTGCTTCTTCCTCAGTTCCACGGTAGTATCACCGCCCTCCTCCTATTGTGATAGAGAGGCGAGCTCAGGGAAGGATGGGCCGATCCAATGGGCAAGCGATTCCGCTAGTGGCGACGTATGACAATGAGGTGAGGGCCGTGTGAGCCACGGTGGAGGTGGAGAGAGAGATGGGGATCTAAGATTTTGTGTTGATTTGCTGCATTCATTGATCAAAAATACTTTGGAAGATAAAATGACACTTTTTGAAATCTAGGACGCAAAATTATGAATACACTTTGGATGTTGGTCTATGCTCACACCTTATTGGATTCTCCGAAAAATTGTGAATAAATTGCTGTTGGTTAGGCCATCAATAGCTGGGTGGGGGAAAGAGAAGAAGATGAAGATGAACGGTGAGGATGATCACCTTTTTGGCATCGTGCAAGGGTCACTGACAAGGTCAATTGCGCGATTTGCATTCTCTTGTTGAGTGGGGAGAATTGACCAACAAAAGTCGAGATAACATGTAACTCCAATATCCCAGTTTAAAGTGATGGCGATGGCGACGGAGAGTGCTTTGGACTAGGTTCATATATACTTGTTACCATAGGAACTACTCGAAATGTATTGATACCGATTGGATAAGTTTGTTGACCTAGTACAACTCCGTGTAGGCCATGGCTAAAATCTCCGACATAGGGAGATATTAATGCATTTGTGTGTCTGTAAGTGATTTGCATGAAAATTTGCTGAACAACTTTCGCAAATAGTCCCCTCCCGATGGCAATGGAAACACTTGCAACATCAATTGACTTAAGGATGTGAACTAGTTTGTTCAGCTTGGAAAAGGACGTAATGAAAAATTACTACAAAATGTTACGATATTTTTACCTTACAATTAGCACGAAATGACTAAACACTCATGTCAGGTTTCAGATTATCCGCTCACGAGTGACATAGAATTACTTCATCGTAGAGTAGCTCCCAGTCATTTAAGATCCTTTTCTAAGTATATAGTAATTCGTTGACTAGGGTGGTAAGGTAACGTATTTTCCAGAAGAGCAAAAAATGCGTAATTCTGAGCACAGAATTTATGAATTCTGCCAGATTTGAGATATTCTTTTGTGCCAAAATATCATACACAACCGGAACAAATTTGTCCATGATTTCACAAGAGAAAGTACGTTGACGATACAAATAGATAATCTTTGTCTCGGGCTATACTACTGAGAAAGAATATAAAGACTCAAAATACTTTGATTTATTAACAACACCGGAACCCAACTAGTTTCAATGGTAAAGAAATGTGTAGTCTACTAGGTCACCTAACGAACACTTGAATTCGATTATTTAGTCTACACAAGAGAAGTAGTTGGATTGAGTCATATAGAAGCACAATAATGTACAAATGCGCTAAATTACAAAGGATCGGTATATGATTTAGCCTTGAATAGTAACAAAGTCTTAGACGAATCATAATAATATGAATAGACTCTTCTTTTAGAACTCCAGCCTCCAGAGCAATTAAAATCTTATTATGTAATTACATAGATTTTTGCTTATTGTTAATAAATAATCTTGGTGGAAAGCCAAGCAATCTCACTGGAAGACCATCCACAAAGAAAGATTTCACTCACACCACCATTCACTGGGGGTAGAATTCGGTAATTGACATACCACCGGTCGAGGAAGGCACAATATTGTTAGTGGATTGGTGGAACTGAAGCTCTTTCATTGGTATGCTTAGCCCTCGGGATCGACTTCGGACAAAGAAGGCTGGATGTCGAGGCGATGGCGGGTTAAAGTAATTGCTACTAAGCATGAGAACTACGGTTGCCATGGTGGGTCTAATAGCCGGATTTTCTTGGATGCATAGTAAGCAAATGTGCAGGCATCGAAGTACTTCATCTTCTGAATATGAATCCATGATAGCCAAGTCCAACACTTTCAAGGGTGTGCCATCTCTCCATTGATTCCATGCCTACAAGAGTAATTCTGGAAAATCTTCACAAAATTGCAGCATTAATTCAACGACTCATCATACAAGACATCTAAATCTTGCAAAAGTTCATATGTGGCTAAGGAATTGAATCAGAAGTGTTTCCACAGGCTAAATGATTAAGTTTTTACGAAGGAATTTCAGTTTCACTTTACTAAAATTACAAGGAGTGCAGTGTAAAGAGTACCACAGTTAAACTTACATAACTAGCAAGGTATTCACCCCCATCCAATTGGTGGTAGAAGTTATTTTTCTTGCTGCAAATGATCTCTAAAAGTAGTATGCCGAAACTATAAACATCGGATTTAACTAAGAACTCTCCATGCATTGCATACTCTGGAGACATGTAACCACTACAAAATTGAACATTAGCCATATGTATATTGCAGAAATAGATAAAATGAGCAAGTATGGCATCCAATTACAAAGTCATCCATTCTAAAACTAAGACTTACAAAGTCCCCACGATTTTATTTGTGCTAGCCTGAGTTTGATCACCTCCAAAAATCCTTGCCATGCCAAAATCCGAAATCTTTGGGTTCATTTCACTGTCTAACAAGATATTGCTACATTTTAAGTCACGATGGATGATTCGGAGACGAGAATCTTCATGTAGGTAGAGCAATCCTCGAGCAATCCCAGATATTATTTTATATCGTAATGGCCAATTCAATTGACCGCTTTTTTGGGGATCTGCATCATTGCACCCAAATTCATTATGTGCTAGCATGTGTCACCTATCGAAAACTCAAAGCGAATATATTTACTCTCATCAATCAAAGGTAGCTTAAGAAAAAAACTATAATCGGTTGAAAGAACATAAAACCTTTTAATTTATGGTTTCCAGAGCTAGTGAAAGCTCAAACATTTGTTGTCAAGCAAATTATGCATTCTTAAGATAAGAAAGATTAAGTTGCAACATACCAAATAAGAAGAAATCAAGGCTTTTATTTGGCACAAACTCGTACGCTAGTAGCTTTTCCCTTCCCTCCAAGCAAAATCCAAGCAGTCGTACAAGGTTTCTGTGTTGAAGCTTTGCAACTAATAGAACTTCATTCTTGAATTCCTCATCACCCTGTCTTGAGCTTTGAGATAGCCTCTTTACCGCGGTTTGTTGTCCATTAGGAAGTCTACCCTAAAGTGTTTAGTATTTATCGTTTAATTTCGTATTACCACTCCTTGAAAAATAACATAAAAAACCACTACATTTTTTTTTCTTTTTTTCTTTTTTCTGGCACCATTATGTTCAATTCATATATAAAGAATTCTTGATTGTTTCTAACTAAAATGTAATACCTACCTGGAAAACTTCACCAAATCCACCTTCACCCAACTTGTTTTCGGGAGAGAAATCATTTGTTGTGGCTTGTATTGTAGTGAAGTTAAATTGCAAAGACTCCACAGTGGTAAGTTCGCTTGCACCTACATTAAAAAAGAAAAGAAAAAAAAAAAAAAAGGCAGTTTGATTGTCAATTATATTGACATTGGCTCCTAGTGGTGTTTATATGACTACCGGTGCTTGGGAACGTTAGCACAATGTAGACCACTGGATTAGATAGGTATGATTGTCCCACTACCCCAAAGAAATCTTTCCTCTCTTGACTGGTCATAAAAAAAAAAAATCATGAATACTATAGGAAACAAAGTAATCAAATGAATCTTTTATCATGATCGCTTTTTCATGCTCTGGGTGGTGTTAGGTCTACTAATTGCTGTGTAGATGCTACCTATGGTTGGATTGATAATGGTGAATCTATATCACTCTAACATACCTCATGGCATTCTAATGGGATCTTGTTGGATGTATACCCAAGGAGAGTAGTTTATAATTTTAATCTTCTAATGGCGGCTGATATAATTCGTAACTCTAAATGGAAATGGCCTAACAAAATGTCTAAAGACTTGATATCAATCTAGGTAGCTGTTTGTATTGGGTGGTTTTGGGCTTTTCTCACTCCAAAAGCTAGCTGAAAGTGTAAAGTTTTTTCTTATGCTTATAAACCGACTACTAACCCATTTTGCAACAAATGTGGGACAACCTCAATAATCTCCCCTTAGACACCAGGCTTGAGTCAAAGCTACAATAACTTGTAAACCCGTGTGAATATTAGATCTAGACTTGTTGGCAACCTATACTCTGATACCAATGTTAGGTGGTCTTAGGCCTCTCTCGCCCCAAAAACTATCTCAAGGTTTTTCCTTATATTTATCAATCGACTACTAGCCGCTACCACAACAAATGTGAGATAACTTTAATAATCTCCTCCTAACACATCAAGTCTAGGTTGAAGCCGCAATAACCCGTAACTTTCTTGTATGATTGTTGGGTTTGGACTCATTGGCAACCTAGGCTCTAATACTAGTGTTGGGTGGTCCTGGTCTTCTCTCACCCTAAAAGCTAGCTTAAAGAATGGGACTTTCCCTTACACTTATATACTAACCACTAGCTCTTTTCATGACCAATGTGGGACAACCTTAACAATCTCCCCCTTACACAAGAAGCCTTGGGTCAAAGTCACAACAACCCATAACTCTTTTGTGTGACTATTGGGTGTAGACATGTTGGCAACATGGATTCTAATACTAGTGGTGGAAAAATCTTAGGCTACTCTCACCCAAAGCTAGCTTAAAGGGTGAGGTTTTCCCTCACACTTAAAAATCAACCATGAGCCCTTTTCACAACCGATGTGTGACAACCTCAACAATCCCCCCCTCACATATTGAGCCTGTGTCGAAGCCACAACAAATCATAACTCTCCTGTGTGATTGTTGATTCCACACTTGTTGGCAACTCAGACTTTAATACCAATATTAGGTGATCTTGGTCTTCTCTCATCTCAAAAGTTAGTTTAAAAGATGAGACTTTTCCTTACACTTATAAATTGATTACTAGCCCCAATCACAATAAACGTGGGACAACCTCAACAATCTCTTCCTTACACATTGGGCCTAGGTCGAAGCTACAACAACCCGTAACTTTCCCATGTAACTATTTTGTCCAAACTTGTTGGCAACCTAAACTTTGATATTAGTGTTGCGTGGTCTTTGGACTCTCTCACCCTAAAACTAGCTCAATGGGTGAGACTTTCCCTCATACTTATTAACTGACCATTAGCCCCTTCCACGACAAATGTGGGACAACCTCAACAATCTCTCCCTCACACATTGATTCTAGCTCTGAGCCACAATAACTCGTAACTCTCTTATACGACTGTTGGATCCAAACTTATTGGTAACCTAAGCTCTGGTACCGGTGTTAGGTGGTCTTGGATTTCTCTCAAAAGGTGAGACTTTTCCTCACACTTATATACCGACCACTAGTTCCCTTCACAACTAATGCGAGACAACCTCAACAATTTGTGTAAGATTTTTTCCACATCTTCTTTGTAACACCACGATACTAGCACTGTTGCTTCTAGTGACATTCTTGCCTCTGCTTTAGCTAGGGAGATTGTCAAGAAAAGCAATGCAAGAAAACATTGAGATTAGATCCCATTTGTTTGGCCATACAAGATAAGCAACCTATATTTCTAAGAATTGACAGAGAATCATCTAATCATGGCCAGACTCTATTTTTTGTGTAATGAAAATGCTGATATTAGATCCCATTTGTTCTTTGGATGTAGTTTCTCTAAGCAAGTTTGGAAGAGTGCCCTTCAGCTTTGTTGTACTAATAATGATATTGGTTATTGAGAGTTTGAATTGTTTTGATGCAGCAGCCTATGAAAGGGAGAAATTTTCATCGTGTTCAGTGAAATTTTTGTAGAAGTGCTGTGCTATTTCATCTAGAAGGCTAGAACGGAGCTGTGACTTTCCTAAACTACTCCTTCTATTGATAGCACTATAATTGCTGGTGGAGTCAATTACACTTCGAAGGTTGGAAGTGCATGAAGAAGAAGAATTGGAATCCTCCATTTATGGAATACTATCTCTTGAATCTTGATTGTTGTTGATTGTTTTCTGGTGGTGGTTGTTGTATATAGGGGTGATCAAAACTAGGATGAGTCAGTTCCCAATCTAGATCTGGAACCAAATCGGTCGGTTCCAAACCAACATGTTCCATCAGCTCATTTTTATATTTTGGGTAGTAATTAGGTTTATTATTTAAAAAAGAAAATTTGCATTCTTTTATTACAAAACTTGTCATGTTTAAGTGGTCACGTGGTTACTTTCCATATCGAGGACATATTTAAGTTGGAGGTACCGGCTCGAAACCAAACGAACATGGATCGGGTCGGTTCCCAAGTTGGAATAGATCCAATGCTCATTCCTAGTTGTATACCAGCAGTTATAGGAGTTATAGTTGTATAGCAGAAGTTATAGGAGTTCCTGATATATTTGTTTGCTGCGGTATATCTCGTACTAAAGTCAATATGGGGTTCTGGGGGAACTAGTCCTGAACTCTTCTTGGTCGATGGACAAGCTCTATCGTTTATTGACCAAAAACATTCTATTGGTTAAGATTTCTTGGCATGGTTTTCCAGATCAAATCTTGAAAATGAGGAACCTTGAATTGCACCAAACTTATTCACATATTTGATGTTGATACCTCTCTATCAGTATGATCCTCGTTCTTTTACTTAAAATACATGTATGTCCATGATTTTGAATAAAACTTCTGTTTATTTCACGTTTGCTGAACTTACGGAAAAGTATTCGTTTTGTGGGGTGATCCAGATTGTAAAAGTATTATACTAGGGTAAAGTATTTTAATTTTGAATTTGTTTCATATCTTTTTTCAGGTCAATTAATGATGTTACTTGTCTGGAATCATTTTATGCTTAAAATATGGCTAATTTTGTTTCATATTTATAGAAATCAAATAGTATTCTTGTGATTTTTCATTTGATAACACAAACTGGTGACAAATTAAATTACTACATTTGATGGGTCTATAGAATCTGTAAGTAGTCCTACTATAATATGTAAGCTGTTCTTTTTTAAATCTACTTTTGTAAAATCATAATAGCATTTTTTACCCAAAAAAAAAAAATCATAATAGCATTATTTTACAATTTTATTACAGTGACACAGAACTTTTTCGATATATAGGTAAGGGAAGCGACAATATGTACCGATGCGTATCCTAAATCATATTATTTCTGCCCCATATATCAAATGCAGGCATTGAGAAATAAGGAAAACTACTGATATTTAGGCATTGAGAAATACAAATTCGATGTTTTTAAAGCTTGTAACAAGGATTAGCTCGACTTATTTGACTTGGCAGGGCTTGCCAGACCAGCTTGAGTTATGAAAGAAGGGGTTCGTAAAATGTTGAGTCAACATTCCACTGCTATAGGAGCTTAAATTAACTTTATGGAGTCGTCTCATCCAATTCTAAGGTATTGCAGTTGTGGAGTTTGTATCACCAAATTCACAGTCACAGTTATGTCAAACGGACTCTTAATCTGTATGATTAGTATTTTTTGAGTTCTTATGACTAATAATGAAGTTTCATGATATAGATCCTTCATTAAAAAAAAAGTAAAGGAAAATGGTGAATTTACCACTTATTCCATTGACGGCTTCTTTCGTCTTCTTTCCTTTTCTTTGAAGGAAACAACGAGTGAGAAAGAGAAGTACCAAAGCACCTCCACCAGGAACAGTAATGGCCACGGCTATCACGGCCGATTTGTTGCTTTTTCCTGCTTTGTCGCTTTTGCCTGCACATGTCGCATTACTTGTACAAGACAATTATAGGAGCTTTTTAAATTAGGCTTCGTTTATTTGATGAAAATGAATGATTTAGAAAAATATATTTTTAAATTTAATTTCTTGTATCGAAAATAATTAATTGATAAAAAATATTTCTATTATTAATAATAATATATGTCTAAATATTTTTGTGGACGATGATAATATTTTTCGTTGACTCATTTTTATAATTGATATAGCCGATCATTAATAAGAAAATGTTATCCAAATTATTTATCTTCATGAAACAAATGTATCCTTAGATATTTCCTATATTTTTTTACACGCTCTAAGATAAAGTATCTCATCCATAGCAAAATAAAACCACTAGATATAGTAAATAGAGACGAGACATTATTTTGGACAAATCAAATGCCAATTAAGAATGCACCACAAAAGTGAGTCTTTGAGATAAAACTGACGGAGAATGGGCAGGTTGCTATAAGATCAATGATGAAAAAGAGGCTAATTTTCATTCTTTAAATAGCAATAAGATTAAATTTTGAAGGAAATCCACGATAGAAAAGTAACTAAAATAAACCATTGAAGGCGATATTGTCTATTTAGTAAAAATGAGTGGATTTAGTCATGTAGATCGTAGATATAGCCTCATCCTTTCTAAATTCAGCAAGACTTCCAATCACAAGTTATTGTCATTTGATTTTTATCCTTTCCAAAAGCATCTTGTGAAGATAAAATTAAAGTTGAGCCTATAGTGCCATTAAGCAAAACCAAGGCAAATTTCTCGTGTTCAGATCTGAAGATTAACATTGACAAGCTTCAAATTGACAAAGCACACGATGCAATAGCCGACTAATGGCTAACAAAGCCATCGGCAACTTTTCAGTTTGCAAGGTCACAGAAGGATAGGCTCAGCTTAAAACCCAAATTAATATCAATTCCATATGTTTACTCCAAATTAATTTGTGCCTCATAAAAATATTTAGTGAAAACGGACCAGCTCAATTTAGTGAGTAGAAGTTTCTTTTCAATTTTTTGGAATTAGAATTCCAAGTCTAATAGACGTGGCCTAAAAGGAGTGGAAGAGAGGCAAAAGAAAAGTTCGATATACCTTCAGGTGTTGTAACCGGAGGAAGAGGGCCTTCGGATGTTGTTACCGGAGGAGGAGGCGGGGCCAGCAGGGCGGAGGCATTATAGAAGGGGTACAACTCGAACCTCACGGTGCAGCTAGGAGTAAATATCCTCCCTCCTTGCTTCCCCTGGGGAAGATCCGGAATCACCCACCGGAGACACGTGTTACAGTCCACTTCGACAAGTCCGGCGTGCACTGCGCAAACGTGTACAGCTTCTGCAGGCTCGTGAAATTGGCCGTAGCGACTGCGACTTTCTTCCGAGAGTCGCCGTCCGAAGCGTTCCAGGCAGCGTCTGTGATGGTGTTACCGAGCACTTGCACGAACTCGGCCGGGTTACTGATGTTCCCAGTGTTGTACAGCGTAAAGAAGGCGTCTCTTCCATGACAGAGAAGATGGACTGGTTTGAGTACCGCAACATGCACTCAGTGTACCAGATTACCGAGACTCGCTGGTTGGGGCATTTTTGGAGGATATCCTGTTTTCCGGCAGCCACGCACTCGCTGCACGCGGCGGTGTCAAGGTCACCACGGCAGAGGAAGAGCCCGTAGGCCCGGTCTGGAGGGTTTTGGCCAGCGGTGGCATTGGCGAAGCCATTGGTGCTGTTGGTGGCGGCGGAGGAGAGGGAAGAGAGGAGGGCGTCGAGGTTGGACTCGTAAGTGGAGTTGGGAGTGAAGAGGGTGGTGTTTGGGCAAATATGATACATATATTCGGGTACAGCCTCAGTACTGAAAATCTGGATGAAGTAGAAGAAGAAGAAGAAGAAGAAGAGAGAGATGGAGACGGTGAAGCAAGAATTCATGATGGATAGCTTGGGCCTGCGGCACGGGTTGGGGCACGCAATTACAGGAAGAAGAAGGGTGCGGTCTGCTCTCGAAGATATTTTTG
Source organism: Eucalyptus lansdowneana (assembly GCA_017140395.1). Classification (NCBI taxonomy): domain Eukaryota; kingdom Viridiplantae; phylum Streptophyta; class Magnoliopsida; order Myrtales; family Myrtaceae; genus Eucalyptus; species Eucalyptus lansdowneana. Next base: position 67,224,043 of record CM029487.1, read on the forward strand.
TTGTGAGACCATTCGGAAAATCTAGTGCAAGTATGAAAACAAATCCGGACAGCCTCGTGGTCCACACACAATGATACGGGAGAAATTTTGGGACCGATTCTAAACTTATTATACGGAGGAGAAAATTGATTAAAAAGATTATATTAAAATTTCGCATAAAAATCTAAAATTAAATTAACATAATTCAAAAATTGAGAACTAAATTAATATATAGACAATAAGTTTAGGACAAACAATTCTTCTGGACGACATGTAAATGATGGATGATAAATACAATATTAGATAATTATGAAACAAGGGACACCCAACTGAAATTCGAGTAATTTTATGATGACATGCTTTTTATAAGAAAAATGGAATTGACATTAGGACAACTTAAAAGGTGAAATATCAATCCTCTTTTGGAAAATTTAATACCAAGGCGCACCATGGCAAATTGGAATTTGTGGACAAGTTTTGAACAATTTAGGTTTGCGTTTAATAATATTTTTGTTCTCGAAAATAATTTTTTTTCAAAAATAGTTTTTTTTTTCATTTTTATTTTCTGGATGAGTTTTTTAGCAAAAGAACACATTTAGTAACTGTACAAAATTTATATTCCAAAAATAGAAAAAGAATATAAATGTGTTTGGTATGATCCTAAAAATTTCTACTCCCAATAATTTTCATTTAATTATAAAAAATGTCAATGGTGACATAACATTTCATGTTTTAATAAAACTGGACTTTTGCACGCGGCGGTGTCAAGGTCACCACGGCAGAGGAAGAGCCCGTAGGCCCGGTCTGGAGGGTTTTGGCCAGCGGTGGCATTGGCGAACCCATTGGTGCTGTTGGTGGCGGCGGAGGAGAGGGAAGAGAGGAGAGTGTCGAGGTTGGATCGGTAGGTGGAATTGGGAGTGAAGAGGGTGGAGTTGCAGTACTGCCATAGAAATGTAGGTGCCGACTCAGAACTTCGAGTATAAACACTGAGAAAATTGAGGAAGAAGAAAAGAGAGTTGGAGACGGTGAAGCAAGACTTCATGGTTGAATTGATGATAGCATGCGCTAGTGAGACCGGCAAGCGATTACAGGAACGATAATGTTTGAATTGTCGTCCTTTCAAGTCTCGTCCATTCTACGGGTTCCATGCAACTTGCGCGACACGACTCCATCAAAAAGTTTCGTACGACTTTATGATTTGTGGTGCGAAAGATAGTCCCACCCACTCTTGACTAAAATCACGGCTGTTGCTCACTTAATTGCGACGGTCCTGTCCTATGAAGCATGGGCATGTTGCCGAAGATTCCGTATCGTGTCCGACATGCTCGGACACGCGGTGAACACTTGTCGAATTTTTCGACACGTGATCAACTCTTCTCAACTCGTTTCGACACGCGTGTCCGGGAGCAAGAATCGTTGAAGAAGATAATGGAGGGTGGAGGCAAGGGCGAGTAAGTGTACACAAGGCCACGAGCGATGGCGAGGGAGGGCTAGAGGAAAAGCAAAGACTGAGGCGACCGGGTCGTGACTGCGATCCCGCAATGGATGGCCAGCGGTGAGGCCACGGCTGTGAAAGAGGAAGTGTCGAACGCAAAGCGGCAAGCGATTATGATGGCTAATGAGGCAATCGAGAGAAAGAGGAGATGGAGAGGAAGAGGGTCATGTGAGGAGGAGGAGGAGGAGGAAGCGGCGGCAGCAGCAGCTAGGGTTTTTTAAGGAGGGAACTCAAAAAAATAAAAATAAAAATGGGATTTTGATGGGACTTTGCGTGATTTCTTCTTTCTGCAGGGTGGGGGAACGAGGGTGACTTGAATTTCTAATAAAGGAAGTGAAGCCTGACAAGTGGTTGTGGGGGGAGTTTTGGGGGGAGGGAGGGGGCGAGGAAGGAAGAAACACGGGAAATAAAATAAATAAGGGAGTGAAATAAACTTGGGGCATGAGGATTGGGGTGGACCCCGCCCGCTAAGGACCGGTTCCGAAAAATTGGAACCGGGGGGGGGGGGGGGGGGGGGGATCCATGGATGGATTTTGGTGTTGCATTTTTTTATCAGAAAAATAAATAAACGAGATTATAAAGTGATTTTCAAAAATAAGAATACTAAATGTTGAATAATGATAAATTTTGATTGTTGTAAAAGATCATAAATTTATTTAAATAAGTTAATTCTAATTTCTTATTAGTCATTAATTTCATCAATAACTTTTGTTAGCGTTAGAAACATGTCCCAAAATATAGATATACATTAACTATGAATATATATTTCGAATTTCCTATGAATAGATTTATTAATATTATTAGTATGAATTCATTGTAGGCTCTGTTGTTATTATTTATTTAATTATAAATTTGAATCAAATTAATTAAAAATAAAAATATTTATTTAATATACAACGTGTCTCAACTTGTTGGAATTATCTTTTTTGAGAAATGACGTGTCGGCGTGTCATGTCGTGTTGTATCGCGTGTCCGTGTCATGTATCGGTGCTACTTAGGTTTTGTCCAGTTTGATTTAGTAATTTCCTAAATTTTTAAAAGTGACTTTTGGAAACTGTAGGTGGACTTTCTGGCGATGAGTAAATCATGGGGGACCAAGGTCAGATTTCGCTTTCTGGCCGACTTCGCTAATAGTTTAATCTTGGCGACTCTCAATTTTGCTAACTCTGTTCTAAATGTTTCGATTTCTTTTCAAGTTCATAACATAATCGACTGAGGAAAAAATAAAAGACAAATGAGATTGATGAAATGAGGAGTGTGGTGCAAATTGTTATTGAGAAGACAATCAATTTGAATCCGTAGAAAGTTTCTATAGAAGATCAAAATAGAGAGAGAGAGAGAGAATTAGTTGATAAGCTTTTCTTTTGTTCCAACTAGGCTCTTTCTCTAAAGAGAGAGGCTAAATCCAAACCCGTCAATGACACATCCACTCGGATTCACACCGAGAACTTAAGCCAATAATCTATGAAGCTGGTAGGCCAATTAATATACTATCAATTGCTTCACGCTCTCAAGAACAAAAACAGAAATAATACGTTGCGCTGCTGAAATTATTCTAGCACATAAACATTTTTCAGCTTAACTCTTATCCATTCTCCACTTGCACCTTCCCTCGGTACGCAGTCCGCAACCCCACCGGCCGTGCCCAACTTGCACCGCTTGCCAGAGCACTCATTTTCAGAAATTTTTAGAAATTTGTAATCTTCTTTTTTTTTTTTTTTTTAATTCATCTTTCTGATTTCCTACCGACAAGGTCATGGGGTCTCGGCGAATGGCCGCCGAAGAAGATAAATAGTAGAATAGGAAAAACAAGGAAGAAAGAAAAAGGAAAGGAAAGAAGAGGAAAAAAAAAAAAGCATAGAAATTACAAAACCACATTGTTTTGAATATCATCGAACACAGCAGATCGCCAACCATTTTATGTAGGATAATTAGCATTAACCAGACCACCACATTAACAATCTCCAACCTAAATTAACTGAAGTAACTACATTGTAAAACATCAAAAAGTTTAGTACTACAATGGCGAAATGAAAAACTTACCACTGATTTGGCAACTATACAATAGATTTATAATTTTTAGAACAATTTTTCCATTTTTCCACTTGTTTTGTATTGTTAACAATTTATTTTTTTTACATACAAAAAAAGGTATCTCACGTCATTTGTTTGTGGGACATACGCTTGATATATACATGTGGTTTCTCTCCATTTATTGACTTAAGTTTTTTTGAATTAGATATTCTAATGGAATCATATTTTACTTCAGATTATTTTGTGTGCGTAGCCCATTTGTCAATTATATGCCCATAATTGTCTTAGACATGATGAATTTTGTCACAATCTTTGATCTTCACTTCTGTGTTAGTACGTTGATCTTCGTCTAAATAATCGGTACATAGGTAAAGGATGATAGAGATTGGAGTAGACAATAACGAAAAGGAAACGGTAGGGGTTTCTTTCTATATTCAAAGATTGTTTTCTCCAACACGGCTCTTGTGGCTCAGGTCAAAGTGCTTTTGTCGGACAAGACTGAACCACGTACTGGGTTTCTTAGGCAACCACGCCATACTGGTCAGATCACAAGTGCCTTCAATTGATAGTGAGATTCTTTTTATAATTTTCTTTTCCTCTTTATTTGATCTTAAATCACCAAATATTTTGCCCTGTTTTATTCGAGATTTACCAAATAAGAAATACGCCATTTCAAGGAAACGTATCCTCCTTCTCCTCCTGGCGAAGGAAGCATGAGCCTCGGGATCAATGGTCCCGTCATTGAAGCAAGTCAATTACGTTATCTTACTTTTTTCCAAAGCAGAATAATGCCCACTGAGTTGGACTCTTTGGTCCGCATATCCCAAGCGGAGACTTGGGAAAGAGAAGTCTGAGGATGTAGACGTAACTGGAAATGAGAGAGAGAGAGGGGAGAACCTTCATTCTAATCTTCGTACTAAAAAGATGTAGGAACTCTTGTTTCCGATTCCTTTTTCCAATGAAGGACGTGCCTTTTCTGAGGAAAAGTTGTTAGGTGCCCTGGAATTTACGGATTAAGATCCTCCGATTTCCCAGGCATCTTGCTAATTTTTATATCTGAATAAACTTCACATGCAACTAAATTTTATTACGAATAAAGATTCTCTGAAATTAAAGTAAATTGACATTTTTTTTTTCCTTTTTTGATGAGTGTAATTTGACGTTTTGAGTTTATTACATTAAGAAGATGACATATTAACATAAAAAAAAAAAAGGTCTGAACTTAATCTTCCCATTTATACCTTTTCTTCTTCATTTCCTTTTCTTTCCTGTTTATATTTTTCTTTGCTTCTTCCTGAGTTCCACGGGTAATATCACCACCCTCCTCCTTTTGTGATAGAGAGGCAAGCTTGTGGAAAGATAGGCCGATCCAATGGGGCAGCAGTTGCCGCTAGTGGCAAGGCACGACAATGAGGTTAGGGCTGTGTGACCCGCGGTTCAGGTGGAGAAAAAGATGGGGATCTAAGATTTTGTGTTGATTTTGCTGCATTAATTGATTGAAAAACTTTAGAAGATAAAAGTGACACTTTTTGAAATCTACACAAAATTGTGAAAACACTCTGAATGTTGGTCTATGCTCACATCGTATTGGATTCACCGAAATATCGTGATTACTTTGCTATTGGTTAGGCTATCAATACTCAGCCGGGGGAAAGAGAAGAAGATGAACGGTGAGGAAGGTCACCTTTTTGGCCTCGTACATGGCTCACTGACAAGGTCAATTGCGTGATTTGCATTCTCTTGTTGAGTGGGGAGACTTGACCAACAAAAGTCGAGATAACATGCAACTCCAATATCTCAGTTTCAAGTGATGGCGAAGGCGACGGAGAGCGCTTTGGACTAGATTCATACGTACTCATTGCCATGGAAACTATTCGTACTTTCCTTGATTTTATGTGAGGAAATGTATTGGATCCAATTGGACAAGTTTGTTGACCTAGTACAACTCCTTGTAGGCCACGGCTAAAATCTTCGACAGAAGTACACATTACTGCTGCTTCACGTAATGCATTTGCGTGTGTATAAGTGATTTACACGAAAAATTGGCGAACAACTTTTAAAGCTAGTCACCTCCTGATGCCAATGGAAATACTTGCAACGCCAATTGAGTTAAGGATGTGAACCAAAAAGACTAATGAAAAATTAATGGAAACTGTGATGATGTTTTTACCCTACAATTAGCATGAAATGACAGAACACTCATGTGCAGGTTTTAGATTATCCGCTCTGAGGGACATAGAATTACTTCATACTAGAGTAGCTCCCTATCATTTACTATCCTTTTCTAAGTATGTAATAATTCGTAGACCAGCGTAGTGTAGAGGATCCCCAGGGGCATGAAGTTCTTTTATGAGTGACAGAAAAAAGTGACAGAAAAGTGCTCTAATAATTTGATTTTCAAATGGTTTTGTATATACGAGAAAATTCTTTTGGAAAAGTTATGCAAAGTCGACAAAATACGATAATAATCAAGCTATTGATTGACAAATTATAAAAACCAGGCATCGCAGCAAAGTCAAACTACGATACGAAGGCCACGTCAGTTGGAGGCGGCGAAGGTGAGGGAAGAGCGGAGGGCGTCGAGGTTGGACTGGTAGGCGGAGTTCGGAGTGAAGAGGGTGCTGTTTGGGCAATAATGATACAGATATTCGGCCGCCAGTCCAGTACTGAAAGTTTTGAAGAAGAAGAAGAAAAAAAGTAGGGAGAGAGGGAGACGGCGAAGCAAGATTTCATGGTTGGATCGATGATTGTATGGCCATAGCTAGATCGGCATGGAATTATAGGAACAACAATGTTTGAATTGTCAATTCTACACGTTCTATGCACTTGCTCGCCACGTCTACATCAACAAGTCTTGTATAACTTTACGATAAATGTGAAGTTGGGAGACCCCTCGTATTTTAATTAATTAGATAAATTGAAAGCAAAAATTCTAAGACCACTTGTGGTGCGGAGGATCGGTCCCACACCGTCCCGACTGAAATCTCTGCGCTGCCAATGGGACAGGGCGATGAGCCAACCATGGAGGATCAAGGTGGGATTTTACTTTTGGGGGCGACTTTGCAAATAGTCTAATCTCGGCGATTCTGGATTTTGCAAGCTCTTGTTCTAAATGATTTATGGTTCCTTTTTGAGTTTATAACATATTAGATTGGCAAAAAATAAAAGATAAATGAGATTGATAAGATGAGAATTGTAATGTGAATTTTTATTAAAAAAACAATCAATTTGAATTTGTAGAAAATTCAAGCAAAAAACAAAATAAAGAGAGAAAATCTATCAATAATTTTGTCCTTTGTTCCAACTACGCTCTTTCTCTAAATATATGGAGAGATCTTGGAGAGAGTGGGAAATCCAATCCCATCAATGACATATCCACTCAGATCCACCTTCACATGTAAGTTTAAATCAATGAGCTAGTGGTGATCTTTCCAACATGGAAAGGGAGATGGGAGGTTCAAATCCCCACCTTGATAGGGGAGTTGTAGTGGGATGATTTAGTTTAACATGTAGGTTTCAACTTCCCACCCTAAAGGGGTAAAGGTAAAAGTCTGAGAGTGAGAGTTAGAGTAGGAATAGAGTATGATTGACCAAAAAAAAAGAAGTCAATGAGCTATAAAGTCTGTAAATTAATTAAGATAATATAAATTTTGTTGAGGAAACAAACAATTAGCTAGTAAGATAAACTAAATAAGAAATAAATCGAATATTAAATTTATGTAATTTGGTAGATATGAGCTATGTGTATGAGGAGAGTAATAAAGCATTTTACTATACATTAAGCGATATAATGAAAATTATAACTACACTCAAGTCACTTAAATACTATAAGTATTTCTCAAGTCTCAATTATATACAGTAGGCCAAATAGTCTTTAATCTCACAATATCTAACGAAATAATCTCTCGATCATACAAATAAACTAGATAAATCTTTAGCATGGGGAAATTATATTCCTTTTTTGAACTTGTCAAAGTTGTGGACAAATAGCGGGAGAGCAAAAAAGTCTCATCTCTCTCTTCTCTCTCTTTTCCCATCATCTTCTTCAATCTTAGCCATGGGGAGGGTTTGAGCTAGTCTCACCCTACTCTCTGTTTTGTTGATTTTGTTTGCATTTTATTGTTCTTTTCTTACATTTTCTTCTCTCCCGATTTAGATTTGAGACCTATCTCCTCCCGATTTGATTCCTGACTTGAGAGTTTGAACTCTTTGGATCTAGCTCTAGATTTGGATGTTATCCTCTCCCAATCTAGATCTAGGAGTTTAATAAATATGCTCTTGAGGATTTGATGACCCTTTACTTTCTTTGTGTATAGGTTTTCTCTCCAATCTCAATGATGATCGCAGGAATTTTGGCATTTCATTAAATTATAAAGAATTGCTCCTTCACATGTTAAGTTTGTGTTTGTTTAATCTATTCGCCAACTTAGCAAGCCCACACTTTCCTTTCAAAGTCCAACAAACACTTTTGGACTTAAACATGGAAATAAGAAGCCGACTGCAATTCGTGAAAACAAAGTGACACGTCTTGCACACAATTGCACTAGCCTATTAAACAAGCGACACATGTCGCTCAAGGCCAATTTGTGAAAAAACATACAACCCTCTCTCCTCTCTCTTCACATGTCGCTCGATCCTCCTCCTCCTGTCCTCTCGCAATTCCTCTTCCTCTTCATCTTCTTCGTGCTCTTCTTCCTCGCCAAGCACCTGCTCCTGACCATGTACACCCGGATGAGCGCAAGTGCCAGCGGGTTCATTCCCGCGCAGGGGCAACAGCAGCACATCCCACGCAATCCGCGACCACACCGGCTGTGCACAACTTACACCGCTTGCCAGAGCACTCATTTTTAGAAATTTTCAGAAATTTGTAATTTTCTTTATTTACTTTTTTTAATTCATCTTCTGATTTCCTACTACAAGGTCATCGGGATCTCGGCGAATGGCCACCAAAGAAGAGAAATAGTAGAATAGGGAAAAAAGGAAGAAAGGAAAAAGAAAGGAAAGAAGAGGGGAAAAAAACGTAAGCATAGAAATTGCAAAACAACATTGTTTTAAATCTCATTGAACACATTAAATCGCCAATCATTCTACGTAAGATAATTAGCATTTATTACATCACCACATTAGTGATTTCCAACCTAAATTATCCCGAATGGTTATATTGGGAAACATAGTTTAGTACTACAATGACTAAATTGAAAAGTTTATATAATAAGTTTTAACTTTTTAACAATTTTTCCACTTTTCCATTCCTTTCAAATTGATAACACTTTTTTTTTGGCATAATATCTCACATCGTTTGTTTATGGAACTCATATGCTTTGTATATACATGTGATCTCTCTCTCAATCCATTGATTTAAGTTTTTTTGGATTGGATATTTTAATAGAATCATATTCTACTTCAGATTATTTTGTGTATTGCCCGTTTGTCAATTATCATGCCCATAATTGTCTTAGACATGATGAATTTTGGCACAATCTTTGATCTTCACTTCTTTGTGAACACATTGACCCTTGTCTAAACAATTGGTACATAGGTAAAGGATGATAGAGACTGGAGTAGACAAAGACAACAACGAAAAGGAAACGGTAGAATATTCAAAGATGATTTTTTCCAACACGGCTCTTGGCTCAAGTCAAAGTGCTTTTATCCGACAAGACTAAACCGCGCGCTGGGGCTTCTTTTTATATTCACCCACCGATGCGGTTTCTTTTTATATGCACCCAGCAACTGGTATTCGGATTGGACGGATGACCATAGGCTATATTTGGTTGTCAGGATTTTTAATCAGGATATGATGAATAGGATATGATATGAAATTCTTGGATTTTTTGTTATATTTAGTCCAACGTTTGGTGAATCGTAGTATTAAAGTCGAATATATTAACATTATATTATTATTTTTATATAAATGACCTATCATTATAAATGAACCTAAATGTTCATAAATGGAAATGATGAAATTCTCTCGTAACATTATTCCTTAATTTATTTTTATTTTGTTTTTCCTCTTTTTTAATATTATTTTCTTTATTATTTCTTTTTTCCCCTTTCATCATTCTTTAATAAAATTTTATCAAATAGTAAACTATACTAACATACCTAAAATAAAAAATACCTAAAATAAATAATAAATATAAATATTTAATGTATAGATTAAATGTTTATTATAAGATAGAATTAAAGTTGAATATATAAATTAAAATAAGATTAATTTAAAATAAATTTTTATTTTTTTATTTTTAATTTCTTAAATTATAATTCAAATATTATTTATATTGAAATATAATTTCAAATTTTTTAATTTAATAAGTTTGTTAGTCGAGAAAAATAACTTTCGTTATGGACATTAGAAATCTATCCACCTTTACTCCACCTTCCCCATGAGATTATTTTATCTTTATTTATATTCCCCTTATATTTCACTTTATCCTATTATGAGCGGCGCTAAATATAGGATAGGATAAATCATATCCTATCCGGAATTTTATCATGACTGCCAAATGCAGCCAAAAAGTCTCTAAAGCAATAATTCAACATAAAAAAACAAAAAAAAAGGAGAAGGAAAAACTTAAGATTGAATGATTGCCAGTGAATAATGGATCAACCGTATTTTGATCTCTTAAGTCTAGCATAGACCACTAATGAAAAAATAAAAAAAAAATTATCCAAAAATCCTAAATCTATTACATTTTTATTAATTTAATTTTAAACATTTTTACATTTTACCAATTAAATCTATCGACCAATTTAGTCAAAAAATTATTAATGTAGACGACTGGTGTTGATGTGGTATTTTTAAATAAAACTTTAATAATATTTTGAATTTTATGATTTTTTTTTTTTTACTTCTCTTTGCCTTTTTTGTTTTTTTTTTTTTTTTTCCTATTTTTGGGTTAGGATCGACAACCCTCGCCAACCACAAGCGAGGGCCCGTTGAGCCTTGCTGGCCCTAGGGGAGAACATTGTACCCCTTGCTAGCTTTGGGACAAGGCCGTGACTCCCTCATTAGCAAAAGCGAGGGCTTGCGAGCCCTCACCCAAAATCGGCGAGGGCCGCGACCCTTGCCAATGCCGAGTAAGGGCTCTCAAGCCCTCATAGGCCCTCCACCAAAAATAGCAAAAAAAAAAAAAAAAAGCAAAGAAAAGGAAAAAAACATAAATTGACAAAATTTCCCAGATAAACTTAATTAGCAAAATGTGAAAAAATTTAAGATCAAATTGGCAAAATTAAAATGTTTAAGACTAAATTGATAAAAGTATAATTGATTTACGATTTTTTGGATGATTTTTATGATAAAATTCTAGGGTTATGGCACATCTATATACATAGTATTTCCAACATTTTTGGGATAAGTATTGTACAAATGCCATAATTTTCGTACGATAGTCATTTAAGTGTCATAACATTTTTTTTTTCAACATTTGAGTACCGTAATTTTAAAGAAAAAACACTCATCTAAGTGTTATAATTTTCAATCGATGAATGTTCTTAAAAAAGTTATATTACTCAAATGATCGATTAAAAAGTTAAATGACAAGTGATCAAAAAATATTATGACACTCAAGTCATCGGAAAAAAAAAAGTTGCACTACTTGAATAGACATCGTACGACAACTTTGACACTTGTGGTATCATTTTTTCCAACATTTTCCTGTACATGGCCAAGAAGCTGGCTTAGAAAGCTTTATTTAGAGAAAGTTACTAATGCGAAAAACTTAGTTTTTAAGATATATTGAAACTTTCTATTGTATATCAAAAGTTAGAAACCTTTAAGATAGTGATTGAATTCTTAGTATAGGTTCATAAAGAGTTGTTGTGACCTACCCCTTGGTGTGGAATAAAATAGGTTTAGAGGTACTTGCTTATAAGATGAGTTGAATGATTAATTCAAATGATAATCTTGAATGGAACATCATTTGCTAACACCGCAAATGAATTGTTGATCACAAATGTGGATTCTCCTAAGTCCATACCTCGTGTGATATTAGACATGTGATTTTCATTCAATTAATCCTATGCAAATTTCTACATAAGGAGTCGTCACAGCTTATTGGGTTTAGTTAAAAACTAAGTGAAGTATGTGAGTATACTTCACTTTCTACGCAACTAGGGAATCTAAGGTCGATGATTTAGTTACACTAATTAATCAATTAGTACCTTTTTGATACCTAATCTTGGAAGATTTTTGTCAAGTAGTCTAGATTGATTTTAGATCTATTCACTAATATGTGAGATAATCATGCAGATGCATAGTCATTAAGATAGCAATTAGCAACCAAAGAAAGCATTAAATAAATTATGAAGGAAAGCAAGCATCTAACGCTAAGAAATAAAAAAAAAATATCAATCCTAATTAGGCAAAAGAGAAGCCATAATCATCATATAGAAAGTGCACAATCAAGAGTATTCTTCTTTATGGACAATTAGAACTCGATGGTAAAGCCAAAAGAGCTTAATCAATTTTTTTTTTAGTGCGATTTCCTATATCAATGATTTTTCAATAACTTTAAGAGAAGGCTACCCAAAGGGACTGTCTTTAAGCATTTTGGAGAGTTTCTAGTTTTTTGGAATTTTTTAAATTTTTGGAATTTTCTAAATTTTTTATGAATTTTCGAATTTTCCAAAATTTTTTAATGATTTTCTAAATTCTAATTTTTCTGTTTTCTGGATTTTCCAAAATTTTCAGATTTTTCAGATTTTAAATTTTTCTAAATTTTTTAAATTTTAAATTAATTAATTAATTAATTATAATATTATTTTTAATATTAAGATAATATAGCTTAGAACGGATATCCGACCCGGATCGTGACCGATCGGGTCCACGAATGGACTGGGCTCACCGACAAGGCCCAGTCCTTCAACCCCTCGAAAAACAAAGGGCAAAACAAAAGAAAAGCGCCCAGCCTAAAAACCATATAATAGGCCAAACCCAAATCCTTTAGCAAAAACGAGCCCAGACCTGCTGAATCAACTAGGACCCGAACTTACTAATTCTAATTAAAGCCCAAAACTTACTAAATCTCACTTAATCCCACCCAATCGCTTTCTCCTTTCTCCTTTTGATGGTTGCCCTTTTCGACGCCTTCTTCCTCAAGGAGCTACACCTTCGCCGGTTGTCCACTTCGACGACCACCACTCGCCGGCTGACCTCTCCGCCGATTTCCTCTTGTCATTGGACAGCCATTGTCGGCCACAAAGCACGAAACGCAGAACCACATAAACGATGACAGTGGTGGGGGCAGTGAAACGATCGAACAACCAATGCCCGGGAATGCTAATCACAACAACGACACCTCAACCGGGCGGATCAACACGAGGACGCTTGGTTTTGGCCAATACGGGTAAAAGCGAAACTCGATCTCGGTGAAGCATTTCATCGAGCGGGTTGTGTGCGCCATCGAACAAGTGGTTTCCAGCTCAACCGTGACTGGAACTCGGGCTACAAATCCTTAGCAAATGACGAGTAACACACAGCGTCCTAGCTAAAGACCTACAGGGGCTGGAGCTCGCGTGAGCGAATAGCCACGACCGTTGGCCCGGCGTACCCAAGAAAGTAGTAAACAGAAGGAAAGAACAAAGGCCTACTGGTTCGGGCTTGAGGACGTTTACCGGGAGAGGTCGTCGGACGGAGCACGTGTCTGGCCGAGGTGTTGGCCGAGGCTCTCCTTCTCTCTTGTTTTCTTCTCTGCTTCCTCCTCCAGGCAAGCAATGGCCTCCTTCAACCTCCGCTCCACCCCTCCCTCGATTCCTTCCTCTTTTCTCCGCAAGCTCCACTGTCCTTTTTGTCTCTGCCTCTGCTGTCCTCTCTGTCCCCTTCTATTGTCGTTTAGCCATCCTCCAAAACCAAAAATTAATCCGTAATTTTTTATGTCATTATGGAATGATTAAATGAATTACCAAAATTTAGGTGTTAATAAAAGTTCTAATATAAAAATCCAAATTCCACTTAACTTTAGCTGTGCACTCTAATTCCTGGATGTCATTCTCCTATTTTCGCCAATCTGGATGAACTCACATATACTATTAGTGAATTGTCCTTGTAGATGATGAATCCACACCCATGGTCCATTGTACAAGCAGCCCACCACTTCTTCTAGAGATTAGAATTGCTAAAAATAATAGAATTTCCATTCTATTTTCTACCTTATCGCCACATACTCTCCGTTAGACTTCTAATGAACTTACCTAGACTTTAGACCTTTCAAAAGCATTAATTTATCTTAACAACATCTCGCATTGTCTTCCAAATTCAACGTTCATCCTTTGGTGATTTTATCATCTAGGGTGTGGATTCATCATCGAAGCTTCATTTATTGATGTCGCTGCTAAGCCATTAATAGATGTAGTTGACACTTCTCTACCACCATTGTAAGTCAAATATACAAGCTGTGTCAATGTTGGAAGGGTCGCCCTTTGGCTTACCAGCACTAAAACCACCCATGATATGGTTGGCTGTCTCCATACGTTCTCTTGAACGCATAGCAATGCAATGTGGATGCATCTTAATATTTTATTTCTCAAACTGTCCTCTAATATCGAATCAACAAGGTGATAATGGGTCTATAAGATTAAATATAAGACATATGGTTCTATTGAGCATTACAAAGCTTGATTAATTGTGAAGGGTTTCACAAAGCGGAAAGGTTTTGAATTATCACGAAAAATTTTCCTAAGTAACTAGGGAAGTCATTATTCATTCTTTTCTCTCCATTGTTGCTTTACTGTCATTAGTCCCCACGCTAGACGTCCACAACGCCTTTTTCCATAGTGATTAAGAGGAGGAAATTTACATGGATTTTCCGTCCTAAGGAGAATTTTAGATATATCATCTTCATAAATCCATTAAAGGCAGCTTGTATTGTTAAAAATGGCATGTAACGGCTAGAAAATTAGAATCAACATGTCTTTATTTATTTTTTAATCCATAAAAGATTAAAAAGATATTAGGAAAGAATTATGGAATCATATGTGTAAAACATTATGCATGATCATGTTTGTTTGAGAATGTAACAAAATATGAGAATTAATGACCAAAACATATAGAGACCTATACTTCTCACTTTGACCAGCAACAATAAATCAAGAAAAATGTTTACCTTCTGACAATCGTTTACCCCAATCTAATTTCTTGTTTTCAGTCCATGGACAATGCTCATCATAGATTGACTAGGTTTTCATTATCCAAACACTTAAAAGTTGAAAAACAATCTCCCGAAAATGATTCTTCTTCAAACAAACGGACCCTAAGCTGTAATCCATAATCTGTCCTTCCTAGAAAAAATGCAAATTTTTTCCCTGATACCTATGTGAGCACATTGATTGTTTATTGGGGGATTAACCATTGATTGATTAAAAGCAACCTTTACCAATAGTCATATAAGTGAGCTATCCACCTTAGAAAAAGTTGTTACCTAATATGTATTTCATCTTGACTCTGTAGCATTAAAGAATTGAAAGAAGCATTAATTTCAAGAACTTACAATATCAGTATAACTTTTTTTTTTGTCAAAAATACTTATAATATTTGTCCAGCCCAGCCACAGTTTTCTTAACGAAATGTTGCAGCATAAACACCGGAGTCCTCGCTTAAACTAAAGCCCAGGACCAACAAGCGCACTATGACGAGGAATTGTTTTTATGATCCTCCAATATCACCTCATATCTTTAGTCAACCGATCACGTCTTTTTATTTTAGGAAAAATTCTATAATTACTCATGGTGGATACGCGCTAAATCGAGATCTTGATTCCAATTAAAGCGAAAAGAGTTAGGACAGACGAAGATAAGCAATACAAACACACATTTACCTTTAGGTCCAGTTGCCGGAGCGGGACATGGAGGTGCTGTTGCTGGTGCTGGTGCCGGCAGAGCCAAGGTGTTATAAAAGGGGTAGAGCTGGTACCTCACATTGCAGCTCGGAGTGAGCAAGCTACTCCCTTGCTTCCCCTGAGGTAGATTAGCGATACCGAACTGGAGGCATGTGCCACAGTCTGATGCCGTCAAGTCCGGCGTGCACTGTGCAAGTGCGTACAGCTTCTGCATGCTCGTGGTGTTTGCCTCCGCCACGGCGACCTTCTTCCCTGACGCACCAGCTGAAGCCCTCACCGCGATGTTGTTGAGGGTTTCTAATAGGACCTGCATGAACCGGATTGGGTCCATGACGTTCTCGTCGTACAAAAGGGGAGATGGCGATTGCTCCATGTCTGAGAAGATGGACTGGTTCGAGTACCGCAACGTGCACTCGTCGTACCAGATAACAGAGACCCGCCGGTTGGGGCTTCTTCGGAGGGTCTCCTGCTTTCCAGTGGCCACGCAGATGCTGCAAGAGGTGATGTCAAGGTCGCTGCAGCAAAGGAAGAGCCCGTAGGCCCGATCGGGAGGGTTTTGGCCAGCAGTAGCGTTCGCGAAGCCGTCGGTGCTGTGGGTGGCGGCGGAGGAAAGGGAAGAGAGGAGGGTGTGGAGGTTGGGGTTGAAGAGGGAGGTGTTTGGGCAATCATGATATATGTAATTAGGGGCAGCTTCGGTACCGAAAATTTTGATGAAGAAGGAGAGAGAGAGGCAGATGGTGAGGCAAGAATTCATGATTAGCTAGCTTGATGAATAGATCGAGTTTGCAGCACGGACACGAAATAGTAGGAAGAAGAGCATGTGCTCTCTCTCCAAGATATTTTTGTGGTGAGAACTATTTGGAGAATCTAAATGCATGGATTAAAATAAAAGTGGACCGTCATGTCTGAAGAATAATTGCAGCATGAGCAAAACCAGGTGCTTAAAAATTGTAATGGTAAAAGCAATCTAAATATGGAATTAGACTTCCGACCAATAAAAAAGGGATTAGGCTATCATCCTTTATTGGCTTTTATGCAAGCAAGGTCCTGTTTAAGTTGATTCATGGTATTAAGCTAATTACTTGGACATCATCATATAACAAAAATTTCTTTTATTAATACTGTAGAAAAGTATCAGAATATATCGACTCATTCTATATTTAGGCATGTGGTAAAAACTTGTATTTTTTATGTGAGGTTCGTTCTTTTCACTTTTTCTTAATCTGTGATTAACTAAATAAATTAGACTAAGCCTACGCAATAAATTCTCATGTCACACGTAGTCTACACAACAACATGTGATGGATGATACATAGTATAGATTATTAGATTGGGTTTACCAAAGCAAAATTTGAGCAATTTTATCATCATATACTTGTTATACTGAAACTGCAACTGAGATTAGGTTAAATAGCACAACTGAAAGATTAGGGGTGAATTATCTATTTTCTTTCTTGTTTTTGATAAGTTAATACAAGGCTCACCATTGCAAATTGAAATTCGAGGATCAAGGTTTGAACGTTTAAAATTTTGACATTTTATTCCATATGACATATCTAAATGTTTTAAACCATATAGAAATTGATATCTTAAATAATGAAAAACTATACTATATTTTTTTCCTTATATAGGAAGGTCAAAAGAGATTTATGACAAGTCAAGAGAAACCGGTGGGAGATTTTCCCTAAAGTCAAATACAGTTAAAGCGACACGAATTTCAGTGTGTTAGGCCATTCAAATTCTATTTTCTTTCTTGTTTTTGATAAGTTAATACAAGGCGCACCATTGCAAATTGAAATTCGAGGATCAAGGTTTGAACGTTTAAAATTTTGACATTTTATTCCATATGACATATCTAAACGTTTTAAACCATATAGAAATTGATATCTTAAATAATGAAAAACTATAATATACTTTTTTCTTTATACAGGAAGGTCAAAAGAGATTTATGACAAGTCAAGAGAAACCGGTGGGAGATTTTCCTTAAAGTCAAATACAGTTAAAGCGACACGAATTTCAGTGTGTTAGGCCATTCAAATTCATAAGTGGACAGAAGAATAAGATGGATTGTGAGGATGGAATACAGCAATTGCCCTTGTACGAGGTCATTGACTAAAGTCAATTTATGTGAGTTCGCACCTCATTTGCTCCAACGTGGAGACTGCGACAAGAAAAGTATGAACACCATTGCGTAGGAGTATCTGAGCCAGTTACATCTTAGTCATTAAACGTTAAGAGTCATAAGGGTTCTATATGATTTAATGATCAAGATGGAGTGGGCTCACCTGTCTAGATGAGTACAAGACTTGCTTGTTGTAGAGAGAGAAAGGAAGGGAAAACCTGTAAGGCGCTAACTTAGATGGTAAGAGAAATTTTCAGCTTGTTTAGTGATCTTAGGTTTTTTTTTTTTTTTTTTTTTTTTTGGTAAGGTAAGAATTATATTAAGAAAAGCCAAATGTACAAAAGATCTCGTCACCGGTAACTTGCACTCCAAATGTGGTAACAAAAGAAGTGGAAGGGTGACGAGATGCAAAAGCCGCAAAGGCGGCACAACAACTACAACAACAAGGCCAAACTAAGTACGGCTAGCTCGACTAGCTATCAAGCAGAGACAAAACAAAAAGGAGACCATCGTCTGATCAAGGACCTAAGGGTCCCCATTGAAAATAATCGGGTCTAGACTCCAACTTCTCTGCAGCCTTCTGTTTCTGAAATTGTCTTCGACGTTCCTGAAGGTGATAGCCTTGTCGCGAACCACTTTAAAGAGGTGGTTTTTAATAGCCGGAATAGAGAGAGGCTGGTCTCTAAAGATGATGGCATTCCTATTTTTCCAAATGATATGACACAATGCGCCAAAAGAAAAACGGGCTATGCACTTATAGAAATCTTTCCCCATCAAATAGGTGGTTGCCCATATGAAATTCTCCCCCCAACCTCTGTTGCGCCAGGGTAAATTGCATCTGGACGCCCAAAAGAAGGCAACACTAGCCGTGACACAGCAGTCAAAAAACAAGTGGTCAAGAGAGTCAGGCACATTCTTGCAAAATGCACAGGTAGCATTTCCAATAATACCATAGGCCAAAAGGAGGTCCTGGGTTGGAAGCCTACATTTGGCCATGAGCCAAAGATTGAGTTGATATCGAGGCACTATGGCTTTGTCCCATACAAAGGAGTACCAGTGGACCCACGTCCTCTTCTTCCTGATGTAGTTCCACGCCGATGCCATAGTGAATTGGCCCGAAGAGCTTTCTCGCCAACAGCAACGATCCGGGTCATTCGTCAGGGTTGGAAGAGGTTGCCCCCACGATTGAAGTACCAATCTAAGGGCTTGGCCAGCATCTGAGAAGAGGTCAGCGACACAAGCTTGTCTAGAGAGCCCTGAGCTATAGATAAGAGAGTCTGAAAAGAACAGGTTCAAGGGCCCTCTAGGATG
The DNA here is from genome assembly GCA_017140395.1 of Eucalyptus lansdowneana. Lineage (NCBI taxonomy): Eukaryota > Viridiplantae > Streptophyta > Magnoliopsida > Myrtales > Myrtaceae > Eucalyptus > Eucalyptus lansdowneana. The sequence goes on from CM029487.1 coordinate 67,242,818, forward strand.
CCAGTTGTCAAACCACGGAGAGGTTGTTTGGCCATCGCCAATTTTCCGACGAAGGCCATCCTGAAATTCCTTCTTAAGGTCAACAAGCTCTTCCAGGCCCGGGAACCGTGAAGTTGGCTTCCTAGCAACCCAAAAATTCTTGTTTTTAAGAACGTGGAATGGACCCATCTACACCATAGTGCTTCCTTGTCGGAGAACAAGATCCAAATATGCTTTAGCATGGAGGCTTTATTGCAATCTTGGAGCCTCCTAACACCTAACCCTCCTTCATCCTTTGGAAGGCAAACGTCATCCCAGGCTACCTTAGCACCACCCCTGCCTAGGTCCGGACCTTTCCATAGGAATTGTCTAAAAAAATTTTCTATCTGTTCTATCACAGCTGAAGGTAAGACAAAGACACTAGCCCAGTAGGCTTGTATAGCATGAAGAACTGACCTGATAAGCTGAAGCCGACCAGCAATAGAGAGGAATCGGTGAGTCCAAGACTGAACCCTTGCAGTGATGCGATTGACTAGGGTACAACAGTCTGCTTTATTGATTCTCGAGGTGATAATGGGAACCCCCAGGTACTGAACTGGCAGACTTCCTTCTCGAAAGCCCAACTCCGATAGAATATTGTTCCTTAGGGAGGGATTGCCACCCGCCAAGAAGATTTCGCTCTTGCACGAGTTAGGAAGAAGGCCACTCCAGGAGGAAAATATGTTTAGAGCTTCCTTAAAGAGAGTCACCGAAGGAAGGTGCGCCTCACAAAAAAGGAAGATATCATCTGCAAAGAAGAGATGTGAAAGACCCACTGCCTTGCACCTCCAGAAGAATTTGAAATCAGGTCTCGAGGATTGCTTAAGAATGATCCCTGAGAGCACTTCCATGACCATAGTGAAGAGGTAAGGAGAGATGGGATCCCCTTGGCGAAGACCTCGACCGCTCGCAAAAAACCCGTGGAGTTCTCCATTCAAAGCAATTGAGAATTTAGGAGTGCGTACACACGTCATAATTAGGCTAGTGACAGAGTGGGGAAAGCCAAAAGCCAACATCATATTCTCAAGGAAGCCCCAATCCACCGTATCATATGCTTTCCTGAAGTCCACCTTTATCGCACATTTAGGAAGATAAGGCTGAAGGTGGAAGCTAGAGAATAGCTCCTGGGCCAGTAATATATTGTCCCTAATTCTTCTACCTTTTATAAAAGCAGTCTGAAAAGGGCCTATCGTGTTCTTCAAAACTAGGGCCACCCGATTAGCTAGCACCTTTGTAATACACTTGTAGATAGTGTTACAGCAGGCGATAGGCCTATAATCCTCCACAGAAGTGGCGTTGAGCACTTTTGGAACCATTACCAAGATGGTATTGTTAACCTCCCTCAAGAGTTTTCCGGAGTTGAAGAAGTCCAACACTGCAGTCGTTACTAAAGGACCTACCGTGTCCCAGTTTTCTTTGAAAAACTCCGCTGTGAAACCATCTCGCCCAGGAGCCTTTCCCTTGGGCAGAGAGAAGATAGTGTTCCGGATCTCTATCTCTCAGAATCGGTTGAGCAAGAAGAGCAGCCTGATCAATCGAGAGTGGATGTTGGATAACCTCCCTCAAGTTCTCTAGCGAAGGTCTAACAGTCCCCCCTTGTGGCATCAAGAGGTCCTCAAAGAACTCTACAAACCTTCTTTGCACCAGGCGTGGCTCCGTCAATATGTTCCCCGAAGAGTCGAGAACGGAGAGGACTCTGTTCCTCATCTGTCTTTTGTTGACATATTGATGGAAGAATTTGGTATTCCGGTCACCCTCCTTGAGCCATCTAACCCTGGATTTTTGCCTGAAAAAGGACTCCTCCGATGATCGCAACTCTGCAAAGATACATCTTTGGTTTTTCTCCACCTCAGCCAGGTCGGCAGAAAAGGGGTTTAGTTGTAATTCTGCTTGGGTGGCCTCCATCATCTTCCGCGCATCAAGAGTTCTAGCAGTGATCTTAGGTTCAAGCCTGTTAGAAACACAATTTAAGGTAAAATTCAGTATGCACCAAGCCGATATAAGATGGCGTACTTTGAAGATCACTCGAGAAGGCGAATAAATCGATACGTGCGAAAACTGGTGGAAATACCACCTTATAACTATTAAAAAAAAAAAAAAGACGGGTGAAAATGTGATGTTGGTCTTTTTCCTTAGACATGTGGAGGACGGCCTCAATCGACCGCCATGATAGTGGTCGCCAACCTGCATTGTGGGCTTGGGCGACCACGTCCTGAGAGCACAATGGCTAAGTCTCCTAAGAATGAGTTCAGGTGGTGCTCGCATGATTCCTTCCTCACCTCCCTATCCTTATCCAGTGTTGAGCGTTAGGCAACCACCATGCCGGGTTGTCGTTGGCCTTAGGTAGCCACGACATTGTGGTCCAATCGCAAGTGCCTTCGATTGGTAGTGTGTCGCGACCTATTTTTTGGGTGCACCACCTAAAATTAGGCTAATGGACTACTAAGTCTAAACCTAGCTGAGCTCTCCCAAACCCATACCAACTCGTGACTTAGGTTCAAGTTCTTAACATGCAATTGATTTTTTAGTTAGGAGTCGCCACTAATCTATTTTTGGTGGGTTGATTAGAAACCCAAGCAAAATAACCGGAGATTCACTTTACTCCTACGAACCAGAAACTATGGGTACAGGGACTTGGTTACACTAGATTTCTCTAATGCCCTTTCGGTACTTTACTCTTTTTTTTTTAAAAAAAAATGTTTGGTAGGCAGCTTAAATTGATTTTAAATTGATTTTCCTAACATATGAGGTGATCACCCGGGTGCGCAAACCACCAATTTAACATCCAAGAAAGCAATAAATAAATTACGGGACTTACCTTGTAGCAATGAAAGCATATGCGTTGTTAGATTAGAATTCACATCAACAATCCTAAATATGATTTCTAATTAACACGCAATTTTTGTTTTTGTTTTTCACTTATTTAATGAAAATCATGCAATATGCAATGTATGGTACTAATCCAACATGAAATAATATGACATGGTAATATGGCTTAAACTATATGACATAAATAAAATGTCGTCTGTCCTAAAGAATGAAATTGATTTATTCTAAGATAATTTTTGGTATTTTCCATGAAATTTCGAAATTAGAACAAATGTGAAAATTATCTAGCTAAATTAAGATTCTATCCAACTTATATTAAGGATTAGGTCATGCTAAACCCTAATTTAAACCAAGATATTATCTTAACTTATCAATCTCTAACCTAAAATGCAATCTATCTAAACCAATCTAAACTTAAAATGAAATATGCAATTTTATCCTAACGTGCAATGACGTACAAAGGATGCCCTAATTCTACATGACATATGCATGATGATTTTTTTTTGTTTTTTTTTTGTTTCGAAATTAAAAAATGTCAAATAATTAAACATGCAATTTAAGCTAATGAAACAAAAATCTAACATCCCAAATTTATGTTTTTTTGGTTCTTTTTTTTTTATTTTGAAAATTCATGATAAATAAAATGCTTAGTCTAAATATGCAAATAACCCTAAAGCATGCAATATTCTAACTTAAGCATATTTTAAGATAAATAAAGCAATCAAGACAAGACAGACCATTCAAAATCACCAAAGATATCACACAATGGTCAGATCAAGAGATAATATTTCGCTAGTAAAATCGATAAATTGATCTTAAGCCTTAAATATAAAAATATCAATTTTATTCCTGCTTGATTAATTATTTCATATAAAGCCTTATAGATGGAATAAAAAATCGGTGTGCGGTTGTGAATTAGGCAATCAATCCTAATTGGGAACACACCAATAGTTCAAATATTACACGTAAGATATTGAAAAGCAAAGCATGTATTATTATGCAATAAAATATCCAAATCAAATTTAGATAAAATAATTACCTAATTTCGCAAATAATGCTGCCAAATTTGAACTCATCAGAATATGCTCAACGGATGACCGACGGTGTGTGGTGGTGTTCATCGGAAAGTTTCGATTAGTTCAGAAACTCGCCGAGGGTAAGGACTCTGGACTCTCTTTTATTATTTCTTCTTCGAGGGTGTTCTGCACGTGGCCAACGTAAATGGATCCTGGGGAAATAAGTCAAGACATAATAGAATATAAATATCAGATAGAGATGAAGAATCGGTCTCCACTTAATCCATCTTTTTGCTCTTAGTTCTCGGGTCCCTCGTATGACGCGAGGTCGTGCTTTGGCCAAAGATTCCCTCAATGAACCTACAAAACAGAAACGTGGCTGGATCGGCGTCGAGGGAAAGCAGTATCTTCGTCGAAAATCTGCGGGGCTACTAGTGTGGTTCGGATCCGAGTGGGTATGTTCGACTCGTCAAAGGCTCCGCTGGAGATCAGCAGAAGAGGGGAGGCAGCGACATGTTGAAGGTGTCGGGCTGGTTAGCGATCGGATCGGCAGCTCATCGCCGTGGGGATCGGCAGTAATAAGCCTCGCTATCAATCTTTCTCTTTTTAAAAAACTTGGCCAAAACAGGACAAATTTCACCGCGTATTGCAAACGTCCTTTTGTGCCCATTGATGAATCCTGGAGGGAAAGAAACTATAACGGGATGTGACCAAAAAAAAAATTGATGAAGAGTCGGCCTGGATGCTTTGCTAGTGTCACTTGAGTTGCTCATAAAATCGTTAAAGCGGCTGTGGCAGGGTTGGAGATGACGCCGGTGCTGGACTGGAATGCGCTGGGATGGCTGAGTTCGTCGTCGGGCGGAGAAATCACTGCAAGTGGCGCACAAGCATGACCAGTCGTCAGGGACAGATGTGAAGCGTTGAAGTGCCGACGGGACTCTGCTGAACCTTGCTCACTGGTCGTTGGCGTTACTCTGCTGAATCAGCGTCGACAGTGACGTTGCTGGTACGAGAACTTGGGCACGGCTGTTGAAGGTGACCAGCCTTGACGGCTAGAAAACTAAATCTCTTCTCTCTCTCTCGGTCCTCTACACTCTTGGCCGTGTTTTCAATCGTGAAGCCCCCCCCCCCCCCCCCCCCCCCCCCCCCCCCAATTTTTTTGCATGAGAGCTCTTCCTTTTAAATGCAAGACTACATGGGGTCCCCAGGAAGAGAAGGTGATCTCCTTTCGTATTGTGGATGAATTGAAATATATTCCTTTTGATTTTTATTCTTTCGGAACTTGTACCTTTAGCTACGCAAATATATTTTTTCCTTTTAAGCCCAAGTCACGTCTTGCAAACATGAGAATCGGCCGCCGCGAATACTCGAAGGGTTACGCTCATATTGAAATATTTTGCCGATTTGCCCATATTGTGTGAATCGGACCAGAGAATCATGGGTAAATTCTTTCCTCTTAAAATAATATTGGTCAATTTCTTGCCCCCCGCGTCGACTGAATTACGGACAAGTGCATAATTTTCCTTCACGTGGATGGGCTTCCCCATGTACGAATCGGTGGCCACTTACACGTTGTCCTTCCTTTGCATTCGTTCCCTTAAATGCACGAATATGCCAGTGCCAATGTGCTGGAAATTTCATAATCTACTTTTAACAATTTAGGACATCCATGTAAATGTAATATCAATCACCACGGAGGAATTATTCACTTATCCAAAGTTTAATGCTCTTGTGGGCTTCCATATTCAAAGCCATTCACCAAAATCCATTCACCGCCGGCCCAACAAATATGCAATTAAATGAAATATGCTCCTAATGACCATATGTTATGGAATTAAATTATATTTTTTTAGTGGTTAAAATTAATCCCTGATTTTTTTAATCCGATAAATGACTAAACGGTCGCCAAAATTTAGGTGTCAAAATAGTGAGATTCTTTATATAATTTTCTTTTCCTCTTAATTTTATCTTGAATTACCGATAATTTGCATTGTCTCATTCGAGATTTACCAAATAAGAAATAGGCCCATGTCATGCAAACATATCCTCCTCCTCCTGCCAATGGAAGCATTGCCCTCGGGATTAATGGTCCCGTCATTTAAGCAAGTCAATTGCGTTATCTTACGTTTTCTCAAAGCAGAATAATGCCGACCGAGTGGGACTCTTTGGTCCTCATCCTCAAGCGGAGACTTGGGAAAGAAAAGGATGTCGACCAAACTGGATATGAGAGAGAGAGAGAGAGAGAGAGAGAGAGGAATCTTCATTCTCGTCTTCGTACTAAAAAAATGTAGGAACTCTTGTTTTATGCAGCATAATACCTCACTCTCGTTTCTTATTCCTTTTTCCAACGAAGGACGTGCCTTTTCTGAGGAAAAGTTGTTAGGTGCTTTGGAATTTACAGCTCGGGCATCTTACTGGTTTTTATATATGAAAAAACTTCACATCCAACTAAATTTCATGTTGGATTAAGATTCTCTGTTATTAGAGTAAGTCGACATTATTTTTTTCTTTTCTAATGAGTGTAACTTGACCTTTTGAGTTTGCTAAATTGAGAAGATGACATATTAACATAAAAAGATAGCGACTTGAACTTTTTTTTTTCCTACTTTACTTCTATTTTAACTCTCACTTTCATACTTTTGCCCTGCCTCCTTATAAGGCATATGAGTCGAAACCCAAATTTGAAACTAAATCGTCCTTACCCCAACCCTTCTTGAAAAGATGGGGATATGAACCCCCCATGTCACACCCCAAGCCCCGAGCCCCGAGACCCGTGAACAACCCACCATGGTCGTGTAAATGTGACATACCCGGAGGTAATGTCGCCGACCCCATTAATTTTATTATGCGCATGCGGAACGTATTAAAAACCCCCGACAAATAAATTACGGGATAGGACAACAGGAAGAAAATCAATTCAAATACAAACCAACATACTTTCATATAGTCAATCGGGGTTTACATACAAGCAAAATGGGTCAGAGACTATGTGCATAAAAAATGGTCAGTCTGCACACTAGGGATCGGTCCACCAAAAAAGAACTGTCCTATGACTACTAGTTGGACTCGTTCGACGATCCCACATCCTCAAGTTCTGCCACCTAAGAGACCGGAGGCGATGCGTTGACCACTCTACCGTCAGGAAGATCCGCTACGCCTTCACCCAAAATGGCCAGCGGAATGTCCATGCTATCTAATGAGCCAACCCTAACGCCATCGGCCCCAGAACGAAACCAAGCCCTAAACATATAAGGTACTTTGTCATCCCCTGACACTTGCACCCAGACAGTGGACCTAACCAGCTAATAGACCCAAGGACTTCCAAGGTCAAAAGTACTCTGCGTCGTCTTGTGAACCTCCACCAGCATGCCACTCTTCTCCGAGAGTATCGCCATCTACGGCCCTGTAATATTTTTCCCACAACGGGGTGAGACATTGTCTCAGCAAGTTCACCCCTCCTAAATCCCTATTAGAAAGTAAATACGCCTTAGAGTGGCCTAGCCACAACATCAAGAAGACTTACCTCGCATCAGTCTTCATCTGCAGGTTAGCACAGTTTATATAATTCAACCACGTGCAATTATGATAACCAAACAACTGTGACACAATCACATTGTCAGAACAATTCAACCACTTGGATCATCTCAGCGATCAATCGACTCAGCCGATTACATGTCATTCTAGTAAATCAATCACTGCTTCCAATCACGACCCTATAGGAAGGTTTAACAACCAGTGGCAATCACGGCTCCACTCGGCATGACATTTAATTAGGTGATAGATCTCGGCCCAATGGGTACGATCTCTAATAGGTGGTCAATCACAGCCCTACTAGGTACAACCTTTAATAGGTTGTTAATCATGGCCCTATTGGGCACGACCTCTAATAGGTGGTCAATTACGGTCGTTCTTCCATCAAATTTTGACACTTGGGATTTTATAAAAAGAATCCCTATTTATCGTAATCAAACTTCATTTGCCACGATCAATCATCAAATTCAAATTCTAAATACACAATAGCGATCGCACGAAATTCTGAGCAATTAAGGTCAAAAATAATTTTTCCTTTTTTTTTAAATTTCGAAATATAATATAATATTATAAATTCCAAAATTTTGAAACAATTAAATAATTCAAAATTAAAATCCTATTATGTCCCATCAAGGCTTATCATTAATTAACCTTCTCTTAGCCTTAATTAAGCACCATTTAAATTAAATCCAATCTCTTAATTTAATTAATAATTAAATATACTAAACTACCCACCTAAACTCACTTAATTTAAACTAAACACACTTAGGGCATCATTAATACTCTAATCAAGGTTTAGTGAGGTAAACTCACTTGATTAACTCGTCGCTTGGACCAAAACGACGAGGATGACGCTGGGATCAACTTTTCCAAAGGCGGACCTAGCTTCCGGGGCCGGGAAGATGGCCAAAATGGGCCTTAACTGGACTACAAAACCCACTCTTTCTTACTACATGTTGAGGCCGAAGAAGGGGAGAAACGGCGACTGCTAGAGGTGGTAGAGGCGAAGGAGAGGGGCGGTTGCAGCTTGGCGGCGGCTCACGGCGGCCTAGCGGGGTCTCCGGCGACGGCTAGCAGCTCAGGATGACAGTGATGACAAGCTGGCGCGGGCGACGCGAAGCGAAGCGGAGCGGAGGGGCGAGGCAAGCACGCGCGGGCGTGGGGCGTCGCACGGTCGCGCGAGGCAGCGACGGTAGCGCGGCACAACAATGGTGGACGGCGGGGGAGCGGCGCATAGCTGGTCGATGGTCGGGGGGCTGGCCGGTTCTCCCTCCTTTCCTCCTCTCTCTCTCTCTTCCCAAGCTTGAAGATGATGGTGATGGGGCCTTTTTGGAGATTCAATCTCCAACCTCCACTTGTCAAGCCCTCAACCCTTGGTCTCAACCACCATGACATCATCCCATGTCATATTCCACTCACTCAAATCCTCCACAACTTCTCCAACGGTTGCACTTTCATTTTCCGCCGGGGTCCAATTCTTATACATCCAATTTCTTCAATTTTTTCATTCAATTCTCTTCTAATTGAGTCCAACTAAAATCCACAAAATTATCCCATGATCCTAATAAGGTATGTGACGTAACCGGGCTTCCAATTTCTAAATTCAATCCCAATTTTCACGATTAAATTCAATCTGGTGCGATTTCAGTGCACCTAATCCACTGAGTAGCTTTTGGGGAAATTTTCTTACATCTAAGCCGAGGGTGATTAGTCCCCAAGTCTGACGCGTTAAAATTCCTTAATTGCTTCACTCAATAGACTAGCTCCCTCATGAGTGGCCAACTCTGAGAGATGAACTACATGCACAGATGAATTGCCCGACTCAATTAACTGAAAATAAAATTGAGAAAAAAATCGGGATGTCACAACTCTTCCCCTCTTATAAAAATTTCTTCCTCGAAATTTAAACCATTACAAATCTTTAAGTAAGAAGGTAGGGATACAATTGTCTTATTGATTCTTCGGTTTCCTAGGTTGCTCTTTTAGTGCCATGGTGTTGCCAGACCACCTTGACCATTGGGATGGTCCTAGTGCGCAGAACTTGTTCTTTGCGATTCACAATCTAAACCGGGCTTTCAACGTACGACACATTGTCGTCCACGTCTAATTCCTCGAAATTTAGAACGTGAGTCAAGTCAGGTTCATATTTTCTCAACATCGACATGTGAAAGACGTCGTGCACCTGTGATAACTTCGGTGGCAGTGCAAGACGATACACTAGAGTCCCTATTCTTTCCAAAATCTCGAAGGGACCTACATACCTCGAACTCAGTTCCCCTTTCTGCCAAAGTGGAAAGTACCTCTCACCAGTGACACCTTCAAGAAGACGTGCTCACCAACTTTGAATTTCAATGGCCTCCGACGCTTATCAGCATAACTTTTCTAGCGACTCTAAGCGGTCTTTAGTCTGTCTCTGATAACTGCAACTGCTTCCACTAGCTGCTGAACTAACTCTGGACTAGTGATCTTTCTTTCTCCGACCTCATCCCAACACACTGGTGTTCTGCACGCTCTGCCATACAACGCTTCAAAATGAGCCATCTGAATACTCTGCTGGTAACTATTGTTGTAGGCAAACTCGACCAGATGAAGCTGTTCCTCCTAACTTCCCTTGAAGTCCAAGACGCAAGCTTGCAGCATATCCTCGAGGATTTGAATCGTCCTCTCAGACTGGCCGTCTGTCTGCGAGTGGTAAGCCGTACTATACTGCAGCTTTGTTCCTAAAGCTGATTGTAGGCTCTTCCAAAAAGCGACGATGAACCTCGGATCCCTGTCCGAAGTAATCGTGACCGGCATCCCATGCATACGAACTACGTGACGCACGTACAAATTTGCGTGCCTATCTAAACTGAGGTCCCTTCGAACCGCGATAAAGTGTGCCGACTTCGTCAATCTATCGACCACTACCCATATCGAACCATTTCGTCTCTAGCTTCTCGGTAGTCCCGTCAGGAAGTCCATCGTAATATGCTCCCATATCCATTCTGGGATCTCAAGGGGTTGCAACAGTCCTCCTGATTTGCAATGCTGAGCTTTCACCTGCTGACACGTCAAACACTAGGCGACATGCTTGGCAATGTCCGCCTTCATGCCACACCACCAGTAGTGTTGACGCAGATTCTGATACATCTTGGTACTACCAGGATGAATGCTGTAACTACTACGATGCGCTTCTGATAAAATCTCCTCCCTAAGCTCCACATCGTCAAGTATAACCAACCGTCCTTGGAACCTTAATGTTCCATCTTCAGAAATCTAGAAGTCAGCTTTCCTTTTGTTTGTATCATCTTGTACGATTTTTTGAATATCCGGATCTGTCTACTGAAGTGTCCTGATTCTGACCTGTACTTCTGGCTCAATTTTGAGGGTGGCCATAAGGTTCGAAAGGTGGCCTACTTCAACCTTGAAACCCGAATCTCGTGATCCCTCGAGTAGGCTCCATTCCTTGAGTACCATATGTGAAACTGAAGACTTCCTGCTCAGTGCATCAACGACCTTGTTCGCCTTTCCGGGATGATACAAAATCTTAGTCATAGTCCTTTAGGAGTTCCATCCATCGACGTTGTCTCATATTCAATTCCTTCTGAGAGAATAAGTACTTAAGACTTTGATGGTCAGTGAAGATTTGGAATCTTTCTCCGCACAGGTAGTGCCTCCAAATCTTAAGGGCAAAGATGATCGCTGCAAGTTCTAAGTCATGCGTCGTATAATTCAACTCATGAGGTCTCAACTGACGGGATGCATACGCAACAACCCTACCATGCTACATCAATACACAACCCAATCCTTTAAACGATGCATCGCTGTAGATCTCAAATCCTCATGGACTGGATGGAATAGTAAGTATATGTGTGGTAGTTAGTTTTTGCTTGAGCTCTTGGAAACTACGCTCGCACTTATCTGACCATACGAACTTTTCTTCCTTCTTCAACAATCTCGTCATTGGCGATGCTAACACTGAAAACCCTTCTACAAACCGTCTGTAATCCTTGCTAAACACATAAAACTTTTGATCTCTGTCACTATAGTCGGTCTTGGCCAATTGATCACTGCTTCAATCTTGGCTAGGTCCACTGAGATTCCTTCTCTAGAGATAACATAACCTAGGAAAGCCACACGAGTTAGCCAAAACTCGCACTTACTGAACTTAGCATACAACTTGTGGTCTCTCAAAGTCTGAAGTACTATCCTTAAGTGTCTCTCATGCTCCTTAGTAATCCTCGAATACACCAGGATGTCGTCAATGAAGACAATTACGAAATGATCTAAATACTCTCTAAACACCCGGTTCATTAGGTTCATGAAAGCAGCTGGGGTGTTCGCCAACCCAAACGGCATCACAATAAACTCGTAATGGCCGTATCGAGTGCGAAACACTGACTTCGGTATATCTTCCTTCTTGATTCTTAGCTGCTGATACCCCGTCCTCAAGTCAATCTTAGAAAATATCGACGCTCCTTGAAGCTGATCAAACAAATCATCAATCCTTGGCAACGGATACTTGTTCTTAATTGTCACCTGGTTAAGCTGTCGGTAGTCGATGCACAAGCGTAATGAACCATCCTTCTTCTTCACAAATAACATCGGTGCTCCCCTAGGTGATGCACTCAGACGTATAAATCCTTTATCCAACAACTCTTGCATTTGCACCTTTAGTTCCTTAAGCTCTGACAAGGTCATCCGGTAAGGAGCTTTAGAGATAGGCTCGGTTTTGGGAGCTAACTCAATTACAAACTTTATCTCTCTTTCTGGCGGCAAACCTGGTAATTCTTTCGGGAACACATCTGGGAACTCTTGCACCACTGGAATGTCTTCTATCTTCGACTCTTCTACTGTCATGTCCACGATAGTTGTCAGGTAACCTTGACAACCCTTGTCTAGCAAGCGAGTTGCCTCGAGCGATGAGATTAAGAAAATCAAGGGTCCTCCTCGACTCCCAATGAATTCGAAACTCTCACCCTTGAAGGGGTTAAACTGAATCACCATGTGATAATAGTCCATCTTGGCTCGTTGCTTGGTGAGCCAGTCCATGCATATTATCACATTAAAATCATACATGGCTAGGACTATCAAGTCTATCCTCCCCTCTCGCTCACCAATCACTAACTTGCAACCAAGGCAACCTACTGTAGCTAACACCTTATCTTTCAACAATGTAGATATGCTAATCACAAACTCCAACAATTCAGGAATTAATTCTACCAACTTAACAAATCTTTCAACTATGAACAAATGCAAAGCTCCGGGATCAAATAAAGCATAAGCGGGTTGGTCGTTCAGCAAGACCATACCTGTGACCACATTAGGCACATCCTCCGTATGTCCTCTAGTGAGCGCATAAGTCCTTCCCTGAGCTGGAGGTCGGTTCAATCCACTCGGCAGCATGATATGCGGTGTGAATCCTTTGTTCTAACCCAGCAGTGGCGGCGGCGGCAACTGAGGCTGTCTCATTTGTCTCCTAGGACAAACCCTAGCAATGTGACCCTGCTGACCACACTCATAGCAGGCACCCGTCCTAAGAGGGCACTAGGCTGAGCCATGTCGCCTTCTGAATGAACGACATGCTCCATTGTAGCTTGATGACGACTTCCCCACTCCACCGCTCCTATTGGGTGGAACATGGTACCTTCCTCTAGGCATCAGCCTCTTCCCAAACCGATTATCATCTTTGTTTGAATTAAACCGCAACCCAGATGCGGCAGCTCTCTCATTCTGGTCTTTCTCGATCAGCTGAGCCCACTTATAAAGGTCATTGTACTCCTTCAGATCTAATGGTACCAACAAGCTCCTCATCTCCAGTCGGAACCCATCTTTAAACCTTCGAACTCAATCTGAGAGTCTCTGGACCAACTCAGGGGCATACTGCGACAGTTCGGCGAACTTTGCTTCATACTGATCGACTGACATTGTACCTTGACGAAGGCACTGAAACTCTGCCATCTTCACCTCTCTGGCACAATCAGAAAAGTACTTCTCATTGAAGACTTCAAGAAAAGCATTCCACTCTGGAACTACACCTTCAGGGAACACTATCCTTTTGTTAGTCTTCCACCATGTAGTTGCGATCCCCCTCAACTGATAGGTTGCCAGGACGACTTTTTCTGCTTCAGTGCACAACAACAACTTAAAGGCATTCTCTAACTCTAGGATCCATAATGATGCAGCTTAGGGGTCTCCTGCTCCCGTGAATGTTGGCGGATTCAACCTCAGAAAATGCTGTACCAATTTCTGTCTAAGCCTCCCAACGGCCACATCCTCAAGTGGAATTTCATCAGGATCCTCTTCTGGTTCAACAACAGCTACGGCGGCAGTAGCAGTGGCATTGGTGGCATTGGCGGTGTTCACTGCAGTGGCGATAGCGGTGGCTTGCTAATCCATCCTGTCTCTCATCGCCTCAAGCATATGCATGATTCCAATAAACCTCGGATCCTTTGGGGCTGCTGCACCGTCTGGAGGCAAGGCTGCACCACTTGCACTAGTCCCGGCTTGCGCTCCTCCCAGGGCACCACGGGCACCGGCCCTCAATCAAGACCCGCCTTGAGACACAGGGCCTGCTGCTCCCTTCTTAGTAGCTCTCGGCACTCGGTCACTCATGCTACAGGCTCAATACAGACGCCTATTGGCGAATTCCAATACCACATTAGAATTTGAGTAACCTCACAATCAAGTTAACAAGCAACTAACAATCACATGCATTAGGACATGAAAAGTCTTTCCTACTAACTATCCCATGAAAAATTGCACCTTATCACTCCATACACAAACCAAGCTCTGATACCACTTAAACGGGGTTGTCACGCCCTAAGCCTCGAGACACGCGAACAACCCACCATGGTCGTGTAAATGCGACATTCCTAGGTAGTGTCGCCGGCCTCATTAATTTTATTATGCGCATGCGGAACGTATTAAAAACCCCTGACAAATAAATTACGGGATAGGACAGCAAGAAGAAAATCAATTCAAATACAAACCAACATACTTTCATATAGTCAATCAGGGTTTACATACAACCAAAATGGGTCAGAGACTATGTGCATCAAAAAGGGTCAGTCTACACACTAGGGATCGGTCCACCAAAAGAGAACAATCTTATGATTACTAGTCGGACTCGTTCGACGATCCCACATCCTCAGGTTTTGCCACCCAAGAGACCGGAGGCGATGCGTTGACCACTCTACCGTCAGGAAGATCCGCCACGCCTTCACCTAAAATGGCATCCATCACAGCCAGTGGAATGTCCATGCTATCTAGTGGGCCAACCCTAACGCCATTGGCCCCAAAATGAAACCAAGCCCTAAACATATAAAGTACTTTGTCATCCCCCGACACCTGATCCTAGACAGTGGACCTAACCGGCTGATAGACCAAGGACTTCTAGGGTCAGGAGCACTCTGCGTCGTCTTGTGAACCTCCACCGGCATGCCACTCTTCTTCGAGGGTACCGCCATCTACGGCCCTGTAATATTTTTTCCACAACGGGGTGAGACATTGTCTCAGTAAGTTCACCCCTCCTTAACTTCTATTAGAAAGTAAATACGCCCCAGAGCAGCCTAGCCACAACATCAAGAAGACTTACCTCGCACTAGTCTTCATCTGCAGGTTAGCACGATTTATATAATTCAACTACGTGGAATTATGATAACCAAATAACTATGACACAATTACATTGTTAGAAAAATTCAACCACTTGGATCGTCTCAGCGATCAATCGGCTCGGCCGATTACATGTCATTTTAACAAATCAATCACTGCTTCCAATCACGACCCTATAGGAAGGTTTAACAACCAGTGGCAATCACGGCCCCACTCGGCACGACCTTTAATTAGGTGGTAGATCTCGGCCAATGGGCACGCCCTCTAATAAGTGGTCAATCACGGCCCCACTAGGCACAACCTTTAATAGTTGTCAATCACGGCCCTATTGGGTACGACCTCTAATAGGTGGTCAATCACGGCCCTATTGGGCACGACCTCTAATAGGTGGTCAATCACGGCCTATTGGGCACGACCTCTAATAGGTGGTCAATCACGGTCGTTCTTCCATCAAATTTTGACTCTTGGGATTTTATAAAAAGAATCCATATTTATCGAAATCACATTTCATTTACTACAATCAATCATCAAATTCAAATTCTAAATACACAACAGCGATCGGCACGAAATTTTGAGAAATTGGGGTCAATTTTTTTTTTTAAATTTCGGAATATAATATAATATTATAAATTCCAAAATTTTGAAACAATTAAATAATTCAAAATTAAAATCCTATTATGTCCCATCAAGGCTTATCATTAATTAACCTTCTCTTAGCCTTAATTAAGCACCATTTAAATTAAACCAATCTCTTAATCCAATTAATAATTAAATATACTAAACTACCCACCTAAACTCACTTAATTTAAACTAGACACACTTAGAGAATCATTAACACTCTAATCAAGGTTTAGTGAGGTAAACTCACTTGATTAACTTGCCGCTTGGACCAAAATGACGAGGACGATGCCAGGATCAACTTTTCCAAAGGCGAGCCTAGTTTCCGAGGCCGGGAAGACGGCCAAAACGGGCCTTAACCGGACTGCAAAACCCACTCTTTCTTGCTGCACGTTGAGGCCGAAGAAGGGGAGAAACGGCGACAGTTAGAGGCGGTAGAGGCAGAGGAGAGGGGTGGCTTCAGCTTGGCAGGGGCTCACGGCGGCCTGGCGAGGTCTCCGGCAACGGCTGGCAGCTCGGGACGATGGTGGTGACGGGCTGGTGGGGGTGACACAAAACGGAGTGGAGCAGAGGGGTGAGGCGCGTGCGTGCGAGCGCGGGGCGTCGGGCGGTCGCGCGAGGTGGTGACGGTAGCGCGACACAACGACGACAGACGGCGGGGGAGCGGTGCACAGCTGGTCGACGGTCGGGGGGCTAGCCGGTTCTCCCTCCTTTCCTCCTCTCTCTCTGTCTTCCCAAGCTTGAAGATGATGATGATGGGGCCTTTTTGGAGATTCAATCTCCAACCTCCACTTGTCAAGCCCTCAACCCTTGGCCTCAACCACCATGACATCATCCCATGTCATCTTCCACTCACTCAAATCCTCCACAACTTCTCCAATGGTTGCACTTTCATTTTCCGCCGAGGTCCAATTCTTGTACATCCAATTTCTTCAATTTTTTCATTCGATTCTCTTCTAATTGAGTCCAACTAAAGTCCACAAAATTATCCCATGATCCTAATAAGGTATGTGACGTAACCGGGCTTCCAATTTCTAAATTCAATCCCAATTTTCACGGTTAAATTCAATCTAGTGCGATTTAGCGCACCTAATCCACTAAGTAGCTTTTGGGGAAATTTTCTTGCATTCGACCCAAGAGTGATCAATCCCCAAGTCTGACGCGTTAAAATTCCTTAATTGCTTCACTTAATAGACTAGCTCCCTCGTGAGTGGCCAATTCTGAGAGACGAACTACATGTACAGATGAATTGCTCGACTCAGTTGACTAAAAATAAAATTGAGAACAAAATTAGGATGTCACTCCCCACCTCCCCCTTCCATGTTAAAAGAGTGGCAAACCTCAATGGTTAAAGCGGTTTGAACTTAATCTTCCAATTTATACTTTTTTTCTTCATTTCCTTTTTCTTTTTCTATTTATATTTTCCTTCGCTTCTTCCTTAGTTCCATGGGTAATATCACCGCCCTCCTCCTTTTGTGATAATCGGCGAGCTCGTGGAAGGATAGGCCAATCTCGATGGGGAAGTGATTGCTGCTAGTGGCGAGGCATGACAATGAGGTGAGGGCCATGTGAGCCGCAGTGGAGGTGGAGAGAGAGAGAGAGAGAGAGAGAGAGAGAGAGAGAGAGAGAGAGAGAGAGAGAGAGAGAGAGATGGGACCTAAGATTATGTGTTGATTTTGCTGCATCTGTTTATCGAAAAAGTTTAGAAGATAAAATGACATTTTTTGAAATCTAGGACGCAAAATTGTGAACACACTTTGGATGTTGATCTATGCTCACACTGTATCGGATTCATTGAAAAATTGTGAATACTTTACTATTGATTAGGCCATCGAGACTCAAATCGGGGTAAGAGAAGAAGATGAACGGCGAGGATGGTCACCTTTTTGGCCTTGTACGGGGATCACTGACAAGGTCGATTGCGTGATTTGCATTCTTTTGTTGAGTGGGGAGACTAGACCAACAAAAGTCGAGATAACATGTTACTCCAATGTCTCACTTTCAAGTGATGGCGATGATGATGGCGACAGAGAGCGCTTTGGACTAGGTTCATATGTACTTGTTGCCATGGAAACAATTCGAACTTTCTTTGATTTTACGTGAGGAAATGTATTGGACCCAATTGGACAAGTTTGTTGACCTAGTATAACTCATTGTAGGCCACGGGTAAAATCTTCGGTAGAGGTGCACATTACTGCTTCTTCATGAAATGCTTTTGCATGTGTATAATTGATTTGCATGAAAAATTACTGAACAACTTTTTCGGGTTGTCATCTCCCAATGCCAATGGAAATACTTGCAATGCTGATTGAGTTAAGGATGTGAAGTAGTTTGTTCAGCTTGGAAAAAGACTAATGAAAAATTACTACCAAATGTGACAAGTTTTTACCCTACAATTAGCATGAAATGACACAACTCGTGAAAAAGTTTCGGATTATTCGCTCTGAGGGATATAGAATTACTTCATCGTAGAGTAGCTCTTAGTCAATTACGATCCTTTTCTAAGGACGTAGTAATTAGCAAACCAGTGTAGTGTAGACAATTCCCAGAGGCTTGAAGTTCTTTTATGAGTGACGGGAAAAAGTGACGGAAAAGTTCTCTGATAATTTGATTTTTAGATGGTTTCGTATATACAGGAAAATTCTTTTGGAAAGGTTATGCAAAGTCGAAAAAAAATGATAATAATCAAGCTATTGATTGACAAAGTACAAACACCAGGCATCGTAGCAAAAGTCAAACTACGATACGAAGGCCACGTCGGCATTGAGAGCAGGTGTGGGGCGAGTGCTCGTTTAGCATTAATTCTTTTTCTCTAGTAATGATCACCTAATTCCCAGTTCGAAAACGTGGGGTACTAATTTTTTGACATTTTGGTGAGACTAGCAACCAAAACCTAAATAAAATATAAAAACCTACGTTTACATTGATTTTTCGTTCCCTATAGGTGTTTAATATTGAGCTAAATGATAAGATTCGGTTTTTCGTTATTCTTTTAAGGGGTTTGGCTTTTGTGGTTTTACAGCACAAATGCCAATTTTGGCAATTAACTTTGGCAGCTTTATACTTCGATTGCAAAAGATGAGTCCCACAAGAGCACCTTTACAAATATAGCATAACAGTACGCTAGGCTAGAACACTCTTATTACAAAGAATTCTCTTTTCTAATTTTCACCTTTAAGGAAAAACCTCAATGCAATGTAAAATAGCTTTCAATTTTATAATTAGGTTACAAAACTTCGACAAAAAAAAAAAAAAAAGAAGTTTACAAAACTGTTTTTCTAGGAGATATGCACAATTGTGAGTAATCCTCTAAATAATCCGTTATATAGAAGAATCAAGTAATGGCCCGATACCTCATTTAATAAATTAATTGTATAAACTAATCTTAGTAAGTCTAGTATTTTCCTAAAACAAAACTCCATGACAGTTGGCTCGGTGTTTAGAATTTGGAGATGTATAGAGCCGACTCGGTTCCCATGAGGATTATTGATTTGCATAATCAAAATGGATCTTCTCGCCATTAAAAAGGAAAATCTCAAAACCAAAGAATTAAACATTCTACAAAGCTTACATCAGTGTTACCAACTCTATATAAAATTGGATCTATCTTTAAAGTAAAATGCATGGGTAACCGTATTGTTAGTCTGGAAAACATATAGTCAATCCAGAGCTCACACATTTTCCACGAGAGGGAGAGAGATCTATGTTTACCTTGGAAACTTCCACGTGCTTGTGTTTGAGAAAGGAAGTGTCGTGGGTGTAAAGGGAAAGAGAAGGTAACGTGAGACATTATCTCACTCTTGCATTCATTTTATCCAGGAGACACCGTGCATGATCCGTGCATTCATTTTGAAGCCGGCTGATCGAGGTTGTGGGGGTCACGTGGTGATGCCGACTTGAGTGTTTGACTTTTTTAACTTTAGCCACGTAATTGAAAATAATATTCTTTCTATCATAAAAGAAGTTGCAATTCAATGTGTAAGCCCAAACAAGAAGTATGGCACTATTGATTGACTACATAATGGACATGAACGGGGAGGGTTTTCAACCATTTCGTGAGCATGATCAAAATAGTTATTTCAAGTTTGGAAGATCATCATGTTGAATGAAAATAGGAAACAAGTTTGTTTGTTCATTTCCACTCAATTGATTAGTAAAAAATTGCCAAAAAAATGAGATCGAGAAGTTGTAGAGGTTTCGAGAGGGAAAATTGTTCAAAAAGTCCTAAATCTACTACTTTTTTGCTAATTCAATCTTAAACTTTTTAATTTTGTCAATTTAGTCCTAAACTTTTTCACTTCTTGCCAATTGAGTTCATCTATCCAATTTTGGTCGAAATTCGCTGACGTGGACATCGGCGATGCTACGTGGCACGATCGGCGTTGGCATAAACAATTTTTGGCTATATTTTAATATTTTATTGATATTTTTTATAAATTTTTTATTTCTATTTTTTAGTTTTTTTTAATTATTTTTCCTTTTTCCTCTTTCTTTCTTTCTCACTTTCTTCTTCCTTTTCCAGTGGTCAGCCACAAGCCATGGCCACTGAGCTGGCCTTGCTTGCCACAAGCGAGGCCTGGCCAAGCAAGGCTTGCCCTAGTTGAGGTGAGATTTGGTAAAGGTTGGCCTTGCACAAGCCAAGGCACCCTCACCAAATTTGGCATGGGCGAGGCCAACACTTGCCTAGGCAAGGGTTGGGCTCGCCCTCGCTCGATTGGGCCTCACTTGTGGCAGGTGAGGGTAGCTCGGCAGCCATGGCCAGTGATGGCTACCGGCACAAAGAAGAAGAAAGTGAAAAAATTTCAAAAAATATTAAAATATTATTATAAATTGTCATCGTTAGTGTCAACCATGTTATGTGGCACCGCTAATGTTCATGTCAGCGAATTTCGACCAAAATTGACCGGATAGATTCAATTGATAAGAAATGAAAATGTGTAGGACTAAATTAACAAAATTGAAATGTTTAGAACCGGATTAATAAAAGTGCAATAGGTTTAGGATTTTTTTGACAATTTTCCTGATTTCAGGAGGAGATACCGTCTAGGGTAGGAAGGGATATCTCTATAGGCGTAGACTGTGACATCCTGAATTTCAGGTTCTGAGTTCAATTAAATAAGTTGGGCTTTTTATCGACGCGCCTATAGTGATTTTCTTTGAGATGGCCACTCACGAGATAACTAAACTATTTAGGGAAGCCATTAAGAAATTTTAATGCAATAGACTTGAGAATTCGACCAGGAATTGGCTACTCGATCGTGTTCATCTTTAGAGGTCATTACAGAACGGTTAAAAATGATTAGAGATTAGAAATAGGTCGGTTCAACTGAGATATGTGGCTAAATGTGGGTGAGTCCACTAAATTGGAAAATTCTCGTTGATCGGCACTAGACTGATTTTTCTATCATTTTGGTACCCTTTGTCCGTATTTGAATTCTCGAGATTTTCACGATAACTGAGAGTCGCCAATGTGTCAAGTAGGTTTATTGTGGCTCAAAGAAAATTGACCATGGGTCATTTGTACTAAAAAATTTTGAAAATTACTTGGTAGCCTAAGTCACGCTAAAAAAAAGAAAAAAGCATCGATTGAAAATAACTGCGAATTTGTACTTGATTTTAAAAATTGAAAGTTCTATCATGTCACGGCTCATTTTAGGAACGTCTACTCATCTTTCGAAGAATTTTAAGAGATTCCGAGATTTTTTTGAAAAATCGATTTGGACGATACGGAAATTCGGATGGACTTATTTGAAGTGAATTTTGACTTCTAAGTTGAGCTATTTAATGATGGGGAATTGTAGAAATTTTATGAGCATTTTTCCTTGGCAAAATTTGACGTTGATTTGGGAAATTTCATGATGAAATTGAAGCCAAAATTTGGAAATTCGAAGCTTTGGTTGGTGAGTGGCATTTTTGGCATCAAATTGGATAATTTGTGGAGTTATTGTTCGAGAGTATGTTAGGGAACAAAAAGGAATTTGTGCATAAATTTGTTGGGACTAAATTTGGATTAGTTTAGAAGGTTTTATTTAATTTTTCTTCCTCTCCTTCGGTCCCACTCTCTCTCTCTCTCTCTCTCTCTCTCTCTCTCTTCTTTATTTTCCTTACGTTCTCTCTCCCTTTGACCGACTCTCACTCCTTCGCATACCCCCTCTTGGCCGACAATCCTTCTCCTTTATTCCATCTCTTTTATTTCTTTTCTATATCTTTTTTTGCCTTTCCCTGTTCGGTCCAAATGAAGCTGCTGCCCCCACGGTCTTTCTCTCCCCCCTTTCGCATGTTTCCTTTTTCTTTTACCTGGCCGACACACCCCTGCTCCTCCTTATCTCTTCCCTTTCACCAGCTGGTTCTTCCCATTTGGCTGCTTCCCTTTTCATTTTCGTTGATCTTTTAGCATGCCTCTCTGCCCCCAGCGTTGATTCCCTCCTTTTGCCCATCCATCTGCTGCTTTATTTGCTTTTAGTTTTGGGTTCGGTTGAAGACTTCAGAAGCTCCCCTCGTGTTGACGCCATGGGCTAGCCTCACTCGCCACAAGCGAGACCAACACTTGCCTAGGTGAGGGTGAGCCTTGGCGAGGGCTCCCCTCACCAACCTAGGCGGAGGTGATGCCTAGCGATGTCACGTCCCGACCCTCGAGCGCGCGCACATCTCTCTGTGGTTGATTTAAATTTGACCTCCCAGGACTAGTCGCCGACCCTTTATTTTTAATGCACATGTGGAAGCAAACAATAACCCATGACAACAAATAACATGGAATAGGAAAGCAGAACAACATTTCACAAAATGGTCGACTCTCAAAAGAAGCTATCCTACAACATACTAGTAGAACACAGACACCGATCCTTCAGACTCCAGGGCTTCGGTCCTCCATGATCACCATCTAATGACCTGAAAATTGTTATACAATAACTAGTGAGACAATGTCTCAGCAAATCCACCCTCTAAACCCTTATTAAGAAGGAAATACGCCTCAAGGCGCTCTAGCCACACAATCACACAATTAGAATAGGGAACTTACCTTGCCTCAATTTCTTCCTGCACATCAGCATAGTTCAAAATTCAAATGCATATAAATAATGCCAACAACAATTGAAATGTCTCATCCGCTCAATCAATCATTCATGCGTTTCAATTGTTAATTTTTCCCCTTAAGGGTACCACCTACTCATAAGTTTGGTGTCTACTGGCATAACTAGGTATCGTCTCACTGCCATTGAGCATGACCACGTCTATATCTTAGTAGACGGCTTCCCCAAAGGGGGGTAGGTCCAAAATCTATTGCGACCTGAGTCACCTACTCATAAGTTCGGTGTCCTTCTGGTGTAGCCAGGCATTGTCTCACCTCCATTGAGCACGACGACATTCATATCTTAATAGATGGCTTCCCCGAAGGGGCGTAGATCTAGAATTTACTGCGACCCACGATCCAAAGAATGGATATCCCATATAGGGTAATGTTTGACTTAAAAGTCCAAGACGGATTCTCATTAACCAACACACGACCAATTAATCTCAGCTTAGGACACTGTGCATTGCACTCATAAATCTCTATTAAAATAGTGATCCTGACCTATTTTCTTCATATTAGAAATACCTGGTGAAAATAGTCGTATATGGGTATACAGTCAGTTTGAATCCAAAAAATTCATATCCTCCAATTTAAAAATACCACTGTTTTATATAGTATGTAAAACCATTTTTGGTGTTAAAGCCCGACAATCGAGATTTTCTGAATAAATATTGAAATTCCCAATTTTTGGAATAAATTACCAAAAATCCAATCAGTACTCAATTTGCACAAATTAACATCCAATTGCATAAATCAACCACACCATTGCAATTAACACGAAATTTCGGTCACCGGCTATCCGGTCTAATTTCCGAAAAAATATTTAATAATTAAATAATTTCAAAATTAATTAAATAATTTAGTTAAATGCCAAAATAGCTAACTAGGCCGAAATTGCAAAATTAAATACCAAGACAGGCTTGAAAAATTTCCGAACCAATCTAGATAATTAATACAACCTATCTAGGCCCTAATTAACTTAATTTAACAATCTAACATGCAAGATTGGATATTTAAATAACTAATATAATCTAACAAACCACCTAAACCATAATTAACTTAATCTAATCACTCTATAATCATAATTAACTTACTAATCGAGTTTTAGTGAGGTAAGTCACTTGATTTGCGATCTGCTCGGACCAAAACGACAGGAACGCGACGAGGATCGACAAGTTCCAAAATGGTGACGCCAACGGGGCACAGATCGTGATGTGAATCGTTGTGGAATGATCGTTCTATGAAGGCTCAGATGGTGCAAATTGTAAACCTTGACCTCCAATCAAACCTGTGATTGGCAACCTCGGTATGAATGTGACCAGTTGACGAACATGTGTCAACCAACCAACGTTATAGACGCCATGAGCAAAAGAATTCGCTATCTCACTCGATAGTCGAATCGACCGCCACAAGAGAATCTTGATTAGATCAAGTCCTCAAAAGAACAGTAAAAGAGAACCTCTCAATTCTTTTCTTGAAAAATAAAATATCTATGTCCCAAAAAAATTTGGCAAATCCTTTATATATGTTGCCACACAAACCCTAAAAACCAACCCTAAAAATCTAATGCGTCATATTCTAGAATATTCCTATTCTAGAATATTCTTAAACAAGAATATATATAAATTGACTTGGTCAATTATTTGGTGACTAGATAATTAAATTGCACCAAGATTTCCAAGATTCTTCAAGATTTGATCCAAGGTCATCTTCAAGCCAAAGATCACATACCAGGACGCCAATAGCTTGCCCGAATTGTTTGGCCCGCGCTCAAGTAATCGAACCAGTAGGAATAGACAATGGGTCCCGAGCACCTCCTTCTCGATATGGCTCGATATCCACATCATTCCCTCCCTTGTGCAAAGGATTTGTCCTCAAATCATCACTGGCATAAAAAAGAGTCAAGTCAGAAATATTAAATGTGGCACTAACGTCATACTTACCTAGAAGATCGAGCTTGTAAGCATTATTGTTAACTCTTTCCAAAATCATGAATGGTCCATCCCCTCGCGGTAATAACTTAGAATGTCACTGCTCAGGAAATCTCTCTTTGTGCATATGAACCCAAACCCAATCGCTGGGTTCAAACACTACTTCCTTGCGCCCTTTGTTGGCTTGCCTTGCATATTGCTTAGTCTTGCGCTCAATATTTGTGCGCATCTTCTCATGCAATGCCTTGACAAATCCAGCTTTCTTTGCTCCATCTAAATCCACATGCTCATCAACAGGTAAAGGGGTTAAATCTAACAGAGTTAACGGATTAAAACCATAGACAACCTCACATGGTGTAAATTTAGAAGCAGAATGCATGCTCCCATTATATGCAAATTCAACATGTGGCAGACAATCTTCCCAAGATTTTATGTTCTTTTTAATAATAGTATGCAACAATACCCGTAAAGTTCTATTAACTACCTCGGTTTGACCATCGGTCTGTGGATGACAAGTAGTAGAAAATAACAACCGTGTTCCTAATTTTTTCCATAATGTTTTCCAAAAGTAGCTAAGAAATTTAGAATCTCGATCTGAAACAATTGATCTAGGCATGCCATGCAAATGTACAACTTCCTTAAAGAACAAATTAGTAACATGAGATGCATCATCAGTTTTATGACAAGGTATAAAATGAGCCATCTTTGAAAACCGATCAACAACCACATAAATGGAATCTCTACCATTCTTAGACCTAGGCAATCCTAACACAAAATCCATAGAAATATCAATCCAAGGATGAGTTGGAATAGGTAATGGTGTATACAAGCCATGCGGTTTAGTTGTAGACTTCGATTGCTTACAAGCAATGCATCTCTCACAAACACATGTGACATCTCTCTTCATATGTGGCCAATAAAAATGTTCATGCAGCACTTCATAAGTCTTATTAATACCAAAATGCCCCATTAAACCACCACTATGTGCTTCTCGCACCAACAATTCACGCAAAAAACACTTAGGCAAACATAGTTTGTTTTCACGAAAAAGATAACCTCCATGCCTATAAAAGTTATCAAATGCAGCGTGTTCACATGCTTCATACACTCTCCCAAAGTCATCATCATCAGTATATAAACCATTGATATGCTCAAAACCTAGACACTTTGCTTCTAAAATAGTTAGAATCGCATACCTTCGAGAAAGTGCATCAGTTACCACATTCTCCTTACCTTTCTTGTACTTGATCACATATGGAAAAGTCTCGATGAACTCCATCCATTTGGCATGTCTTTTATTCAACTTTTGCTGCCCTTTAAAGTACTTCAAGGTCTCATGGTCGGTGTGGATGACAAACTCCTTTGGCCATAAATAATGTTGCCAAGTCTCCAAAGCTTGCACTAAAGCATACATCTCCTTATCATAGGTAGGATAATTCAATGTTGCTCCACTCGATTTTTCACTGAAATAAACTATGGGACGCCCTCCTTTCATCAACACGACTCCAATTCTATATCAGAAGCATCGCACTCTATCTCAAAAGTAGCACTGAAATTTGGCAAAGATAACAAAGGAGCATTAGTTAACTTATCTTTTAGCAGATCAAATGCTTTCTCTTGCTCTTCTCCCCATGCGAAACCCATGTGCTTCTTGATAACCTCAGTTAAAGGGGTGGCAATGGAGCTGAAATTTCTCACAAATCGTCGATAAAAACTCGCCAATCCATGAAAGCTACGCACCTCTCCCATGGTCTTAGGCGTTGGCCATTCATGAATTGCTTTGACCTTTTGTTCATCAACTTGTATACCATCAGCACTAACAACAAATCCTAGAAATACTAATTTGTTGGTAACAAAAGAGCACTTCTTTAGGTTAGGGTATAATTGCTCAGCCCTTAAAACCTGCAAAACAGCTCACACATGCTCAATATGGTCATCAGGACTTCGGCTATAAATCAAGATGTCATCAAAATAGACAACCACAAATCGACCAATAAAAGCACGCAAAACATGATTCATAAGTCGCATAAACGTGCTCGATGCATTAGTTAATCCAAATGGCATTACTAACCACTAATATAATCCATACTTGGTCTTAAATGCAGTTTTCCATTCATCACCTTCTTTCATCCTAATTTGATGATAGCCACTTTTCAAATCGATCTTAGTGAAATAGCAAGAACCATGCAACTCATCAACATATCATCTAACCTAGGAATAGGATGTCGATACTTTATCGTAATATTATTGATTGCTTGGCAATCGATACACATTCACCAAGTTCCATCCTTCTTTGGCACTAACAAAACAGGGACAGCGCACGGGCTAAGACTCTCTCTCACATACCCCCGTTCCAATAGTTCGCTAACTTGCCGTTGAAGTTCCTTTATCTCCTCGGGATTGCTTCGATATGCAGGTCGATTAGGTAATGGCGCACCAGGAATCAAGTCAATTTGATGTTCAATACCTCGAATCTGTGGTATCCCTCTAGGAAGTTCATCAGGAAAGACATCTTCAAATTCCTGCAATAAAGACACAATAGGACTAGGCAAACTTGGGTCAAGATTGTTAGTAGAAAAAAACCTCATTGTACACAAGTACAAGCATTGGTCGATCTAAAACTAAGGCTCTCCTCACTTCACTTGATTTTACATAAAAATTATTTTGCCTCTTTTCTTTACTCTCTTCTTTTCCCTCGGTTTTTACCACAATCTTTCTCTCGGCCTCTCTTTTTCCTTGCGTCTCAGACACACCACTCAAGCCCTTGGATTTCTCACCTTCTCTCTCTCTCTCTCTCTCTCTCTCTCTCTCTCTCTCTCTCAGCTTCTCGTTGTAACTTTAATTGATCTTGATACACCTCACTACGTGTCATTGGTACCAAGGTATAAGTCTTTTGATTCATCATCAATGAATAACGATTAGTATACCCATCATGATGTACCTTTCAATCATATTGCCATGGTCTTCCAAGTAAGATATGACCCGCTTACATAGGTACAACATCACACTCTACCTCGTCCTTGTATCTCTCTATCGCAAATGGAATTCGAACTTGCTTCGATACTTTCACCTCACCACTATCATTTAACCATTGAAGTTTATAAGGCCTAGGGTGCCTTGTCGTCTTCAAACCCAACTTATCTACCATAATACAACTTGCCACATTTGCACAACTACCTCCATCAATTATCATACTACAGATCTTACCATTCACCACACATCTTGTATAAAACAAATTATCTCTTTGTTGGTGATGCTCCTCCTCCTTTACTTGCACACTTAGAGAATGCCTAACCACCAATAAGTCTCCTTTTATAGCCACTTCTCCATCACTACAATCCTCCAATGGTGGCATCTCATCATCCTCTTCTTCCCTTTCACTTTCGGACTCAATAACACCATGTCCAGTCATATCATCACCCTCCTATTAGGGCATTGATTCGCCATATGACCCCTGCCCAAACACTTAAAACATTTAATTTCACGAGTCTAGTGTTAGGGTTTTCGGTTTTACTTGAAACCAGATTCGTTCCAACTTTACCGTCCCTCTCCTTCTCCTTTGAAGTTTCGGTTTTAGTGTTGATTCCTCTCCAATTTGAGTTCTCATCTCTCTTCCAATTGGATCTCCAATTCTGATTTGAACCTCCTCCACTCTTGTGATTTCGGTCCAATTTCAATTTCCGCTCAACTTTGATGGCTTTGTCCATTAATTCCTCCAATTCAATATAGTATTGCAGCTCTACCACCCTTGCTATGTCTCGGCTCAAACCACTCAAAAATCTTGACATTGTGGCCTCACGATCCTCCATCACATTAGCACGGATCATGACAATCTCCATCTCCTTGTGATACTCTGCCATGCTCTTATTGCCTTGTGTGAGGTTTTGTAACTTTGGAAACAAATCTCGATGGTAATGACTTGGCACAAAACGCCTCCTCATCACTGCTTTCATCTCATCCCATGTCTCTATCGATCTTTTACCATTGCACCTCCTACTAGTCACAAGTTGATCCAACCAAATTATAGCATAATCAGTAAATTCAATAGCTGCAATTTTTACCTTTTTGAACTCAGAGTATCGTTGGCAATCAAATACCATCTTCATGCGTTTCTCCCACTCTAGATACGCATCGGGATCATTCTTCCCTTGGAAGGAAGGAATCTTCATCTTGATGTTGCCAAGTTCATCATCTCCTCGGTGTCTAAACCTCCAGCCTCCATTCCACCTTTCAAATCAAGCATCTCGATCATCCTCCATGTCAGCCTCATCATCATCATATTGCTGCTGCCTTCTATGTTGTGTTCTAGAGGCATCTCGCTGATGTTGCGGCCATCCTCGGGGTATCTCTTGGTCACCATCAACTCTCATGCCATTCCCCATCATTCGGCCACTAAGCTCCTCCACTACGGCCCTCAATTGCTGGATGCTTTCCACGAGCACTTCATCCCTTCGTATGGAGTCAACCTCCCGTTGATTCATGCTTTCTTCACGCGACATATTTTAGACTTGCAAGTAAACGTTAGTCTAAAAAAATCCTCACCAATCGCTCCCTTACGTGTTTCTCTCGAGATGTTTGTCACTCCCCTCGTGTTTAACTCAAGTCTAGGCTTTTTCCACTCTCAATTAAGCTTATACACTCTTGCCTTTCTCCTCTCATATTCTCTTTTTACAAGCTCTTTATTGGACTCAAAACCTGTCTCTCAACCCCTCACGACAATCAATCAAACTAATCAAACAAGATTAAATCACTATTGATTTTGTTTCAGCAAGTAACAATTTCAAACCAACAAGTACAACTTTCGAAATTCCAATTGAAACGCAAATCACAACTGATTTTGTTTCAATTTGGTTTACTAACAAAAAGTCGCCTTCTTGATTTTTTTTGTTCGGCTAATTTTTTTTTTTTGCCGAATATGTTTTTTTGTTCTCTTGTACACTTTTTTTTGTGTGTTTTCTTTCTCTTCTTTTTTTTTTTTTTTTGACGAACTCAGATACAATTTAAGATGCTAGAAAATAAAATTTAAAACTAACAGCAAACAACTACGTGTGGAAGCACAAAAGCAATCAGATCCCTAAATTAGCTAGAACCGAAACCCTAACTCAATAAATCTCAAATTGCTGAATACCAACAGAAAATTAAAGATAAATAGACCTTGTAGAAGCAAGCTCTGATACCAAACTGATGTGAATCGTTGCGGAAGGATCATTCTACGAAGAACCAGATAGTGCGAATTGCAAACCTCGACCTCCAATCAAACCTATGATTGGCAACCTCGGTATGAACGTGACTTGTTGACGAACACGTGTCAACCAACCAATGTTATAGACGCCACGAGCGAAAGAATTCGCTATCTCACTCGATAAGTCGAATCGACCGCCACAAGAGAATCTTGATTAGGTCAAGTGCTCAAAAGAACAGTAAAAGAAAACCTCTCAATTCTTTTCCTCAAAAATAAAATATCTGTGTCCCAAAGAAATTTGGCAAATCCTTTATATAGGCTGCCACACAAACCCTAGAAACCAACCCTAAAAATCTAATGCGTCATATTCTAGAATATTCCTATTCTAGAATATTCTTAAACAATAATATATATAAATTGACTTGGTCAATTATTTGGTGACCAGATAATTAAATTGCACCAAGATTTCCAAGATTCTTCAAGATTTGATCCAAGGTCATCTTCACGTCAAAGATCACGAACCATGACGCCAATAGCTTGCTTGAATAGTTAGGCCCGCACTCGAGTAATCAACCAGTAGGAATAGACAATGGGTCCCTAACACCTCCTCCTTGATATGACTTGATGTCTACATTAGGTCGGGCTCGAAAATTGGCCCGAGGAAGCCCACGTTTCTACTGAACATGGCCAAACTTCGTTGCTGCTGGACTTGCGGCTCCGAGTGGCTGATTCGGTGGGATCGTGAGCACGAAGCTTGGGCTACTTTGATCGTATGGACGGCAGCTGCTTCAACTTCGATGGGACGCACGGCTTGGACGGCAGTTGCAAGAAGTAGTTTCGGTTGTGGCAATAAGAGGTGGCAGGTGGCGCACGAAGGGAGCTGCTCGATCAACTAAGGTGCTGAAGATTGCTGGAGTTGACCAGTGTGGGGATAGCAATGAGAGAGAGGGAGGGTCGGTGGGATTCGCCCACTGGTGGGTAGAGAAATGTGGCTGAAAAATTCAGAGGAAGGAGTTGCAAAGGCGTAAAAGTGAAATCAAAATGGAGAAGCAGTGAAGGAGGGGGGTCGGCGAATGCAGGAAGCTTTGGAGAGAAAGGGGGAAAAAAGTCAAGGAACTTATCTCATTTGATTAATGTTTTGTCCCCCTAAAAGCCCTCAACTTATCCTACATGTCTCCAATTACTTTCTTGTAGATAAATTCCACAAATTATCCAAATTGATGCCAAAATTGCACCCCTTCCAGCCTAGCTCCGAATTTACTCACTTCTTGGACTTCAATTTCTTCGACAAATTCCCAAATTTGATGTCCAATTTTTGATGAAGAAAAAGCCCACATAATTTCTACAATTTTCTTTCGCCAAGTAGCTTGGTTTGCAAGTCAAAAATCACATCAATTCGGCCAATCCGAATTTCCGTTCGTTTTCCGAAATGTCGAATTGATTTTCTGTAAAAATCTTGGAATCGCCGAAAATTCTTGAAGAATGAGTAGAAGTTCCTAAAATAAATCGTAACATGACAGAACTTTCAATTTTTGAAATCGAATTCAAATTCACGGTTAATTTCAATCTGATATGATTTTAGCATGACCTAATCTACTTGGGTAATTTTTAGGAATTTTTAGTGCAATTGACCGTGGCCGATTACTTTCAAGCCATAACGTACATCTTCAACACATTAACAACTCTCGGATGTCGTGAAAATCTAGAGATTTCAATTATGAATACAGGGTATCCAATACGACAGAAAATTGGTCTAGTACCTATCGACGAGAATTTTGCAATTTGGTGGAATCACCCATACTTTGGTCACAATCTCCAGCCTTTGATAGATTTTCGATTATGCCGTAATGACCCTTGCAAATTAGCACGGTCAAGCAGTCGATTCCTAGTCAAATTTTCAAGTTTATTGCATTAAAATCCCTTAATGACTTCCCCAGATAGTCTAGTTATCTCATGAGTGATCGGCTTAGAGAATAGCACTATAGGCACATCGATGAAAGGCTCGATTTATTCAATGGAAAACATGATTGAAATTTCATGATGTCACAACTCTTTCCTCTTATAAATATTTCGTCATTGAAATTTAAACCATACAAATCTTTAAACAAAAAGGAGGGGGTACAGTCGTCTCATCGAATCTTCACTCTTCTAGGTTGCTCATTCAGTGCCATGGTGTTACCAGACCACTTTGACCAATGGGATGATCTTGGTGCGCAAAACCTGTTCCTTGAAATCCACAATTTGAACTGGGTTTTCAACGTACGACACTCTGTCGTCCATGTCCAATTCCTTATAATTAAGCACGTGGGTCGGTTCAGTCTCATACTTCATCAACATCGACATGTGAAAGACACCATGCACTTGCGCCAACCTCAGCGGTAATGAAAGACAATACGCTAGGATCCTGATTCTCTCTCTAGAATCTCAAAGGGACATACGTACCTTGGTTTCAGTTTTCCCTCCTTGCCAAGGCGCAAGGTATCTCTCATTGGTGACACATTCAGAAATATGTAATCACCAATTCGGAACTCTAAGGGCATTCGATGCTTAACGTTATAACTTTTTTGGCAGCTCTGAGCGGTCTATAATCTGTCACTGACATTTGCAACTACAATCACTAACTGTGGAATTGACCCTGGTCCGATGATCTTTCGTTCTCTGACCTCATCCCACCAAACTGAAGTTCTGTACACTCTGCTCTGCACTGCTTCAAAAGGAACCATCTAACTATTTTGCTAAAACTAGGAACCTCGAGTCTAGGTCTGATGTAATCATCACCGGCACTCCAAGCAGATGAATTATCTGACGCATGTACAATTCTGCGTGCTTATCCAAATCAAGGTCCTTTCGTACTACAATGAAGTAAGCCAACTTCGTCAGTCTGTCGACCACTATTCAAATGGAATCATTTCCTCTCTGACTCCTTGGTAAGCCCGTCACGAAGTCCATCGTGATGTGTTCCCATTTCCACTTGGGAATCTCGAGAGGTTGCAGAAATCCTCCCGGTTTACCATGTTGTACCTTCACTTGCTGACACGTCAGACACTTGGTGACATGCTTGGCGATATCTGCGTTCATACCAGACCATCAATAATGTTGATACAGATTCTGATACATCTTTGTGCTGCCAAGATGAATGCTGTAACTGTTACGATGAGCTTCTGACAAAATTTCTTCCTTAAGCACTGCATCGTTAGGTACACACAATCATCCTCGAAACCTCAGTGTTCCATCCTTAGAAACCTAAATGTCAGCATTCTTCTTCTTGATGTTCTCTTGCAGAATTTTCTAAATCTCTAGGTTTGTCTAATGAAGCATCTTGATTCTGATCTACACTTCCGACTCAATTCTAAGGGTTACCATAATATTCAAAATGTAGCCTACCTAGTCAGCTTCTACTTAAGCTCTTGAAAACTACACTCACACTAATCTATCCATACAAACTTTTCTTCCTTCTTCAGTAGTCGAGTCAAAGGTGAAGCTAGAGCTGAAAACCCTTCTACAAACAATTTGTAATGCCCTACTAAACCCAGAAGACTTATGATCTCTATCCCTGTAGTTAGTCTTGGACAGTTGACAATTGCTTCAATCTTGATGGGGTCCACGGAGATTCCTTCTCCTAAAATCACGTGACCTAGAAAAGCAACACGAGTCAACCAAAACTCGTACTTGCTGAACTTAGCGTATAACTCATGATTCCTTAGAGTTTGTAGTACCAATCTCAAATATCTTTCATGCTCCTCTAGACTTCTAGAGTACACCAGGATATCATCGATGAGTACGATCACGAACTGATCTAGGTATTCCTTGAACACTTAGTTCATCAGATCCATGAAAGCAGTTGGGGTGTTCGTTAATCCAAATGGCATGATTGAAAATTCATAATAACCATACCGAGTACGAAATGCTAATTTTGGAATTTCCTCACTCCTAATCCTCAGTTGATGATATCTGCACCTTTAGTTCTTTTTGAAAGGGCTAGTACGAGCACCTAGAGGGGAGGTGAATAGGTATTAAAAGAAATTTCTGCAAGAACGTTTGTAAAACACTTTACTTCTAAAAACAGAGTCTGAAAGTCAATGAACTTAGGTGATTTTTAAATCTCTAACAATTAAACAAAATTACGAATAAGTAAAGGAGTTTAGGGAAGAGAATGAAAACACAAGATTTATAATGGTTCAAGTTAAATCAAGCTTACGTCCACTCTTTAGCACTGACAGCCTACTGGCTGGATTTCACTATCAAAAGAGATTTTACAATCACGTAATCTCGACTTCACAGTGCAGAAGCTCTACTACGCTCTTTTGAAGTCTCACAAATGTTTGCTCTCTCTTTTGAGTGTAATTTGAGTTCAGCAAATGAAATAGCAAAGAACTAAGAAGCTTCTGACTTTAAAATTTTTCTCTCTCGCACACTCTCTCAAACAACTGGAGAGTCTGCCTTAAATACACATTTATGGCTTCACAATCGTTGGCACTTTCCACAGGAGTTCTTCCAATTTACCCGTTGGACAGAATCAATCAATGAGATCTCGAGTCATTTTAGGATGTGAGGAGAGCTCATCAATCATGTTTGCCCATATAATCAGGATCTTGGTTTCCATAAGTGGAACCTTCCAACTTTGTTTGCCTCCTAAAAGATTTGATTATCGAAATTGATTCTAATAAGGATATTTAATCACATAAGTGCTAAATCCAACCATAAGGTCATCCTTAAGCCATACGAATTGAATCATAAAGATAATCTCGCATCTGGATAAGTCTTCATTCTTCAGTATTGTTAAGTTTGGAATCTATCAGTGTGAATAGACTTTGATCCTAAAGTTTGTTGGTCTTCAGACTTTGACTTTAAAGTCTTAGAGTCTTCATACTAGACTGTGGAAAGGTTTTGTCAACTTCAAAACAATAAATGACTTTTCTCTAAAATCTTCTACTTTTTGATGGTGACAAAACTTTCCTGCAGTTTTACGAACTTTTGACCTACAAAACAACTTATAAGCAGTATGTGATATCTTATAAAAATAAGTTGATTATGACTTGGATAGCATTGATCCTGCAACCATAGAAAACATGTTAATCTTAAAAAGAAAGAACAAATAACTATCCAATGACAATCATTATCACAAAATAAGTTGCAGCAAGCGTTACGTCAAACAGGTTCAAAAATCCAAACAAATCCAAAAGTTTCAAAGCGAAGGTCAAACTTCAAACAAAAATCCAAGCCAAAATTAAAAGGTCATAAAAAAGTTAAATTTGCACCATTCTCCCCATTTTTGTCAATAGCAAAAAGTGGAGAACCTCAAAATAAAAAGAAATGAAATCAGGGTTGTTTGGGGATGCGAATGAGTTGGAAATCCCCCATAGACTTAACAGTCTCCTCTAACTTCCCGAGACTCTCCTTCAGCTGCTCAATATCTTCACCCTTTGCATTTGCTTGAACTTGAAGCTTAAGGGCTTGTACCAGCTCATGTAAAGAATCTGAAGTAAACGCTAAAGCTGTTTTGATTGTCTTGATTTTAAACTCCATCCCATATTATTGAGCCTTCAAATCCAAAAGGATTTCTAGTAGCCTTTGAAAGTCTACTACTAGTATTGATGGTGCATTAGGTCCAGCCAAATTCATTCCAAGAGTATTGAGATGTGAAGGAGCATTAGTAGTTTGATCACCAAGACTTGGAGAGGATGGCTCAACATTAGCTTCAGGAATATGAGAGGCAAATAGATCCTCTAGATCGGCAGGAGAATGGCTAACATCATCACTAAAAGCGGGTGAAGGAGTACCTCTTTTTTCGGTAGCTCCCCCTGTTTCCATGTCCATAGGTAAAGAAAAGAATTCTTCTTCTTGTTCTTGCCCAGCTTCAACACCCAAGTGATGTTCTTTCTCTTTTTCATCTCCTGTAGCCCCACTCCTAGTCTTCTCTGAATCCTCTGACAAGAATACTGCTAAAGTTGGCTCAAAAGAGTCATTTTGACGATCTTCTTATCTTGATTTTCTTCCTTCTTCCTCTCATTCTCTTTCTTCTACTGGAGAAAACTTCCTTATTTGTTTTGAAATTGTCGCGACCCGATCTCGCCGCCCCTCGAAATGTCCAAGGAGGGGAAAGGTCGGGTTTAGGAATACTTAATCTCAAGATCGCGAGCTCTCCCAAGCTCGTACCCCGTGTAACAGTAGGTTTTTTTATGCAATCTAGTTGTTTATAACAACCTAAAAATATACAGGAGTCGCCATTAGTCTCATTTTTTGGGGTCGGCTAGAAACCCAATCGAGGGTCGAGAGTGTTCCCTCGATTCCTACGCAACCAGATATCTAGGTTCGGGGACTTGGGTTATGCTAATATTGCTATTAACGCCATTTCAGTACCTAAATAGTATGCCGTGTTTTACCTAACATGTCCATGCATTTCTTTTTATATTTTCAAGATCGTCAATTCTATACTAAATGATCACGCGTGGTGGATTACTTTCATTCTATTCTATTCTTAAAAAATGAAAGGAAAACAATCAATGAAATTGAAATTACAAAACATGAAGTAAACAATCAAGAAAAGCAATTAAACCTAATCATGCAATTCTAAAAATATAAAAGAGAAAACAATAGGGAAAGAAAAGAAACAATAGGGTCCTAATCTAAACCTAATCTAAGACACATGGATTCCTTGCCTCATCTTATATGACTAAGACAACGCATAGAAATCATTATTATAACGAATAGACGTAGGCATCAAACTTGAACATGAATCTAGCAAATTCAAGTCACAAACAGGACAAAATACAATGCATGTTTAAAGGTTCATAAGACCACCTAGATAATGTACAAAAATGTGAAACTTGCACATGACATAAGGTTGAATGCGAAAAAGGTTTTGGTAAACATTTAACCCTAAATTAGAATGCAAAGAAATCACACAAGTCATTAACATTGCAAAGTGACTTGGAACTAAGAATGTCATGCTTGACAAATTTCAATTGCAATTAGCCAAATGGATGCATGATATTCACATCAAACGAGATTCAAATATGATATGCCATGCATTAATGCGAAACTTGTAATACGTGTTTCAAATGTCAATAAGATATTGAGGCACAAGTTTCATGCAGACAACTTCGTCAAAAATGCAGCAAAATATCAGGATGTCATGACACATTACTAGTGATTTGATCTAAAAAGAAAATCTGAAGAATATGAAATTTTACCACAGTGCGAACAAAAGAAAGAAGAACAACTTTTGTTAAAGACCTTATCTTAGAATCCTTAACAAGAAAATCATAGAAGAATGACAAGAGGTCAGCTTCGACAAGGGAACAACAGGGGTTCTGAATTTCATTTTATGACAGATTTCTATCATGCGCATCACAAGAGAAGTTGAGTCCAATTGATGTGCAAATCATGCGAAATCAGCATCATAGGAAAGTGATAGACAATCGGGCCCACAATAATAGAATATGCATTTCTGACCAAGGCAAATTCCAGATTTTAGAATGGATTAGAAAAAAAATGTTAAACATAGCAAACGATGGTTGATTTAGGCATGTAATATGTCATTTTAAAGCTTGAGATGTCTATTACAATTATCTAGAAGACATTAAATCCTAATAACATCACCTGCCAGCTCATTCTAATTAAAATAGAACATCAGAGCATAACACCAAATCAACCTAAAAAAAAAGTACTGCAGAATCAACAGACTTTGTAGGTGTTTTTCGATGACCAAATGACGTCCTCTCAAGGCACGTGAACTATCAAATCGAACCTTGAGAAGTCTATTTTCTATGTCTAAAAGGGCTCAAGACCGGAAAGCCTCATCTAGCACCTTGTTTCAACCAAAACAGAAAGTGACATATTAGGTATACGAAATTGCAGATCAAGACAAATCAAGTTCATCATCAATAATCATCAACTCATTGCAAATCATGTGAGAGAAATGTGTGGCAACGTGCTGGCAGGGTTGGTACAAATTTCCAACTTTTTCTCAACTTACTAAAAAATATGGCTACATTATTCCCACAATCAGATAACAAACTTGCGATTTGAATTATCAAACGTTTCAATCTATTATTGTATATCTTTTCAAGACAATTTGCCTCTCAAAGCAAAGAACCAGCAAAATCAGTACCTAAAGAAACAGCAAAAACAACACACAAAGAAACAACAAAATCAGTGAACAGAACTGGCAAAATCATATCAAGACAACCAGCTTTCTGTGCAGCTACACATATATTCTTACCCCTTCCACCTTTCATTTCACTAATTTCCCAATGCAGCATCACTGTTTGTCACAAAATAGAGCCATCCAGAACACCTTGCTCATCTCTTCTGAAATTTCCAACAACCAAAAACCATATACTCAGCACATACTGCCTTACCATATGCCAAGAAAGACTATATTAACCCCAACCATAGCCATGATCACTTACAAGTTGCTGCACTTCTATGTTGGGCTGACAGAATACTACAGAAACTACCGAATGAAAACTGAAGCTAAATCCATGTTATTGCTCTACATAAAAGAAATGTGAGACAACAACGACGTCTCAACTATACCTGGATTGGACCACAGGAAGATGGCAAGATCAGAAAAGCATAATAAAGAAGCGATGGGAAGCCATCACCACCACTGCTGTCGCTGCCACCACCGCTACCATCGATATTGTCATCGCCACCACTGTCGACACGAATTCAAGCCCTATACTTTGAGCTCCTCGACCGACCACCCAATGAGTCAAATTTGGCGCGCGAGAGACCAATTGAGAGGGAGAGACGCCGATCCGACTGGTCAGATTTGGCGAGAGAATCCCTGATCGAGAGAGTCACCGATCGAACTCCAAAGAGAGAGCAAAAGCCAGAACTGATATAAAACCTCCTTTGATCGATCAATCCTACCTCCGATCGAGTTCCAGAGAGCAAGCGATTGAGAGAAAAAAGAGGGATCTGCTGAGTGAGAACCGGTAGAACGAGAACGAAGTTGAACTCCTCTTGCAATCCTCGACTGCCGGCCTTCGATCTTCGATCTTCGCTAATGAGAGAAAACTCTAGCCTTCCACTCGCTCTACGAAGAAACACTGGAGACGGAGGCAGAAGCTTCCTCTGGTGGATGGCGTGCGAGGCGGGGATTTGCCCCTAGGAATGGCGGATTTCTATCGAGATTGCCCGAGGCTAGGGTTTCAAGATCTACCATGGAAGCTCTATCCAGCAGTTACAGAGAGAGGGAGGATCGAGAAAGAACTCGTGAGCGAGAGAATCCAAGAGAGCGTTCGTGAGAGAGAATCCGTTGTTTTCCCCAGAGAGCGGGAACCTAGGGAGAGAGAGAAAAAATCTCAAGGGAGAGAAAAAACTCTCGTCCAATCCCCCTTTTTTCTTTTTGTTTTCATTTTCTTTACATTTTTTTATGTTTTCATTTCATTTTTTTCATTTTTTTATATTTTTGCAAAAAAAAGTTTATTTAAAATGTTGACAAAAATTTCAGGTGTTAACAAAAGTTAACAAAACGTTTCCATCGTCTAGTCCGAAAACTTGTAGACTCTATCGTCAAAGTCTCGAAGACCTCTAGATTCAAGATTTAAAGTCTACCTCACTTTGATAGTTTCCGGACCGACGGAGAAAATATTTATCCAATGAAAAAGACTTACATATATGCAAGTATATCTTTAAGGATTTGGTTCGTACGGTTGAAGAAGATCTCACGGCTGGCGATAATATCTCGTGATCAATTATTCTTATTGAAATCGCTTTGAATAATTAGATCTGTTAATTGGCGAAATATACTTAAAAGGTTCTACTTATGGAAACCTAGATCCTAATTGTATGGGCAAGCATGATTGGTGGGCTATCATCACATTCCTTAAATAACTCGAGATCTTTCTAATTGATTATGTCCAACGGGTAGATTGGAAGAACTCCTTTGGAAGGTGCCAACGGTTATAATGGCATGGATGAGTATATAAGAAAGACGCTCAAGTTATTCGAGTGTGTGCATGAAAGAAAAATTCTAAAGTCCGAATCTCATTATTCTTTGCTGATTCACTCGTTGAGTTTAAGTTGTACTCAAAAGAGAGATTAAATATTTGTGAGACCTTGAGGAATTGTAGTAGAGTCTCCACACTGTGGAATCAAGGAAGTGTGAGTGTAAAATCTCTTTTAGTTCTTAGTGTAATCCAGCCAGTAGGTTGTCATTGCGGGAGAGTGGATGTAGGCTTGGTCTAAGTTGAACCATTATAAACCTTGTGTTTCAATTATCTTTCCCTAAACTCTTTACTTTAATTCGCAGTCTTATATAACTATTTACAGTCTTTTACATCTTCAATCTATTGTTTCCATAAAAGTCGAATTAAGTTGTTAAGTCTTGCAAAAACTTCTTTAACACCTATTCACCCCTCTCTAGGTGTTCATATTAGCATTATCAATTGGTATCAGAGCTTGTGTGCTCATTTAATTAAAGTGTTTTTACTTCTGAGTTAAAGATTTATGACTAGTATGTTAGCTCCAGGTTTGGTTGAAGGCCAGAGCAACACTAGACCACCTTACTTCGATGGAAATGAATATAGTATATGGAAAAGCAAGATTAAGGCATTCATAAGATCGAGAGATCATCTAGAATTGGATGTGGTAGAAAAAGGAATTATTCCTAAAACTACATCAGTTTCAGAAAGGGGAAAATAAGTTGCAGATGCTGGTGAGATGACTCAAGAATAAATAACCAAGAGACAAGCGCTTGATGCTAAAGCAATTTACTCCTTATATTGTGCATTATTTCCTACTAAGTATAACATAATATCTTTTTGTCAAACAACTAAAGAAGTCTGGGATAGGCCGCACATTACCTATGAAGGAACTGATCGAGTGAAAGAAACAATGATCAATATTCTACTTAGACAGTATAAAGCCTTCAAGATGAAGCTAGAAGAATCTATCATTGACATGTTTAGTCATTTTACATAAATTGTAAATGGTCTAGATTATCAGGGATAACTTTGGTGGAGAAATCCTCTTGAAGTATTTTGAAGTTGACTAAACGTTTCCATCAGTCTAGTCTGAAAGCTTGCAGACTTTGCTATTTCAAGTCTGAAGACCTCCAGACAGCCAGACTCAAGACTCAAAGTCTATCCTCATTGACAGTTTCTAATCCGTTGAAGAAAGGCTATCCAGAACTTGATGTTTCATTAAGGATGTGACCTTATCGACTGGAGAAGATCTCTTGGTTGGATATAACGTAATCCTTTGTTTGATCATAATTGATTTGAAGATTAAGGATCCGATGATTGGCAAAGTATACTTGGAAGGTTCTACTTATGGAAACCGAGATCCCGATTGTATGGGCGAACATGATTGATGGGCTATTGACATGTTCCTTTAATAGCTCGAATGATCTTCCTAATTGATTCCGTCCAACGGGTAGATTGGAGGAATTTCTTTGGTAAGTGCCAACGGGTATGATGGCATGAAGGAGTATATAAAGAAGACGTTCAAGTTGTTCGAGTGTGTGTACGATAGAAGAATTGCAAAGTCTGAAGCTCCTTGTTCTTACTCAATTCATTTGTTGAGCAAAATCGTGTAAACAAAAGAGAGTCTATATTCGTGAGAAACCTTAAGGAAGTGTGGTAGATCATCTACACTGTTGAATCAAGGAAAAACTGTGCTGTAACTTCTCTTTTGTTCATAGTGAAATCCAGCCGGTGGGCTGTCAGTGCGGAAGAGTGGACGTAGGCTTGGAATAAGCCGAACCACTATAAATCTTGTGTTCAATTTTCTCTTCACTAACCTTTACTTTACTTTGATCGTATTTTCCTTTCTATCGTTTGCCTAGAATCGCTTCCATATCTCAAGAATTTGTTTGTACACCTATTCACCCCCTCTAGGTGCTTATACTAGCTATCTTAATTGGTATCAGAGCCTGTGTACTCACTTTGTTTGAAGTGTTTTACTTCAGAGTTAAAGATCCATGGCTAGTATGTTGGCTCCAGGGTTGGTAGAAGGGCAAAGCAATACCATACCACCTTACTTTGATGGAAAGTATTACAACATATGGAAAAACAAGATGAAAGCGTTCCTAAGATCAAAGGATTCTCTAGAATGGGACGTTGTAGAAAAATGAATCATTCCTAAAGCTACATCTATCTCAGAAAGAGGAAAAGATGCTGTTGAGTCTAGCGAAATGACTCAGGAAGAGATAATCAAGAGACAAACTCTTGATGCAAAAGCAATTTATTCCTTATATTGTGCTTTATCCCCTACTTAATATAACATAATATCTTCTTGTGTTACAGCTAAAGAAGTCTGGGATAGATTACATATTACCTATGAAGGAACCGATCGAGTGAAAGAGACTAAAATCAACATTCTCCTTGGTCAATATGAAGCTTTCAAAATGAAACCAGAAGAATCTATAACTGATATGTTTAGTCGCTTTACATAAATCGTGAATGGTCTTGAAAATCAAGGTCAACCAATTTCTGATCCCATGAAAGTAAATAAGCTATTGCGTGGACTCTCCAAGGATTGAAATCACATAAAGACCTCAATCAGAGAGACCCAAAGAATCATGCCACTATCTGTTGATGAGTTGGTTGGGACTCTTCAGTCTTATGAAATGGAACAAATCAATGAAGACGAAGACCCTAAAGGTAAGAAATCCATTGCATTAAAATCTAATGATGATTCTGATGTTACAAATTCTGAAGACGATATGGATGATGAGGAACTTGCTCTCATGATAAGAAGATTCAGAAAGTTGAACAGAAAAGGAAGAAGATTCAATCCAAAGAAACAAAGTTTTCAAAAGCAGCAGACTAAGTCTGTTGAGGATGATAAATCAAACAAAGATGTAGTCTCGCTTTGAATGTAAGAAAAATGGACACATCGAGACTCAACTGTCCTCTTCTGAGGAAGAAGAAAGGAAAAACTAAATAGTACCGAAAAGCTCTTAAAGCTGAAACCTGGAGTGATACAGAGTGTGAAGAAAGTGATGATGATTATGCCAATATATGTCTAATGGCACAATCGGATTCAGATTCAAATTCCGAGACAGATTCAGATTCAGAAAGCGAATTTGAGGTAAGTAACTTCAAAATCCCTATTAAGGTTTCAAAATACATTGATGAATTGTGTTTTAGTCTTAAGACTTCTCTTAAAAGAATTTCCGAACTCAAGAAGGAAAATTCTGCTCTAAAACAACAGGAAAATATTTTGAAAGAAAAAGTGAAATGTTTAAACAAGAATGTTTCTTTTCTTAAAGAAAGTGAAGATAATCTTTTAAAAGAAAATACATTCTTAAAAAGTGATATCTCAAATATTTCCAAAAGATTTTCTATAGGATCGAGAAACGAAAAAATTCTCTCTATTCAAAGACCTTATTTCAATAAATCTGGTTTGGGATTGATTGCTGAAACCATTCATTTAATTGATTTTCCTAAAGAAAATGAACGAATCAAACAAAGACCCACAAGAGATGCTTATAGAAATCATTTTAAAAGGATCTTTATAAAACCGAGGTCGCAATACTCTCGATGCTCAAAGTGCAATAGTGTAGATCATTTTGAAAAAGAATGTCCTATGATTTGGAAACCCGTTAAAAAGGTATGGGCAAAAACCGCATATTATACTAACACCAATGGACCCAAGAAAATATGGGTACCAAAGAAGATTTGAGTTTCTTTTTTAAATGCAGGTTACTATCAAGAAAAATGTAAAATGATATATGGATAGTGGATGCTCAAGACACATGACAGGAGATTCAAATTACTTCATAAAGCTTGTTCGAGTAAATGGTGGAAAAGTCTCTTTTGGAGGAAACAGCAAAGGAAAAATTGTGGGATTTGGAACTGTAAAGATTGAAAATCTCACAATCAGCAATGTTTCCTTAGTGGAAAGGCTTAACTACAATTTGCTCAGTATTAGTCAACTATGTGATACTAGTTTCAAAATCAACTTTCAAGAGGGAATATGTTCAGGAATTAGTAAATATTCTACTCAGTCATTCATGGGTCGAAGATATGGAAATATCTACCTCTTGGATCTGAAACCAGATGAATCACAATGTCTAATCTCAATCCAAGACGAAGCAAACTTATGGCACAGAAAGCTTGGGCACGTCAATATGAAGCAAATAGCCAAAATCTCAGCAAAGAAGCTTGTTCGTGGTCTACCCAATTTATCATACCAAAAATCTGATCTATGTACACCATGTATATTGGGAAAACATGTAAGAAATTCCTTTAAACCAATAAATCAAGTTTCCACTAACCGTGTACTACAGCTTCTGCATATGGATCTTTTTGGACCAACCAGAACACAAAGCATTGGAGTTTGAAGAAAAGTCAGATGAAGGCATCTTCCTTGGATACTCAACCACAAGCAAAGCGTACAGAGTCTACAACAAGAAGACTCAAACAGTGGAAGAATAAATGAATGTTAACTTCCAAGATTCTATGCAAAATGAATCCATTCAGACTCATCTTGAAGAATCTAAACCTGTTCCAGACTCTACAAAGTCTAAATCTCAGGAAATAGCTCAGACTTTGAAGGATCAGCAACAAGTGACGAAGATTCAAGTGAAGGAAGTGTCCATCAATCTAACAAATTAACCAGCAACTGGAAACATAAGTCCAGTCATCCCAAAGATCTTATTATTGGCGACATCAATAAAGGAATTAGCACAAGATCCAAAAGGCGCGAAGAGTCTAGTGCTGTGGCTCTTGTTTCTGAAATAGAACCCAAAAGCATAAAAGAAGCTTTATCTGATGAAAGCTAGATTGAAACTATGCAAGAAGAGCTCAGGCAATTCAGTATTAATGATGTCTGGGAATTGACTCATAAACCAAAATGTAAGTCTGTTATTGGAGCTAAATGGGTTTTCAGGAGCAAGATGAACGAGAAATGAAAAGTCATAAGAAACAAGGCAAGACTCTTGGCCAAGTGATACACACAAGAAGAAGGGATAGACTATGACGAGACTTACGCACTAGTAGCAAGGTTAGAAGCAATTCGATTATTACTTGCTTTTGCTTGTTATAAGAATTTCAGGTTATTCCAAATGGATGTCAAAAGTGCCTTCCTAAATGGATTCATCCAAGAGAAA
Source organism: Eucalyptus lansdowneana (assembly GCA_017140395.1). Classification (NCBI taxonomy): domain Eukaryota; kingdom Viridiplantae; phylum Streptophyta; class Magnoliopsida; order Myrtales; family Myrtaceae; genus Eucalyptus; species Eucalyptus lansdowneana. The sequence goes on from CM029487.1 coordinate 67,287,675, forward strand.
GTCTATGTGGAACAACTACCTGGGTTTGAAGACCCAAGGAAACCAGACTCAGTATTCAGACTCAAAAAGGCTTTATATGGCTTAAAACAAGTACCTCGAGCTTGGTACGACAGACTGAGTAAGTTTTTAATTGAAAATGGATTTGTTAAAGGTAAAGTAGACACTACTCTTTTCATTAAAAGAGAAAGCAAGAGTTTTCTACTTGTTCAAATATATGTCGATGATATTATTTTTGGATCCTCTAATGAAAGTCTGTGCAAGAAATTCTCTAAGACTATGCAGGATGAATTTGAAATGAGCATGATGGGTGAGTTAACCTTCTTTCTTGGACTTCAAGTGAAACAACTAAAGGAATGAACTTTTATTCATCAAGGAAAATATGCTAATGATATTGTGAAGAAGTTTGGACTGGACAATTGCAAAAATGCCGATATACCAATGTCAAGTTCCTTGAATATAGATAAAGATGAAGGAGAAAAGAAAATCGACCAAAAGTCATACAGGAGTATCATCGGTTCACTTCTTTATCTTACTGCTTCTAGACCTGACATTTTGTTTAGTGTTTGCATTTGTGCTAGATTTCAAGCAGACCCTAAAGAATCATATTTAAATGCTGCAAAGTGTATTATCAAATATATTGCATCAACTTCAAGCTTCGGTCTCTGGTATCCTAAAAGGGGAGACTTTACTCTTCTTGGATACTCAGATGCAGACTTAGCTGGATGCAGAGTTGATAGAAAGAGCACCTCAGGTACCTGTCAACTACTTGGAGGCAGGACAGTGTCTTGGTTTTCAAGGAAGCAAAGTACAATAGTTCTCTCTACAGTGGAAGTAGAATATGTAGCTCTTGGAAGTTGTTGTTCACAAATTATGTGGATAAAACAACAGCTAAGAGACTTTGGAATTGAAGATTCATGCACGGAGATTAAATGTGACAACATCAGCGCAATCAATCTCACAAAAAATTCAATTCTTCACTCAAGAGCAAAGCATATAGAGATTCGACATAACTTCATTAGAGATCATGTTCAAAATGAAGAAATTATGATTTAGTTTGTTGACTCAAAGAACCAACTGGCAGATATATTTACAAAGTCTTTGGAGAAAAATCAATTTTAAATTATCCGTTCCAGACTCAACATTTTGAGGTTTGAAGAAGTTAAAGTCTAGAGACTCTCAGACTCAGACAAATAAGACTTTAACTGCAAGACTTTGACTGTAAGTTATTCTCTCTCTAATCTCATCTTGAAAAGGTACGTTTATCAACCATGTTTGATTATTGTTATCTCAACCGCTATCTTTAATTGACGAGATTATTGCATCGTTTCCTGTAGAAAAAGGAGTTATTTTGAGATGACCATTTTTCGAAAAAGGCAGTTTTTTTTAAAGGCATCTTTTCACTTTCCATTACGACGATTGGTATCCCCTCCTTTCGACTGTCTTATATACAGTCAGTTTCTCTTCGCTTAACTCCAAAACCCTAAAAAGCACCAATCTTCCATTCATGTTTTCTTCTCTTGTTTAATCTTCGAAAAAGTTGTCATCTTTCTTAGGAAAGTCAAGCAAGGAATATTTCAAAAACTAAGAAAGATGTCATCTTCAAGAAAGTCTTCGAGGATCACAAGCAGGGGACCACGGCGAATGAGTGAGGGGCCTACGCACTTCGATCTCACTGAAGAAGAAGTGTCTCCAAATCAGCAGCAGAGCCCACAACATTCTCAACAGCGTCATTCTCCTCTATCTAGTCCTCAAGATATTGATCATCAACAAAATGAAGAAATCATAGAAGATGCAGACACTGTAAGAGTTCAAAGGCCCTCTTTTATTTATAAGATATATCGTGTCTTAAAAGGGACTGATACTCCATTAAACTATGTTGACGATTTTCTTAAGGACAAAGGATATGTAAATGAATATATCTTTTTACGAAAAATGGAAAGTTTGGGAATTGCTCGTAAAGGGGCGGTAGAAGAAACCCTTGCGAATATCCCAAGTGATCCTCGTGATTGGGGATTTAATCCGGTAGATGGAAATGATGATGACAAATTATACAGCCAATTTCAACCAAGAATGGGAGTTGTGCGGAAAATCGAGGAAAAATGGGAGAGTTGTTTAGACCGAAGGAACAGAAGGATTTATACTCAAAATTGCTAAAGCGTGGGGTGATAAACCCTACGAGTGTGGATTTTGATTTTCTAGATGCTGTGAATGTGAACTTGAGGGAAATGTTCGATCATCTTCAACTTGAAAAATTCTACTCTGACACCACAGAGGCCTATCCTCAACTAACTGCATATTTCTATTCAAATCTTAGTTTCTTGGATGTGAATAGATTCTCCTTCAGTGTCAAAGGTCAAGACTTTGTAGTGGATATGGATATGCTGGCAGATGTGTTAGAAGTTGAGAGAGGAAGATATCAACGGATTAAAGTTTCTATTGCTCGTACTACACTGGAACTTGTTAAGGATAGGAGAACAGAGGAAAAGATTTCATATTCAAGGATGAGTGCATTCAACATCTTGCTGCACAAAATTGTAATCAATTGCCTCAGACCGAAATCAACTTCCAAGACTGATGTCTCAAGTTCAGAGGCAAAGCTAACATATGCCATCATCATTGGAAAAAGGTTTTCACTTCCTCACACTGTTATGTTCCACATGTATAGAGCTGTGATGAAGGACATAGGTCAACTTCCTTATCCAGGTCTTGTGACGAAGTTATTCAGACATCTGAACATTCAGCCTCCGCAAATTCTTTGTGCTCAATTGTGCGATCATATGGTGGTAGGACTGAAAATGGTGACCAAGATGCGTCTGAAGGAACTAAGCAAGGCATTGGAGAAATTTAAGGAGAAGACTCCAGTAAAATCTCATTAATTCTCTTCTGCAAGAAAAAGAAAAAGGAAGGAGCCCATGGATGCTCCATCCAAGAGAAGAAGAGCTCTCTGTTGGAGAAATCTTTCCAGAATATTTTGAAGTTGACAAAACATTTCTTTCAGTCTAGTCTGGATATCTGCAGATCGTCTAGTTTAAAGTCTGAAGACTGTCTGATCTCCAGACTCAAGATTCAAGACTCAAGATTCAAGACTCAAGACTCAAGACTATTCTCATTGACAGTCTTTCTGATCCAGTGACTAAGGAAATCCAGAGCCGAAGTATATGGTTGAGGATTTAATCCTATCCTCTGGAGAAGATCTTTTGGTTGGATAAATATAACGGATTCTTTTGTTCGTCGATATAGTCTGAACGAAATTGTATACACAGAGAGTGTCTATACTTGGAGATACCTTGAGCGAGTGTGGTAGATCATCTACACCTAGAAATCAAGGAAGATCAACACTGTAACATCTCTTTGTTCATAGTGGAATCCAGCCAATTGGCTGTCAGTGCAGAAGAGTGGACGTAGGCTTGAATCAAGCTGAACCACTATAAACCACGTGTTCAATTCTCTCTTTCCTTTACTCAGTCTTACGTTGATTATCATTTGTTGCAAATCCTTTAATTATCTAAGTATTGCACGATTATCAAGAAAAACCTTTTATATACCTATTCACCCCCCTCTAGGTACTTGTACTAGCAATTTCAATTGGTATCAGAGCTCGTGTTCTTACTTTATTTGAAGTGTTTTACTTCAGAGTAAAAGATCCATGGCTAGTATGCTAGCACCAGGGCTGGTGGAAGGGCAAAGCAATACCAGACCACCCTACTTTGATGGAAATGATTACAACATCTGGAAGAACAAGATGAAAGCTTTCCTACGATCAAAGGATCCTCTGGAATGGGACGTTGTGGAAAGAGGAATCACTCCTACTGCTGCATCAGCCTCTGAGAGAGGGAAAGAAACTGTTGAGACCAGCGGAATGACTCAGGAAGAGATAAACAAGAGACAAGCACTTGATGCAAAAGCAATTTACTCCTTATATTGTGCCTTGTCTCCAACTGAATATAACAGAATATCTTCTTGTGTTACAGCAAAAGAAGTATGGGACAGATTACATATCACCTATGAAGGAACGATCGAGTGAAGGAGACCAGAATCAACATTCTCCTCGGTCAATATGAAGCCTTCAAAATGAAACCAGGCGAATCTATAACTGACATGTTTAGTCGTTTTACAGATATTGTCAATGGTCTTGAGAACCAAGGACAAAATTCTTTTGATCCCATGAAGGTGAACAAGCTACTGCGTGGACTCTCTAAGGAATGGAATCATATAAAGACTTCAATAAGAGAGACGCAAAGAATTATGCCTCTATCTGTCGACGAGTTGATTGGAACTCTTCAGTCTTATGAAGTGGAACGAATTAATGAAGACGAAGATCCAAGATGTAAGAAATCCATTGCATTAAAATCAAATGATGATTCTGATGATACAGATTCAGGAGATGATATGGATGACGAGGAGCTTGCTCTCATGATAAGAAGATTCAGAAAACTGAATAGAAAAGGTAGAAGGTTCAACTCAAAGAAACAAAGTTTCCAAAGACAGCAGACCAAGTCTGTTGATGATGAAGAACCAAACAAAGATGTAGTCTTCGAATGTAAGAAAAAGGGACACATCGATCTAACTGTCCTCTTTCGAAGAAGAAACGAGGAAAATGCGAGAAGTTTCGAAAAGCTCTCAAAGCCGAAACCCGGAGTGATACGAGAATGTGAAGAAAGTGATAATGAATATGCCAACATCTCGTCTCGATGGCACATTCGGACTCAGACTCAGATCTGGATCGACTCGATGCTGAATTTGAGGTAAGTGATTTTAAAATTCCTGTCAAAGTCTCTAAATACATTGATGAACCGTGTTTCGTCTTAAGACTTCTCTCAAAAGGATTTCCGAACTCAAAAAGGAAAACTCAGCTCTAAAACAAAAGGAAACCATTTTAGAAGAAAGAGTTAAAAGTTTAGACCTGAATGTTTCTACTCTTAAAGAAAAAGAAGATAATCTTTTGAAAGAAAATGTTTTCTTAAAACTGACTTATCAAATATTTCAAAGAAATTTTCGATAGGATCCGAAAAGCTTGAAAAAGTCCTTTCGGTTCAAAGACCTTACTTCAATAAGTCCGGTCTAGGCATGACATTGAAACAATTTCCTTGATTGATTTTCCTAAAGTAAAAGAAAGAATTAAGAAAAGACCGTCGAGAGAGGCTTAGAAAAATCATTTCAAAAAGGTTTTTGTAAAGTCCGTAGGTCGAAATGCTCTAAGGTGTTCAAATTGCAATAGTCGGGATCACTTTGAAAAAGAGTGTCCTATGGTTTGGAAGCCTGTTAAGAAAGTATGGCCTAATAATGTTTATCTTACTAACACCAAAGGACCCAAGAAAATTTGGGTACCAAAGAAAACTTGAGACTCTCTTTTAATTGCAGGTCTCTGTCAAGAAAAAGGTAAAGTGGTATCTTGACAGCGGATGTTCAAGACACATGACAGGAGACTCAAAGTGCTTCATAAAGCTTGTTCAAGTAAACGGTGGAAATGTTTCATTTGGAGGAAACGGCAAAGGAAGCATTGTGGGATTTGGAACTGTGAAAATTGGAAATCTCACAATAAGCAATGTTTCTCTAGTGGAAGGACTCAACTATAACCTCCTCAGTATTAGCCAATTGTGTGATACTGGTTTCAAGATCTCATTTCAAAGAGGAATTTGCTCTGGAATCAGTAAAGACTCTACTCAGTCTTTCATGGGTCAAAGGCATGGAAATATCTACCTCTTAGACATGAAATTAAATGAATCACAACGCCTAATCTCTTCAAGAAATGGCTAGAACTCTTTTAATTGAAAGTAAAATTTCTTCACGTTTTTGGGCTGAAGCCGTTTAAACAAAGCATGCTATATCATCAATAGAGTCTTCCTAAGACCTATTCTTGAGAAAACCCCTTATGAATTATTCAAAGGTAAGAAGCCTATTGTTTCATACTTTCATGTGTTCGGTTGCAAATGCTTTATATTGAAAAATGCAAAAGATCAAGTTGGTAAGTTTGAAGAAAGATCGATGAAGGTATCTTCCTTGGATATTCTACATCAAGCAAAGCCTACGAGTCTATAACAAGAAGAGCCAGACGGTGGAGGAGTCAATGAATGTCAAATTTCAAGACTCTACGCAAGATGAATCCAAATCAGACTCGCATGAAGAGTCGAACCGCTCCGCACCTTCCAAAGCTGACAAGTCAAGAAATGTCTCAGACTCTGGAAGACTAGCATCAAGAAATTCATGAAGATTCAAATAAAGAAAGAGATCATCATCCAGACAAATCAACCAGTAACTGGAAGCATAAGTCCAGTCATCCCAAAGATCTCATTATCGGCGAAATTAATGAAGGAATTCGTACCAGATCCAAAAGTCGTGAAGAGTCTAGTACTGTGGCTCTCATTTCTGAAATTGAACCAAAAAGCATAGAATAAGCTTTATCTGATGAAAGTTGGATCGAAGCTATGCAAGAGGAGCTCAGACAGTTCAACATTAATGATGTCTAGGAATTGACATCTAAACCAAAAGGTAAAACTGTTATTGGAGCCAAATGGGTGTTCAGAAACAAGATGAATGAAAAAGGAAACGTACGAAATAAAGCAAGACTCATGGCCAAAGGATACACGCAAGAAGAAGGAATAGACTATGATGAGACTTACGCTCCTGTAGCAAGGTTAGAAGCTATTCGTCTATTACTTGCGTTTGCTTGTTACAAAAATTTCAGGTTATTCCAAATGGACGTCAAAAGTGCTTTCCTAAATGGATTTATCCAAGGGGAAGTTTATGTGGAACAAGCACCTGGATTTGAAGACCCAAAGAAGCCGACTCGGTCTTGAGAATGAAAAATGTCTTGTATGATTTAAAGCAAGCACCTCGAGCTTGGTACGACAGACTAAGTAAATTCTTATTACGTAATGGTTTTGTCAAAGGTAAAGTAGATACTACTTTATTTATGAAAAAGGAAAACAAAAGCTTTTACTCGTTCAAATATATGTAGATGACATTATTTTTGGATCCTCTAATGAAAGTCTATGCAAGAAATTCTCTAAGTCTATGCGAGGATAAGTTTGAAATGAGTATGATGGGAGAATTAACATTCTTTCTTGGTCTTCAAGTAAAGCAATTGAAGGAACTTTCATTTACCAAGAAAAATATGCTAATGATCTCGTCAAAAGATTTGGATTGGAAAATTGCAAGAAGACTCGATATACCAATGTCAAGTTCTTTGAAGATAGACAAAGATGAAGAAGGGAAGAAAGTTGATCAAAAGCATGTACAGAGCATCATCGGCTCACTTCTTTATCTAATTGCTTCTAGACCTGACATTTTGTTGAGTGTTTGCATCTGTGCTAGATTTTAATCAAATCCAAGAGAATCCCATCTCAGTGCTGCAAAACGTATCATTAAATATGTTGCTTCATCTTCAAGCATTGGTCTTTGGTATCCTAAGAAGGGAGACTTTAATCTTGTGGGATATTCAGACGCAGATCTGGCCGGCTGCAAAGTCGATAGAAAGAGTACCTCGGGAACTTGCCGTTGCTTGGAAGCGGGGATGTGTCTTGGTTTTCAAGGAAACAAAGCACCGTAGCACTCTCAACAATAGAAGCAGAGTATATAGCCCTTGGAAGCTGCTGTTCGCAAATTCTATGGATAAAACAACAGCTACAAGACTTTGGGATTGAAGACTCATGCACAGAAATCAAATGTGACAACACCAGCGCAATCAATCTCACCAAAAATCCAATTCTTCATTCAAGAGCAAAGCATATAGAGATTCGACATCACTTCATTAGAGATCATATTCAAAATGGAGAAATCTCGATTCAATTTGTTGATTCAAAAAGTCAATTAGCGGATATATTCACAAAGCCTTTGGAGAAAAATCAATTCGATTTTATCCGTTCCAGACTCAACATTTTGAAGCTCGAAGAAGTTAAAGTCTAGAGACTCTCCAACCTTCAGACTTAGAAAGTTGATGATTATCAGACTCTAAATCTCTCAGACTCAGACATTGATGATTATAGACTGTAAGTTGTTATTTTATCTCAACTCGAAAAGGTATGATCTTTCGTTCAGTTATTTTGTAGTCTCCGTGAAAAACGAAAACTTGTCTTTTCAAAAGGATTAATTTTGGTAGTTATTGATTTCGAAAAGAGGTATTTGTACACTTTCCTTGTGCCGATTGAACTTCCCTTTTCAAAACTGAGTTATATATATACAGTTTTCATTTTCAATCCTCAAAACCCTAAAAAGCATTCTCCTCCCAACCCGACTTCTACTTCGTGTTCATCTTCGAGAAAGTTGTCATCTTTTCTTGGGAAAGCAAGCAAAGGAATCTTTCAGCGACAAAGAAGGATGTCTTCTTCGAGGAAGTCTTCAAGAATCGCGAACAGGGGACCACAGAGAATGAAGGAGGGACCTACCCATTTCGATCTTACTGAAGAGGAAGAATTATCGAGTCAGCAACAAAGCCCGATTCACTCTCCACCACGTCACTCAACACCATCTACCCCACAAGGTGCGGGTCAACATCCGGAGGAAGAGATAATCGAGGACACAGACCCTGTAAGAATCCAAAAACCCTCATATATTTACAAACTCTATCGTGCGTTGAAAAGTACTGGGACTCCATTGAAATACGTGAATGATTTTCTCAAAGATAAGAATTATGCGAATGAGTATATCTTTCTGAAAAAAATGGAGGATTTGGGAATTTCTCCCAAAGGTAAAGCAGAGGAAGCACTTGCGAATATTCCTAGTGATCCTCGTATGTCGGGACCAAATCTGACTGATGGGAACGACGATGATAAAATGTTCAGTGATTTTCAACCTAGAATGGGTGTTGCTGCGAAGGTGAAGGGAAAGAGGATGGAGTTATTTAAATCGAAGGAACAGGAAAATTTGTTCTTCAGACTACTGAAACGAGGGGTGATAAACCCTAGGAGTGTCGATTTTGATTTATTGGATGCTGTTAATGTGAACTTAAGGGAGAAGTTCAGTCTGCTTCAATTGGAACTTTTTGCACTGATACCACAGATGGTTATGCTCAACTGACTGCATATTTCTATTCGAATCTTAGCTTTATAGATGCGAATAGAATATCATTCAGTGTTCGAGATCAGGATTATGTGTTAGACGTAGACATGTTGGCGGACATAATTGGAGTTGAACGAGGACGTTATCAACCAATCAAAGTCTCAGTTGCTCGTGCCTCAATGGACCTTGTCGAAGATAGAGATATCGAGGGAAAAATTATCTATTCAAGAATGCGTGTAATCAATATTGTGCTGCACAGAATTGTTATCAATTGCATCAGGCCCAAGTCTACATCAAAGACTGATGTGTCTAATTCCGAAGCAAAATTGATGTACGCAATCAACTCAGGGAAGAAGTTCTCTCTCCCTCACACTATTCTCTTTCACATGTACGAGTAATGTCGAAGGACAAGGGACAATTGCCTTACCCGTGTCCGGTGACCAAGATCTTCGAGACACATGAATATTGAACCGCCACACACACTTTGTGTTCGACCGTGCGAAAAGATGGTGGTAGGTTTAAAAATGCTGACGAAGATGCGTCTGAAAGAACTTTCCAAGGCAATGGAGAAATTCAGGGTGAAGACTCCAGTTCCGTCTGCTTCAAAGAGAAAGGGAAAGGAGGCCATTGGTGCCCCATCCAAAAAGAAGAGAACTCTCATCTTGGAGGATGAAGATGAGGAGGAAGATCTCACAATCACTGCCTTGGTAAGGACTAGACGTTCTGTTCCCCAATCAACAGAACATCAGAAGAAACAGAGAGAAGAAGAGAAGCAAGATAAGAACAGAGAAGAAGAAGAGCAGCGAGAGAAGGAGAAAGAAGCTGAAGAAGAAGGAGAAGAAGAGCAAGAAAAGTCTGCAGCTGAATCTGGAGAGAAGGGGAATCAAGATACAGAAGAGCATGATCATCACTCTTCTCCTTTTGATGTCCTAGAGACAGGGGGAGTTGGCGAGCAAGAAATGCCCACACCTCATGCTGCCAATAGTGAAGGTCTAAGACAATCTCCAGTAGACCCAGAAGAATTTCAGGCTTCTCAATTACCTGAAGAAGGACACGATACGTCAACACCAAGTCTGCAAGACTATACAGAAGCGCCATCGTCTGCATTCACTCCATCTGAGAAAGCAAATGCAAGTACACAGACGGACAATTCTGCAGATTTTCGTCGTATCATGGATGTTCTTCTGGAAATGCGTGGCCAAATCTATCCTCTGGACTGTGAGATTCAAGCCATTAAGAATGTTGGACAAGTATCTTCAGTTACCCTGGAGGATAAAATGAAAAACCTCGCTCTACAACTTCAAGCCAATGCCAAAGGAGAGGAGGTAGCTCAACTAAGGGAAGACTTGAAGAGGCTAGAAGGCGTAGTCCAGTCCATGGGAGATTTCCAGATTGTGCGCATTCCCAAGCGCATTCGACTCCTTTCTCACCTTTTTAATGATGACAAAAAGGGGGAGAAGCAATTTGAACCAACCAACTATCTTTGACTTTAAATTTATTTTTGTGGTTGAATATATTTGTTTTTGAGTATGACTTAAGTGAACTTGGGTGTGAACTTGAATTTGACTAAATTGGCTGTGGATTTTGATGCTTGACTGTTTGCATTTATATCAAGTGTTGTTATATGATATTACTCATGAAAGACTAACCAATTTTTTGTGGATGCAGAGTCTAGTTGTTTTGCTAATCTTTATGAGATAGCCATATTGCTTGAGAAATGTTTTTGCAGGGTAAAGTGGTTCAAATCTACAGGAAAGTTTTGTCACCATCAAAAAGGGGGAGATTGTTGGAGAAATCTTTCCAGAATATTTTGAAGCTGACAAAACGTTTCTTTCAGTCTAGTCTGGATATCTACAGATCGTATAGTTTAAAGTCTGAAGACTCTCTGATCTCTAGATTCAAGATTCAAGACTCAAGACTCAAGACTATTCTCATTGACAGTCTTTCTGATCCAGTGACTAAGGAAATCCAGAGCCGAAGTATATGGTTGAGGATTTAATCCTATCCTCTGGAGAAGATCTTTTGGTTGGATAAATATAACGGATTCTTTTGTTCGTATCTAGATCAATTGAAGATCCGATGGTCGACGAAGTATTCTTGGAATGTTCTATTCTTGGAAACCAAGATCCCGATTGTATGGGCGAACATGATTGATGGGCTATCGTCAAAGTTCCTTTAATAGCTCGAATGATCTTCTTGATTGATTCTGTCCAACGGGTAGATTGGAGGAATTCCTTTGGAAAGTGCCAACGGGTATGATGGTATAAAGGAGTATAAAAAGGAAGACGTTCTAGTTGTTTGAGAGTGTGATCGATAGAAAAATTCCAGAGTCTGAAGCAACTTTATTATTAGTTGATATAGTCTGAGCGAAATTGTATACACAGAGAGTGTCTATACTTGGAGATACCTTGAGCGAGTGTGGTAGATCATCTACACCTAGAAATCAAGGAAGATCAACACTGTAACATCTCTTTATTCATAGTGGAATCCAGCCAATTGGTTGTTAGTACAGAAGAGTGGACGTAGGCTTGAATCAAGCCGAACCACTATAAACCGCGTGTTCAATTATCTCTTTCCTTTACTCAGTCTTACGTTGATTATCATTTGTTGCAAATCCTTTAATTATCTAAGTATTGCACGATTATCAAGAAAAACTTTTTATATACCTATTCACCCCCCTCTAGGTACTTATACTAGCAATTTCACTCTCCTCGTTGAGGATGAAGATGATGAGGATAACATCACCAATTCTGCAATGGCTTTGAAGAATCTCAGTTGATCTGTTCCAGAGAAAGAGTTAGAACAGCAGACAGAAGAAAGAGCAGAGACAGAAGCAAAGGAAAAAGAAACGGAGGAAAAAGAAGAAGAAGAAGAAAGAGATGCTGAGAAAGAGAGAGTTGAAAAAGAAGAAGAAGAGAAAAGAGATCAAGAAGAAGGAGAACATAAGGAGCACTCTCCACTTGAAGGCATGAATAAAGGGGGAGACCAAGAGAAAAGAGGAATGTCCTCAAATCCTGCAACCAGTGAGGGCGTCAGTCGATCCCCAGCAGATCCATAGGATATTTATACCTCTTAGTTTCCTGAGGAAGGTCATGATGTTTCGTTGCCAAATCTGCGTAATTATGCTGATCTACCATCATCTGCATTTACTCCATCAGATCATGCCAACGCTAGTACGCAGACCAACAGTTTAGCAGACTTTCGCAAAGTGATGGATATTCTCTTGGAGATGCAAGGTCAGATATATGCATTGGGATGTGAAGTTCAGAACTTGCAGAATGCAGGACAAGTTTCTTCGGGTTCATTGAATTATCAAATCCAAGCCCTTTCTCTTCAGATTCAGGCTAATGCTAAGGGTGAGGATGTTGCACAACTGAAGGAAGACTTGAAAAGGCTGGAAGGCGTTGTTCAGTCGATGGGAGATTTCTAGCTTGTTCGTGTTCCCAAGCATTCTTGACTCCATTTTCATCTCAATCTTTTTTATGCTAACAAAAAGGGGGAGAGTTGCGAGACTTGAAAAACTTTGAACTTAAATTTGTTGAACTTTTGGTTTGTTTGGTTTGTGGTTTGTTTTGACTTGACTTGTGTGTCTGGATGTGGACTAAATTTGGGATTTGGATTTGACTGCTTATTGATATCTTATGGATGGCTTTATTGCATATTGGACTAACCTATTTTCTGTGGTTGCAGATTCTAGTGTTATTCATTTAGCCATTTATCTCTATAAGATATGCATATGTGTTTGAGAAATGTTTTGCACGTCAAAGTTTTCCAAATCTGCAGGAAAGTTTTGTCACCATCAAAAAGGGGGAGATTGTTGGAGAAATCCTCTTGAAGTGTTTGGAAGTTGACAAAACGTTTCCATCAGTCTAGTCTGAAGGCTTGCAGACTCTACTATTTAAAGTCTGAAGACCTCTGGACAGCCAGACTCAAGCCTCAAAGTCTATCCTCATTGACAGTTTCTAATCCGTTGAAGAAGGTTATTCGGAACTGGATGTTTCATTAAAGATGTGACCTTATCGACTGGAGAAGATCTCTTGGCTGGATATAACGGAATCCTTTGTTTGATCATAATTGATTCAAAGATTAAGGATCCGATGATTGGCAAAGTATATTTGGAAGTTTCTACTTATGGAAACTGAGATCCTGATTGTATGGGCGAACGGGATTGATGGGCTATCGACATATTCCTTTAATAGCTCGCATGATCTTCCTAATTAATTCTGTCCAATGGGTAGATTTGAGGAATTCTTTTGGTAAGTGCCAACGGGTATGATGGCATGAAGAAGTATATAAGGAAGACGTTCCAGTTGTTCGAGTGTGTGTACAATAGAAGAATTCCAAAGTCTGAAGCTCTGTGTTCTTAGTCAATTCATTTGTTGAGCAAAATCGTGTAAACAAAAGAGAGTCTATATTCGTGAGAAACCTTGATGAAGTGTGGTAGATCATCTACACTGTTGAATCAAGGAAAAGCCGTGCTGTAACTTCTCTTTTGTTCATAGTGAAATCCAACCGGTGGGCTGTCAGTGCGGAAGAGTGGACGTAGGCTTGGAATAAGCCGAACCACTATAAATCTTGTGTTCAATTTTCTCTTCCCTAACCTTTACTTTACTTTGATCGTATTTTCCTTTCTATTGTTTGCCTAGAATCGCTTCCGTATCTCGAGAATTTATTTGTGCACCTATTCACCCCCCTTTAGGTGCTTACACTAGTTATCTCAAACTAATCTCAAGACCCATGAAGGTTAACAAATTGCTGCACGGACTCTCCAAAAACTGGAATCACGTAAAGACTTCAATAAAGGAAACAAAAATGATCATGCCGCTTTCGTAGACGAAGTGGTTGGCACACTTCAATCCTATGAAGTGGAGCAAATCAACAAGGAAGAAGATCCTAAATGTAAAAGTCAATTGTTTTGAGATCTAACAATGATTTTAATGTTACAGATTCTAAAGATGATATGGATGATGAAGAGTTAGCCCTTATGATAAAGAAATTCAGGAAACTGAACAAGAAGGAAAGAAAATTCAATTGGAAGAAACAAAGCATTCAAAAGTTTCAAAACAAATCAACTGAGGATGATGAAGCCAATAAAGATGTGATCTGTTTTGAATGCAAAAAAAATGGATACATCAGACCGAACTGTCTCGTGTTGAGGAAAAAGAAAGGAAAAACTGAGAAATACAGGAAGGCTCTTAAGGCAGAGACATGGAGTGATACTAAATGCGAAGAAAGTGATGAAGATTATGCTAATATTTGTCTAATGGAAAAATCAGAATTAGACTCAGACTCCGAAATAGATACAGACTCAGACTCATATAGTGAAATCGAGGTAAGTAACTTAAAAATCCCTACTAAAGTCTCGAAATACATTGATGAACTTTGTCTTAGTCTCAAAACCTCTCTCAAGAGGATTTTTGAGCTAAAAAGGGAGAATTCTACATCGAAGCAACGGAAAATTTTTGGAAAGAAAAGTTTGAAAATTTAGATAAAAGTTTTGTTGTTTTAAAAGAAAATGCAAACTCTCTTTCAAAAGATAATACATTTTTGAAAAATGACATTTCAAATATTTCAAAAAGGTTTTCAATAGGATCTAAGAAGTTGGAAAAAATTCTTTCATTACAAAGACCCTACTTTAACAAATCAAGCTTGGAAATGACTTCTAAACTATTTCTCTAATTGATTTTCCAAAAGTAAAGGAAAGAATCAAAAAAGGGCCTACAAATTTTTTTACATAAATCATTTTCAAAAAGTCTTTGTAAAACCTATTGGACGAAGTGCTCTCAAATGTTCTAAATGCAACAACTCAAAACACTTTGAGAAAAAATGTCTTATGGCTTGGAGACCTGTTAAGAAGGAATGGGCAAAGATTGCTTATTGCACTAAATCCTCTGGACCCAAGAAAATATGGGTACCAAAGAAAGCTTGAGTTTCTTTTTTAATTGCAGATCACTATCAAGAAAAATGTTAAATGGTATTTGGATAGTGGTTATTCAAGGCATATGACTGGAGATTTAAGTTGTTTTATAAAACTTATGCAAATAAATGGTGGAAAAATCTCTTTCGGTGGAAACAAAGAAAGGAATAATTGTTGAGTGAGGAACCGTAAAAATTGGAAGTCTCACAATCAACAATGCCTCCTTGGTGGAAGGGCTTAATTACAATTTGCTTAGCATTAACCAATTGTGTGACATTAGATTCAAAATCAATTTTCAAGAAGGAATATGTTCGGGAACTAGTAAAGATCTTTTACAATCTTTTATTGGACGAAGACATAGGAACATCTATCTTTTGATATGAAACTAGAAAAATCTCAATGTCTAATTTCAATTTAAGATGAAGCAAATCTTTGGCATCGAAAGCTTGGCCATGTCAACATGAAGCAGATTGCCAAGATTTCTTCTAAGAACCTTGTTCGAGGGCTGCCCAACCCGAAGTTTAGAAAATCTAACTTATGCACACCATGTGTATTGGAAAACATGTTAGAAGTTCTTTTAAACCAATAAATTAAGTTTATACTAATTGTGTTTTGCAGCATCTGCATATGGATCTTTTTGGGCCAACCAAAACTAAAAGCATAGGCGGAAAGAGATATTGTCTAGTAATTGTGGATGATTATTTATGATTCACTTTGGTTTACTTTCTGAGAAGTAAGTCTAAAACATTTTCTTCAAAGTTTGCTAAGAAAGTTCAGAATGAGAAAGGATATACTATTTGAAGTATACGGACAGACCATGGAGGTGAATTTGAAAATCAAGACTCTGCAAAATTTTGTGATGAATCAAGTTTTTAGCATGTTTTCTCCTCTCCATACACTCCAAAATAGAATGGAGTTGTGGAAAAAAAATAATAGATCTTTGCAGGAAATGGCAAAAAATCTTTTAATAAAAAGTAGTATTTACTCTCATTTTTGGGTGAAGCAGTTTCTACAGCATGTTATATTATTAACGAGAGTCTTTTTAAGGCCTATTTTGGAGAAAACTCCTTATGAGTTATTCAAAGGAAATAAGCCAATTGTTTCTTACTTTCTTGTATTTGGTTACAAATGTTTTGTTTTGAAAAATGCAAATGATCAAACTGGTAAGTTTGAAGATAAATCGACGAAGGAATCTTCTTTAGATATTCAACCACCAAAGCAAAGCTTACGAGTATTCAACAAAAAGTCTCATCTGTGGAAGAATTTATGAATGTCAAATTCCAAGACTCTTTGCAAAATCAACTGATTCAGACTCATCTTGAAAAATCTGAACCTACTCTAAACTCTACAAAATCTACCTCCCCTGAAACAGCTCAAACCTCTGAAAATAAACAACGGAGAAACTAAAAAATCAAATGAAGAAGAAGATCAAAGAACCGTCGACTAACAAGTAATTGGAAGCACAAGTCTACTCATCCCAAATAAATCATCATTAGTGATATTGATGAAGGGTTTCGCACCAGATCTAAAAAGCAAGAAGAGTCTAGCGTTGTGGCACTTATTTCTGAAATGGAACTCAAGAGCATAGAAGAAGCTTTAGTTATGAAAGTTGGATAAAAGCAATGCAAGAAGAACTCAAATAGTTCAACATTAATGATGTATGGGAATTAACTCCTAAACCAAAAGGTAAATCCATTATTGGAGCTAAATGGATTTTCAGGAACAAGTTGGACGAAAAAGGAAAAGTGATCAGGAACAAAGCAAGACTCGTGGCCAAAGGATATACGCAAGAAGAATTGATAGATTATGATGAAACCTACGCACTAGTAGCTAGGTTATAAGCAATTAGATTATTACTTACTTTTGCCTGTTATAAAAATTTCAGGTTATTTCAAATGGACTTCAAGAGTGCATTCCTAAATGGATTTATCTAAGAAGAAGTCTATGTGGAACAACCTCCTAGATTTGAAGATCCAAAGAGACCAAACTCAAAAGATTCGATTGAAAAAAGGCTCTATATGGATTAAAGCAAGCACCTCGAGTTTAGAATGACAGGTTAAGTAATTTTTTTTTAATGCAAAATGGTTTTGTCAAAGGAAAAGTGGATACTACCTTGTTTATTAAAAGGGAAGGTAAAAAATTTCTACTTGTTCAAATTTATATTGATGATATTATATTTGGATCACCTAATGAAAACTTGTGCAATAAGTTTTCTAAGTCTATGCAAGGTGAATTTGAGATAAGCATTATGGGTGAACTATCATTCTTTCTCAGATTACAAGTAAAACAATTGAAGGAATGAATTTTCATTCACCAAGAAAAATATGCAAAATAACTTGTTAAAAAGTTCGAATTGGAGAATTGCAAAAAAGCGAAGTACCAATATCTAGTTCTTTGAAGCTGGATAAAGATGAAGGAAGAAAGAAAGTTGACCTTAAGCTTTACGGGAGTATTATTGGTTCACTTCTTTATCTTACTGCTTCTAGACCTAACATTTTGTTTAGTGTTTGCATTTGTGCTAGATTTCAATCTGATCCAAAAGAGTCTCATCTAAATGCCGCAAAACGCATCATCAACTACATTGCAACCACTTCAAATTTAGGTCTATGGTATCCCAAAGAATGTGACTTTACCCTCATTGGATATTCAGACACAGATTTAACAGGTTGTACAGTTAATGGAAAGAGTACATCTAGTATGTGCCAATTGCTAGGAAATAGGACAGTATTTTTGTTCTCAAGGAAACAAAGCATTGTAGCTCTTTCAACAACTGAAGCAAAGTATGTGGCCCTTGGAAGTTGCTGTTCTCAAATCTTATGGATAAAACAACAACTGAGAGACTTTGGAATCAAAGACTCATGCACTGAGATCAAATGTGATAACACCGGCGCAATCAATCTAACAAAGAATCCAATTCTTCATTCAAGAGCAAAGTATATAGAGATTCGACATCACTTTATTAGAGATCATGTTCAAAATGGAGAACTTATGATTCAATTTATTGATTCAAAGAATCAACTAGCGGACATATTTACAAAGCCACTGGAGAAAAGTCTATTTGAGTCTATTCGCACCAGACTAAACATCACATCTATTATCCATTAAAGTCTAAAGGAGCTCATACTTAGAAGTAAAGTCTGAAGGTGCTCAGACTCAAAAGACCAAGAGCCACGATTGTAAGTTATTTTGGCACTAGTTGTTTTTGTTTAAAAACTTGAAAAGGTACGGTTACTTATTAATTGCTAATTGATCGAAATTATCTTTCCAAGTTTTTTTCTTTTCAAAAAGACAGTTATCAATTTTGAAAAGACAGTTATTTTCAAAAAGGAAGTTATTCTCTTTCGAAAATGTATTTTTATTTTTCCTTTTACAACGTTTTGTTCACCTCACTTCACTTGCTTTATATACTGCCGAGATTCGTCTTATTCGTTTTTACACCGAAACCCTAGAATACTAAATTCCCACTTGTTTTCACTCTCGATTTGTCCAAAAATTTTCACCTTTTTCGAGCAAGTTTGTGAATTTCTCCCTTGAAGCAACAATGTCTTCAAGAAAGTCTTCAAGGATTGTAAGCAAGGGACCACGATATATGCCTGAGGATCCTACGCATTTCGACTTGATCGAGGAAGAAGATTCTTCTCCACCACTGCATCCGAGTTAACAACAACCTTCTTAGCAACGTTAGTCTTCTCCACTGACTCATCCAAACGAAAAAGTTATAGAAGAGGCCGAACCTATAGGAACGCTAATTCCCAAGGTTGCTTTCAAACTTTACTCTAATTTTAAGAAAGGAGGAACACCGATGTCCTTGATCAATGAATTTTTAAGAGATAGAGGATACAAGAACGAAACCTTGTTCTTGCGGGAGTTGGAAAGGTTATGAGTTGTAAAGAGAGGGACGACTGAAAGGACATTCGCAAATTTCTTGAGTGACCCATTCTATGGCACTGCAAATCAACCACAAGGACTAAAAGATGATGAATGGATGTTTACTTATTTTCAGCCTAGAATAGGAGTGGTTGCGAACATTGCTGGTGACGGTTCAAGTCTTTTCAGATCGAAAAACCACGAGAGGGTGTACTTAAATTTGATGAGTGTCGATTTTGATTTCCTTGATTTGGTAAAAGTAAATTTATGAGAGAAGCTTACTTTACTGCAATTGGAGCACTTTTGTTCTGAATCCACTATTGTTTATCCTGAACTCATGGCTTACTTCTACTCGAACTTATCTTTCGTGGATGCAAACAGCTTTTCTTTCACAGTGAGAGATAAAGAGTTCTTGGTGAATACGGACACGTTGGCTGACATAATTGGGGTGGAAAAAGTGGGTTTCCAACCAATTAGAGTGCCAGTTGCACATGCTACATTGGCTTTGGTTAAGGACCGATATGTTGAAGGCAAAATTTCCTACTCTAGGATGAATGCCTTTAACATATTGCTGCATAAGATTGTAATAAACTGCATTGGTCTCAAGTTGACATCCAAGACTGATGTCTCTCGATCTGAAGCGAACTTGATGTATGCCATCAATGCTGAATTTAAAGTAAGGTGTTGGAGCGTATGAAGGAGAAGTCTCCCATCAAAGCAAAACAAGACTCTGTTGCAGCGAAGAGGAAATGCAAGCAGCCCATGGCTGCTCTAGTGAAGAAGAAAAGAATTTTCATCTTGCAGGATGAAGAAGATGAGGATGAAATGACTCTTTCAGCCTTAAGAATTTTGAAGATTTTTTTTAGCTTTCAAGAGACTCGAGAAGAGCCAGAAGAAGGAGAACCAGAGAGAGGAGATAGAGAAGGAAGATGAAGAACAGAGGAGGATAGAGGAAGAAAGAAGACAAGAGGAAAGAAGTGGAGATGAAGAAGAAGCAGAAAGAATAGAAGAAAGAGAACAAGAAGGAGAAAAAGACTAGAGTCAAGAAGACTCTTTTGAGCCTACTTTGGCTGTCTCTCTGTCAAGTAATTCTGAGATGGTAGGAACTGGAACTACTGACGCATATCACTCTGAAGCTAAAGTTGATCGAGAAGAAATCTTACCTACTCCACTTGAAGGCAACCAAATAGGGGGAGCTGTTGGACCGAAAGGTATTTCTTCACCTATCTTTACTAGTGATGTGAGTCATTATGCAGTAGATCCAGCGGATATGTGTATGCCTTTCATTATCCAAAAGCTTCCACTCATAGTCATGGTGGACAATCTGCTGAAGTTCCATCCATTCTCAAAATCCCTGGAATCGACTCGGTTGGTCTTAGTGCTGCAATAGAACATACAGCAGACTTTTCGAGATTGCTAGAGATTTTATTGGATGTAAGGAAGCAACAATATGCTACGGGGTATGAGATGTAAGATCTCAAGAATGCTTTTATGGCCACTTCAGTGTCATTGCACGATCAGTTAAACGCCCTGAAGAATCAAGTGCAATCATCTGTGCAGGGTGAAGATTTTCAGTCACTGAAGCAGAGTTTTGTAAGGCTTGAGAAGATAGTTAATTCTATGGGAGAGTTCAAGCTTGTTTGCCTTCCAAAACAACCATGATTCTGACCCTATTTTCAACCAACTCTTTTATTTGTTCTCCACTTTTTGCTGTTGATAAAAAGGGGGAGAAGTTAATGCAGATTTGATTTTCATTTTACTTTATTTTTTATTTTTTTACTTATCTTCGATTGGTTGTGGCTTGGACTGGTTGGTCTTAGTGCCGCAAGAGAACATACAACAGACTTTTTGAGATTGCTAGAGATTTTATTGGATGTAAGGAAGCAACAATATGCTATGGGGTATGAGATGTAAGATCTCAAGAATGCTTTTATGGCCACTTCAGTGTCTTTGCACGATCGTTAAACGCCCGAAGAATCAAGTGCAATCATCTGTGCAGGGTGAAGATTTTCAGTCACTGAAGCAGAGTTTTGTAAGGCTTGAGAAGATAGTTAATTCTATGGGAGAGTTCAAGCTTGTTTGCCTTCCAAAACAACCATGATTCTAACCTTATTTTCAACCAACTCTTTTATTTGTTCTCCACTTTTTGCTGTTGACAAAAAGGGGGAGAAGTTGATGCAGATTTGATTTTCTTTTTATTTTATTTTTTATTTTTTGACTTATCTTCGATTGGTTGTGGCTTGGACTGGTTTGGATTGATGATGCTTGCAAGAAACTTAAGCTATGTTATTGATTATGGTAAAGATAATTGTTTTTACAGGACTAACATGTTTTTCGTGGTTGTAAAATCGCTACTATCCTTATCCTAATCTCTATTTATCTTTTATAAGAAATCTTGGTTTGCTTAAGTGTTGTTTTACAGGTCAAAGTGTCCAAATCTGCAAGAAAGTTTTGTCACCATAAAAAATGGGGAGATTGCTGGAGAAAACTTCATCATTTGTTTTGAAGTTGACAAAAAACGTTTCCATCAGTCTAGTCCGAAGACTTGCAGACTCTATTGTCAAAGTTTGAAGACCTTCAGACTTAAGATTTAAAGTCTACCCTCACTGATAGTTTCCAGACCGACGAAGAAAAGATTTATCCGATGAAGAAGACTTATCCAAATGTAAGTATATATTTAAGGATTTGGTTCGTACGATTGAAGAAGATCTCACGGATAGAAATAACATCTTGTGATCAATTATTCTTATTGAAATCAATTTGAATAATTAGATCTGTTGATTGACGAAGTATACTTGGAAGGTTCTACTTATGGAAACCTATATCCTGATTGTATAGACCAGCAGGATTGATGGGCTATCATCACATTCCTTAAATAACTTGAGATCTTTCTAATTGATTCTGTCCAATGGGTAGATTGGAAGAACTCCTTTGGAAGGTGCCAACGGTTATAATGGCATGGAGGAGTACATAAGGAGGACGCTCAAGTTATTTGAGTGTGTGCGTGAAAGAAAAATTCCAAAGTCTCTATAAGAGAGATTAAATACTTGTGAGACCTTGAAAAAGTGTAGTAGAGTCTCTATACTGTGGAATCAAGGACATGCAACTGTAAAATCTCTTTTGGTTCTTAGTGGAATCTAGCCAATAGGCTGTCAGTACGGGAGAGTGGACGTAGGCTTGATCTAAGCTGAACCACTATAAACCCTATGTTTTAATTATCTTTCCCTAAACTCTTTACTTTAATTTGCAGTCTTATATAACTATTTACAATATTTTACATCTTCAGTCTATTGTTTTTATAAAAGTCGAATTAAGTTGTTAAGTCTTGCAAAAACATCTTTAACACCTATTCACCCCCTCTAGATGTTCATACTAGCATTACCATATTCTTCTTCTTCTTTTCTTTCTCTTTCCTCTGCACTTCTCTCTTCACTTCCTTTTCTTCTCTCTTCTCTCTCTTCTTCTCTACTTTGTCTCTTCTGGCTACTCAAAACTAACAAAACTCAAAAAAAATTTCAAGGTAAAAGCAGAAAGAGTAAGCTCATCTTCATCATCTTCATCCTAAAGAATAAGGACTCTTCTCTTCCTTGTTGATCCAATCACGGGCTCCTTGCCTTTTCTTTTCTTCGCAACAAAATCCTGTTTTGCTTTGCTTGGGGACTTCTCCTTAAAGCGCTCCAAAGCCTTATTCAGTTCCTTAAACCATTTTCAATCCAATCACCATTGGAGTAATGGTTCAAGCACAAAGAGATGCAGGTAGCTGAATTTGAAAGTATCTGAACAATTTGTTGACCAGAGTAGAGTAAGGAAGCTGTCCCTTATCTTTCACCACAGTCCTGTACATGTGCATCAGGATTGTGTGAGGCAGCAAGAACTTTATTTCATTACTAATGGCAAACATTAGTTTAACTTCTGAATGAGAAACATCAGTCCTGGAGGTAGACTTTGCTCGAATGCAGTTTATCATGACCTTGTGCAGCAAGATGTTGGAGGCAGTCATTCTTTGATAAATAATGCCACCTTCAGACAGATTATCCTTTTCAAGTAAATTGATAGCATGACCAATAGTCACGTTTATTGGTAGGAAACTCCCTCTTTCCACACCAATAACGTTAGCCAATGTATCTACGTCCACCACAAACTCTTTGTCTCTTATAGTAAAACAGAATCTATTTGCATCTAGGAATGACAGATTTGAATAGAAATAAGCAGTTAACTCGGTGTAAGCGACAGCGGTCTCCGAACAGAATTTTTCAAGTTGAAGAAGAGGAAATCTCTCCTTCAGGTTCACCTTCATAAAGTCTAAGAAATCAAAATCAACAGTTCAAGGGTTCATCAACCCTCTCTTCAGCAATTTAGAGTAAGTCCTTTGATGATCATTGGACCGAAATAAATTCGTTCCCTCACCACGTATTTCTGCAACAACGCCCATCCTAGGATGAAAGTTTGCATACATCCTCTCATCGTCATCCTTAATCTCAGGCCGATTTAAGGAACTAAGCCGTAGATCACTTGTAAAGTTGGCAAAAATCCTATCTGCCAATCCTTCAGGCGCAATGCCTAGCCTTTCCATTGATCTCAAAAACTGAGTCTCATTCTTGTAACCCCTCTCTCTCAAAAACTCATCGATGAAAGTCATAGTAGAGCCACCCTACTTTAACTGACTATATAGTTTAAAGAGGAACTCAGGTTTTAGCGTTCTTATCGGTTTAACATTTTCGACGATCTCTTCTTCTTCTGGTTAGCACGGAGGATGTTGAGTAGGACGCTATTGAGAGTGCTGTTGCGGTTGCTGAGGAGAATCCTCTTCATCGGTCAAGTCAAAGTGGGTAGGATCCTCAGGCATGCTTTGTGGTCCCTTGCTTGCGATTCTAGAATACTTTCTTTGGAACGACATTGTTGCAGTCGAGGAGGATTTCTCTAACTTATTTGTTTAAGAAAGATGAAAACTTGGAGAAGGATTTTGAGAGCAAAAGTGAGAAAGTAGGAATTTTGTATTCTAGGGTTTGTGAAAGCGTAAATGGAGAAGAAAGACTTGACGGTATAAAAAGTAAATGAAAAGGGTTATATGAACCGTCGTACTAAAAACGAACCGTCACGCGAAAATTGCCTTTTTGAAAATGAAAACTGTCAAAAATTCAAAATTTTGAAAAATATAACTTCCACAAATAAAATAGGCAAGCAACGATTAAATATTAATGTTCCTTTTTGAGAGATAAAAATAAATTGCCTCTGTTTAAGAAGTAATAACTTACATATGTAAATTCTAAATATTCTGAGTCGACCACCTTCAAAGTTTAATCGATAGAAGATATAATATTCAGTCTGGTATGAATAGACTCAAATAGACCTTTCGGTGGCTTTGTAAATATATCCGCAAATTGATTCTTTGAGTCAATGAACTGAATCATTATTTCTCCATTCTGAACATGATCTCTAATAACATGATGTCGAATCTCTATATGTTTTTCCCTTGAATGAATATGGATTCTTTGTGAGATTAATAGCATTGGTATTGTCTCATTTGATCTCGGTGCACGATTCTTTAATTCCAAAGTCTTTTAACTATTGCCTTATTCACAAAATTTGAGAACAACAACCTCCAAGAGCCACATACTCCACTTTTGCTGTTTAAAGAGCCTTGGTACTATGCTTTCTTAAGAACCAAGACACCAGCTTGTTGCTCAGCAGTCGACAAGTATCAAAAGTACTCTTTCTATCAACTACTTAACCTGCGAAATCTACGTCTGAATATCCTAGGAGAGTAAAGTATTATTCTTTGGGATACCACAGACCTAACTTTGGAGTAGTTATAACGTATTTGATGATGCGTTTTGCAACACTTAAGTTGGATTCCTTGGGATCTGATTGGAATCTAGCACAAATGCAAACACTAAACAAAATGTCAGGTCTAAAAGTAGTAAGGTAAAAACAAACCAATAATACTCTTGTAAAGCTTCTGGTCAACTTTCTTTCCTCCTTCATCCTTGTCTAGCTTCGAAGAACTTCACATTGGCATCTCAGTCTTTTTGCAATTCTCCAATCCAAATTTCTTGATGAGATCTTTTGCATATTTTTCTTGATGAATGAAAATTCATTTCTTCAATTGTTTGACTTGTAATCCAAGAAAGAAAGTTAATTCACCCATGATGCTCATCTCAAATTCATCCCGCATAGACTTAGAAAACTTCTTGCATAGATTTTCATTAGGAGATCCAAAAATAATATCATCGACATATATTTGAATTAAAAAAATTAGTCTTTTCCTTCTTTCTTTATGAATAAAGTAGTATCTACATTTCCCTTTTCAAAACCATTTTGGATTTGAAATTTACTTAACATTTCATATCAGACTTGAGGTACTTGCTTTAATCCATACAAAGCCTTCTTCAATCTATAGACTAAGTTTGGCTTTCTTAGGTCTTCAAAACTAGGGGGTTGTTCCATATTGACTTCTTCTTGGATAAATCCATTGAGGAATGCACTTTTGACGTCCATTTGGAATAACTTAAAATTTTTATAGCAAGCAAAAGCAAGTAATAATCTAATTGCTTCTAACCTCGCTATTGGTGCATAGGTCTCATCATAGTCTATCCCTTCTTCTTGCGTATATCTTTTGGCCATGAGTTTTGATTTATTTCTGACCACTTTTCCTTTCTCGTCCACTTTGTTTCTGAAAGTCCATTTAGTTTGGATAATAGATTTACCTTTTGGTTTAGGAATTATCTCACAAACATCATTGATGCTGAACTATCTGAGCTCTTCTTGCATGGCTTCGATCCAACTTTCCATTAGACTGGCTTGTTCTACACTTTTGGGTTCTATTTCAAAAATAAGTGCTAAAGCACTAGACTCTTCTTGCCTTTTGGATCTGGTGCAAATTCCTTCATCGATGTTGCCAATGATGAGTTCCTTGGGATAACTAGACTTATGCTTCTAGTTACTGGTTGGTTTGAAAGTCTGCTGATCATTTGCTTAGTTGAATCTTCTTGTTCTGCTTGTTGCTGATCTTCAAAAGTCTGAACTACTTCAGGGGAAGTAAACTTTGTAAAGTCTAGAGTAGGTTCAGATTCTTCAAGTTAAGTCCGATTCGATTGATTCAACATTGAGTCTTGAAACTTGATGTTCATAGATTCTTCCACAGATTGAGTCTTCTTGTTGAAAACTCTGTATGCTTTGCTTGAGGTAGAGTAGCCAAGGAAAATTCCTTCGTCTGACTTTTCTTCGAACTTCCAAGTTCAATCATTTGCATTTTTCAAAACAAAACACTTACAA
This sequence comes from Eucalyptus lansdowneana, assembly GCA_017140395.1. Lineage (NCBI taxonomy): Eukaryota > Viridiplantae > Streptophyta > Magnoliopsida > Myrtales > Myrtaceae > Eucalyptus > Eucalyptus lansdowneana. Next base: position 67,313,731 of record CM029487.1, read on the forward strand.
CCGAACACATGAAAATAAGAAACATTTGGCTTTTTCCCTTTATACACTTCATAAGGAGTTTTCTCTAATATAAGCCTCAAGAACACTCTATTGATAATATAGCAGGCTGTAGAGACTACTTCAGCCCAAAATTGAGAGGAAATTTTACTCTCAATTAAGAGGGCCATTTCCTACAAAGATCTGTTCTTTCTTTCCACAAGCCCATTCTGTTCTACAGTGTATGGAGAAGAGAAAACATGTTGGAAACCAGAATCATCATAGAATTTTGCAAAGTCTTGATTTTCGAAGTCACCTCCATGGTCTGTATGTATGCTTGAAATAGCATATCCTTTTTTTATTCTGAACTTTCTTAGCAAATTTTGAGAAGTGAAAAAGGCTTCAAACTTATTTGCTAGAAAGTAGACCTAAGTAAAACGAGAGTAATCATCCACGATTACTAAGCAGTATTTCTTTCCACCAATAATTTGAGTCATGATTGGTCTAAAGAGGTTCATATGCAGAAACTGCAAAGTTTGATTAGTAGAAATTAGATTTATAGGTTTAAATGAACTTTTAACTTATTTTACCAAAACACAAGGAGTGCATAATTCAGACTTTTGATAAGTCAAATAGGGAAGACCACAAACAAGCTTCTTGGATGAAATCTTGGCAATTTGTTTCATGTTGACATGTCCAAGCTTTCAATGCCAAATATTTGTTTCATCTTGAATGGATATAAGATACTGAGAGCTTTCCGGTTTTATATTAGGAGGTAAATGTTCCCATGCCTTCATCTAGTGAAAAATTGAGAAAGATCTTTACTTGTTTCCGAACAAATGCCTTATTGGAAGTTAATTTTGAATCCAATGTCACAAAGTTGACTAATGCTGAGTAGATTGTAATTTAGTCCTTCCACCAAAGAAACATTGTTGATAGTTAGGCTTCCAATCTTCACGGTTCCACAACCAATGATTCTTCCCTCGTTGTTTCCACTAAAAGAAACTTTTCCACCATTTATTTGAACAAACTTTATAAAACGACTAGAATCTTCTATCATGTGCCTTGAACAGCCACTATCCAAATACCATTTGATCATTCTTTTGATAGTGACCTGTGTGATCAAGAAAAGAACTCAAACTTTTTTGGTACCCATATTTTCTTGGGTTTTGGGAGAGTTAGTGCTAAACACTATCTTTGCCCAATCCCTCTTAACATATCTTTAGACCTTGGGACATTCCTTCTCGAAAATGTTCTGAGCTATTACATTTTGAACATTTGAGAGCACTTCGGCCAACGGGTTTTACAAAAACCTTTTGAAAATGATTTTCGTAAAATGCCCTTGTAGGTCTTTATTTAATTCTTTCTTTAACTTTGGGAAAATCAATTAAATGAATAGTTTTTGAGGTCATTCCCAAACCAAATTTGTTAAAATAAGATCGTTGTATAGAAAGAATTTTCTCTAATTTCTCAGATCTTTTTGAAAAATGTTTTGTGATGTTTGAAATATCTTCCTTCAAAAAGACATTTTCTTTAGAAAGAGAATATGAATTTTCTTTCAAATCAACAAAATCTTTATTTAGACTTTCAAACTTCTCTTTTCAAGAAGATTCTTGTTGCTTTAGTTTGGAATTCTCCCTCTTTAGCTCGGAATTCATTTTAAAAGATGTTTTGAGACTAAGATAGAGTTCATCTATATACTTTGAGACTTTAATAGGGATTTTTAAATTACTAACCTCAACTTCTTTGTCTGAGTTTGAGTCAAAGTTTGTTTCAAGGTCTGAGTCTGATTCAGATTTGGCCATTAGACATATGTTGGCATATTCTTCATCACTTTCCTCGCATTTAGTATCGCTCTATGTTTTTGCTTTGAGAGCCTTTTTGTATTTCTCAGTTCTTCCTTTCTTTTTCTTCAACAAAGGGCAGTTGGGTCTGATGTGCCCATTTTTTCTTGCATTCAAAGCAAATCACATCTTTGTTGACTTCATCATCCTCAGTTGATTTGTTTTGGAATTTTTGAATGCCTTTCTTCTTCCAATTGAATTTTTTTCCTTTTTATTCAACTTTCTAAATTTCCTAATCATGAGTGCTAATTCTTCATCATTCATGTCTTCTTCAAAATCTGTATCATCAGAATCATCGTTAGATTTTAAAGCAATTGACTTCTTACCTTTAGAATCTTCTTCCTCATTGATTTGCTCCACTTCATATGATTGAAGTGTGCCTACTAGTTCATCTACTAAAAAAGGCATGATCCTCTAAGTTTCTCTTATTGATGTTTTCATATGATTCCAACCTTTAGAGAGTCTACGCAGCAGTTTATTGACATTCATTGGTCCCGATATTGGTTGTCCTTGATATGCTAATCCATTCACAATTTCAGTGAAGCGTCTGAACATATCAATGATGGATTGTCCAAGCTTCATCTTGAAGGTTTCATACTGTTCGAGTAGAATATTGATTTTTGTTTTCTTTACTCGATCGGTTCCTTCATAGGTAACGTGCAATCTATCCCAAACTTCTTTCGTTGTTTCACAGGAAGAAATTTGATTATATTCAATAGGAGATAAATCACAGTATAAAGAGTAGATAGCTTTAGTATCAAGAACTTGTCTCTTGGTTAATTTTTCTTGTGTCATTTCGCCATCGTTTGCAACTTTTTTTTTCTTCTTTCTGATATTGATGTAGCTTTTAGTTTGATCTATTTTTCTACCACATCCCATTCCAGGGGATCTTTTGATCTTAGGAATGCCTTCATCTTGTTTTTTCACACGTCGTATTCCTTCCCATCAAAATAAGGGGGTTTGGTGTTGCTTTGGCCTTCAACCAAACCTGGAGCCAAAATACTAGCTATAGACCTTTAACTCATAAGTAAAAACATTTCAATAAAATGAGCACACAAGCTCTAATACCAATAGAAATGACTAGTACAAACACCCAGAGGGGCGTAAATAGTTGTTAAAAGAAATTTTTGCAAGAACGTTTGTAAAACACTTTACTTTTAAAAACATAGTCTGAAAGTCAATGAACTTAGGTGATTTTTAAATCTCTAACAGTTAACCAAAATTACAAATAAGTAAAGGAGTTTAGGGAAGAGAATGAAAACACAAGGTTTATAGTGGTTCGGCAAATCAAGCTTACGTTCACTCTTCAGCGCTGACAGCCTACTAGCTGGATTTCACTATGAATCAAAAGAGATTTTACAATCACGCAATCTTGACTTCACAGTGCAAAAGCTCTACTACGCTATTTTGAAGTCTCACAAATGTTTGCTCTCTCTTTTGAGTGTAATTTGAGTTCAGCAAATGAAATAGCAAAGAATTAAGAAGTTTTAGATTTTGAAATTTTCCTCTCTTGCACACTCTCTCAAACAATTGGAGAGTCCACCTTAAATACACATTCATGCCTTCATAACCATTGACACTTTCCGAATGAGTTCTTCCAATCTACCCATTGGACATAATCAATCAAGGAGTTCTCGAGTCGTTTTAGAAATGTGAGGAGAGCCCATCAATCATGTTCGCCCATATAATCGGGATCTTGGTTTCCATAAGTAGAACCTTCCAAGTTTGTTTATCTTTCAAAAGATTTGATTATCATAATTGATTCCAATAAGGATAATCAATCACATAAGTTCTATAACCAGCCATAAGGTTATTCATAAGCCGTACGAATCGAATCATAAAGATAATCTCACATCTTGATAAGTCTTCATTCTTCAGTGTCATTCAGTCTGGAATCTATTAGTATGAACAAACTTTGATCCTAAAGTCTGTCGATCTTCAGACTTTGACTTTAAAGTCTTGGAGTCTTCAAATTAGATTGTGGAAAGTTTTGTCATCTTCAAAACAATAAATGAGTTTTGTCTAACACTTTCAACTCAGACAACACCATTCGGTAAGAAGCCTTAGAAATTGGCTTTGTCCCGTGGGCTAACTCAATCACAAATTCAATCTCTTTTTTTTTTTTTTTTTTTTTTTTTTTTTGGCGGCAAACCTGGCAATTCTTTTGGGAATACACCTCAAAATTCTTGAACTACTGCTATGTCCTCACTCTTCAGTTTCTCAACTATCTTATCTATGACAATTGCTCAGTAACCTTGACAATCACCGTCTAACAAATGGGTTGCCTCAAGTGACGAGACTAAAGGGGTCAAGGGTCCTCTTCGATTTTCAATAAATTCAAACTTTTATCCGTCAACGGGTCAAATTGTATCACATCGCAACAACAATACATTACAACAAAAAGCTCATTGAGCCAAACCTTTTTATACATGACAACAAGGTTATACATAAGCAAGCTAGTCAAGTACAACTTTAGTCAAAGATTCTTCTTTCTACTATGTTATTATAACAACGGAAATTCTACAACCTTCACCCAAAATTCTACTGCGTTACTCTGATAAAATAACCTCAAAAGCATTCTTCATCCGATTGGTTCATGGTCGGTCCATTCATGTTTCTTTAGCCATCCTAATGGCGTCCTATCTGCAGTAACGATACTTTTGCTCTCCTGGACTTCCGCAAATAGTTCCTCACCCGATGGCCGTGCTGGCCACATCTAAAGCACACTCTTGTTAAACTTGGACACTAGGTTGGTCCATGCTTCTTGCTACAAACTCGGCACATGTCTAGTGAGTCCTCTACCTCCCGTCATGTGATAGCATGCACCCTTTCTTCTACCGGAGGCCTAATCCAAGTACCCCACTATGCATCTTGTGGCGCATTCTCTATATTTTGTTCCATCGGCAATGGTGGTGGCAACTGTTGTGACTCCATTTACCTGCGTGAACAATTTCTGGCTAGGTGACCCCGCTGGTCACACACAAAATAAGCACCCGCCCTAGTAGGACACGAGGCTGATCCATGATGTCCCCCGCAGGAACAACACACTCTAAAATGGCTCGTTGACTTTCCTATCTCACCCTATTGTTGGGTGGAACAGGATATCTTCCTCTTGTCATCGATCTCTTACCAACCCAATTCTCATCTCTATTAGAACCAAACTATGACACCAATGTAGAGGCTTCTTCCCCGATCACAATTCCAACTTGGCTTCAACAAGTGCAACAGCAATGATGGTTATGGCATTGGCGACAACAACAATGGTGGCTTGATTCTGTGCTTGTTAACCTAAAATGCCTCCCAAAGTCTCTAGTGCCTAAATGATCCCATTGAACCTAGGATTTCTTGGTGCTACTACACGCTCAGTACTAGCTTGTTCAGTACTCTTACACTTGTGCTGGCCTGAGCCTGCGCTCTGCCTTAGGTATTGATCTTTGTCGGCATCCTACCCCAAGTTATAGGTCCTATTGACCTCCTCCAATGAGTTCTTCACTCCCGGTCACTCATCACGCTGATTCTTTATGGAAACCTGCTTTCCAATTCCAATACCATATTAGAATTTGAGTAACCCCACAAACAAGCTACCAATCAGCTATCACTCATATGCATCAGCAATTTAAAAGTGGTTTTTCCTACTAACTATCCCATGATTCATTGCATGTTATCACTCCAAACACTAACCCGCTCTGATACCACTTAAACAAGGATGTCACACCCTGACCCTCGAGCGCGTGCACATCTCTCTGTGGTCGATTTAAATTTGACTTCCCAGGACTAGTCGCCGACCCTTTCATTTTTAATGCACACGCGGAAGCGGATAATAACCCCTGACAATAAACAATATGGGATAGGAAAGCAAAGCAACATTTCACAATTATCCATGCATTCCAATTGTTAATTTTGCCCTTTAAGGGTACCACCTACTCATAAGTTTGGTGTCTACTGGCACAGTCAGGTATCGTCTCATCACCACTGAGCACGACCACGTCTATATCATAATAGGCGGCTTTCCCGAAGGAGTGTAGGTCCATAATTTACTGCGCTCGAGTCACCTACTCATAAGTTCGGTGTCTTTCTGGCGTAGCCAAGCGTCATCTCACCTCCATTGAGCACGGCGACGTCCATATCTTAATAGATGGCTTCCTCGAAGAGGTGTAAGTCCAAAATCTAATGCGACCCGCGATCCAAAGAATGGATATCCCATTTAGGGTAATGTCCGGCTTAAAAGTTCGAGACGGGTTCTCATTAACCAACACATGACCAATCAATCTTGGCCTAGGACATTGTGCATTGCACTCAAATATCTCCATTAAAATAGTGATCCTGGCCTATTTTCTTCATATTAGAAATATCCAATGAAAATAGTCGTGTGTGGGTACACAATTAGTTCAAACTCGAAAAATTCATATCCTTCAATTTAAAAATCTCATTGTTTTATATAATATGTAAATTCATTTTCGGTGTTTAAACCCGACACCCGAGATTTTCTGAATAAATATTGAAATTCCCGATTTTTGGAATAAATTACCAAAAATCCAATTAGCACTCAATTTGCACAAATTAACATCAAATTGCATATGCCAACCACACCATTGCAATCAAACGAAATTTTGATCATCGGCTATCCCGGTCTAATTTCCAGAAAATATTTAATAATTAAATAATTATCAAAATCAATTAAATAATTCAATTAAATGCCAAAATAGCTAACCTAGATCGAAATTACAAAATTAAATACCGAGACAAGCCCGGAAAATTCCCGAAGCAATCTAGATAATCAATACAACCTATCTAGGCGCTAATTAACTTTAATTTAACAATCTAACATGCAAGATTGGATATTTAAATAACTAATTTAATCTAACTAAGCACCTCAACCTTGATTAACTTAATATAATCACCCTCTAAGCATAATTAACTTACTAATTGAGGTTTAGTGAGTTAACTCACTTGATTTGCTATCCGCTAAGACCAAAACGACGGGGATGCGACGAGGACAGATAAGTTCCAAAAAGGTGACGCCATTAGGGCACGGATCGGGCTTGAAAATTGGCCCGAGGAAGCCCACGTTTCTGCTGAACTTGGCCAAACTTCGTTGCTACTGGACTTGTAGCTCCGAGCGGCTGATTTGATGGGATCGCGAGCACGAAACTAGGGTTGCTTTGATCGCGTGGACGGCAGTTGCTTCAACTTCGATGGGACGTGTGGCTTGGACGGCAGCTGCAAGAAGCAACTTCGGTTGTGGCAACAGGAGGTGGCAGGTGGCGCATGAAGGGAGCTGCTCGGTCAACTAAGGTGGAGAAGATTGCTGGAGTTGACCGACGTGGGGGAAGCAGAGAGAGAGAGGACAAGTTGGTGGGATTCGGCCACTGGTGGGCAGAGAAACGTGGCTGAAAAATTCAGAGGAAGGAGCTGCAAAGGCGTAAAGGTGAAATCGAAATGGATAAGTAGTGAAGGAGGGGGGGTCAGCATACGCAGGAAGCTTTAGAGAAAAAGGGGGCAAAAAGTCAAGGAACTTATCTCATTTGATTAATGCTTTGTCCCCCTAAAACCCCTCAACTTATCCTACATGTCTCCAATTACTTTCTTATAGATAAATTCCACAAATTATCCAAATTGATGCAAAAATTGCACCCCCTCAAGCCTAGCTCCGAATTTACTCATTCTTGGACTTCAATTTCTTTGAAAAATTCCCAAATTTGATGTCCAATTTTGATGAAGAAAAAAACCACATAATTTCTACAATTTCCTTTCGCCAAGTAGCTCAGTTTGCAAGTCAAAAATCCCTTCAATTCGGCCAATCTGAATTTCCGTTCGTTTTCCGAAACATCCAAATCGATTTTCCGTAAAAATTTTGGAATCGCCGAAAATTCTCCAAAGGATGAGTAGACGTTCCTAAAATAAATCGTGACATGATAGAAATTTCATTTTCTAAAATCGAGTTAAATTCGCGATTAATTTCAATCTGACGCAATTTTAGCATGACCTAACCTACCGGGTAGTTTTTAGGAAATTTTAGTGCAATTGACTCGTGGTCGATTATTTTCAAGCCACAACGTACATCTTTGACACATTGACAACTCTCGGTTGTCATGAAAATCTGGAGATTTCAATTACGGACACAAGGTACCCAAAACGATAAAAAATCGGTCTAGTGCCTATCGATGAGAATTTTGCAATCTGGTGGAGTCATCCACACTCTAATCACCTATCTCAATCGAATTGATTTATCTCCGCCTCTTATAGATTTTCGATTGTGTCATAATGATCCTTGCAAATTAGCACGGTCGAGTAGTCGATTCCAGTCGAATTCTTAAGTCTATTGCGTTAAAATTCCTTAATGATTTCCCCAAATAGTCTAGTTATCTCATGAGTGATCGGTTTAGAGAATAACACTATAGGCACATCAACGAAAGGCCTGATTTATTCAATTGAAAACAAAATTGAAATTTTAGAATGTCACAAGTGAGGCCGCCTTGGCCTAGGCAGGGGTCAGGCTTGCCCTTGCTCCATTGCGCCTCACTTGTGGTGGGTGAGGCCAACTCGGCGGCCATGGCCGGTGATGGCTACCGGAAAAAGAAGAAGAAAGTGAAAAAGAAAAAAACATAAAAAATAAAAAATGTATAAAATTCAAATAATGTGAAATTATTTTTAAAAATTGTCCACGTCGTCTTGACCATGTCATGTGGCACCGCCAGTGTCCATGTCAGTGAATTCTAACCAAAATGCCGAATAGATTCAATTGGTAAGTGAAAATGTGTATGACTAAATTAACAAAATTGAAAGGCTTAGAATCGAATTGGTAAAAGTGCAATAAATTTAGCATTTTTAGACAATTTTCCCGATTTTGGGAGGAAATACCATCTAGGGTAGGAAGGGATGTCTCCATAGGTGTAGACCATTAGAGAAGGTTCATAAATTTTACTAGACCATCTTAAACCAAAAAGCTATATTTATTAAAAATAGTTTACAAAATTGTTTTAATAGGATATATGTCAGATTGTGAGTAATCATCTAAATAATTGGTTATATTAAAAAATTAATAATAGCCCAACTTATCATTTAATAAATTAGTTATATAAATTAGACATAATGAGCTTGATATTTTGCTTAAGCAAAAACTCATGACATATTTTTAACGGTTTAGAATTTGGCTTGTGTATAAGAATTAGACATATAGAACCAGCCTAGTCCCCCATACATATCATCTGTCACGCCTCGATCCTTCGAGCATGTGACGACCCTACACAGTCGACTAAATAGTGATGTCCAAAAACGCGTTGCCGACTCATTTATTTTAATGCGCATGTGGAAGCAAATAATAAATCCCCAGACAACAACAAGATGTGATAAAAAAGTAGGGCCACAAATTTTTCAAACCACAACACACTTATATATATATATATAACTATGTCATATACAATACTAGCCGATGTATACATGGTCCGCAAAATGGGGGGTTTAGGGTACTACATATCATCTTCCTCATTGGAGCCTTCAACTGAATACTCCGAAGTCTTTGGATCCGAAAGATCTGGGTCTACCACCGAACCACTAGGAGGATTTGATGTGTCTTTTCCAAAAGCAACCTCCAGCACATATACTGGTATCTTAGATTCCGGTATGAGACATTCTCTTTGTCCATTCCGCTCACGACGGTACCATGATCTGTATCAATGTGGTACTTTATGGGGTAAACCCGCATCGACCCAGACCATGGACTTCATGAGTTCATAAACCCATCCCCTTGGGTTCCCATGAAGCGGAATATAAACTACCTGCTCTGTGACCTTCTTCAGCTGACCAAAATGCTCGGGAGGAGCTGCCATCTAGGGACTTGAAAATGTTATCTCACAACGGGGTGAGACGACATCTCAGCAAGTTCACCCCCAAACTCCGATTAGGAAAGAAATACGCCCAAAGGCTAGCTATGCACGTATAAGACAGAGGACTTACCTTTGCCTTAGTTCCCTCTTGCATGTCAATACAATTTATATCACATATGCATATAGTGAATACACACATCACTTGGAACGTCTCACACAATCTCAACCAAACACGCATCCCAATTTTTAATCACAATCCAAACGGCATGGCTTGTTTGATGCTCGGCGGTCTTTTGGCATAGCCAGGCGTTGTATTTTAATCACGATCCAATGGGCACGGCCTACTAAAAGTTCGGCGGTTAATCACGGTCCCATGGGTATGGCCTACTAGAAGTGTGGCGGTTTTCTTGACTGATCCCATATCATCACACACAACATATGTCAACTCATCTTTCAATAGTTATCTTACTACGACTATAAACCATTACATGATTATTCACCCACGACCAAGGACATTGTGCTTCACATTTAAATTTCTCAATTAAAATAATGTCTTGGCATATTTTCTTTGTGTTCAAAATACACGTTAAAAATAATCGTGTGTGGGTACACAATTGGCCTAAGCCAAAAATATAATATCTTTATTTTATAAAATCCCACTAATTATATAGTCTATCAAAACATTTTTAACGTTGTAAACGACACCTGGTAATTTTCTAATTAAATACTAAAATTAATAAATTTTGGGATAAATACCCTAAAATTACAATCCACACTCAAATTGCACAAACCTAGCACTCAATCAAATAAACCAATCACACAATTACAATTGGCACGAAATTCCGATCACCGGATATCCGGTCTAAATTCTGGAAAATAATAAATAATTAAATAATTACCAAAATTAATTAAATAATTACCAATAAATATTATAAAAAATAGCAACTTAGGCCATAAAAGCCTAATTAAAAGTCGAGACGGGCCCGAAAATTTTTGAACCTATCTAAATAAATAATACAACCTATCTAGTTGCTAATTACGCTATTCTAACCACCTAACATACACTAACAATTAATTAAATTGCTAATACATTCTAACTAACCACCTAATCCAAGCTTAACATAAACTAATCAATCCTTAAGCATAATTAACTCCCTAAACAAAGATTAGTGAGTCAACTCACTGGATTAGAGATTTGACGAGACCACGGCGATGGCGAGGTGGAGATGAGCGATAAACTCCAAAGCAGGGGCACATTTCGAGGTCCGAAAGGGCTTGGAAATGGGCCAAATAGTGCTGTGCAAACCTAGGGGCTTCGGTTTTGTTGCTAGGTCGAAGGAGGAGGCTAAGCGGTTGGTTGGGGCCAAAACAACAAGATAGGGCTAGGTGGAGCTGTTGCGAGTCCAAGAGGGCAATGGCAGAGCTCCACGGCGGCGAAGGCAAGCTGGCAGGCTTTAGCTTAGCTTGGCGTGACTTGAGGAGCCTCGAACTGGGTGGCATGGTGGCTAAAAGGGCTGTAGAACGTAGTAGGGGTGCGGACTCGCGTGGAGGCGCGACGGCGAGCGAGTGACTCCGGCTGCTTGGCGAGCGGTCAACAATGAGGGGGAGGGGTGTGCTGGCCAGTTCTCTACAATTTTTGGAGTTCTTCTGGTTGCAATGGAGGGGGTCAACAGTAAGGGAAGGAGGAAGGGGACCGGCTGCCTTTGGAGGGTCCCTCCAAGCTCATCTTCTATCCTTTTGTCCCCTAGAAGAGGTCCCACTATGGCTGCTAACTTCCTCAGCAATCTTCCAACCTCAAAGCTTCCTCTAGAAGCCTTAGAAGTGGTCCAAAAGGTTGAGGCATGGGGGGCTACGAATTTGGACTTGATTTCTCCCAATTCCTCTTCAATCCTCATTTGAATCAATTCAATTTGGTCCCTAAAAATTCCACCATTGTGTCCATGATCAACTTGGTATTTTTCCTCGCCCATAGAATCAATTTGCATCCCAAAAATGTGATAAAGAACGGTCCTCCGAATTTCCTAGACAAAAACAGCTCTATATTGACTTTTCGCCAAAAATCTTGATTTGCAGAAAAATCTTCGGAGGATGAGTCGACGTTCCTAAAATGACTTGTGACATGACAGAACTTTTAATTTCTGAAATCGGATTTAAATTCGCAGTTAATTTCAATTTAGCGCGATTTTAACGTGACTTAGGCTATCGGATAGCTTTCACATTTTTTTTTTTGCAAATGACCCATGGTCAATTTTCTTCGAGCCACAATGAACCTCTTCGACATGTTGGCGACTCTCAATGGTCATGAAAATCCTAAGGTTTCAAATACGGACATAGGGTACTAAAACAACAGAAAAATTAGTTTAGTACTGATCGACGAGAATTTTGCAATTTGGTGGAATCACCCACGTTTAGCCATACATCTCTGTCGAACCAACCTATCTCTAATCTATAATCGATTTTTAACTATACCATAATGATCTCTACAGATGAGCATGGTAGAGTAGTCGATTCCTAATCTAATTCTCAAGTCTATTGCATTAAAATCCCTTAATGACTTCCCCAGATAATCTAGTTATCTTAGGAGTGATCAGCTAAGAGAGCACTATAGGCATTGATGAAATGCCCGATTAATTTTAATTGAAAGCAAAACTAAAAATTTCAGGATGTCACATCATCACTAAAAAAGAAAACCTTAAAATAGAAAAAATAAATCTAGAAAAAGAAGGCGTGCCTGTACATGGGGGAAGCTCGCCTTGAATTGATTATCACTAGACCGATCGATATTCTAGGCTAGTCAACTGCGTGTAACATGAAATATGGGTTGACCTTCTAGAAGTTTAGGAGGACCACTTACTACTTTACGAAATCAATCTTTAGAATATGAAATCCCCACTTGATGTTTTGCTATCTAATTAATTGGGTAAATTTTGGTTCAAAGGTTAAGGAAAGAAGACATGTATGAATAAATGCGATTTGACTAAATACTTGCTGCTAATTATCGAACAAGAGGAGAATAAAACAGTGGGTACACCGCCCAGTACAATGGGACCATCTTCTTGGCCCTATTTCTCCAAAAGTCCCTGGGGCTTTTCGGCTTCAAGTTGCCCAAAAGCTTACTGTGATCACCACCTAGTATGGTCCTTCCGCGGGTGATTTTTAATGTTTGAATACTTAAAAAGTTTTGTCAAGTGGGTTCTAGGAAATTTAGAAATGGATAGCTTATTAAATTAATGGGTACTGTGAGAAGATAACTGTATTTGGTATAAATTGATTCCCAATAATCTTGTGCTTGAAAAAGTTATGTACTGACACTCGAACACAACACGTCCACAACATGAGCCGACTTGCTTCACTGTCTTCCTTTCAAAGTCTTTCTTTAAAAAGGTATTGTTGTAGTTATGTAGATGAGCTAACTCTACTAGAAGAAACCAATAGCCTATGGGCAAAACTATACAAAAAAAAAAATAATAAGAAGTCAAAATCGATTTAAAACTCTCATTATAGGTGGCTTGTAGATTAGTGACCGTTGTTGGTGAGGGTTTTGCGAAACCTGTTGCCAAGAATTGTTGTGGAAGGATAACAATTAGGCACTCATCCAGCCAACTCCATGACAAGATATTGATGGCGCTAATATAATTTAAATATGGTGACAACTAATGAAAAAGTTACATCAATAAATGAAAGTACTAAAAAGACACAATTGCAACCAATTTATTGTTGATTTTGTTAGAGAAAGTGCATTCACAAAGTGTATAGATAATCTTTGTCTCAAGCTATAAATATTGTCAAAGAATACAAACAGTTTTGGTATTTTTTGTTTTTCCTTGTTGAAAGGATTGCTTTAATTTCTTCAACTAACAATTTTCAAACAATAAAGAACGCTTTTGAACAAAGGATCACTCAAAAGGGCTGAGATGGGCTATAGGCAACCAATTACAAGGGAGGGCTTCAAGTTTGCTAATTGATTGGCCTCACAAAAACAGTGGATAACTGGGATTTCATGGAGATGGGCCGTATGAAATTGGCATTTTGCAATAAGGGCCCGCAAATCCCACCAAGGTTGATCAGTGCCCAAGAGAAAGCCTATTGGATATTGAGCACTTGCAGCCTAAAGGTATAGTTTTAACAACACCAAAGCCCAACTAATAGTTGAAGAAATGTATAGTCTGGTGGGCATTATTTAGTCTAGACAAGAGAAGTAGTATTCATGCTAATGGATGCACAAAAATTTATAAATGTGCAAAATTATAGGGGATCGATGTATGATTTAGCTTCAAATAGTAAAAACAACTTGGAAGAATCTTAATGACTATGATGAATAACGGTATGTTCTTTTAAATGCACACGATCCCTTTAAGCAATCAATAGTTTATTCTCCAACTACATTGATTTTTTTATAATGGATCATAAAAAATCACGGTGGAAGGCCAAGCAATCACACCGTGAGATCATCCATGAAGAATAATTTTCACTTACACGACCATTCACCGAGGGTACAATTCAGTAATCGACATATCATTGGTTGACGAAGGCATGGTCCTATTAGTAGATTGATTCAATCCAAGCTCTTTCATTGGGATGCTCGGTCCCCCCGATCTACTTCGGATGAAGAAGGCTGGATGTCGAGGCAATGGCGAGTTAAAGTGATTGCTGCTAAGCCTAAGAACTACGGTTGCCATGGTGGGTCTAATAGCTGGATCTTCCTGAATGCATAGTAGGCCAATGTGCAAGCAACGAAGGACTTCATCTCTTGAATAAGAATCCACGATAGCCGGGTCCAACACTTTCAAGGTCGTGCCATCCCTCCATTTATTCCATACCTACAACAATAATTCCCAAAAATCTTCACAAAATTGTGGCATTAATTCAATGAATCATCATGCAAGACATTTGAATCTAGCAAATATCCATATATGACTATGGAAAAGCACCATAAGTGTTTCTTTAGGCTAAATGACTAAGTTTTTACAAAGGAATTTCAATTTCACTTGACCAAATTTACAAAGAGTGCAGTGTGAATATTTGCTTTTATAGCATAGCGAAACTTACATAACTAGCAAGATATTCTCCCCCATCCAATTGGTGGTAGAAGTTATTCTTCTTGCCGCAAATGATCTCTATAAGCAGTATGCCAAAACTATAAACATCAGATTTCACCGAGAACTTTCCATGCATTGCATATTCTGGAGACATGTAACCACTGTAAAACCGAACATTAGCCACATGTATATTGCATAATTATAGGCAAATCAATGAGTATCCTTAAATGGATAAAATGAGCATGTCTAGCATCCAATGACAAAGTCATCTACTCAAGACCTAAGACTTACAAGGTCCCCACGATTTTATTTGTGCTAGCTTGAGTTTGATCAACTCCAAAAATCCTTGCCATGCCAAAATCTGAAATCTTTGGGTTCATTTCATTGTCTAACAAGACATTGCTACATTTTAGGTCACGGTGGATGATCCGGAGACGAGAATCTTCGTGTAGATAGAGCATTCCTCGAGCAATCCCAGATACTATTTTATATCGTAATGACCAATTCAATTGACTGCTTTTTGGGGATCTGCATTGTTGCACCAAAACTCATTATGTGCTAGCATGTGGCACCTATTAAAAAACTCAAGGTGAATATATTGGCTCTCATCGATCAAAGGTAGCTTAAATTAAAAACTATAATAAGTTGAAAGAATAGAAAACCTCTTAATTTCAAGTTTTCCACAACTAGTGAAAGCTGGAACATTTGATTTGAAGCAAATGTACATAAGAAGGTTAAATTGCAACATACCAAATAAGAAGTAATCAAGGCTTCTATTTGGCACAAACTCGTAGGTGAGTAGTTTTTCATCTCCCTCCAAGCAAAATCCGAGCAGTCGTACAAGATTTCTGTGTTGAAGCTTCGCAACTAATAGAACTTCGTTTTTGAATTCTTCATCACCTTGTCTAGAACTTCGAGATAGCCTCTTCACTGCAATTTGTTGTCCATCCGGAAGTCTACCCTAAAGTGTGTTGAATTTACCGTGTAATTCCTTATCACAACTTTTTAAAAACTAAACTAAAAAAGCATTACATTTTTTTTTTGGCACCATTATCTTCAATTCAAATGTAAAGCATTCTTCATTGTTTCTAACTTATATGTAATATGTACCTTGAAAACTTCACCAAATCCACCTTCACCCAACTTGTTTTCAGGAGAGAAATCATTTGTTGCTACTTGTATTGTAGCCAAGTCAAATTGCAAGGACTCCACGGTGGTAAGTTCATTTGCACCTAAATTAAGAAAAAATGCAATTTGATTATAAAATTGTATCGACATTGGCTCCTAGTGGCATTTATATGGTTGTCGGTGCTTGGGAACATTATCACGATGAAGAGCATTGGATTAGGCTGGCATGTTTGTCTCCTTACCCTAGTGAAATCTTTCCCCTCTTGATTGGTCATGAAGAAAAAAATTATAATATCATCAATAATATTGGTAATAAAGTAATGAAATGAATCTTGTATCACAATTACTTCTTCATGCTGAAGGTACTGCTAGGTCTGTTAATTGTGGTGTAGATGCCACTTATGCTTGGAGAGACTTGCAAAACGTTAGGAGCATTTTGAGGTCCCGTTCTGTGGTTGGTCATGTCGAATCTATATCCCTCTAGAATGACTCATGGCATCCGAATGGGATCTTGCTGGATGTATTCCCAAGGAGAGTACTTGACAATTCTGCTACTTTGAACTGCAAAAGCAGCTGATATGATCTATGCTCTAAATGGAAAAGGCCTAGTGTGAGGTCTAAAGACAAGGTATCATTCCATGTAGCTGTTTGTGGTGTAATTTGTTCGAAGGCTTCTTTGGATGACCAAGATTCTTGCACTGCTGCTTCTTGTGACAATCTTACCTCCGCTTCAGCTTTGGAGATTGTGAGGAAAAGAGCTACAAGAGTTGAATGGTATCGGCCGATTTGATATTCATTTAATTTGCTGAGGTTTGGATTCATATTTTGGTTTGCGGGACAAGATAAGCTGCCTATATTTCAAGAAATTGAGCTACAAGAGTTGAATGGTATCAGCCGATTTGATATTCATCTAATTTGATATTCATCTAATTTGTTGAGGTTTGGATTCTTCTAAACAAGGCCGAACTCTCTGCTTTCTGTCATGAAAGCACTGAGATTGTTTGACTTGTCTTGATGCAGCAGGCTATAAAAAGGAGAGATTTTCATTGGTGTTTGGGAAAATTTTTGTAGAATTGCTGCATCTATTTATCTTGAAAGCCGGAAATGAGATGTTACATTTCCAGACTTATTGACGGCATTATGATTGCTTGTGCAATCAAGTGTAGTTTTGAAGGTTGAAAGAGCAAGAAGAATCTGATCTTTGTCTTTGATCTTTTCCATTATATGTGCTACATTTATATCAAACGGACTCTTAATTCATCTAATTAACATATATGATTCCTTACGAAAAATAAAGAAATTTCATAATATGCTCATTTGAAGTAGATAGCTTACGAAAAAATAAAGGCATATAGTTGATTTACCGTCTTTTCCTTTGACAACTTCATGTGTCTTCTTTCCCTTTCTTCGAAGCAAACAACATATGAGAATGACAAGGACAATAACACCTCCAATAGGAACGGTAATGACGATGGTTATCATGGTAGATTTGTTGCTTTTCCCTGCACAATTTCCATTTTGTATATGCGACAACTGCTAAAATAATCTAAAAACAATTTAGATGAAAGCGTGTATGATATATAAACATTCTAACACTGCTTCACTAGGTAGGAATATGGCCTAAGACTGACGCGTGAAGATTGGCAATTAGAAACGCAAGAAGGGGCTTGAGAAATCTAAATAGAGAGGCTTAAACCAGAAAGTCCGAACTTCAATTGCAATTCTAGCGTTTATCAGTTTCAGTTTTTGGTAATTTGATGGAGACGAATAAAAGAAGAATATTAAGAAGCAAAAAAATTTCTTGATTAACAACCCACGTTTGATCACCTACTAACTCTGGCAATAGGGAATTATTGCCGCTGCTGCAGCACACGAGCACTTGGGTCTAAATCCCTCTAAAAAACCCTATTCACATTAACCTTATGAATATATCAACCACCGCCACAAGAAGTCCAATTTTGGTCTTCTTTATGAACCCACACACCAAGTTAGAGGGAAAATTACCCAATTAGTCCTAATTCAATTGTACAGATACTAATTTAGTTTTAAAATTTTAAAATTTAACCTTTTAATCCTAAACTTTGATGAGAAATTCAAATGTAATCCTTCCAATCAATTTTTGCAAGAAAATCAATGACATAGCCGTCCATTCATTGCTAGTCATCTTATGTGACACACTACCATGGCAAGGATTTCTGGCAAAAAGCGGCCAGAAGGATTACATTAAAATCTTATGCAAAGGTTTGACATCCATACAGTAGGCTTAAGGGTAATTGGACCACAAATTGCCTGGTTGTTGTAGGCACAGCTTTCAGACCTATGTTTCCCATACGGTATTTCTTTTTGGCTGATTTAAGCTCGACAATGTCTCACCATTTTTATTTTTTTTAAAGATTAGCAGTGATTATCACCAGCAGTGTGACCCTAAGGATGGTTGATATGGATTCTAACCCTAGATTGATTCAGATGTCGATCTACTTCTCTTATTATTAAAAACATATTTGTGTTTATATGAGTTCATGAACCGTGGTGACTGAATGAGGAGAATTAATGAACATCGGCTAATGATTCATTACCCTTGGCCTAAACTCACTTTATTATTAATTTAAAGATCTCACATGACCGCTTGTGAGCAATGATTGCTATAACTTTTGATAAAATGAACTCACCATGATAGCTGACGGGAAAAAGTGCCAAAAAAGTCATAAACCTTTTGCCTTTGTGCCAATTTAGTCATAAACCTTTTTTCGTTGCCAATTCAGTCCTAAACCTTTTTAAGTTGTGCCAATTCAGTCCTTTCCGGCAATTTTGACCGGATTTTGCTGATCGGACGCAGTCGGTCACGTGACGTAACCTGATCGGCGGCCGCGTGGACAACTTTTAATAATATGTTAATATTTTTTTTTTTTTTTTGTCTTTTTCCTCCAACCGGTCGCCGGGGTCCGGCGACCGGCCGCAGGTGATCACCGGCGAGGGCGAGCCTCACCCATGGCCGCCTCGCCGGATCCGGCCATGGCCGATGGGCGAGGCTCGCCTCGCCGGATTTGGAGAGGTCGAGCCTCGCCGACTCTCGCCCGACCTCGCTAGATCAGGCCATGGACGAGGACCGGCGAGGCTCGACCTCGCCAGATTCGGTGAGGGCAAGCCTCGCCCATCGCCCATGGTTGGATCCAGCAAGGGCGAGCCTCACCCATGGCCGCCTCGCCAGATTAGGCCATGGGCGAGGCTCACCCTCACCAGCCTCGCCCATGGCCGGCAAGGCTCGACCTCGCCAGATCCGGCGAGGTCGGCCTCGCCCTCGCCGCGATCGCTTACGCCGGTCGCCGTCCGGCGACCAGTGGAGGAAAAAAAAAAAGAAAAAAAATTTTAAAAGTATTTAAAAAAAATTTAAAAATTTATTAAAAATTGTCCACGTCGGCGGCCGGCATCCGGTAACAAAATCCGGCTAAAATTGGCCGGTACCAAAAAAAGGTTTAAGATTGAATCAGCACCAAAAAAAGGTTTAAGACTAAATTGGCACAAAGGCAAAAGGTTTAGGACTTTTTTGGCACTTTTCCCGATAGCTTACTATTAGCCATGTCCATGCGCCAAAGATTGAGGCATGGACCCTAGCTTCTTTTGCTGAAAATATGGAATTATTCCGTACCTTCTTTTTGGCAAAACTGTATTTATCCAATGCGCTGACCCAAAAATTAATTAGATGGTCTATGGAGCATATAGATTAAACTTATTTGAACAATTAATCATACAAATCTCATGTGGAACTCGTATAATTAATAATCAGATGATCTTAATCCACCTGGATTAAAAGAGGAAAAAGAAAACAAAAAGCCACGTGCCTAATGCCTGAACAAGAGCCAACGTACCTGGAGGTGGCGGCGGAGGCGGAGGCAGAGGTGGTGGTGGAGGCGGAGGCGGAAGTGGCTCGGCAACTGATTTAAAGAACGGATAGATCTCGAAATGGAACTGGCAACTCGGCGCCAGGGTCCTCATTCCTGTCTTCCCGAGATATTTTCGCTTGACTCTCTCGACGATTATCGTTTGGCACTCGATGCATTGCTCCTTCGTCAAATCCGGTGTGCACTGCGCCATTGCGTAAACCGTGTCAGGCCCCACAGGCATGCTCCTCGTAGCAAACTTCCTCAGTGAGCCACCACTGGCTGCCTCGCCCTGCAGACCTTTCATCTCTTCCCCCAGCGTGTACGTGACCTCGCTTGCGGTGTTGTTCGGGTTGACCAAAGTGTAGTTGGGTTCAATCGTAACTGTGCTGAAGATCGAGGCGTCAGAGTATCTGACGTTGCAGAACTCGCTGTAGAGGACCGCCTCCTTCTGGAGGGGGCAGAGGCGGCGTATGTCGGAGGCCGAGGTTTTGAGGTAGGTGCGGCAGCTCTCGGCATCGAGGTCACCACGGCAGGAGCCAATGATGTAGAGGGTTTGGGAGGTGCCAGAGACGGCGGAGGAGGCATTGAAGAAGCCGTAGGTGAGGGACGAGGAGTTGGTGGTGGAGATGGAGGAGAGGAGGTTGGTGAGGGTGGTTTTGTAGGCGCTGTCAGCCGTGAAGTTGCCGGTCGAACCACAGTAGTTCACCAGGAGTTCGGCGTTAATGGTAGAAGCAAAGGTGAGAAGAAGCAAGAGGAGGAGATTTGGAGGATCCATTCTTCTTAGTGTTTTCGTTTTTTTTGGACGTTTCGGGTGTTTCTTTGATTAGTGTCGAGAGGCTAATAATGTATGAACACATATAGCTGGTGCAGCTCCTACACAAGTTGCTTCGTCGAAATATCTACTTTGTCCACGTCTTCTATCTCGGGGTTGGGGTTCTTCATTGAATCATTTTCTGTTTCCGTTTCTTTGCCAGAAAACTAGTGATTGACCGAACGCACGTCGAGAAAATATCAGGTAGTACCGCACGATTCAGCGGGCGACACGTGGCGCCTTGAGGCACTTGTGGGCCCCCGGACGAATCCGGCCCCCACCGCGCCCCCCTCCACAACAACGACAAAAAAAGGTTCATTTTCCCCGGGACGCGACTTTTTGTCACGGTAAAACACTGTTCAGATATTGGGAAATAGAAAGGAAAAGAAAGGCTCACCTTAGATCACACGACAGAAAAGAATCTCGCTATGGTTGCGATCCGTTCTGGCCGCCCCGCCAAGACACGGCCGGTTGTCGGTGCCTGCCCGATTTCACTTTCTCTCTCCTCTGTATAAGTGCCATTCATCACCCGGCTTTTTTTTTTTTTTTTTTTTTTTTTTTTTCGGTTATGCATTATCGTTCCAGATGATATGAAAAGTCATCTTTTTATTTATTTATTTATTTATTTATTTATTTATTTTGCTTTTGTCTGGAGCTGGAGGAGAACATGTACATAGATATGTAAATACAGATATATGTCCATTTCAACTTTCAGTGAGAAGCCGACAACGATGCCGTAGGTTGCCATTTGGGGTGGGGAAATCATAGGCTCCGTCGTTGACCGGAGAGGGTCTTGGGTGATCCCCCCCTCACCGGAGGCAAAGCCCTCGGTGACCATGCGGGTTATCCATGAATAGTGGAGAGAGAGACTTGGAACGAAATTGGAGGATTCTTTACAAAAAAAAAAAAAAACGAAATTGGAGGATTTGTAGGGGAAGATGCACAGTGGAGAGAGATAAAGAGGGAAAGGCACTTTGTCCATGGAACCACCCATACCACGTGGCGCAACATGTCAATTGCTGAATGGCGCTAGACTACAGGGACATGGAGGAGCCAGAGGGGGACTACCTAATATTTTTGCAAAGTTAAATTTAAAAAGTTAATTATTATGTGAAAATATTTTAAAAATTGAAAATTTATGCATTGCGATATCCAACAGAAATCGCAATTGATGGTCAATCAGTAATATTTTAGGATGATTAAGACAATATGTAATACATTCCAAACATAACTTACTAATATGCTAATAATATTAAAATTTTGATTGGACATAGCTACACTACCTCGGCTCACCCATGCAACCCACATGCTCATTTTGACGGCAATCGCACTCTATGTCATCACATATGTCATGTCCCATCATTTGGAATATATGCAAAAGCTTGTCGACCCTATTTACGCACTACATGATAGCCTTGATCTCAGATTTTTTAAATCTTGAACAAGTCTTATATTCCGATGCCTTTTCCTCTCAATCAACTAATCAGTTTATGGTGAATTATGGTGAGTTGATTAGATATCTAAAAAAATAATAAAAGAATTATTTTACTCTTATGAACGAATATTTAAGGACTTGGGGACGTGACCTTGACCTGAGATCACAATGGCTGGTGCTCGCATGATTCCTTCCTGACCTCCCTAGCTTATCCAGAGTTTAAGCGTTGAGCAACAGCACACCGAGATCATCAAGCAACACTGAGTGGTAGTCGTTGGCCTTAGGCAGTCACGCCAAAGTGGTTAGATCGCAAGTGGCTTCGATTGATAGTGAAATTCTTTTTATAACTTTCTTTTCCTCTTTATTTGATCTTAAATTACTAAATAATTTGCCCTATCTTATTCGAGATTTACCAAATAAGAAATACGCTATTTCAAGCAAACGTATCCTCCTTCTCCTCCTGGCGAAGGAAGCACGAGCCTTGGGATCAATGGTCCCGTCATTGAAGCGAGTCAATTACGTTATCTTACGTTTTTCCAAAGCAGAATAATGCCCACTGAGTTGGACTCTTTGGTCCTCATCCCAAGCGGAGAGTTGGGAAAGAAAAGTCTGAGGATGGAGACGTAACTGGAAATGAGAGAGAGAGAGAGAGAGAGAGAGAGAGGAATCTTCATTCTAATCTTCGTACTAAAAAAATGTAGGGGACTCTTGTTTCCGATTCCTTTTTCCAACGAAGGACGTGCCTTTTCTAAGGAAAAGTTGTTAGGTGCCTGGGAATTTACGGATCAAGATCCTCTGATTGCCGGGCATCTTGCTAATTTTTATTTATGAATAAACTTCACACGCAACTAAATTTTATTACGGATTAAGATTATTTGAAATTAAAGTAATTGACATTATTTTTTCTTTCCTGGTGACTGTAATTTGACGTTTTGAGTTTACTACATTGAGAAGATGACATATTAACACAAAAAAGAAAGGTCTGAACTTAATCTTCCCATTTATACCTTTTTTTTCTTCATTTCCTTTTCTTTCTTGTTATGTTTTTCTTCACTTCTTCCTCAGTTCCACGGGTAATATCACCGCCCTCCTCCTTCTGTGATAGAGAGGCAAGCTCGGCGAAAGATAGGCGGATCCAATGGGAAGCGATTGCCGCTAGTGGCAAGGCACGACAATGAGGTGAGGGCCGTGTGACCCACGGTTTCACCGAAAAATTGTGAATACTTTGTTATTGGTTAGGCCATCAATACTCAGGTGGGAAAAACAGAAGAGAAGAAGATGAACGGTGAGGACGGTCAGCTTTTTGGGCTCCTACAGGGCTCACTGACAAGGTCAATTGAGTGATTTGCATTCTCTTGTTGCCGGGGGGGAGGGGATACTTGACCAACAAAAGTCGAGATAACATGCAACTCCAATATCTCAGTTTCAAGTGATGGCGATGGCAATGGAGAGCGCTTTGGACTAGGTTCCTATGTACTCGTTGCCATGGAAACTATTCGAACTTTCCTTGATCTTACATGAGAAAAAGTATTGATCCAATTGGACAAGTTTGTTGACCTGGTACAGCTCCTTGTAGGCCACGGCTAAAATCTCCGACGGAGGTACACATTACTGCTGCTTCACGTAATGCATTTGCGTGTGTATAAGTGATTTGCATGAAAAATTGCCGAACAACTTTTACAGAGTCACCTCCTGATGCCAATGGAAATACTTGCAACATCAATTGAGTTAAGGACATCTATTTTAGCTTGTTTGGCTCGGAAAAAGACTTATGAAAAATTACAATGGAATGTGACGATGTTTTTACCCTACAATTAGCACGAAATGACAGAACACTTGTACGCAGGTTTCGGATCATCCGCTCTGAGGGACATAGAATTACTTCATAGTAGAGTAGCTCCCAGTCACTTACAATCATTTTCTAAGTATGCAGTAATTCGTAGACCAGTGCAGTGTAGACGATCCCCAGGGACATGAAGTTATTTTATGAGTGACAGGAAAAAGTGACGGAAAAGTGCTCTAATAATTTGATTTTCAAATGGTTTCGTATATACGAGAAATTTCTTTTGGAAAAGTTATTCAAAGTTGACAAAATACGATAATAATAAAGCTACTGATTGACAAATTACAAAAGCAAGGCATCGCAGCAAAAGTCAAACTACGATGCGAAGGCCACGTCGGCATTGAGAGCAGGTGAGAAGAGAGTGCTCGTTAAGCATTAATTCTTTTGCTCTAGTCAATAGTCATGATCACCTAATGCCCAGTTCGAAAACGTGTGTACTCATTTGAGACCTTGGTGAGACTAGCAACCGAAACCGAAATTAAATGTGAAAACCTAGGTTCACATTGATTTTTTGTTCCCTATAGGTTTTTAATACTGAGCTAAATGATAAGATTCTGTTTTTTGTTATTCTTTTAAAGGGTTTGCTTTTGTGGTTTTACAGCAATAAATGCCAATTTTGGCAATTAACTTTGGAAGCTTTATATTCCGATTGCAAAAGATGAGTCCCACAAGTGCCCCGTTACAAATATAGCATAACAATGCCACTAGGTTAATAGGCTCTTATTACAAAGAGTTCTCTTTTATAATTTTCATCTTTTAAGGCAAAATCTCAATGCAAAGTAAAATAGCTTTCAATTTTCGTTTACAACAAGGAAATATAAATGTCAGTATTAATGATGGCTCAAAATAAACAGGAAAACAAAATTATCTAATGAAGGTTCTTGACAGGAACGTCTTGCTAACTTGCTATGTCAATTGGAAATATATTACTTGAATCCGTAGTGCCACAATGAAATTTTTTTTTTTTTTTTGCCAACGATTGTCCGTATTGACCAAATAAAATCAAAAGTTGAAAAGTAATATGTGTCTGACTAGTTAAAACCTCAAGCCACAGAGTTAGATTTATTTAAATTAGGTTACAAAAATTCGACCAAAAAAAAAAAAGCTTATGAAGCTGTTTTTCTAGGAGATATGTACTATTGTGAGTGATCCTCTAAATAATCTGTTGTATACAAGAATCAATAATGGCCGGATACCTCATTTAAAAATTTAATTGTATAAACTAATCTTAGTAAGTCTAATATTTTCCTAAAACAAAACCATATAATGTTGGCTCAGTGGTTTAGAATTTGGAGATGTATAGGGCCAACTTGGTTCCCACAAGGGTTTTTGATTTGCAAAATCAAAAGGGAGCTTCTTGTCGTTAAAAAGGAAAATCTCAAAACCAAAGAATTAAAGATTCTACAAGGCTTACATCAGTGTCACCAACTCTATATAAAATTGAATCCATATTTAAAGTAAAATGCTTGGCTAACTGTACCGTTAGCTAGGAAAAAAGACAGTCAATCCTGAGCTCACACATTTTCCACGAGAGGGAGAGTCTATGTTTACCTTGGAAACTTCCCCGTGCTTGTGTTTGAGAAAGGAAACTGTTGTGAGTGTAAAGGGAAAGAGAAGGTAACATAAGACATCATCTCACTCTTGCATTCGTTTTGTCTAGGAGACACCGTGCGTGACCCATTGCCTAGAAATGCAAAGCCGGCAATAAGGAGCAATTTGACTTAATATGTAATTTGACTTTTAGGACCACCTTCTTGGCCCTAAAAGTCCTTGGGGCTTTTCGGCTTCAAGCTGCCCAAAAAACTGACTGTCATCACCAATTGGTATAATCATACCACGTGACTTTTAATGTTTGAATACTTGAACGTTTTGTCAGGTGGGTGCTAGGAAGTTCAAAAACAGATAGCTTATGAACTGTATCTGATGTAAATTGATTCCCAATAATCTTATTCTTGAACAAGTTATGTACTGACACTCGAACACAGCACGCCCACAACATGAGTTGACTTGCTTCACCATCTTCCTTTCAGAGTCTTTCTAAAAAAAAGGTATTGTTGTAGTTACATAACTGAGCTAACACTACTAGAAGAAATTGATAGGCGATGGGCAAAACTATACAAAAAAAGAGTGCCAAAATCGGTTTGAAACTCTCATTATAGATGGCTTGTAGATTAGTAGCCATTGTTGGTGAGGGTTTTGCAAAACCCATCAGCCAAAAATCGTTGGAGAAAAATAACAATCAAACGCTTATCCTAGTCAACTCCATGATAAGATATTGATCAAGCTAATATAATTTAAATACCATGACAATTAACTAAAAAGTTACATCAATTGATCAAAGAACTCATAAGACACAATTGCAATAAATTTATTTTTGATTTCGTTAGAGAAAGTGCATTCACAAAGCAAATAGATAATATCTGTCTTCGTCTTGAACTATAAACACTGGCAAAGAACACAAAGACTTTCGATTTTTTTCGGGGCGGGGTGGGGGATGGATCGCTTTCATTTCTTCAACTAAGGATTTCCAAACAACAAAGAAGGCGAAGAAAGACTTGCGGGTGTGGCTTCAGTAATGAAAATTCTGATGATGAAGAAGAAGGAGAGAGATAGGGAGACAACGAAGGAAGACTTCATGGTTGGATTGATGACTGTATTGGCCTAGCGAGATCGGCCAGGAATTGTAGGAACGCTGATGTTTGAATTGTCGTCCCATAAATTTGGTCCCATGCAACTTGCGCGACACGACTCCATTGAAAAGTCTTGTACAACTTTATGATGGATGTGTAGTTTGTGGACTAATGATGTTTGAATTGTCATCCCATTAATTTGGTGTGCCCAACTTGCAAGTTCCACGCGCTTGGACGACATTACTCCATCGAAAAGTTTTGTACAACTTCATGATGGATGTGTAGTTTTTGGACCCCTCGTATTCGATAAATTAATTAACTAAATAGAGAGCAACAGTCTAAGATGACTTGTGGTGCGAAGGATTAGTCCCACCCCACTCCATACTAAAATCCCAGCCATTGCTCACTCAATTGCGATGGTCTGGTTCAGTTTGATTTGGTTAGTTCCTAAAATGAGAAATCAAAGATCACTCTTTGAAAACCGAGAGTGACCTTTGAAGCCTGTAGATGGACTTTCTTGCGACGACCAAATCATGGAGGACCAAGGTGGGATTTCGCTTTTGGGGCGACTTTGCTACTAAGCCTAGTCTTGGCAATTCTCGATTTTGCAACCTCTGTTCTAAATGATGTTTTGATTTCTTTTTGAGTTTATAACATATCAGACTGGTGAAAAGAAAAAAATAAATCAGACTAACGAAATGAGGAGTTTGGTGTGAATTCTTATTAAGAAAACAATCAACTTGAATTCGTGGAAAATTTCAGGCAAAGAACAAAACTAAAAGAGAAAGTTGGTTGATAAGTTTTTCCTTTGCTCCGATTAGCCTCTTTCTCTAAATATACAAAGATCATTAAGAGAGAGGGGAGTTCTGAGCCCATCAATCACATGTCCACTCATCCACTCGAATCCACATTCACTCAAAGTTTAAGCCAATCATATGTGAAGCCCGTAGGCCAACTAATATAATATCAATTTCTCCACACTTTCAAGAACAGAAACAATGTTAGACTAGGCTTAGAAATAATTTGTTACCCAGCTAAAATTATCCTAGGAAATAAGTATTTTTCAGCCGTTGTTCTACCAGTACAGATTTTAAATTTTCCACAAAATTGGAATTTATCCAAATTAATGCTAGCATACCCCAAAGTCACGCTGGTCTAGGAATTTATGCTCATGCGAAGCGGAGATCACGGCCATGAATAATCATGTTTTTATATGAATAATCTTGTCCTCACTTCCTAGCGATCTTATTTTCTCGTCATGGCTAAACGGAAATAAAGAATGCCCTCGACTTTACTATGGCTAGATAGCAGTGCATTGCTAGACCGTTCACGAATAAGTGCCACATGTGGCAGAATTCGGTTTCAAAACCAACTCTTGTAATCGTTTCACTCATCTAGCGGAAAGTGCAAATATCCTTTGCACAAGTGAGGAACTTGATAATTCGGTATAGTCGTGTTTGTTCTTGATAGGAGAAGCCACTATGTACCATGCGCATGATCCCATGGCAACTAGCAGCCTTTTTTCAAAAGGCATAGGTGCTTGTTGATTGTTCAGTAATGATCCCTGTGGAAGGCCAAGGATCTCAAGGTCTCTGTGAGACTAGCATGAAGAGACTTTCACTCATGTCACGATTCACCGAGGGTGCACTTCACTAACCGACATTTCATTGATCGACCACGGCATAGACCCGCTGGTGGATTCGTCCGACTTCAGCTGTCTTTCTGTGCTCCTTCGAAGGAAGAAGGCCGGTCTTCGAGGCTGTGGAAGCTTAACAGAGTGGCTGCTGAACATAAGGACTATGCTTGCCATTGTGGGTCTATCAGATGGATCTTCTTGAACACACAGTAAACCAATGTGGAGGCATCTAAGCACTTCATCGATTGAGTATGAGTTGCCAATGAACGGATCTAACACTTCGAGCGGTGTACCGGCTCTCCAATGCTTCCACGCCTGTAAAAATTATTCAGTGGAGGATATTCCACTTAATTAGATGGGTGCAACACAATAAGTGTCGTAATAACACGGATGCAACTTACATAGCTGGCAAGATTTTCAGCCCCGTCTGATTGGAAGAAGCCGCTATTCTTCTTGCCGCTAATGATCTCTAGGATTAGGACACCAAAACTATAGATATCGGACTTCGCTGAGATTTACCCATGCATTGCATACTCAGGAGACAAGTAACCACTGCAAACCAAATACAAGGGCTATAACATCCATTATCTTATTGTAAATTGCTAAAATTAGCAAGTCGCGAATGACCCACATTCAAGGACTAGCATGTATATGAGCATGGTGTTGTTTCTAATGTACAGATCAACCACAAGATAGTATCATATAAACAAGAAATTATTGGTCATCTAAGAAAGAATTTGAGACTTACAAGGTCCTCATGATTCTATTAGTTTTTGCCCGTGTTTGATCAACTCCGAAAATCCTAGCCATACCAAAATCTGAAATCTTCGGGTTCATATCACTATCTAACAGAATATTGCTTGGTTTTAGGTCACGATGAATGATACATAGCGTAGAATCTTCGTGCAGATAGAGCATTCCTCGAGCAATTCCAGATATTATCTTATAACGTAGTGACCAATTCAATTGCCTTCCCTTATCAGGATCTGCATATTTACACAATTAGAAACCAATAATTATGAGTTGGTAAATCCTCCAAGAACTTTCAGCATGTTCCCCAGAAGCTAGTGAGAGTTTAAACTCTAAATTTCTGCTAATCACACGCACAGTTTCTTTAACATGGAAAATTGACAACTTAAGAGTCTATTAAAGGGTGCGATGTACCAATAAAAAGTAGTCAAGACTTTTGTTTGGAACAAACTCATAGACAAGTATCTTCGCTTCTCCCTCTAAGCAAAACCCGAGTAACCGCGCAAGGTTTCGATGTTGCAACTTCCCTACCAAAACAACCTCATTCTTGAATTCTCCAACACCTTGTCCTGAGCTTTTAGATAGCCTCTTCACAGCTATTTCTTGTCCATTTGGAAGCCTACCCTGAAATTTAATGTGGTTCTTTGAGTAGAAATGAAAAGCTTCTAACCTCAACATCACATAACAAACATACACGACGTTCAAAGATTTTCATAAAGCACTATCACTGTTTCTAACTGACAATACCCAGAAAACTTCACCAAATCCACCCTGTCCCAACTTGTTTTGATGAGAGAAATTGTTTGTGGCAGCTTGTATAGTAGCTAAACGGTATTGCAAGGACTCTGCAGTTGTAATTTCACTTGCACCTACATGACGAAACAACAGGAGACGGTTATTCACTAAAAGCATAGAACTCCGGGAATAAGTCATAAACATGCGCGTATTTAAGTACCGCCTTCTGCATGGACGACTTCATACGTCTTTGTTGTTTTACTCCGGGGCAAATTAGAAGCAACAAAGAGAACTATTATAGCAACGCCAACCGGAATGGCCACGGCAACAATTATCTTATCCTGGTAGATTTATTGCTTTCGCCTGCATATGTGCCACCATATCATAGGGGTGCATGATATTTTAGGAATTTGCTACTACGGCCAGAAGTAAATTTTAAAAAACAGATATTACAGACTCGTTCAAATAAATGATTCTACTATTTTTCCCACTTTAAGCTCTTCATGCATGAGATTTTATTTCGTTAAAATTGTCCGGCTTAAAGAGCAAATGTCTAAAAGAAACATGTTCTGCCCCATAATATGTCCATCTCACTATATCTTTTTCCTCTTCTAATTCTTATATTGTAGGAGTGCAACCATTATTAATTTTATATTAGCGACTAATTAGACTAAAAATAAGCTTCAAAGGCTAAACCCCTGAGTCCAAAGTCTACTATCATTGGCTTTCGTGTGAAAGTTCTCTAGATAATCTAATCTCAGGAGTGACGTTAGAAATTACCATGTTTAGCCGGTATGACATTGAGACAATTGCCTGATCCACTTAGGAAAGTTTGCACCTAAAATGTACCTCATCTTGACTTTATGGGGCTGAAGACTTTAATGAAGCATTAAAGGTTGAAAAACATAAACAAGAAATCAATTCTAACGAGCAAGGAGCTTTTTTTTTAAATCCTTTTTGAATGAGAACTCCAACTATAATAGTGCGAATGATAATCATTTTGCTTCAGAGTTAGAAATTGATTTTTCTATTTCTATTCTATATATGAGTTTCTAAATAAAAATACGAATTTGATAACAGCACAAATCTGAAATAGAAATCCATTTAATAATGACATAAAACTTTTGCCTCTTGGACAGTCGGGGTGGGAGGTAGGGGTGGCAGATGGCAATAGGTTGGGGGGGGTGAGCAGCAACGAACAGTGGATAGCGGGTGGGCAACACGTGGGCGGCCGGTTAGTAGTGATGGCGAGCGATAAGAAAACTTTGTATTTCTCTTTCTTTTTTTTTTCCAAAAATAGAAAAGTAAAAAAGATACTTTTGATTTCGATTCTAAAATTATTTTTGAAGTCAACATTTGTTTTGAAAATAGAAAATGAAATTACATTATCAAATAAATTTCTGCTCCAATATCCACTTTTAAAAATAAAAAAATAGAAAAATATAGTAACAAGATAATTATTATGCGCGTTAACCGACTTGTTTCCTGGCGTTAAAGCAGTGGGAGAGAGAGGCAAAAGGAAAGTTCCATATTCCTTCGGGAGGAGGAGGTGGGCCCGGCGTGGGGCCCTCATTATAAAAGAGGTCAATGTCGAACGTCACGTTGCAGCACGGGGTGAATATTCTCCCTCCTGGCCTCCCCAGGGGAACACGTGGAATCACTGATCGGAGGCACGTGTTACAGTCCCACGGCGTCAAGTCCGGCGTGCACTGCGCCATCGTGTACAGCTTCTCAGACGCCGTAGCATTGGCTTCCGCAGTTGCGAATCTGTTTCCCGAAGCCCTCCAGGCGACGTCTTTGATGGTGTCACCGAGTACTTGCAAGAACTTGGCTGGGTTAGCGATGTTCCCGGCGTAGGACATCGTAAAAACAGGCTCCTCTTCCATGACCGAGAACACGGACTCGTTCGAGTACCATAACGTGCACTCATCGTACCAGATCACAGAGGCTCGCTGGTTGAGGTATTTCTGGAGGATATCCCGTTTACCAGTGGTGACGCAGTCACTGCACATGGTGGTGCTTACGTCGCCACGACAGAGGAAGAGCCCCTAGGCCTGGTCAGGAAGTTTTTGGCGGGCAGTGGCATTGGCAAAGCCATCCTTGCTGTTGGTGGCAGCGGAGAAGAGGGAAGAGAGGAGGATGTCGAGGTTTTATCGGTAGGTGGAGTTGGGAGTGAAGAGGGTGGTGTCTATGCAATTATGATACAGATATGCGGGTGTGGCTTCAGTAATGAAAATTATGATGATGAAGAAGAAGGAGAGAGATAGGGAGACGGCAAAGGAAGACTTAATGGTTGGATTGATGATTGTATTAGCCTAGCGAGATTGGCCCGGAATTGTAGGAACAATGATGTTTGAATTGTCGTCCCATAAATTTGGTCCCATGCAACTTGTGTGACATGACTCCATCGAAAAGTCTCATACAACTTTATGATGGATGTGTAGTTTCTGGACCAATGATATTCGAATTGTCATCCCATTGATTTTGTGCATCCGTCCTGCAAGTTCCATGTGCTTGCATGACATTTCTCCATCAGAAAGTCTTGTACAACTTCACGATGGATGTGTAGTTTCTGGACCTCTCCTATTCGATAAATTAATTAACTAAATTGACAGGAATAGTTTGAGATGATTTGTGGTGCAGAGGATCAGTCTCACTCCAATCTTTACTAAAATCCCGGCTGTTGCTCACTCAATTGCGACAATCCAGTTTAGTTTGATTTAGTTAGTTCTTGAAAGAGAAATCAAAGATTACCCTTTGAAAACCCAGCTTATTGAGAGTGACCTTTGAAGACTGTAGATGGACTTTCTGGCGATGATCAAACCATGGAGGACCAAGGTGGAGTTTCGCTTTCGGGGCAACTTCGCTAATAAGCCTAATCTTGGCAATTCTCAATTTTGCAAGCTCTGTTCTAAATAATGTTTTGGTTTCTTTTTGATTTTATAACATATCAGTTTGGCGAAAAGTAAAAGATAAATGAGACTGACAAAATGAAGAGTTTGGTGTGCATTCTTATTGAGAAAACAATCAACTTGAATCTATTGAAAATTTCGGGCAAAGAACAAAACTAAGAGAGAAAGTCGGTTGATAAGTTTTTTCTTTGTTTTGACTAAGCTCTTTCTCCAAAAATACAGAGATCGTCAAGAGAGAGGGAAAATCATGAAAATTACTAAAAAAATCTTAAACCTATTACAATTGTATTAATTTAATCATAATTTTTTTTTTGTTACTTAAATCCTAAACGTTTTGTAATTGTGTCGAGTTTAGTCTATCTAACCAAAATTGGCGACACTAATGTGGTTACTTGACCAATACCGGAGATAATTTTTTAATACTATTTTATTTTTCGAATATTTTATTTTTTTTTTTTTTTTTTTTTTTTTTTTCTATTTTTTTCCTCCCTCCTCCTTCCTTTGGCTCCAACGACCAACCAGAGAGGAAGGTTGGCCATCGCTGAATTGGAGCGGCTAGGTGAGCCCTTATCAGATTTGACAAGAGCTCGCCTCACTAGTGGATAGGTGAGCTTGCCCTCTCCCAGCAACAACAAGGTGAGTCCTTGCATAGGCTATTGATTCACATTATTAAAATGGATCTTTTCGTACTTGAAAAAGAAAATATCAAAACCAAAGAGATAATATCAGGAATGAGAGTCCCTAAACATGGGGGAAGCCCGTCAAAGATTTCAGAATGATTGTGCACTTGTAACATAAAAAATGAAAATCGTGCTTCAAAGTCTATGGGAGACTTTTGGGTTATTTAGGAGGACAAGTTAGCTTATTTGCCAAATCAATTAATAAAATATGAATTTCCTTTTATTATCTTCCATTAAAAAGGTCTCAGCTTATTGTTTTGGTTTTTAATTGATTGAATGCATTTTGGTTTAACAGTTATGGAGTGGACATATGTATGAAGAGGTGGATGACTCAAGTTCGGTAATTTCTTACGACAATTTAAAATGGAAAAAAAAATTCTAGGTTCGATTTCCTCGTGACATGTTCCTTCCCAAAAAGGAAAAGAAAATAGACAAGAAAAAAAAACCTTCATCATAATTGATTAGTGGATTTTTAAAAACTTTTGTATTAGGTTACTCTAAGTATTACCATCTCAAGTATCATGTTCGAAGCCATATAACTCCTCTTTATCACGCATGCACTTGGTTAAATATAGAATGGTGTCCGCTGGATAAATTATTCTTTACAATAATGATTGCAGTTACCCAAGAAAAGCTCAATGAAGTTAGAGCTGTAGTAAACAAGCTAACGCTACTAGAAAAAACCTTAACCAAAACGTCAAAATCGGTCCTAAACTCCCATTGTAGACGACTCGTAGATCATCCACTATCCTTGGTGAGGGTTTTGTGGAACCTATCGTCGTGACGGAGACGGTTTTACTTCCCATTCCCAGAGGATATCAATTATATGCTCGTCCCACCAACTCCATGATAAAAAAGATTGATGGAGGTAATCTAATTTAATACCAGGACAACTAACTAAAAGGTTAAATCAGTTAATCAAAGAACTATGAAGACAAAACTACAACAAATTTATTCATTATTTTCACAAGAGGTTGTGCATTCACAAAGCAAGTAGATAACCTCTGTCTTGAGCTATAGAATACTATCAAAGAATACAAAGACTCTCTCCTTTTTTTGGGGGGTAGGGGGGGGTGTTGAATAATTCGCTTTCATTTCTTCAACAAACGATTCCAAACAACAAAGAAGTACTTTTTGAATGAAGGATGGCTTAAAAGGCTTGAGGTGGGTTAGACAACCAATTACAAAGGGAGGGCTTCAATTCTCTAGGTCTTGACAACCCAGTTGGCTAACTAATTAGCCTCATGATAATGGTGGACAACTTGGATTTCCCAAAGATGGGATAGACGAGATTTGCATTCCACAATAAAGGCCTGCAAATCCCAATCTCATCCATGTTGATTAGTGCCTTAGAAAAAGCCTATATAAGAGATGAAGCACCTACAGCTTATAGGTATAGTTTTAACAACACCGAAAACCAACTAGTTTCACAGGTGAAAATATGTACAATTGTTGCGATCTAACATTTTCTTTTGGAGGGAAATGGACGATAGGTTTAGGGATATTGCCTAAAGGCAAGTCTACAACTCTTGATTAGGCGCAAGCTCTCCCAAACTCATACCACACTTGACATTGGAGTATTTGATGTTGAGTCAAATTGGCACTACAAGGATTTTCAAATAAGGAGTGACCATTATACGGTTTGCTAGAAATTGAGTGAGGCACGAGAGTATACTTCACTACGCAACTAGAAAATCTAGCGGCAATGACTTTGTTACATTATTTGATCAACTAATACCCTTTTGGTATATAATCTTATTCATTTCAAGAAGATATTTGTCAAGCAATATGAATTGATTCTTAACTAATCTGCTAATTTGTGACACGATTATGCGGGTGCGCAATCATTAAAATAACAATCAACAATCAAGGAAAAACTAAATAAATTGCAATGAAAGGCAAAAATCTAATGCAACAAAATAGGAAGCATGCCATTCTAACTAGGCTAAAGGAAAGCCACAATCAACATATTGAAAGTGCGCAATCGAGAGCATTGATCTTAAAATATAAATTAAACCTTATTGCAAAGCGCTAAAAATTTGTTCAATTTTAAACACAAATTTTATCAAAGATTTTCACACATTTTAAGAGGAAACTACTCAAAAACTAATTTTTAAGCTTTTTCCTAATTTCTGAAAAATATAAAAAAAAAATCGGAATTTTTTTTATTTTTGATTGTTTAATTTTTTAAAGATATTTTATAAACTAATTTTTTATTCCGAAAATAGGGACGAGGGCCGGGCCTTGGGGCCCAGCCAGATTATGGGCTTCCGCAGTCACACTAATCTGGGCTGAAGAACACGAAATGGGCTTCACACATTAAGAGGCTTTAATTGATTGAAAAACGAATTGGGCTCAACTTATAGAACTAAGCCCGATTCCTCCAGCATTTGACTAAGCCCAATCCCAACGGACCAAGTTCGGACCAAATCTAATTTAACAAGCCCATCTAACCTATCTAGAACCCAAAACACACTAAGCTCAAATAAGCCAAAATTCGACAAGATCCAAATTCAGCCCCCAGAACATGAATAAGTGAATTTTTAATTATCAAAACTTGGGAAGAACAAAAGAAAGCGCCGCTTATGGACCGCCACCTGGAGCATTATACGAAACCTCACCGTCTTTTACCACCAGCTTGTCACCAGACCAACGCCTCTGAACATTACAATCACAGCTCCAAGAATACTGCGAAGGACAATATCAAAGCACCAGGCAAAGGCAACGGAAAGTTTTAAGAGATCCGAACTCTTATGGAAACGAAATTTTTAATTGAAAAAGCACTGAATAATCAAGAAAAATCTTGCACTAAACAGAAAAAATCCGAATGCCTCTTAAACAAGTTAGAATTCGAGACTAAATTGGATGGACTTTGTTCAGGCATTTCTTCGAACATGTAGTGGGCAGTGAGTTGGATAGCGAATATGGGCCTACTCGTAGCTCAAACTCACACCCAAACTCAAGAGAAATCAGCAAGCAACATTCAAACTTTAAAAAAGCTGAACGAAGAAAAATCAGGCGAGAATCGAGCTTGCTTTGTTCTTTTGAAATCAGCCGAGATGCAGTAAATGAAAGAAGGAACCAGCACCCAGTCATGGGGCCCTACCCAGCTTGGTGATGATCTCAGAAGCCAGTCTTAACACATAGAGCTACAACAAGAGAGAAAACAGGCCGGCCTATATGGAAAGAGAATAGGGAAAATAAAGAGCCGGGCCAACTGGACTCGCCCGGTCTTGCTTCCATTTGTTAATAATAACGCTAAGTTTTAAATTTTTTAATTTTTTTAAGAAAAATTATATTATTATCAATGCAAAACATGTGAAATTTAGTGAAAATTATTTTCATTTAGGGTTAAAAGTTAATATGCAATTTTTTATGCACTTAAACCCTAAATGAACAGACAAAATTTAAGTGTCAACAACAGTTTAGTGGTTAGTAACAAACACTTCAATTTGATTATAGACAAGAGAAGCTCTATTGAGCCTCATAGAACCACAATAATGTACGAATGCGCCGAATTATAGGTTATTGATGTAAATCACTGAGATTTGCTTGGTAGCCACCCTTCTCATATGGGAAGGAGGAGGGGTGATTCAAATTCTCATTTTCTCAGGGGGTTGGGGGTGTGAATGATTTAACTTCAGGTATGGGTTTCAACTCCCATGCCTTGCAAAGAGAGAGGCAAAAAGACTGAGAATGAGAATTAAAATAGAAATAAAGTATGACTGATAGAAAAAGAAAAACAGTCGATCAATGTATAATTTAGCCTTAATTAGTAACACAATTAAGAAGAATATAATAATTATGATGGATAACATGTGCGTGTCCTCTTTCAAATGCACACGATCCCATTTGAGCGAGTTTAGAGCTCAATCTCCAAATAAATAGATTTTTGCTTACAGTTAATAACAAATAAATGTGGAAGGCCAAGCAATCTCACGCCCAATACACTCGGACCATCTTCTTGGCCCTATTTCTCTCAAAATCCTTGAGGTTTTTCGGCTTCAAGCTGCCCAAAAATCTGTCATCACTAGCTGGTATGGTCATACCATAAGTCATTTTTAATGTTTGAATACTTGAACATTTAGTCAAGTGGGTACTAGGAAATTTAGAAACGGATAGTTGATAAAACTAATAAATACTATGAGAAGATAAGTGTATTTGATGTAAATTGATTCTTAATTATCTTATGCTTGAACAAGTTCTGTACCAACACTTCTAAACAACATGTTCACAACATGAGCAGACTTGCTTCACCGTTTTCCTTTCAAAGTTCTTTTTTAAAAAAGGTATTGTTGTAGTTACATAAATGAGCTAACACTACTAGAAGAAACCTATAGGTGATTGGCAAAACTGTACAAAAGAGAGAGAGAGAGTCAAAATCGGTTTAAAACTCTCGTTAGATGGCTTGTAGATCAATGACCATCATTGGTGAGGGTTTTGCGAAACCTATCACCAAGAATTGTTGGGGAAGGATAACAATTAGACACTTATCCAATTAATTCCATGATAAGATATTGATAGAGCTAATATAATTAAATACCGTGATGACTAACAAAAAAGTTACATCAATCAATCAAAGAGGTCATAAAACACAATTGCAATAAATTATTTATAATTTCGTAAGAGAAAGTGCATTTAGAAAGCAAATAGATAATCCTCGTCTTCATCTTGAACTTTAAACACTATTAAAGAGTACAAAGACTTCTGGGTTTTTTCTTTTTGGGAAATGGATCACTTTCATTTTTCAATTAACGATTTCCGAACAACAAAGAAGGCTTATGGATGAAGGATTGCTTAAAAGGGCTGAGATGGGGTGGGCAACCAATTTTAAGGGAGGGCTTCAACTCTGCTAAGTAATTGACCTCACAGTAATGGTGGACAACTTGGATTTCATGGAGATGGGCTAGACAAGATTTGCATTTGCAAATCCCACCCAAGTTGATCAGTGCCCAAGAAAAAACCTATCAAAGATGGAGCACCTATAGCCTACGGATATAGTTTTAACAACACCAAAGCCTAACTAGCTTCATAAGTGAAAAAATATACAATCTAGTGGGTCGGTCAATGAATGCTTCATTATTTAGTCTAGACTAGAGGAGTAGAATTGAGCCTTATAGAGCACAATAATGTACAAATGTGCAAAATTATGGGGGATCGATGTATGATTTAGCTTCAAATAGTAGCAAAAACTTAGAAGAATCATAATAACTATGATGGATAACATGTGTAGGGTCTTCTTTTAAATGCACACGACCCCATTTGAGCAATTACGAGCTTATTCTCCAAATACATAGATTTTTGCTTATGGTTCATAAAAAATCATAGTGTAAGGCCACACAATCTCATTGTGAGACAATCCATGAAGAAAGATTTTTCTTATGCCACCATTCACCGAGGGTACAATTCAGTAACTGACATGCCATTGGTCGACGAACATATAGTCCTATTAGCATATTCGTCTGATTCAAGCTCTCTCATTGGGATGCTCAATCTCTACGATCTACTTCGAACGAAGAAGGCTGGATGTCGAGGCGATGGCAGAGTAATGGAATTACTGCTGAGCATGAGAACTACAGTTGCCATGGTGGGTCTAATAGCCGGATCTTCCTGAATGCATAGTAAGCAAATGTGTAGGCATCGAAGCACTTGATCTCTTGAATTTGAATCCACGATAGCCGGGTCTAACACTTTCAAGGGCATGCTTTTTCTCCATTGATTCCACGCCTACAAGAATAAGTTTGGAAAATCTTTATAGGATTGTCGCATTAATTCGATGACTCATCATGCAAGATATTTGAATCTTGCGAGAAAACCACATATGACTAAGGAATAGGATAATAGTCTTATGTGTTTACGTAGGTTAAAGTGCTAGGTTTTTACAAAGGAATTTCACTTTCACTTTACCAAAATTGCAAAGCACGGTGTAATTATTTGTTGCAAGAGAATGGTGAAACTTACATAACTAGCAAGATATTCACCCCCATCCAATTGGTGGTAGTAGTTATTCCTCTTGCCGCAAATCATCTCTAGAAGTATTATGCCGAAACTATAAACATCAGATTTCACTGAGAACTCTCCATGCATTGCATATTCTGGAGACATGTAACCACTGCAAAAATGAACATTAGCCACATGTATATTGCAGATATAGATGCAATAATGTAGCATCCTTGAATAGATAAATGAGCAAGTCCATCATCCAATCACAAAGGCATTTATAAGACTTACAAAGTCCCCACAATTTTATCTGTGTTAGCTTGAGTTTGATCAACTCCAAAAATTCTTGCCATGCCAAAATCTGAAATCTTCGGGTTCATTTCACTGTCTAACAAGATATTGCTACATTTGAGGTCACGATGGATGATCCGAAGACGAGAATCTTCGTGTAAATATAGCATTCCTCGAGCAATCCCATACACTATTTTATAACGTAATGGCCAATCCAATTGTCCCTTTTTTCAAGATCTGCATCATTGCACTAATATTCGTGAATATGCTAGGATGGGGCACCTATTAAAAAAGCTCAAGGCGAAACTCATCACACAATACCAAAATATATTTAATCTCATTCATCAAAGGTAGCCAATAAAAACCTATAATCAGTTGAAAGAACAAAAACCAAAGCTTTCCAAAGCTAATGAAAGCTTGAACATTCTATTTCAAGCAAATTATACATTTTGCACATAAGAAAGTTAAACTGTAACATACCAAATAAGAAATAATCAAGGCTTTTATTTGGCACAAACTCGTAGGCCGGTAGCTTTTCATCTCCCTCCAAGCAAAATCCAAGTAGTCGTACAAGGTTTACTGTGTTGAAGCTTCGCGACTAATAGAACTTCATTCTTAAATTCATCATCACCCTGTCTTGAGCTTTGAGATAGCCTCTTCACCGCAATTGGTTGTCCATTAGGAAGTCCACCCTTTATATTTGTCATTTAATTCCTTGTTACAACATCTTAAAAATTAACTTTAAAAAGCTTTAAATGTCTCTTTTTCTTCAACATCATTATGTTTAATCCACATGTAAAGCATTCTTGATTGTTTCTAACTATTATGTAATACGTACCTTAAAAACTTCACCAAATCCACCTTCACCCAACTTGCTTTCATGAGAGAAATCATTTGTTGCGGCTTGTATGGTAGCCAAGTCAAATTGCAAGGACTCCATGGTAATAAGTTCATTTGCACCTGCATTACTGTCGCGACCTCTTGGCGCGGCACCCGCAGTCGGGTACGAGCGCTTAAGGAGGGTAATGGCTCGGCTGAATTTATTAAGCCCAGACTCTCCCAAGTCCACCAATTCACGACTTTAAAAGTTTGAGTTTTTTTAACCTATAAATCAATTTTTTAAAATGGAGTCGCCACTAATCGATTTGGACTGGGTCGATTAGAAACCCAAGCGAAGTATCGGGAGGAATACTTGCTCTGCGCAACCAGAGAAATTAGGATCGGGGACTTGATTACACTAGTTAATCGCTAATGCTCTTTTGGTACCTAATCTTGTTTAAACCCTAAGGCTTTTTGGATGTTTGAGAGATTTTCCATGCATTTTTTGGGAGGAAAAACATTTTTTGAATATTTTTCTCATTTTTTGGGCATAAAAGGGATTTTTTTTTTGGTATTTTTTTGGAAAAATACAAGTCTTTTTGGCTTTTTTTGAATTTTTTTGGATTTTTGGCATTCTTTGGAAAATATGGAATATTTTTGATTTTTTTGGAAAATAAAATATTTTTTAATATTTTTCAAAATATTTTTGGAAAATAAATTATTTTTTGATTTTTTCTCAATTTTTTTTTAAATAAAAACATTTTTCGACATTTTTAAATATTTTTCGATTTTATGGAAATTAAAACATTTTTTAAAATTTTTATTTATTAAAATATTATTTTTATATTAAAATAACAAAATAAAACCGACCCGGGTCGGATCCGCGAGTTGGGTCCGACCCGGGCCAGCGATCCAACGCGGGACGGAGCCGCGTTGCGGCCCGACTAGGATTTTTTTATCTTTTTTTATTTTTATTTATTATTTTTTTTACTTACTAAAACGACGCCGTGGCGGGCGTTTGGGGACACCCGACCCGGCCGACGACCGGGTCCACGACCCGCTCCGCGACCCGGCTCCTCGCGAACCCTACTCGGATCCAACCCGATCGCGACCCGGTCTTCCGCCGCGCCCGCAATTTGCGGAATCCCTACCCGGTTCCCGATCCGGGTCCGACCCGACAACCCGGGGTCGCGACCCGGAAAATCGGGAACCCTAGGGTTCCCGAATCGCGGCGCCGAGGCACAACAGCGGGGACGACGGCGACGGCGACGACGGCGGCAACGGCGACGGCGGCGACAGCGACGGTAGTGACGAGGGTTGGACTTCGGAGGGGGGAAGCTATGGTGACGGCAACGGCGGCGGTGGCGGTAACACTACCTGCTCGTGGCGACGGCGTCCGAATGGTGGTGGCTGGGCAACTCGGTTTCCCGATCTGGCACGGCGTCGGCGAACCGATCACGGCGACGGCTTCGCAGGTGGGGCACGGCAACAAGCCGTCGAAGCAACGGCGTCGGGACTGAGGCGAACGGCTGCGGCACGACGTCTGGCGGTAACAATAGCAGCAAAAAAACCAGATCTACTCGGCCGGACCCTCCTCGGCCTTGATTCCTCCTCACTCAGGCCAGATCCGAGCCTCCACCGGCCGGATCTGACCTTCTCGAAGTCACTCGCCGCCGGCCTTCCCCGATGTCTCTCGGTGGAAGGTTGGCTGAGCTCGCGACTCGAGCTCTCTCTTGCGCTCGCCCTTCAACCCTTCCCGATGTCTCTCAGTGAAGGATCTCCGAGCTCGCCACCCTCTCCGACGATGCTTGCGGCCACCTATTTATAGGCGAAGGAACTCCGGTCGACGGAGGGGTTCGGTCGCCGGCCTCCGGCTTACCCATCGGTTCCGCTCGGCCGAACCGGTGTCCCATCGAGCTTTCCAGCGAAGCTCGCTCGGCATTAATGGCACCTGATCTTATCCTCTCCGGCCGACGTCGGCCTACTCCCCTCGGCCGTAGGCCGTCCTTCGCGCACGTTGCCGGCCACCGCGCGTGAACTACAGAGGCGGAGAAAGATGGAGCGAGGAAGAAGAAGAGGGAAGAAGCAGAAGGAAGGAGGGTGGGGCCAAGCTGCACAAGCCCACGTGAAGAAAATGGGGGGGGGGGTTGCTTTTGTTTTTCTTTTCTTTTGTTTTTACTATTTTTTGTTGTTTTTGCTATTTATTTGGTTTTTGTTATCTAAAAGAAATTAAGACCTAATTAAACCTAATTAAAATTTTAGGTGTCAACAGCTGCCCCTCTTTGAAGGTAAGTTTGCAGAGGTTGCATTCAAAGACAAACCTGATACCTAAAATTTGTCTATACATATGCAATAGATTATATTTTATTTGGCACCTATTGTCCTATGCAGAAAATGAGCAATATAACATTACATATACTAAGACAGATAAGAAGATACCTGTAGTTACTTACCGGGAGTGAGTGAGATAGGGTGTGAACCCCGAGTTTTGTTAAGTATCAAGGCGTCATTTTACCTGGTGATATGAGGAGGTTGCTCTTCCAGGGCTCGAACCATTCTTCGGTCGCCTTGACGGGAGACTGCTCTTCTAGGACCCGAACCATTATTCGGTCGCCTGTTGGAGTAATCAGTGGTTTGTCTCGGACCCGAACCATTCTTCGATCGCCGTGACAGGAGACTGTTCTTCCAGGACCCGAACCATTCTTCGGTTGCCTGTTAAAACAATCCATGATTTGTCTAGGACCCGAACCTTTCTTCGGTTGCCTCGACGGGAGACTGCTCTTCTAGGACCCGAACCATTATTCGGTTGCCTGTTGGAGTAATCAGTGGTTTGTCTCGGACCCGAACCATTCTTCGATCGCCGTGACAGGAGACTGTTCTTCCAGGACCCAAACCATTCTTCGGTTGCCTGTTAAAACAATCCATGATTTGTCTAGGACCCGAACCTATCTTCGGTCACCTTGACGGGAGATGCACCGACCTTTCTCAGGGCATCTCATTTGTGGGTGCCTGATTTGTATCGAGGACACCAGTTGGTACCCGACCTTTCTCGGGAGATGCGCCGACCTCTCTCAGAGCATCTATTTTGTGGGGCGTCTGACTTCCGTCAAAGACACCAATTGGAACCCGACCTTTCTCGGGAGGATGCGCCGACCTTTCTCAGGGCATCAATTTGTGGGGCGTCTGACTTCTGTCAAAGACACTGGTTGAAACCCGACCTTTCTCGGGAGGATGCGCCGACCTTTCTCAGGGCATCAATTCTGGAAGATACCTGGACATTCACAAGCATATCAAGGAGTACCTGGATATTCACAAGTACTAACATGAAAGATATTTGGGCCTTTGCAGGAGTCGAAATGGGTATTTGGCTGATCATAGGCAATGGACGGGTACTTGGATGATCACAAGTGCGAACTCTTGGAGGATACCTGGACATTTGCAAGTATCGAAGGGGTACCTAGACGATCACAGGTACAAACTCTTTGGAGATATCTGGATGATCACAGGTATAAACTCTGAAGGAAGAATCAAGGCATACCTGAGATATTCGTGAATGTCTCTCACCTCCTGGTAATTGGGATATCGAGGACGTACCTGGGATATTCGTGAAGGTCTCTCACCTCCTGGTAAATGGGAATATTGAGGACGTGCCTCGCATATTCAAGAAGGTCTCGCACCTCTTGGTAAAAGGGAATATCGAGGACGTACTTGGGATATTCGTGAAGGTCTCTCACCTCCTGGTAATTGAGAATATTGAGGACGTGCCTCGCATATTCATGAAGGTCTCTCACCTCCTGGTAATGGGGAATATCGAGGGCGTACCTTGGATATTTGTGAAGGTCTCTCACCTCCTGGATGGCCGCAGGCACTTAAAAGGGGTGGAACACCTGGATAGGTGCATGCACACAAAGCAGTGGAATGCTTGAACAGCTGTTATTATTTGGGGACAACTTGGGCAAGCTGAGT
Organism: Eucalyptus lansdowneana; assembly: GCA_017140395.1. Lineage (NCBI taxonomy): Eukaryota > Viridiplantae > Streptophyta > Magnoliopsida > Myrtales > Myrtaceae > Eucalyptus > Eucalyptus lansdowneana. The sequence continues at coordinate 67,357,873 of CM029487.1, forward strand.
GTCATGAAAAGGAAGTACTTGGACAAAGGTGGGTACTTGACGATATGGGGATACCTAGATAGCAGTGGGTATTCCAAGAGATACTTGGTCAGTCACAAGTATCAATATTCTAGGGACAACTCGAACAGGTCGAGTGTCAGGAAAAGGGAGTATCCGAACAGTGGCCGGTACTTAAAAACAATAGGGATGCTAAGACAGATGCAAGCATCGAAACTCAATGGACGACTCGAATAAGTCGAGTGTCAAGAAAAGAGTACCCGACAAGTGGTGGGTACTTTAAGACGAATGGGGATAGGGATATGCTTACCTAGCAATATCTCTAATCTCTAAGAGTATGTCTGCTATTTGTACAATATGCACACATGATTGTATATGCTGTAAATTCATGAGTTCAAATGAGATTCACGCATGATAATTTTGTCAGTTTTGCATCATCTGATTTCCACTGGGGAAGATTTTGAAAGACAACCTTCATTTAGAATGTAGATGTCTTGAGCATGCCAAATAAGGGACTTTTAGTCTGAAAGGACTTTCCGCTCACTCTCATGGAAAAGGCTATCGACCATTGATGCGAGGATTTATAAGGACCACACTATCTCACTTTGTCATCATGTCGGCGGGGTCCGAGTATTCTAGCAAACAGTACGACTTTACCAATGTGAGAGGTCTTTGTTGAAACTGTGATGAAGTCTTGGTCAGCGGCTCATTAGAGGGGACCATCAAGGTCGAAGCTGATGGATGAAAATGTTGCACGATCATCTCCGGGTTTACAAGTCAAGAACCCTGCGAAAAGAGATAGAGTAATCTTGCTCGTACTTCTTCGAGCGATGCTTATGCACATATGAAATCCTACGTTAATTGAAGTGCCCCTAGTCTGAAGAGAATTTTACAATGGGATGCAATGTTGGCTTGACTCATGTGTAAAAGGGCGAGAGCTGGTGATTGCCTTGGCATTTGTCACCGGTCTTTCTTCTCACTGTCAGATGGAGGCTCTATCAATTGAACAACAACAACTTTTTTTTTGGCTGTATTTTTGACTGGAGGGCATTGGCCTTGCTTTTACCAGGCACACTGCTTTTCATGCTCCTATTTTTTATTCCAGTTCTTCATTTATGGGCATTGACCTTTCTTTTACCAGGTACACTGCTTTTTTATGCCCCTAGTTTTTTTGTTTTGTTGCTTGAGGAACTGATCTAGGCAAGTTCAATCGAAGCACCATTATTTAGACTCTTGAATCTTCTTCTTCAGCTGGCACTTTAGGCTATGGCAATAACTTCTGCTTTGCCTCAATGTGAGGGTAAAATTACAGACTCACTTGGGTTGTATAATGCATATAAGTGCATAGAGAAGGAATTGCTCGTCGTCATTCTAAGGCACTTAAATTAACGCGAGTGTTCATATGCAATAAAGACACCCAAAGATTGATGCAAGTGCAAGCAAGAAAATTTCTATCTCTCTTCTCATCTTGTGATGCTGCTTCACCTCCGATCTGCCCCAATGTGGGGTGGTTCTTTGTCGGGAGCATAGTAGAAATTTGTCAGTGTATGGGGCTCAATGGGGTGAGCGATGGAATGCCTCTCACTATTTTGGTTATTGTACCATTCGCGAGAGAACTCTTTACCCTGCAGCCATGGAATCTTCTGCACTCATCTCACAAGTGTATAGATGGGGGACTGTGTGTAGGATATGGCTTGCCTTTCATCATTCTGACGCACCTCATCCAGCATGCTCAATTTAATCTCGTATTCTTCACTTAGCTGTCTATTTTAATAATCCTCAGTGGAATCAGTGACTTAGACAGGCAAAATCATCATGCAGAATTCATCTGGAAATGACATGCAACATTTCGAATATGATGGAGTTTGAATTCTTCAAAACAAGTGAATGGTTTTGACTCAAAAAATACCTTCTTGGTAGCTTTAAAGGTCAACAGAATAGTATTGTTAAGCTTTGAACATCAAAAGGGTTATTCACAAAGGGGTGTCGATGGTTGTCCCTATTGATTAGGGATATGACACATGAATGATCAGCCGGGGTCGAGAATCTAATCGGGCATCTTTGTTTCTTTTTCCTTGCCTGGATCACTTGGTTTGCCTTGTTTAACCACTTGATCTAGCTCTTGAATTCCAATGCCTCCTGTCAATATGAGTTCAGAGAGTGAGTGTTAGAAATGATGCCAAATTACCTTTCCCCCAGAGTTTATTTGTTCTGATTCTTAGGAAAGTTGCTGACGGCCTCTTTTACATTTCAATGCTTTCCTTCTGTGAAATTTTTCCTTCTGCCTTTAACTATATGACCATTAGCTGCATTGAGCAAAGTCATGTACTTCAAGCTTCTATGGAATCTGAGATGGACAATCAAAACCTCCAATTCTCCAATGGTAATTACTTCTTGCAAGAGCATGTGTCTAGAGCAAGAAGTGAGGCCTCCAAATTCTAAGATTATTGACTGGGACAGAAGATTCCTTTTGACTAGATAGATTCTTGAATGACGCGTCCCTTACACCGAGCTGGGTGAAATTGTCATGGATTACTCTTACGCGTCTGCTTGGGTAATGTCGATTTGCTCAAGTTATGCCATTGAGTTTGCTACTTGATTTTCAATACTTCCTTAAATGCTTATGATTACCATTCATTTTTCTTCATTGAGTCAACCCAAACACACGGTTTTGATGATAGTGTAAACACATCACTCATATATAAAGGTGCATAAGCATTTTCATTATGATAGAGAAATGCTTGGCAATGCCAGACAATGGACATCTTTCAAGGGTAGTACTTTTTCACAGCATCGGAATTAACTGGTTTAGTGAATTCCCGCCCATCCATCTCAGTTAGAATCAAGGCTCCTCCGGGAAGTATCTTCTTTATTACATAGGGATCCTTGTAATTTGGGGCAAACTTGCCTCCAGGCTCTGGAAAGATTGGCAGTATCTTTCTCAAGACTAGCTCGTTTACCTCAAAGTGCTTGGGTCGCACCTTTTGATTGAACGATCGAGCTACCCTCTGCTGGTAACACTAACCATGACAGAGTGCTTTCAGTCATTTTTCGTCGATCATATTCAGTTGCTCAAACCTTTGTTGTGTCCATTCTTCCTTGGACAATCCTGCTTGTGATAAAATTCGCAAGGAAGGGATTTCTACTTCTACAGGCAAAACCGCCTCCATGCCATAAACCAAGGAAAAAGGCGTTGCCCGGTGGAAGTTCGAATCGAAGTTCGATATGCTTGTTAGTGCGAAGGGTAACCTCTCATGCCAGTCGCGGTAGTTTTCGGCTGTCTTGGATAGGATTCTCTTGATGTTCTTGTTAGCGGCTTCCACGGCTCCATTCATTTGTGGACGATAAGGGGACGAGTTTAGATGTCGGATTTTGAACTCAGAAAACAATTGATCAATCAACTTGTTGTTCAAGTTTGACCCATTATCGGTCACGATAGTTTCTAGTACGCCATAACGGGCAATTATGTCACGTCTGATGAATTTCATAACGTTTCGTGCAGTTACGCTTGCATAGGATGCAGCCTCGATCCATTTTGAGAAGTAGTCGATTGCGACCAAAATGAATCGGTGCCCATTTGATGCCTTCGGATTGATTGGGCCAATTACATCAATACCCCACATTGAAAATGGCCACGGCTCGATAAGCGATGCAATTCAGTTGGAGGGACATTTATCTTGTCCCCGTGAATCGATAACGATGACGGCTTCGCACATGCGAGCACAATCACTCTCTAAAGGGAACCGTAATAACCCAACCTCATAATTTTCTTGGCCAACATACGTCCATTCATGTAAGGGCCACATACTCCCCCATGTATTTCTTGCATTATTTGTGTGGCTTCATTTGCATCCACACACCTTAGCAGGACTGAATTATATGATCTTTTGTACAAATTTTCACCGCTGACGAAGAACCTCGAAGCCATTTTCATCAGGTATTTTCGATCAGAGGGAGTGCTTTCTTCAGGAAATTCTTGCTTCTGGATGTATCTCATGATGTCATAATACCAGGGTTTCCCGTCGGGTTCTTCAATTATAGTCATGCAATGGGCTGTCTTGTCGGGACTTCAATTTTCAAAGGCTTTACTTCTAATCCCTTCGTTACTTGCAACATAGATGATAGTGTTGCTAGTGCATCAGCAAACTGGTTATGAATTCTAGGTAGGTATTCAAACGAGACGTCCTGGAATTCTCCTACCAATTCTTCCAAATAGTCATGATAAGGCACTAGTTTGGCGTCTCTTGTCTTCCATTCGCCCACAGTCTGGAGGATAATTAAGGTGGAGTCACCGAACACTTTTAGTTTCGACACTTCCATTTCAATAGCCGCTTGTAGGCCGAGGATGCATGCTTCATATTCGGCTATATTATTGGTGCATGGAAACATCAATTTTGCAGCCACGGGATAATGTTGTCCATTTGGGGATATCAAGACCGCCCGGTGCTCGACCACGACAAATTTACAGCTCGTCAAAGAACATAGTCCATGTGTCCTCTTCTCCGTTGAAATTCGGTCGTCTGGGGAATGATCCTCGCATACTTCTTTAGGGCAATCTGCTAACATATCAGCAATCACTCGACCTTTAACTGATTTTTGCGACATCACTTGGATGTCGAATTCTGAGATTAGGATTTGCCATTTGGCCAATTTTCCCACCAAGGCCGGGCAACTGAGTAAATACTTGATTGGGTTATTCTCAGTTACAAGGAATGTCTGGTAATGCAAAGTATACTGCCGGAGTCTGTGCAACACCCATACCAATGCAGCGCATGTTTTTTCTGACTTGGAGTAGTTTTGTTCCGACGCAGTGAACTTTTTACGCAAATAGTAAATGGCTCGCTCCTTCCCATCATGGGGTCCTTTTTGTGCCAACATTGCACCTAGGGATTCACTGTTGATGGTAAGGTAGAGGGTCAAAGGGTGTCCTGGAGTCGGGGGTATTAAAACCGGGGGTTTCATCAGGTATTGCTTTAGATGTTCAAACGCCAATTGGCAATCATCATCCCATTTGATTTGTGCATCTTTCTTGAGAAGTTTAAAGAAAGGTTTTGCAGTTTCGGAAAGCTGGGAAATGAATCGCGCAATGTAATTTAATCTTCCTAGGAGACTCCGGACTTCTTTTACGATCGAGGAGGAGGCATCTCAAATATTGCTTTAGTTTTTTATGGGTCCACTTCTATCCCTTCACAGCTCACAATGAATCCAAGTAATTTGCCGAAGTTGCCCCGAACACACATTTTTTGGGTTCAAGCGCAACTTGAATTGGCGAAGTCGATTGAATAATTTTTCCAAGGTCTCCACATGGTCTTCTCCATGTCTGGTTTTGGCGATCATGTCATCGACATATACTTCAATTTCTTTGTGCATCATGTCATGAAAAAGGGTGACCATGGCACGTTGGTAAGTTGCTCCAGCATTCTTCAGGCCAAAAGGCATGACCTTATAGTGAAAAGTCCCCCATGGAGTAATGAATGCCGTCTTTTCCTTGTCTTTCTCCTTCATTTTTATTTGGTTGTATCCTGAGAACCCATCCATGAAAGAGAAAAGTTTGAATCCAGCAGTACTATCCACAAGAACGTCTATGTGAGGTAGCGGGAAATCATCCTTCGGACTTGCTTTGTTCAAATCGCGGTAGTCAACACAAATCCGGATTCGACCATCTTTCTTCTTCACCGGTACAATGTTTGCTACCCAACTAGGATATTGCGAGACTTCGAGGAAGCCTACTTCCAGGAGCTTCATTACTTATTCTTCAATCTTTTTTGACATTTTAGGCTTAGCTCTTCTTAGCCGCTGCTTCTTAGGGGCCACATCAGGGTTGGTTGGCAAGCTATGCTCCACGATCGTTGGATCGAGGCCTGGCATATCGGCATATGACCATGCGAATACATCTTGATACCTTTTTAGGAGGGTAATTAAGCTTGCAGCTTCTTCTTTAGGGAGGTTCGCGCCAATCTTTATCTCCCTTGGATCTTCTATGCTGCCTAAATTGACAATGACGGTGTCTTCAGTAGTAGGGGGCCTTGTTTCTTCGTGGCGCTTCCAATTCCGTTGAATTTCGCCGGAATCATCAAAATCATCATCTGAATCATCAGAATTGCTATCATGGCTACTTATGGTGTTGGTCTGGACCGTTCCCATACCCTCTTTGCCGTTAGATTATTCTGTGTCATAGAGTAGAGAGGTTAAGGGAACAAATAAAGTTAGTAGCATGCATGCTTCTTTCTTTTGAAAATGTGATAAATTGTTTTTAAAGATTAAAGACAAGGAAACATGAGGAGACCCGGGCCTCAGATTTCTTCTTTCATTTGACGGCTGGCTATCATCAATGGGCCGGTTTGGTGTGTCTCCTCATGTTCTCAAAATGTTTTCAACTTTATTTATTAGTAGACGGATTTACAGGGTGATTTCAAAAAATAGTTCCTTGAGTGGAACTGATGTTGAAAACAAAACAAGCCAGACATTAAAAAAAATATGTACAGGCTCCCACGTAGGGGAGTATGCAGAGGAATTAAAAAGGATTCTACTCGAGCGGGTCTGCACCCATTTCCCCTGACGGTCCTTCGTTGATAGCGCCCACGAAGAAGTCTTCATACCAGTTGCCAGCCACGTCTCCTTGTGCTCCCGACTTTGTGGATTTCAGATCATCCTCGTCTCCCCACCCATCAAGGACGATGCTGTGATGATGATCATAGAAACTTTGGGGAATTGAATAATTGACATAGTAGTCAAATTTACCACTCGGTTGGCCCAAAGTATCTATGATTGCCTCTCCTTTATAGACCTCCTTAGCATGCTCAGGGAACATGGTACGGGTGCTGGGTACCACGAGGAGGTGATCATTGCCAAAACACAGCCATGGAGAGCGGAACGTGAATATCCCAGCATCCAAGAGATCTTGAACCTTGTCTCTCAGGATGGTGCAGCCATCTAACGAGTGTCCTAACTTCCCTGAATGGTAATCACATTGCTTGGATGGATCATAATCAAGGAAGTACTCGGGGGTAGGATGGTTCAGTTCCCTGCTGATTATCCCTTGCTCTAGGAGGATGGGGAAAATAATGGTCATTGATTTAGGAAGAGGCGAATATGGTCGTGTGCTTCTCGGGGATAAGGGTAGCCGTGCCCCTCGCCAAGTCGTATCAGTAGGGTCTTCTTCATTTACTACCAGCTCTTCATTGTGAAGAAAGCAGAATGTACGGGTAACTTGAGCGAAATTTTCTATCAAATGATGTACAGTCTCACGTAATTCTTCGACTTGGTGTTGAAGCTGGATGAACGAGAAGTTATCACTTATCTCTTCTAACTGCTCTTCTTCAATGGCACCTATGAAAATGTCCCCGAACATGGAGGTCACATCATCTGGCCCCTCTTTCTTAAGTGAAGGCCAAGTTGTGTCTTCCTGGATTATAGGCAATTTTGCGCTTTCGGGGTTAAACCATTTTGAGGTATTTACTTCCTCTTCTTCATGCATCATCCTGGCTGGGCCTGGGAAAGTTTCCTCGAGACGGGGATATACAAGGCCGATTTTTTTCTTCGCTTTTTTATGTGGGGAATATCCTAAACCAATAGTATAGGGTCTCCTCAGGGCTTCAATGGGCTGACGGATGCCCTGACCTCTCCTACCAAGTCCTTGTCCTGGAATAAAACCGTGTCCAACCATGATTTTTCCTACCATGATTGCAGCGCTTGATACCTCAGGGATGAGGGACAAAGTCCCTCGATTTTCATGTATAGTAGACACGAGCTCAAACGATTGATAGCTGGCTTCGCTTTTGTCACTAGGTTCAACATAAGGGATGGCCGTCTCACGGTAGATGCGGTGATCTTCCTCCCCTCGGACCGTGATCAGCTTTCCTCCAACTACGAATTTCACACTTTGGTGGAGGCTCGAAGGTACTGCTCCTGCAACGTGGATCCATGGGCGCCCCAAGAGGAAATTAAATGCAGTGGGGATATCCATCACCTGGAACAAAATTCTGAATATGGTTGGGCCAATTTGAATGTCGAGCTCGATCTCTCCTACTGTTTCTTTCTTTGTTCCATCAAACGCTCGAACAGAAGTCTTGGGTACCTGGATCCATGATCTCTCTATTTTAAGACGACAGAGTGTCGCTAGTGGACATATGTTAAGAGCAGATCCGTTGTCAATCAATACTCGAGCGACGTGAGATGCGTTGCACTTGACTGATATGTAGAGGCCCTTGGTGTGTCCTCTACCCTCCTCAGGAATTTCTTCATCAGAAAATGCCATTTGATCCTTTAGAAGGATGGTACTGACAAATTCTTCGAGTTTGTCATGCTCAATCGTTTCAGGGACATGTACTTCACTTAATACTTTCATAAGGGATTTCTGGTGCTTGACAGATGTCTGAAGCAATTCCAGCAAAGAAATCTATGCTGGTGATTTTCGTAACTGTTCCACCACATTATATTCACTGGCTTTAACTACGGCTAAAAACTCCTTGGCTTCTTCATCAGTGACGGGCTTAGCAGACTGAGTATTTGCTTGAGCATAGGTTCGCCCAGATCTCGTGACTAAACCAACATCGAGGTCATAAGACCATGGTACTGCATTGTTGTACTCGTATTTGTAAGGCTGGGGGATCTCGATAACTATAGCCGTTTCTGCTGCTAATGCTTGAACAATGGCTCCCTTCCTTTCAAGGATGCTCTCAGGTGAGGTGGAATCCTTCTCCTCCTTTTCTGCCTTTAGAGCAGCAAATTCTTCATCCCAGTTGATGAGGACTTGCGATATGGTAGAAACTATGCTGGCGTGACCAGTGTACACAATTATTCCGGCCTCTATCATTCTTAATACTCTTTCCTCCATTATTGCAAAGGGTGGTATCTCATCACCCGAATAATACTCGGTTTCTACTAGCCCTCGGTAGATGTCAACAATATGTGCATTGACATTTCTGATTCGACCGGCTTTAGAACTAAATATCATGTTTACTTTGTCGGCATGATCAGGGAGCGGATTGCTTTGGACATTTGGCTTTGCAGTTTGGAATGAGAAGGCCTTAGTATCCAGCAAGTTCTGGATCCGATGCTTAAGGACGAAACACTCATCAGTTGAATGGCCTACTTCTCCCATGTGATAGTCACATTTTTTTGACGGGTCATAGCTGGAGAAGTTTTCAGCATTGGGTCTTTTTGGCTCAGTTGAAAGGAGGCTCTTGTTTCGGAGGATTGCCAAAACTTGGGAGGGAGATCCAGGAAGCGGAGTGAATTGTCTTTGGTTGTTGTAGCGCTGGGGTGGACGGCTATTAGTCTGTTGTTGGCCCGTATTTGTCCGAACACGGAGATGACTAGTGTTTGCAAATGTAGGTGGCATTTACATCAATCAAGGATTCTTTATCTTTTTTCATGTTGAGCCTTCTGCTGATAGGTGCAGGCTCAGTGAACCAGCCGTCCCTTAAACCTGTCTCAATCTGTTCTCCTACTGGAATGAGTTGATTGAATGATTCTGCGATCGTAGTCACCATCCGATTGCGGTATTCGAAAGGGAGGGTTTTGATGAACATTTTTCTCAATTCGAAGTCAGTTGGCTCAGGACTAATTTGAGCGGCGAGATTCCTCCATCTAATAGCATATTCTTTGAAAGATTCATGTTTCTTCTTTTCCGTGCGATCGAGATCCTCACGAGAAGGGGTAATGTCCATTATGAACTTGTACTGCTTGAGGAATGCTTCACTTGCTTCACTCCATGTCTCGATGAGGTTCATGTTCTTTTTGATGTACCACCTCAGGGCGGGACCTACTAGGCTTGATTGGAACAACTGGATCATTAAAGGTTCATTATTAACGTACTGGGTCATTCGAACCAAATACATCTGCAAATGAGCTCTTGGACAGGTCGTGCCATCGTATTTCTCGAACTCAGGCATTTTGAATTTTTCCGGCATTTTGACCTTAGAGTAGATAGAGAGGTCTGTTGGAGTAGGATCTTGAAGACCCTGCAATTGTTTTAGCCTCTCTTCAAGTTTCTCAAGGCGTTTGTCATGTTCAGTCTTAGACAAACTGTTGGGCTTTGCTTTCTCAACTATGATTTGGTGCGTATCATCCTCCAATTCAGGCATGTTATCATCAGTATCTCTTCCTTGATCACCTCGGGTAGACGATTGCGGTAACAATACTTCGATTGAGGCTGGGGCGGGAGCCAATTTGCCTTGGATTAAATCTATCTGCTTTGAGAGTTGTTGAAGCACATTGAAGACTTGTTTCATTTCATTTTCCATAATCTCGACACGGCTTGGTACGTTTTCTTCAGCCATTCTAGCTTTTGGATTTGGCAAATACGACTATGATGTGATTACCTGTCAGCATAGAAAGTGGAGAAAACGTAAACAAGGGAAACACATAGAAAACTGACTCATAGCAAGGGTCGAGTCATTCTTATTTATTAACGGAGATTTATACAATGCCAAAAGGGCTTTTTACACAAGTCAGAATGACCCTAGATATTCACATTAGAGATATTCACATCAAAAGTCCTGCCGCCCATTTTTATATGCGATGGGAAGTTCCAGTCTTGTGGAGCTACTTGCTTCTTCGTACTAGCTTCGATACGTGTCTCCTGCTTGTCTCCAAGCTCTTTTCAAGAGATTCGATTCGCCCTTGCAGGGTAATTTTATCAACTACATGGGGGATTACTGGTCGCAAGTCCTCGGGAATTATATGGTTGAGGATGTAGAATGTGGATGCATGATGAGCCTTTTCTTGTCCCTTTAACCTTCTGGGTACGACAATCTTTTCAGCGTGACATCTACTCCATGTGTTTTGAATTATGTGGATCTCCTCCAAGTAGTTGTAGTCTATACGGGTGAAAAAGATTCGGAACAATCCTGATTTGAGCGGTGGCGGGATTTCTTGGAGGACCCTGTACTGACGAGACACCCTATATGGATAATATGAGGTAGCTCCGGAGAGGCCTAGCAATGGGATGGGGTTGTAATAATTAAGCGCAAAGCGCGACTCTCCTGCAAAGAACCACTTAGCTCGCCATAGGAATGTCTCAGGGACAGGGTTTCTTAATAAGTTAATCCATCGAGAATATTCCTCGTTGGGAGAGTATTTTTCCAAGCTTTGAAACTTTTGCAATGGGTGTTTGAATTCATTGATTTCAAATATTTGCATGAGGTGCCCGAATCCTTTGATATGGGAAAAGAACCACATTTGTAAAATTTCTGGGGCGGCCCTCATGATTTTTTCTTTTTTTTCTTTAAAATGATTAAGGGATAAAAATGTTTCGGCTAAAACCATGTTTACATATCCTGCTCCAAAAATGACTTGATTTACCACCCATGTGATTGAAGGATTTATAGCATTCTTTCGATGGGGAAAAATAATAAAACCAAAGAATGCTAAGAGGAAGATCTTAGCTTTTTGGGTCATTGATTGTTTTTCAAAGCATTCGGTTAAAGATGATAGTGGAAAAGCATTGTTGTTGGCTTGAACAATTTCTCTTACCGAATGATTTTTTAGAAATCGTGATAGACTAACCACAGGGTTGATGCCGATTGGTGGCGTGGCAAGCTCGCTTCCCATGGGCATTCCTATGGCGAGACTGTACTCTTCTAAAGTCGGAGTCAGTTCAAATCTGCCAAACATGAAGGTGGATGCTTCAGGGCACCAGAAATGTGGTAATGCTTGCATGACCCCATAGTGGATATTGATTTGGAGCAATGGGAGGAGATGACCGATTCTTGTTTTGACGCACTCTTGGCCGAGTTGATCTAACTGTTTCCACCATCTGAGAAGCTCTTCCTTTGGGGTAGGTATGAACTGGATATCAAATCTTCCCATCGCATATAAGGAAGGGAAATACACAACCTGACCCTATTTTGCCATGAGCCAGAAAAGACTAAGTAAAAGTAAAGAAATCACTTCGCTTTTAAATAAAATGGCAAGCACAAAGACATACAGATGGGATGTGCGGCTCGATTTCTAACTCGGAAGGATTGGTGAGATTAAAAGGATATCCGCCCGTCGCAGTCTCGCGTTAGCAGCATACCCTCCTAATCTCGGCTAAGAAATTCGGGGAAAAGAAAGGCAACCTCTACATCGCAGTCTCGCGTTCGAGGTCGTATCTTTCTTAACACCATCCTAGAAATCCTATGGCGGCCTGTGTCCGGGCCGGGTTGTGTGTGCCATGTGTAGTGTTTAAAACAAGTAAAGCATGCATAACAGCTTTATAATCAAAAGATAATTTGTTTTAAGCAAGATTAAAAATCTAAGCCACTGACCTGCATATAAAAAAACCTAAGTCAGTAAAGATATTAAACAAGACATAAAGGCCTAAGTCCTCAAAATCCCCAGCGGAGTCGCCAAGCTGTCGCAACCTCTTGGCGCGGCGCTCGCAGTCGAGTACGAGCGCCTAAGGAGGCTAATGGCTCAGCTGAATTTATTAAGCCCAGACTCTCCCAAGTCCACCAATTCACGACTTTAATAGTTTGAGTTTTTTTAACCTATAAATCAATTTTTTAAAATGGAGTCGCCACTAATCGATTTGGAGTGGGTCGATTAGAAACCCAAGCGAAGTATCGGGAGGAATACTTGCTCCTGCGCAACCAAAGAAATTAGGATCGAGGACTTGATTACACTAGTTAATCGCTAATGCCCTTTTGGTACCTAATCTTGTTTAAACCCTAAGGCTTTTTGGATGTTTGAGAGATTTTCCATGCATTTTTGGGAGGAAAAACATTTTTTGAGTATTTTTCTCATTTTTTGGGCATAAAAGGGATTTTTTTGGTATTTTTGGAAAAATACAAGTCTTTTTGGCTTTTTTTGAATTTTTTTGGCTTTTTCATGAAATTTTGGATTTTTTTGGATTTTTGGCATTTTTTGGAAAATATGGAATATTTTTTATTTTATTTTTGGAAAATAAAATATTTTTTAATATTTTTCAAAATATTTTTGGAAAATAATTTATTTTTTGATTTTTCTCGATTTTTTTAAAATAAAAACATTTTTCGAAATTTTTAAATATTTTTCGATTTTTTGGAAATTAAAACATTTTTTTAATTTTTATTTATTAAACTATTATTTTTATATTAAAATAACAAAATAAAACCGACCCGAGTCGGATCCGCGGTTGGGTCCGACCCGAGCCGCCGATCCAAACGCGGACGGGCCCGCGTTGTGCCCGACTCGGATTTTTTATCTTTTTTCATTTTTATTTATTATTATTTTTTTTTTACTTACTAAAATGACGCCGTGGCCGGGCGTTTGGGGACGCTCGGCCCGGCCCGACAACCCGGGTCCACGACCGCTCCGCGACCCGGCTCCTCGCGAACCCTACCGGATCCAACCCGACCGCGACCCGGTCTTCGCCGCGCCCGCAATTTGCGGAATCCTACCCGGTTCCCGATCCGGTCCGACCCGACAACCCGGGTCGCGACCCGGAAAATCGAGAACCCCGGGGTTCCCAAATCGCGGCGTCGAGGCACAACAGCGGGGACGACGGCGACAGCGACGACGGCTGCAACGGCGACGGCGGCGACAGCGACGGTAGCGACGAGGGTTGGACTTCGGAGGGGGGAAGCTATGGCGACGGCAACGGTGGCGCGGCGTGATAACACTACCCGCTCGTGGCGACGGCGTCCGGATGGTGGTGGCTGGGCAACTCGGTTTCCCGATCCGGCGCGGCGTCGGCGAACCGATCACGGCGACGGCCGCGGGTGGGGCACGGCAACAAGCCGTCGAAGCAACGGCGTCGGATCGAGGCGAACGGCCGCGGCACGGCATCTGGCGGTAACAACAGCAGCAAAAAAACCAGATCTACTCGGCCGGACCCTCCTCGGCCTTGATTCCTCCTCACTCAGGCCAGATCCAAGCCTCCACCGGCCGGATCTGACCTTCTCGAAGTCACTCGCCGCCGGCCTTCCCCAAAGTCTCTCGGTGGAAGGTGGGCTGAGCTCGCGACTCGAGCTCTCTCTTGCGCTCGCCCTTCAACCCTTCCCGATGTCTCTCAGTGAAGGATCTCCGAGCTCGCCACCCTCTCCGACGATGCTTGCGGCCACCTATTTATAGGCGAAGGAACTCCGGTCAACGAAGGGGTTCGGTCGCCGGCCTCCGGCTTACCCATCGGTTCCGCTCGGCCGAACCGGTGTCCCATCGAGCTTTCCAGCGAAGCTCGCTCAGCATTAATGGCACCTGATCTTATCCTCTCCAGCCGACGTCGGCCTACTCCCCTCAGCCGTAGGCCGTCCTTCGCGCGCGTCGCCGGCCACCGCGCGTGAACTACAGAGGCGGAGAAAGATGGAGTGAGGAAGAAGAAGAGGGAAGAAGCAGAAGGAAGGAGGGTGGGGCCAAGCCGCACAAGCCCACGTGAAGAAAATGGGGGGGGGGGGGGTTGCTTTTGTTTTTCTTTTCTTTTTTTTTTTACTATTTTTTGTTGTTTTTGCTATTTATTTGGTTTTTGTTATCTAAAAGAAATTAAGACCTAATTAAACCTAATTAAAATTTTAGGTGTCAACAATTACCAACAACTCAAGTTGAATATCAAATTACATCGACAATGGCTCTTAGTGGCATCAATGCTTGGGAACATTGTTACAATGAAGAGGACTAAGATTAGACTACCATGGTTGCCTCTCCCTACCCCAAAGCAATCTTTACTCTCTTGATTGGTCAAGAAGGGAAAAAACAAACAAAATCATCAATGCTATAGGAAACAAAGTAATAAGATGAATCTTTTACCATGATCAATTCTTAAGGTTGAGGGTAGTGTTAGTTCTATTAATTGTAGTGCATATGCTACCTTAGCTTGGAGGGAATTGTTAAAGAATAGAAGTATTTTGAGGCCTCATTATGTGGCATGTAATGGTAAATCTATGTCACTCTAGTATGACTCGTGGCCTCCTAATGGCATATTGTTGGATGAATACCCAAGCAAAGTAGTTCATGATTTCGTTCTTCTCTAAACTACATAAGTGGCCATCTAATTTTTAACTCCATCTAGAAATGGCTTAATAATAGGTCTAAAGACTTGGTATCATCTAGGCAGCTGTTTGTGGTGATTTTTTTCCTAGGTCTTCTTAGGAAGACAAGAGAAACTTGCATTGTTGCTTCAAGTGACATTCTTACCCCGCTCAGCTTGGGAGATTGTTAGGAATAGAGAAACAAGAGTTGAATGGCATTGAATAATTTGGCTTTCACTCAGTGTGCTGAGGTTTGGATTCATATTATGGTTAGCTATACAAGATAAGCTGCCTATATTTCAAGGAATTGATAGATAGTCTTCTAACCATGGCCAAACTTCTTGTTTTTTCTATCATGAAAGCACTAAGATTAGATCCCATATATTCTTTGGACACCTTTCTTCGAAAGCTTCAAAGCCAGTTGAGAAACTGTTCAATTCATGGACAGGCTTAGATAGAGGGTACTGGGTTGGAGACGAACCAACCAGGCTGTTTATGGTTGGTTTCCTTATTGAAATGGACCTGGTGCACCCCCTGGTTGTTATAGTAATAGGTATAGGAGTTCCTGAGATATATGATTGCTGTGGGACATCTTGTCTCTTCTTGGTCGATGAACAAGCTTAACTTATCCATGAAAAAGAGGAATCCAAGAATTCCTATTTGACGACAGATGGAGTTCCATTGACTAAGAAATTTGAACAAATGTATGACCAGCTCCATCGTTTTATTGACAAAAACATTCTGTTGTTTAAGATTTCTTGGCATGGGTTTCTATATCACATCTTGAAAGTGAGGAATCTTGAATTGCACCAAACTAATTTACATATTTGAAATTGATACCTCTCTGAGTAAAATACTCATACTTTTACTTAAAATACACGCGTGCATGTACTTTTGAATAAAACTTCCTTTTCTAGCACTTTTGTTAAGCTAACAGAAAATTACTCCTTTGCTTTTTGGAGTAAACCAAATTATACACATACAAAGAAAAGCCATATTATACTTGGTAGATTTGTTTTAGGTTCTTTCTTGGGTCAAATAATGATATGACACCAAAAAAATGATCAATTAAATTTCAATGTTATAGAAATGAAACATTATTCTTGTGATCCCCGTCTGATAACACGAATTAGTAATAGATCTGAATTATTAGGTTTGATATCTACATTTCTATATTTTTTAATAGTCTTGCGATAACATGTAAGTTTTTTTTTTTTTTTTTTTGACAATATAATTGAAGTAAAATCATGATAACATTATTTAAAGATTTTATTATAGTGACACATCTCTTGTGATGTGCAAATAAGGGTAACAATCATATGTACGCATGAGTATTCTGAATCATATAACTTTAGTCATATAATACTAACAAAAGTTGATACTGGTTGTCATTTAATTGATTCTGATATCCAATGCAGGTTGGCATCTAGTAATAAGTTTAAAAGAAAAACTATCGATACTTATGGCATACTTATGGCGTTGATAAATACAAATACAACGTTGCTAAAGCTTGTAATAAGGATTAGTAGCTCCACTTGTTTGATTTGATATGGCTTGTTGACCAATGAAAAAGGGCACCCAGTTTCTATAAAAGGTTTAGCCAACATGTCATTGTTGTAGTAGCTTAATTTAAGCTTATAGAGTTGTCTCGTCCAATTTTAAGATATTGCAGTTTTAGAGTTTGTATAACTTGTTACAACCTACCTTTTTCGTCAAGAGGGAAAAAGACATAAATTTAGGGGTATTGCCTAAAATGTGGGCCTATAACCCTTGTCTTAGATGCGGGCTCTCTTAAGTCCATACTTCAAGTGAGTTGGGGTATTCAAATTGACACTATAAGGATTTTCTAAAATAAGGAGTCGACACTAGTTATTGCGATTGGCTAAGAAAAAAGATTAAGGCATGGGAGCAAACCTTATTTCCTACATAACCAAAGAATTTATGATCGGAGACTTGATTATATCGATTAATCAACTAGTGCCTTTCGACACCTAATGTTTGTCAGGTAGTTTGGATTGATTTTTAATCTATTCACTAGTATGTGGGGTAATCATGTGAATGCATAATCATTAAAATAATAATCAGCAACTAATGAAAGCATTACAAAAATTGAAAAGTAAAGCAAAAATCTAACACTAATAAATAAGAAAAATGCTAATTCTAACTGGGCCAAGGGAAACCTTAGGAGTGCGCAGTCTTATAACAATCGAAATAGAAATGCACAAACAATGTCTAGCAATTGTCTCTAAGAATACTCAAGCTCTATAGTAAAGCTCTAAGAGCTTATTCAATTTTGCACACAATTTTATCAATGATTTTCACTCATTTTAAGAGAAAAATACTTAAAAGCCAATTTTTTTATAGATTTTTCATGACTCTTAGAAAAAAAAATTCTGGAACTTTTTGATTTTTAATGATTTTTTTTATAAAAAGTATATAATTATTTTATTTTTAATAAAAATATTTTATTTAATCTTTTAAAAAAAGATCCGGGTTGTGCTGGGCCCGGACTCCCTAGCCAGGGTTCGCGGCTTGGGCCGCGATCGCGTTTGGGCTCAAGAGCCCAATCCTTTCAAGGCCTAGACTCCTATATAAGGCATACGGGCCCACAAGTTCACCTTTCTAATTACCTTTTCTTTAATCCAGCCCAACCAATGAGCCCAATTTTAGTTACCTATCCTAAAATATGACCGGCTCAGGTCCCTACTGGGCTGAACTAAGCTCAATGTCTCCTAAACAAAAGCCCAAAGCCCAACTCCAAATCCCCTCCTCCCCAACGTCCGCACAAGGCATACTCTCCAGCCTTTATTTTTTATTTTTTTCCTTTTATTTTCTTTTACTATTTTTTTTATTTCTTTCCCACTCTCATCCTTCTTCACCGAGAACCCACTATTCTTACCAACAACAAACCAATGGAAGAGAAAGAAAAAAAGGGAAGGAGGCTGGGTCGGCCCATCCCCAGCCCAGTTTCGCTCCTCCTCCTCCTCCTTTTTTTTTTTTTTTTCAAAATAATAAAGTACAATAAATAATAATAAACTTTTAAATTAATTTTTCTAAATTTTAATATTAGTAGTGCAAACATTACTAATGTCCATATGCCTAGTTTTGTTAGGGGCTAAAAATTAATCCATAATTTTTTATGCAATTAATGAATGGTTAAATGAGTTGTTAAAATTTAAGTGTCGGCATAACTCAATTTACAAGTTGCAATACTTGACAGAAAATTTCTAGCACAACATAGTTACAATTATATTAAACAAACTCTTAATTTGTGTGATTTATATATCTAATTCCTTGCAAAAAATAAAGAAGTATCATAATATGATCAATTCTATGCTATAGATAATTTGCAAAAAATAAAGGCAAATTATCAATTTACCACTTTTTCCTTTGACGACTTCATACGTCACCTTTCCTCTTCTTCGAAGCAAACAAGTGAGAAAGATAAGTACCATTACACCTCCAGTAGGAACGACAATGACAATAGTTATCACGGTGAATTTGTTGCTTTTTCCTGCACACGTGCCATCACATATATGAGACAATTGCCAAACTAATCAAAAAGCCTTTTAGATGAAGGCATGGTTAAAATTTAAACATTCTAACACCCTGCTTAACTATATTGGAATCAGGCCTAAGATTGAAGTGTGAAGATTGGTAATTTGACACACACGAAGGGCCTTGGGATACTTGAATAGAGAGGCTTAATCAAGAAACTCTAAACTTCAGTTGCAATTCTAGCATCTATAAGCATTTGGTTACGGGAAAATGATGGGGTTGAAGGAAAAATAAATTCTAGGATGAACAAATCCTGTTTGATAACCTATCAATATTTAAATTAAATTTGAAGGAAGAGCATATTGAACTATCATTTGTTATGATAACTACATTATCATCACCTCATACTCCACCTTAACTCATTTACCCTCACACTTTGAACTATGATTCCTATAGTTCCTCACCTCATTGCAACAACAACATGGACGATTCTTGATTTTGGACCTTTATTTATAATGGCTCTTCCATTTGCTACTTCAAAATTCTCTTTGTTTTTGTTTCTTAAATAGCCAAACCTTGCATCATATTATATACCATGTTATATCATCGCTACTTCTTTATCACTCCATAGAGAGCAAGACAAACTTTATCATTTCTGGGGAACTTATCATGTGCCTAATTAGAAGAGTATTAGTGAAGTTCTCAAAAGAATCCGTCTATAGCATTATGCCTTGTTTCTCATTGGAAAAGGCTTCTTTGACATTTTCCAAGTCCATCTTGAATTTGTTAAACTCATCCCAACTGGGCTTTGATTGATGTACCTTCAAGCATGCTAAATTGAAACATCATTTTGAGTATATATATAAGTAATTATTCAAACCCTTCATCAGTGAAGTGACTCAAGCTTTTCTCATAATGCCGTCACAACCTTTTGTTCGACCACTTCAGTCAACACCTTATCTCACAGAATCAACAAAATTATGCTCTTTTCCTTCTTCATCAATTGTACATCATTAGCATCTTTCATTTCATTCAATAACCCATCCTTACTATCCAACTCCTCCACTGATTTTTGGATTGTTGAGAGCACACATCTTAATGCTCTATTACTTGCTCCTCTAATTGGCCTTCTCACTCTCAGCTCTTGCTCCAAACATGATCCCAAATACGTTATTCCATACAATGATAAGACAACAGACATGCTATTTCTAGAAATAACTAAACTTAGGTTTGATATCGATTGTCGTGAAATAACACTGAAGCCAACAAATATTACAATTAAATACTCGCCAGATACTAAGACATTAAAATTTTTAGAGAAATCAACCAAATAATAAAAACACCAAATACTTACATGACTCAATTGTTGGTATTTTTTTTATAGGGAGAACAAACATTAAAGAAATTCACCATGAATTCGTAGAATTAAAGAGTTTCAATTATTGAACCACTCACATGTTTCCACGCTTAGATTACCCTCAAGGAATTCACAATTGTGTTTACTCACAACCTCTAATGGTCTCACTAAGAAAATTCAACAAGGAAATAACTAGACACTTCGAGCTCTATCTGTAATTGAATTGATGAACTCCACTTGTAAGTATGGCCGCTGCCGGAGCACATGAGCACATGAGCTTAAATCTCTCTGAAAAACCCAGCTCACATTAACTCCATGAGCCGCATGAGTTGGACTTGCTGGAATTCCTTGGTCAGACTCAAACATGGACTTTGACTCCAACTGGAATTATGGTGTTCATTTTTCCTTTCAATTTGATCCAGACATAAGTCTGCAACCAAGTTCTAATCGCGCGAAAATTTGTATTTTCACACAATATGGGCTGGACTTCAACTAGGTCAGGTTTTCAATCAATGGGTTCAAGCTCAACACTTAATTTTGAGAATTCAATCACAAGTTCAAGCTCGATACATAATTTAACATGCACATTCTCTCTCTCAGCAGGCTCTATCATGCATGATCAAGCTTTGCGCTTGGGGAAAATCAAGCCCCACCATAGCCCTCCCTCGATTAACGGCTAGATATCTATCTGGTTACCTTTTTCTTCGTTGAAAGGGGCCCCCACTGTCCAAACATATATATCTTCCTATTAATATTGAATAAACTTAAATCTAACAAGAATAAAGTTCAAAATAACTAAGGGAAAAAAACATGCGCTCACGATGGATAACATGTCTTTATCGATGATAATTCCTCTTCTGTATATCGTAACTAGAGGCAAATCTATTCACCATTTGCCAACTTTTTGATAGAGTAAACATAGACTTGATTATGGACAAAAAAAAAAAAAAACAATGGAGAGACGAGAAAGAATAACAAATAACAAATTTACCACAAAAAAGTGAATCTTTGAGATAAAAGTGACCAAAGAACGGGCAGGTAGCTATGAGAGCCATGATGGAGATGGGACTAGTTTGTACTCTCAAAATAGCAATAAATTTAAATTTGAAGGAAATAGGAAGGAAAGTAAGGGCATGTTTATTAATATTTTTATTCCGGAAAATATTTTTTTTAAAATAATATTTTTCTATTTTTATTTCTTGGAACAATTTATGATTAAAATAATACATATAGTAACCACAAAGAATGTATATTCTTGGAATAGGAAAAAAAAACATGGATGTATTTGGTACGGTCCACAATTTTAACATAGATTTTCTTTCAATTTTTTAGATTTTTATTCTTTTTTCTTTTCTTCTCGTGGCAACAGCAGCAGATAGCGGGGGAGGGCGATGAGCGGCGAGGAAGAAGAAGAAAATAAAAAAGAAAACAAAACAAATACTTATTTCTAGAAATTCTTCTTAGAAACAAGAAACTATTTTTTATCTATTTTTTGTTTCTATTTTAAATCTACTCCTTAGCCACTTTTCTATTTCACGGAATAAAAAAATTAGTTGATATTAATAAACGGATTTTTGTTCCTTTTTTCCTACTTTGAGGAGAAAAAGAACAAAAAAAAATAAAAAAAATAGAAGTGTTGCCATGGGTGCCCTAAATAAATCAAACAAAACTACATTAATATGGAAATTGTCAAGGGCAATATTGTCAATTTAGTGAAAAGGTACAGATTTTTTTTTCCCCTCTCTTTTTGGGTCGGCAAAAGGTGCAGATTCAGCCGGCGGATATAGTCACACCCTTTCTACAATCTGCAGACTTCCATGCAACAAATACTTTCATACCTTCACAAGCTTCAGATCGTACGGTCGACGAGGCCATGCACAAAGCCACGGGAGTACAGACTCAGCTTAAAATTGATCATATCCCGGATTTTGATGTTTCAAAAGTTAAAGACTCGTCCCTTCTGTGTCCCATCCGAAGAAAGACAAAAGGAAACTTCCATATACCTTCAGGTGTTGTCACGGGAGGAGGAAGGGGAGGCGGAAGGGGGCCTTCAGATGTCGTAAGCGGAGGAGGAGGTGGTGCCCGCACGGCGGTGACGTTGTAAAAGGGGTACAACTCGTACCTCACGTTGCAGCTCGGGGTCAATGTCCTCGCTCCTTGCTTCCCCTCGAGAATATCAATCGCTGACAGGAGGCATCTGTTACACTCCCACTCCATCAAGTCCGGCGTGCACTGCGCCATCATGTACAGCGTCTGCGAGCTCGTGAACTTCATCTCTGCCTCCGCGAATTTCTTCCCCGCGCTGCCTGAAGCCCTATAGGCGATGTCCCTGATGCTCTTTCCAAGTGCTTGCCTGAACCTGGCCCGTTCAGAGATGTTCCAGAGGTTGAGCAGCGTGAAGGAAGGCGTCACTTCCATGACGGAGAAGATGGACTTGTTCGAGTACCTCAGCATGCACTTTTCGTACCAGATCACGGAGACTCGCTGGTTGGGGCATACCTGAAGGATATCCCGTTTTCCAGTGGCGACGCAGTTGCTGCACGTGGCGGTGCTGACATCGCTGCGGCAGAGGAAGAGCCCGTAGGCTTGGTCAGGAGGGTTTTGGCCAGCAGTGGCATTGGCAAAGCCATCACTGTTGTTGGTGGCGGCGGAGGAGAGGGAAGAGAGGAGGGTGTTGAGGTTGGACTGGTAGGTGGAGTTGGGAGTGAAGAGGGTGGTGTTCGGGCATTCATAATCCAGCAATTCCGGCAACAGGCCAGTACTGATAATTTTGAAGAAGTAGAAGAAGTAGAGAGAGAGGGAGACCGCGAAGCAAGATTTCATGGTTGGATCGATGATTGTATTGGCTGTAGCTAGATCGGCATGGAATTAGAGGAACAACAATGTTTGAATTATCAATTCTACTTGTTCCATGCACTTGCACACCACGAATCCATCGATAAGTCTATTATAAATGAAGCCAAATATTTTTAGGGGTTTTTTTGTCTTTTATATCAGACTTGCTTTTAGGTTAAAAGTAATAGCTTTATATTAGCAATGGTAAGACGCTAACCGTCAAGATGGTGAAGAAGAAAATAGAGAGACAAGAAAAAATAGAAGAAAAAAGTGAGTTTGTCTTATTCCACCTTTTTTCAAAATCTAGTGGATTCACAGAGTATCTCTACGCGAAGACATAGCCCAAGTTTGAGTGAACTTCGTTAACAAATTTTCTAGTATGTGTTTCTGATTCTTTTATTATTATTATTATATTATGCTTGGTGAATTGTTTGCGAGCATTATTTTTCTAGAATCGACTTGCGATTTCTTAATAAAGTTTCGTATAACTTTATGATGGATTTGAAGTTTGTAAACCCTTCCTATTTTAGTTAATTAGATATATAGAAAGCAAAATATCCAATACCACTTGTGGTGCACAAGGATCTGTCCCACCCACTCCTGGCTAAAATCTTTGCCCTGCTAGTGGAACAGGGCGATAAGCCAACCGTGGAGGATCAAGGTGGGATTTTACTTTAGTGGGCGACTTCGCAAATAGTCTAATCTTGGCGCCTCTCGATTTTGCAAGCTCTTATTTTAAATGATGTTTTGGTTCATATTAGATTGGTAAAAAATAAAAGATAAATGAAATGATAAATTGAAGATGGTGTGAATTTTTATTGAGAAAAGAATTGATTTGAATTCGTGGAAAATTTCAAGCAAAAAAGCCAAATTAGAGAAAGAGAGTCCATTGATATTTTTCTCCTTTGTTCCAACTAGTCTCTTTCTCTAAATATATGGAGAGATCGTCAAGAGAGTGGTGAAATCCAATCCCATCAATGACATATCCATTTTGATCCACCTTCATTTATAAGTTTAAATTAATGAGTTACAAAGTTTGTGAATTAATTAAGATAATATAAATTTTGTTGAGGAAACAAACAATAAAATAGTAAGATAAATTAAACAATAAAATAAATTGAACATTAGATTTATCTAATTCGATTCTGACCTATCTGTATGGGAAAGCAATAAATAATTTTGCTATACATCAAGCGATACAATGAAAATTATAGCTACACTCAAGTCACTCAAATATTGACAACGTTCTGTCACGCCTCAATCCTCGAGCACGCACATATCCTTCTCTTTTGGTTGATTTTATAATGTGATATCCCAAGACAATGTATCGCTGACCCTTTCATTTATTAAGCACATGCGGTAGCAGTTAAAATCCCCAAACAATAAAACGATGGGATAGAAAAGCAAGGCCATATTTTTCATGTTGAAATTTATAACCAAACTTTTATACAAAACACAAATCAGAACACTTCACAACTTTTTATTCTAAACTCTATTCACATCAAAATGGAGATATCAAAAAATATAGAATCTCAGTCCATCTGGGCCGTACTCAAGGCCCCTCTCAAGATTATCTTCTTCTCCCAAAAATCTTTCTCCTCAAGTTTCACCCCGAGTTCTCCTTCTCAGACTCCTCCTCATCAGCTTCTCATCGGGGTCCTGAAATTTTTTTCTCCAAACTGGGATGAGACTACGTCTTAGCGAGTTCTACCCCACTTGACCCAATTAGTAAACCATTATACTATAGGCTGCCTATTCACGCACATGTCAGAAGACGTACCTTGGCATCAGATTCTACCTGCATATTAGTACAATTCATAATAGGCACCCAAGCAATCATATCACCGATCGAAGCATCGATCAAATCAACCTAGTCGATTATATGCCAACAAGACTACTCACGGTCATTTCCATTTAGTCAATCAATTCACAACATCAAATCAAGACAATGATCAATCACATTGAATCACACTCAGATCGAATCATCGATCAATCGACCTAATCGATTACAAGTTAGTCGAATCATTTCTAGGTCATTCACTCCATCCCACATAACCTCCAATAGTACACTTAGTCACAGAGCTCCATCAATGCTCTCGGGCGTCATTTTCGCCAAGGTGACATAAGTAACAGACGGTCTACGTGCGTTCTTTAAGGCGTCGTTTTCGCACTGTGATATTCCTTATCACCGAACCACGCCCCTCATAGGTCACAAATCACTGACAGTCTACGTGCGTTCTTTAAGGCGCCATTTTCGCACAATGATGTCCTTCATACCAAACCACGCCTATCACGATTCATAGGTAGTCTACGTGCGTTCTTTAAGGCGCCGTTTTCGCACAGTGATATCCTTAATCACCGAACCACGCCTACCATAAGTCATAGACAGTCTATGTGCGTTTTTTAAGGCGCCGTTTTCGCACAGTGATGTACTTTATCACCGAACCACGCCTGTCTATACTTTGTACTTGATCGGTCTTAGCCAATATAATTCTCAGTTAGCTCTCATCGCACTCTCCACTTACAGCTCAACAAGGCATTACAATTGCTAACTAGCCATACTCGGCCATCTACCAATCAATAATTCAATTTCACTCAATTTCAATCAATTTAGGGTAAATCCCTAAAATATCACAATTTATTTAATTTCATACAACGTAGAGCTCAAATAAATAAACGGACTGTGCCACGACGATCAGCACAAGATTTCGGTCTTCGGCCATCAAAATCTTAATTTCCGAAAAATAATTAATTAATTTCGAAAATTAATTAATAAATATTAAAATTCAATTTAGCACAAAATAAAGCCCGATTACATAAACGGACTTCACCACGGTCATCAGCATAAAATTCCAGTTCCAGACCATCTCAGTTGAATTTTCGGAAAATAAAAAATTATTTAATTTAATTCCGAAAATTAATATTTAAATACTAAAAATTCCACTTAGGCCCGAAAAGCCTAATTGAAGCCCACTAAGGGTCGGGAAAAATCCCGAGGCACTTCCAATAATCAGTAGACCATGTCTACTTGCTAATTGCGCAACCAATTTATCTAAATCACATCACAATTGACTAATAATTGCTAATTTATTCTAATCTAACAACCTAAACATAATTAATTAAAAATAAACCACACTTAAACATAATTAACTAACTAATCCGGGATTAGTGAGATTACTCACCAAATTGCGTACAAATCGGATCAATCCGACGGGGGCGACGCGAGGAACAATTCTTCCCAAAGCATGGCTCGGGTTCGGGGCCCGGAAACGGCCCAAAACGGCCCACGAACCGGCTGGAAACCCATTGGTGGGTTTGCTGGTTCGGCTGCGAAACAAGGGAAAATAGAGATGGTTAGGGGCGGAGAAGGGTTGGGAAGGCAAGTGGCGGTCCGGTGAGGTCGCACGTTGGCTCTGGCGGCTTGCTCGGCCGCTCACGGTGGCTGGATGGAGCGGAACAGGGATTGGAGACGCATGGGAGAGGACGCTTGGGCAAGGAGAGGGCAGGCGGCGCACGGTGGCGAGCGGCCGGCGCGCGGGCGTGCGGTGCAGCGGCGAGACGGGCGGCGACGGGCGGCTAGCTGCTGTCTTCGTGCGCCTGCAACTTCCGCTCAAGCTTCTCCTTTCTGGTTTCGCACGAAGGAGAAGAAGAAAGGAGAGAGAAGGAGTCGGTCACGTGGGGTTGGGGGAAGAAGAAAGAGGAGAGAGAAGAAGAGATAAGTGAGAAAGAAAAGGTTTGAAAAGTCAAAGTGAAAAAGAAAGAGAGAGAAGCCAAATTGAATTTGGCAAGGGGATTCAGTTGGTGGGGGCTGGCCACGCACGAAGAGAGAGAGAGAGAGAGAGAGAGAAGGGAGAGAGAGAAAAGAAATTCAAAAATCATATTATTCTTATTTTTCTTTTCTCTTTCCATTTTTAATTCTTTTTTCGGGCTTCAAATTTTCTTCCGATAATTTTTTTCTTGAAATTTCGGACTCATCAATAAATTGACGAATGATGAGACAGGATACTAAAAATAAGAATTATGACGTGCTTAAAATTCGATTCCCAAAATCGAGTTCAATTTCGTGGTTAAAAATCAATCAGACGTGATTTTAGTCCAATCCAATAAATTGAGTAGCTTTTAGGGATTTTACTGCAGATACATCTCTTAACGGCTTCACTCAATAGGTTAGTTAACTCGTGAGTGATTAGCCCAGAGAAAAATGACTGTAAACACGTCGACGAAATGCCCGTTTCACTTTATCGAAACGGAGTCAAATTTCAGGATGTCACCGTTTCCCAAGTCTCAATTATACCCAATAGCTTAGATAGTGTTTTTTTTTTTGGTTTCTAGAGGAACCATTTTGGCCGACAGCCACCACGTAAACCCCCAGGTGTCGCTAGCGAGGAAACCACCACCCCAACGCCACGCTTAAGTCACCACACAGCGCTTCAGCCTCCCTACGAAGCAGGGGCTTCGAACCTTGGCCTCCTCAGTGGAGGACAAAGGATCTACCATCCACGCTGCAACGGCCGATGGTAGCTTAGATAGTGTTTAATTCCATAATTTCTCACAAAATAATCTCTCAATCGTACAAATAAACTATATAAATCTTTACCGTAAGGGAAAGTATATTCCTTGTTTGAAGTTGTCAGAGTTGTGGACAAATAGTAGGGGAGCAAAAACAATCTCCTCTCTCTCTTTCTCTTCTCTTTCTTTTCCCATCATCTTCTTCAATCTTTAGCCATGGGAAGAGTTTGAGCTAGTCTCACCTTACCCTCTCTCTTTTGTTAATCTTGTTTTCATTTTATTGTTCTTTTTTACATTTTCTTCTCTCCCGATTTAGATTTGTGAGCTCTCTTCTCTTGATCTAACTTTTGATTTGAGAGTTTAAACTCTACCGATCTAGTTCTAGATTTTGGTATTATCCTCTCCCGATCTAAATTTTGGAGTTTAATAGATATACTTGTGGCGATTCGATACCCCTCTACTCTGTTTGTGTATAGGTTTTTCCTTTAGTCTCAATGATGATTGCAAGATTTTGGCATTTCGTTGAATTATGAAGATTTTCTTTTCACATGTTAAATTTGTGTTTGTTTAACCTATTTTGTTCTAAGCACGTAAACTTCTTTCTCCAACTTAACATGCCCACACTTTCCTTTCAAAGTCCAACAAACACTTTTGGACTTAAACATAGATAGAAGAAGCCAACTCTAATTCGTGAAAACAAAGTGACATGTGTTGCACACACTTGCGTTACCCCATTCAACGAGCGACACATGTCACTCAAGGGCCAACTTCTCAGAAAACATACAACCCTCCCTCTTTCTCTCTTCACATGTCGCTTGATCCTTCTCCTCCCATCCTCTCACACTTTCTCTTCCTCTTGATCTTCTTCGTGCTCTTCTTCCTTGCCAAGCACCTCCTCTCAACCATGTATAACACTAAAAAAAAAAAAAAAAAAAAAAAAAAAAAACCCATGTGTAACACTTGGATGAGTGCAAGCGCTAGCAAGTTCATTACCCCATAGGGGCAGCAATAGCACATTGCCATGCAATACACGACCACACCGGCTGTGCACAACTTGCACTCCTTGCTAGAGCACTCGTTTTTAGAAATTTTTAGAAATTTGTAATTTTCTTTATTTTCCTTTTTTAATTCATCTTCTAATTTCCTACTGACAAGGTCATCGGGTCTCGGTGAATGGCCACCAAAGAAGATAAATAGCAGGATAGGAAAAAAGGAAGAAAGAAAAAGGAAAGGAAAGAAGAGGGAAAAAAATAAGCATAGAAATTACAAAATGACATTGTTTTCAATCTCATCGAACACATTAGATCACCAACCATTCTACGTAGGATAATTAGCATTAACTAGATTGCCATATCAGTAATCTCCAACCTAAATTGGCCGGAATGACTATATTGGGAAACATACAAAAGTTTAGTACTACAATGATCAAATTGAAAAGCTTATCATTGACTTGGCAGTGATACAATTGGCTTACAACTTGTTGAACAATTTTTCCATTTTTCCACACCTTTCGTGTTGTTGACAATTTTTTTTACATTGTTAGTTTATAAGACTTATATGCTTTCTACATACATGTGATATCTTTCCATCTATTGACTTTAAGTTTTTTTGAATTGTATATTCTAATGGAATCATATTCTACTTTAGTTTATTTTGTGTGTGTAGCCCATTTGTCGATTATATGCCCATAATTATCTTAGACATGATAAATTTCGTCATAATCTTTCATCTTCACTTTTGTGTTAATTAGTTGATCTTTGTCTAAATAATTGGTAAATAGTTAAAGGATGATAGAGATGGGAGTAGAAAAAGGAAATGGTAGGGTTTTCTTTCCATATTCTAAGAAAAGATTTCAAAGTGCTTTTGTCCGACGAGTATCCTCTTATATTCCAAACCCCTACCGTTTCAAAGTGCTTTTGTCCGACACGACTGGACCACATCCAGGGGTTTCTTTTTATATTCACCCACAAACGCGGTTTCTTTTTATATTCATCCACCAATCGGACAGATGACCATAAAGTCTCCACAGCAACAATTAAACATAAAATAAAAGGAAAATACTTAATATTGAATGATTGCTAACGAATAATGGATCAGCCGCACTTTGATCTCTTAAGCCTAACATTGACCACTAACAATAAAAGTCCGAAAATTATCCAAAAAATCTTAAGTATATTATACTTTTGTAAATTAAATCATAAATCTTTTCATATTTTCCAATTGAGTTCATCCAGCCAATTTTGATCGGAAATTGTTGTGCGACGGCCATCGTTGACGTGGCATTTTGTAAGTAATATCTTAGTGATATTTTGAATATTTCATGATTTTTTCTCTTTTTTCTTTTTTTACTTTTCTTTGCCTTTTTTCTTTTCCTTTTTTTTTTTATTAGGGCTAACGACCTTTGCCACCTACAAGCGAGGGCTAGCTGACCCTTGTTGGCCCTAGGTGAGAGTTTCATGCCCCTCGCTAACTTTGGCCGAAGGCTGTAACGCCCTTGCTGACTAAAGGGAGGGCTCGTGAGCCCTCACCCAAAATTGGTGAGGATTGCGGTGACAGTTGCGGTGACGGTTCGTGAACCCTCACCAACCCTCACCCAAAAAAAAAAAAAAAAAAGCAAAGAAAAGTAAAAAAAAGAAAAAAAAATCAAAATAACATTAAAATATTATTAGAAAAGTGTCATATCATCTTTGGCTATCAAAGTTAACAATTTTCGGTCAGAAGTGTCTAGATTGACTCAATTGGCAAAATGTGTAAAATTTATGACTAAATAGACAAAATTAAAAAGTTTAGAATTGAATTGGTAAAATCGAAAGATTTAAAATTAAATTGACAAAAGTGCAATAAGTTTATGAATTTTTTGATAATTTCCCAATAAAATTGTAAGGTTATGCCACAACTATATACGTTGTATTTCCAATGTTTTCAATATAAGCATTTTACAAATGTCAAAAATTTTGTACAATAATCATTTAAGTGTTATAACTTTCAATTGATGAATGTTATCAAAAAGTTATATCACTCAAATGATTGATTAAAAAGTTAAACAACATTTAAATGGTCAAAAAAATTATGACATTCAAATTATCGAATAAAAAAGTTGTACTACTTGAATAAACACTGTATGGAAGTTATGACACTTATGGTATCATTTTTTTCCAACATTTTCCAATACATGGCTAATAAGCTAGCTTAGAAAGCTTTATTTGGAGAAAGTTAATAATAAGAAAAACTTAGTTTTTAAGATATATTGAAAATTTCTATTGTAGTCAAAAGTTAGAAACCCTGTGGATAGTGATTGAATTCTAGGTATAGGTTCATAGAGAGTTGTTGTGACCTACCCCTTCAGTTGGGAAGAAAATAGGTTTAGAGATACTTGCTTATGAGATGAGTTGAATGATTAATTCAAATGACAATCTCGAATGGACCATCATTTGCTAACACCATAAAATGGGATAAGTACAGTAATTGTGCCATAAGTTGTTACGGTGCTCACTTTGGTGCCAAAAGTTTCCGCCGGATCACGTAAGTGCCAAATCGGAGAAAAACGCTCACTTTGGTGCCACTGGCGAAATTCTGGCCAAAATGATTACGTGGCATTTATATTTTAAAAAAATTCGACAACTCTTAATATTGTCCACGGTGGATGGCATAAAACGACGCCGTTTCCTTTTCTTCATAAGAAATGATGTCGTTTTACCATTCCACGTGGATTACCTACAAAACGATCGTCGTATAGTGGATTCAATAGGTGAAAAATGACGTGGGCCAAAAAGGGTGTTCGTATAGGGTTCTCGCTCAACACTGCTGGCCATAGCTCGCTAACCCACCGTCATTCACTAGCCCGCCGTCGCTCAGCTGCCGTCGCTCGGCCACCGCTGTAGTTGCGCAGTCATTCACGTTCGTTCACTGGCTGCGTCCTCAACTCTCACTCACTCAGGTTTGTCATGTTCTATACGTAGGTCAATTTACTGAAAAATTTAGGGTTCCGATGGGCAAGTTAGGGCGTGGAGGGCAAATTGAGGGCTTGGCTTAAGGGGAAAGTGGTGGGGAAAGTTGTGGGGACCGAATTGAGGGTTTCTTTTTTCGTTCCCTTTCTTTTGTGGGACCAAATAGAAAAATAGGGCGTGGATGGGCTCGACTCGAGGGGAAATAGTGGTGGGACCGAATTTATTTAATTAATTGGACTGCTTCTGTGGGGGAAAGTGTTTGAATTGAAAAATGGGTGATGGGACCTCACTTTGTTTATTCAACTCGGTTTCTTTTGTTTTTGTAAAAGTACTGAATTTGGGAGATTAGTTGCATTTGTTTCTTGACAACAAAATGACAAAGACCTCCATGTGAAGTTGCTGATTCTGTCATGTGGTCCCAACAAGTAATGACATTTGTTTTGTTTTTTTCATTGGGTGCAGCATCGACATGGACGCGAATCAGGTATGCATTATTGTTTGCTGTGGTGGAGAGTTTCTTATCAGCACCGATTGTGACATCCAAAATATTCGGTATTAATTTCAATTGAGTTAATTAGGTCATTTCTATGCAATTAGAGTCGGGGATTAAAATGGAATACAAAATTGAGATGCGAGATGAGCTATTAGATGAGGAGAATATTTAATGGAAGCATTGAGGCCAATCGAGATGGATTTAAAGTAAATCAAGTGATTAATGGAAGCCAATTGTTTCAAAATTCGTATGCCCATAGAAATAAAATTTGAAATTACCTTAAAGCTTCTAGAAGGGCCATTTTTGGCAAGGAAAAGTGAGTGCATGACAGCTGGGTTGGTGGGGGCCAAAGAGAGAGAGAAAGAATCGGTTGTTCTTCCTCCTTTCTTTCTCCCATTGCCGTCTCTCTCTTCGAGCTTCCCCTTCCCTTCGGTTTCTTCTTGAGTAGCAACTGAGGCCAGCGAAAAACCCAGCAAGCCGAAGCAGCAGGTTCCCTCGCCGTCGCAGCCAGCAGCCGAAGCTGGAGTCACCGCCGCCGCTTTGCCTCACTTGCGCCGCTGCTCCGCCTCCGCCCCTCTCCTCCCTCTGGTTCAAACAAAACCGACCAGCAAGAGTAGAAGCAGCGATCGGCGTTGCTTGAAGGAGCTGCAATCCCGCCGGACTTGCCATTGCCGCCGCCTCGCCGCCATTCACCTCAAGCTTGCCCACCGTGCGCCATTTGCCCATGTCCGAACAAGCTGCTGTTCAACTTCTGTTGCGCCTCTGGTCAATCCCGTTCAGCCACCTACGGTCGCTGCCCGACCACCTCCGGCCACCGTCGACCCCGCCGAAGCTCCGCCTCGCCCTCAAGCGCCCTTGGCCGCCTCAACCGACGCCAGAACCACTTCAACTAGCCGCGCATAGAGGGTTGCAGAAAATGGGTATGACAGTGGGTTTTGGCCCGTTTTGGCTGCCTTCCCGAGCCCGGATGCTCAGCCCGCTTTGAGGAAAGTCGATCCTCGCGTCGAGCCCGTCGTTTTGAGTGAGTTTTACTCACTAATGCCTTCTTAATGCGCTAATTATACTTAAAGGTTGATTAGTGTTAATTAAGTGTAATTAGGTTGTTAGATTAGAATTGATTAGTGATTATTAGTTAATTGCTTCGCATATTAGTTGTGTGATTAGTGTAATTAGATAGAGAATTGCTTGTAGTATTTATTAGATGCTTCTTGGGATTTTTCCTGTCCCTTATCGGGTGTTAATTAAGCGATTCGGGCCTAATCGAATTTTTAGGAATTAAATAGTAATTTTTGAAATTATTTATTTAATTATTTATTTTTCGGAAATTCAACTGGGATAAAGTGACCAGGATTTTATGCTGATGATGGTGGCGCAGACCGTTTATTTAATTGAGCTTCATATGGTGCTAAATTGGAATTATTGTGTTTATTTATTTATTTTTCGAAATTAATTATTTAATTATTTATTTTCCGAAAATTCAACTTGGATGACCAATGACTGGAATATTATGCTGATGACCATGGTGAAGTCCGTTTATTTAATCGGGCTTTATCTTGAGCTAAATCGAATTTTAATATTTATTAATTAATTTTCGAAATTAATTAATTATTTATTTATTTTTTGAAATTAATTAATTAATTAATTATTTTTCGGAAATTAATGCTGAGGTGATCGACGACCAGAATTTCATGTTGATTGTTGTGGCGCAGTCCGTTTATTTATTTGAACTCTACGTTGTGTGAAATTAAATAAATTGTGATATTTTAGGGATTTACCCTAAATTGATTGAAATTGAGTGAAATTGAATTATTGATTGGTAGATGGCCGAGTATGGCTAGTTAGCATTTGTACTGTCTTGTTGAGCTATAAGTGGAGAGAGTGATGAGAACTAACTGAGAATTCTATTAGCCAAGACCGATCAAGTACGAAGTATAGACATGTGTGGTTCGGTGATAAAGTACATCACTGTGCGAAAACGGCACCTTAAAGAACGCACGTAGACTGTCTATGACTTATGGTAGGCGTGGTTCGGTGATTAAGGATATCACTATGTGAAAACGGCGCCTTAAAGAACGCACGTAGACTACCTAAGAATCATGACAAGCGTGGTTCGGTGATGAAAGACATCACTGTGCGAAAACAGCGCCTTAAAGAATGCGCGTAAACTGTCAGTGATTTGTGACCTATGACGGGCGTGGTTCAGTGATGAGGAATATCACTATGCGAAAACGGCGCCTTAAAGAACGCACGTAGACCGTCTGTTACTTATGTCACCTTGGCGAAAACGACGCCCGAGAGCATTGATGGAGCTCTGTGACTAAGTGTACTATTGGAAATTATGTGGGATGGAGTGAATGACCTAGAAATGATTCGACTGACTTGTAATCGACTAGGTCAATTGATCGATGATTCGATCTAAGTGTGATTCAATGTGATTGATCATTGCCTGGATTTGATGTTGCGAACTGATTGATTGGATGGTAATGACCGTGAGGGGTCTTGTTGGCGTGTAATCGATTAAGTCAATTAGATCGATGCTTTGATTTGTGATGTTATTGCTTGGGTGCCTATTTGATTTGTGCTAATATGTAGGTGGAATCTGAGGCCAAGGTAATTCATCTGACTCATTTTGTGCATAGGCAGCCCTAAGGTGTATTAGTTTACTAATCGGGTCTTAGGGGGTAGAATTTGCTGAGATGTTGTCTCAGTGGTTATTGAATAACCATTTCAAGACCTGGATGAGGAGCCTAAGGAGCATGAATCTGATGAGGAGATTGAGGAACCTGAAGAGGAGTATGTGGAGGAGGACCTCGAGGATAACCCCGAGTGCGACCCGGATGAGGATTGAGATCCCGTCCTGTCTTGTCAAACCTTGTGTGCATGTGAATAGATGTTAGACCTGAAGTGTTTATACGTACATAAGGATGTGGTTTTCAAGTTCAGGTTTCTAGTCCTACTTGTATATCCCATTGCTTTATTGTCTGGAGATTTTTATAACTGCTTCCGCATGTGCTATTAAAAAGGACAGGGTCGGCGATATGTAGTCCTGGGGATATCGCATAATAAAAGCAACCAAGCTTGAAGGATGGTCACGTGACTGAGAGTCAGGGCGTGACACCGGTGATTGGGAATATACTAGTGGAAATGAAAGTACTATTTATGTCAATGTTCGAAGCCATCATATATTGATTTTCTTAGGGATTTGGTGTATTTTTTACGATGCAAAGTTCAAAAACTACATTACTGTATTCCTAGGAAGGAATTGAATGATGGGTTGAGATTTTTTAATGACGATAATGGTATTAAAGATATCATTTACTATTATCTTCACGGTGAAGAAGTTAAGGTATATGTTGAGTATTATAGTGATGATGAGGATGAGGATGAGGATGAGGATGAGGATGATGATGAGGATGGTGAGGATGAGGATGAGGATGGGGATGAGCAAACCACCACTGAAAGAGGAGAAGTGAGCGATCCTATTCAAGCGAGTAATCAGGTCGGGGATGAAAGGGAGAGAACTCACATTGATAGAGATGAACAAACAGTGACATGTCCTGAAAGTTTGGGTGAAGATTTGGGCGAAGATTTGGGCGATGAGGACTTCATTGGATTAGAATGGGAAATTGCTTTATCTAGTGAATGGGAAGATGAATATTTTTCTTCAGTAAATTTCTTAAGTGACGAAGATGATGATGAAGTCGCACAATCAAGACAAAAGCAAAGGGAATTTCTAAGAAAAAAAACTTGCACCTTCAGCAAAAAGGCCCGAGCCAGTAAATGGGGATGGAGTTCCAGCTGAAGGTAATAGAAGTGAAGATGAAGAAAGCTGCGGCGATGAAGTTGCTGGTTTGGAGAATGAGCTTGACAATGATGATGAAGAACCTGCTTGTCCAAGAAAAATTAAGTACCCTTGCTATGATCCGACTGTTGATAAACCTATTTTGTCTGTGGGCATGAGATTTGACAATGCCAAACAATTCAAGGAAGCTGTTGTGAAGAACTCCATTGGTGAACAGAGGAATGTTAAATTCATTAGAAACACAAAGGAATTTGTGAGAGCTAAGTGCTCACAACCCAACTGTCCATGGAAGCTCTATGGCGCGCTAAGTATGAATGGGTTATTCCAGATTAGGTCATTGCAGGAGGATCATACTTGTCCAATTATTTTAAAAAATAAAAGGATAACGAGTGTGTGGTTATTGAAGCATTTTTTCAACACTATCAAAGCAATGCCCGGGATCAAGAGTCCTCAATTTCAACAGTTAGTGAAAATCGAATTCGCTTTTTTTTATAGGAATGTGAGCCACTGCTGAAGCTTCAACCCTCCATTCACAAGAGCAAGCTGATAACTTTGAGAGAAAATCGAAGCATGCACTCGAATTGGTCGAATTGGGGATTTAGGGTTTTCAATTTCCGATTCTACTCGAATTTTCGGATTTAGGGTTTCTTATTTGGGGGAAAAGACGCTAAACAGCGTCGTTTTGTTGTTTGCATGCTAATTGTATTCTCCGGCGATCCAAGTCGGCTTCAATATTAATATAAAAAAAATGCCACGTCAGATTTCCGGCCAATTAGATTTGAGTTGGCATCAAAGTGAGCATTTTTCAAAATTTTTGGCACTTAAGTGATCCAAAGGAAACTTTTGGCACCAAAGTGAGCGCCATACACAACTTATGGCACCATTAGTGTACTTTTCCCCCATAAAAGAATTGTCGATCTCAAACCCATATCTTGCGTTACATTGGACATTTGATTTTCATTCAATTAATCTTATACGAACTTCTACATAAGGAGTTGCCACTAACTTATTGGAATTAACTTAAAACCAAGTGAAGTATGGAGAGTATACTTTACTTTTTATGAAACCAGGAAATTTAGGGTCGGAGACTTAATTATACTAATAATCAATTAGTGCCCTTTTTGTATTTAATCTTGTTTATTTCAAGAAGATTTTAGTCAGATAGTCTGGATGATTTTATATCTATTTACTAACATATGTGATTATCATACGAGTGTGCAGTTATTAAAATAGTAATTAGCAACTAAATAAAGCATTAAATAAATTATGAGGGAAAGCAAGCATTTAACGCTAAGAAATAAATAATGTCAATCCTAACTAGGTAAAAGAGAAGCCATAATCATCATATATAAAGTGTGCAATTAAGAGCATTCTTCTTTTGGACAATTCAAACTCTATGGTAAAGTCATAAGAGCTTGTTCAATTTTTTAGCACAATTTTGTATATTAATGATTTTCCCATAACTTTAAGAGAAGGCTACCCAAAAAGACTATCTTTAAGCATTCTGGAGGGGTTCTAATTTTTTGGAATTTTTAAAGTTTTCTGGAATTTTCTAAATTTTTTTGATGAATTTTTGAATTTTCCAAAGTGTTTTAATGGTTTTCTGAATTTTTATATTTTTTTTATCTTTCTATATTTTCTAAATTTATAATATTTTGTGATTTTTAATATTTTTATTAATTTTAAAAAATTGATTCCTACACTAGATGGTAACTCTATTTTGCAAGTCAAAATTCCTTTCGCAAGTAATCGAAGTAGAAGCTAAATCGGGAGCTTAGTTACTCGATACCATGAAAGGAAGCAAGAACGAGCGAGGAAAGGAAGACAAAACTTGAGAGGATATGGATAGTTTAGGGAAAAAATCGTATTTTGCATTTGTATTTCCCTTATGTACAAGCCTATGTAATTATTGTACTAAAAAGGTACAATAAATGGCAATGATATATCTTATAAATCAATCTTAATCTCAATCTAATCCCTAATTGATTTTTTCCATGATTATAATAAAAATGGATTCTCGAACATATCTTCATAATCTCAAGCGTATCTTCCAACATGGATAATATCATAAGCATAGATATTCA
Organism: Eucalyptus lansdowneana; assembly: GCA_017140395.1. Classification (NCBI taxonomy): domain Eukaryota; kingdom Viridiplantae; phylum Streptophyta; class Magnoliopsida; order Myrtales; family Myrtaceae; genus Eucalyptus; species Eucalyptus lansdowneana. The sequence continues at coordinate 67,395,325 of CM029487.1, forward strand.
ATACGTTCTCACCCCCTCAAAGTGATAGGCCACAATGGTCAATAACCGCACTAAGTGTAAATTGACGTTTTAAGTTTACTACACTGAGAGGATGACATATTAACATAAAAAGAAAGGTCTGAACGTGATCTTCCCATTTATATCTTCTTCTTTTTTCCTTCTTTTCCTTTTCTCTCCCATTTGTATTTTCCTTTGCTTCTTCTTCAGTTCCACGGTAATATCACCGCCCTCCTCCTTTTGTGATAGAGAGGCGAGCTCAGGGAAGGATGGGTCGATCCAATGGGCAAGTGATTGCCACTAGTGGCGAGGCATGACAATGAGGTGAGGGCCGTGTGAGCCACGGTGGAGGTGGAGAGAGAGATGGGGATCTAAGATTTTGTGTTGATTTGCTTCATTCATTGATTGAAAAATACTTTGGAAGACAAAATGACACTTTTTGAAATCTAGGACGCAAAATTATGAATAGACTTTCGATGTTGGTCTATGCTCACACCTTATTGGATTCTCGAAAAAATTGTGAATAAATTGCTGTTGGTTAGGCCATCAATAGCTAGGTGGGGAAAAGAAAAGAAGATGAAGATGAACGGTGAGGATGATCGCCTTTTTGGCCTTGTGCAAGGGTCACTGACAAGGTCAATTGCGGGGGCGAGCCTCGCCCAGCGACGACAAGGCCGCCGTCACCCCGCCAAAGCGAGGCTCAGCCTCATCCAGCCATGGCGAGGTCGAGCCTCGTTAGTTGTCAGCAAGGCCGCCGTCACTAGGCGACCTCACCAGCCATTGGTGAGGCTGCCATTGCCAAATCTAGTGAGGCTCGACCTCGCCATGGCTAGGTGAGGCCTCCTCGCTTGGCGGGCGACGGCGGCCTCGCCGTCGCTAGGCAAGGCTCGCCTTCGCTAGCGGCTGCGGGGGCAAGCCTCGCCCTCATCAGCCCTCACCTCTAGCTAGCCAAAGGAAGAAGTAGGTGGGAAAAAAAATTAAAAATTCGAAAAAAAATAAAAATATATTAAAAAATTGTTCACCGGCTAGTTGTCCCTAGCCAGCATCCACATCAGCGCTGGCCAATCAATTTTGGCCGGATGGATGAAATTAGCACAATTGTAAAAGGTTTAGGACTAAGTTGGCCCAAAAAAAAAAAAAGTTTAAGACTAAATTGACACAATTGCAATAGGTTTATAGCTTTTTTGGTAATTCTCCCGTCAATTGCGTGATTTGCATTCTCTTGTTGAGTGGGGAGACTTGACTAGCAAAAGTCGAGATAACATGTAACTCCAATATCCCAGTTTAAAGTGATGGCGATGGCGACGGAGAGTGCTTTGGACTAGGTTCATATATACTCGTTACCATAGGAACTACTCGAAACGTATCGGTACCAATTGGATAAGTTTGTTGACCTAGTACAACTCCGTGTAAGCCATGGCTAAAATCTCCGACAGAGGGAGATATCAATGCATTTGTGTCTATAAGTGATTTGCATGAAAAATTGCCGAACAACTTTCGCAAGTAGTCCCCTCCCGATGCCAATGGAAACACTTGTAACATCAATTGACTTAAGGATGTGAACTAGTTTGTTCAGCTTGGAAAAGGACGTAATGAAAAATTACTACAAAATGTTACGATGTTTTTACCTTACAATTAGCACGAAATGACTGAACACTCATGTGCAGGTTTCAGATTATCCGCTCTGAGGGACATAGAATTACATCATCATAGAGTAGCTCCCAGTCATTTACAATCCTTTTCTAAGTAGGTAGTAATTCGTAGACCAGGGTGGCAAATGAGAACAATGGTGTAATTTAGGTGAATGACCCAACGTAGTGTAGATGATTCCCAGGGGAGAGTGTTAAATTATAACTGAGAAGAGGAAAGGTTGCAATCAAGCAGCCCATTTTAAAAAGCACGGGCCATTCCGATATGCAGACATAATTCGGATTCTCTAGTGAAACAGCAAAGAAAACACGACGACGCAGAAAGAAACAAAGGCATACATAAACGAATATGGCTTATTTTCAGAGAATTGTGGCCGCTATTATCGGTCTTCATTGCATATGGCAGATTGGGAGAGACATGCCAGACGAGACTGTGGTGCAGCAAATATGCAGCAGAGACAAAAACGACGAGGGAGATGGTTACTGTTTTTATTTATATGGAATCCTGAGATTTTCACATCACCGCCGCCGGATCTGGGTATAACTATTATGGACATAATAGAGCTTTCCATATCCAGTGCTATGTCATGCGGCTTGCAATGATGCCCTTGCAACATCATGCTCACGACGTGCTCCTAACAATATTATAAAGGCATGCTATTCTTTCATCATACAACACCTCCACTACATGAGCCGACTTGCTTCATCGTTTTCCCTTCTGTATCTTCCAAAAATCATGCTATTCCTGGAGTTCCCTAAACTTGCTAACACTGCTAGATAATCGAGGTGATGGGCAAAACTGTACGCGCAAGTCAAAATTGGTCCTAGACTCTCATTAGTGACGACTCATAGACCATCGGCTACCGTCGGTGAAGGTTTCTTGAAACCTGTCGCCAAAAATTTTAGGGACAGCTTAATTCCCTGTCCCCGAATGATAACAATGATACACTCATCCTGTCAAGTCCATGATGAGAAGATTGATAGAGTTAATAATTTAAATACCGTAACAACTAACTGAAAATATACACCAATCAATCAAAGAAATAAGAAGACAAACAAATTTGTAAGTATTAGAATAATGGAAAACTTATAGATGTCACATAGTCATATATGTAGCGACCCAAATCCGAGAAACCTTTCATGGCAAGACATCTCTGAATGTTGAATGAGTAGCATGGAAAGAAGTAGATGGTCTATAATCAACTGTCACGCCCCAAACCCCGAGTGCGAGCACATCCCACTGCGGTCGATCAAACGCGACATTTCCAAGTAGTGTCGCCGACCCCATTCATTTATTATTGCGCAAGCATAATGTATTATAAAACCCCTGACAATAAAATACGGGATAGAAAAGCAGGAAACAATTTCACAACCAATCACTTACATAAACCAACGAAGTTACAGACGAAGGCCTACAGCCAAAAGTCTACAAAAGATCGACTCTTAAAAATGAACTGTCCTACGACCTACAAGTCGGACACGCTCTCCAATCCTTATGACTTCACCTCTGCAACTCCTCAAGGCCAACCAAAGCTATCTGGCCGCTCCGTCCATTGGGGACCTAAAATGGTTATTCAATAACCACTGAAACAACGTCTCAGCAAGTTCAACCCCCTAAACCCCTATTATAAAGAAAATACGCCCAAGGGTAGCCTAGCCACATCACACAGAGAACTTACCTCGCCTCAATTCCTTCCTGCACGTTAGCATAATTTGTATCACATAATCTCAGGTAGTAATAATAATTCAAACAATTGGAACGCCATCACTTTCATATAAATCACGACCGCACTTAGCACACATTCCAATTATTATTCATTGTCACACAAGGGCATAGCCTACTCACAGGTCGACTATCTATTAACATTACGGCATTTCGAGAAGAATAAAGGTCCAGTCGGTCTCGCCACTACTGTGACCAAGCCACGTCATTCTATCGACGGCATTTCTAGAAGAATGAAGGTCCAGTCGGTCCCGCCACTACTGCGACCAAGCCACGTCGTTCTATCGATGGCATTTCTAGAAGAATAAGGGTCCAGTCGGTCCCGCCACTATGTGACCAAGCCACGTCGTTCTATCGACGGCATTTCTAGAAGAATAAGGGTCCAGTCGGTCCCGTCACTACTGCGACCAAGCCACGTCGTTCTATCGACGGCATTTCTAGAAGAATAAGGGTCCAGTCGGTCCCGCCACTACTGTGACCAAGCCACGTCATTCTATCGACGGCATTTCTAGAAGAATAAGGGTCCAGTCGGCTTAGCCACTACTGCAACCCGAGCCTTTCAACTAGCACATGACAATTCGATACCGATCCTTGGATACTTTACATTTCACTCACATAATCCAATTATGATATTATCCATTAACAATCTAATTTCAATGCCGAACTCGACACTTGGGATTTTATGAATAAAATCAATATTTATCACAATCAACACTCAATTTGCCACAATCAATCATCAAATTCAAATTCTAAATATACAGCAACGATCGGCACGAAATTTGAGAGTTTAGGGTCCCGACGAAATTTTCGAATTTTAATAAATAATAAATTTTATTCCAAAAATTAATTAAATAATAATATCCATATTTTTCGCAATCCACACTCAATTTATAATATCCAACCATCAATTTCAAAATCCGAATACACAACAAGCGATCAAGCACGAAATTTTGAGCAACCGGGGTCAAAAATAATTTTTTTCGTTTTTTTAATAATAATATTTTAATAATTTCGGATTATAAAATAATATTATATTTTCCAGAATTTTGAAGCATTTAAATAATTCAAAACTAAAATCCTTTTATGTCACATTAAGGCTTAACTTTAAATAAGTTCTTTTAACCTTTAATTTAAACACACTTAACATAAACCAACCTCTTAATCCAATTTATAATTAAATACACTAATCCACCCACATAAACTTACTTAATTTAAACTAAGCACACTTAGGGCATCATTAACACTCTAATCAAGATTTAGTGAGTTAAACTCACCGGATTAGCGAGCCGAGCGAACCAAAACGACGAGGACGACGAGGGGATCGACTTTCTCCAAAGTGGGCCAAGCATCCGAGGTCGGGAAGCCGACCAAAACGGCCCAACACTCGCTACCCATTTTCTGCAGCTGCTGTCCACTGCTCGTTGAGGCCGAGAATGGGCGGATCCGGGGCTTGGATGAAATGGAAAAGGACCGGGGAAGGTTGAGGGGTTGAACCAGACCAAGGCGGGACCCGAACGGTGGCCGGAGGTGGCCGAATGGCTCCGGCATGAGCTGATGCAACAGCTGCGACGCGAGCTGAGGCGGAGCGAAGAGGCGAAGACGGCGCGACGGCAGGCAGACGAGCATGCGCGGGCGGCGCGGGGTAGACACACGGCGGCGGCGGCGACGGCGACGACGACGTGAGAGCGGGAGCGGATGGCCATGGCTGCTCCAACTTGTTCTCTGCATTTTTCTCCTCTTCGCACAACAAAGATGGAGGAAAAACCAACGGAAGGGAGAGAGAAAGGAGAGAGAGAAGGAGAGGGACCACGTCCTTTTCTTTTTCTTTTTCTTTAATCCTACAAAAATGGCCCACCATGACATCATCCCATGTCATCTTCCACTCACTCAAATCCTCCACAACTTCTCCAATGGTTGCACTTTCATTTTCCGCCGGGGTCCAATTCTTGTACATCAAATTTCTTCAATTTTTCATTCAATTCTCTTCTAATTGAGTCCAATTAAAGTCCATAAAATTAATCTAATGTCACCATGCTTCAATTCACATAATCACGTGACCATAGAACCCTCTGAGATCTCAAGAGTATAACCAAAAGCGGGCCTACCAAGTTTTCCGAACCAAATTAACCATACCTTGATTATTTTGCCAAAAAACTCGGTTTGCATGAAAAGTCTTCCAAAGATGAGTCAATATTCCTAAAATGATTTGTGACACACCCAGACTTCCAATTTCTGAATTCAATCTCAATTTTCACGGTTAATTTCAATCTGGTGCGATTCCAGCGCGTCCTAACCTACCGGGTAGCTTTCAGGGAAATTTTCTTGCATCCAACCTAAGGGTGATCAGTCCTTAAGTCTGACGCATTAAAATCCCTTAATTGCTTCGTCCAATAGGCTAGTCCTCTCATGAGTGGCCAACTCAGAGAGACGAACTATATGCACAGATGAAATGCCTAACTTAATCAGCTGAAAATGGAATTAGAAAAGTCGGGATGTCACATCAACACCGTCAAAGGAATTCCCAACGTTAAGATCAGCAACTTCTTTAACTTTGGAAAGAAAATTAGATGTCTACAAGAGGAGAATAGAAGTCCGTTGAAACAGTGACGAAAACAATATAGCAACCTCTTTGAAATTGTATGATTGAAAGGAAATAATAAAAATTAGATATAATGTTTGAAAGACAAGGGCTGTAACTTTCGAGTAAAAGTTAGGTTGTTACTTTATAAAATTATGAAGGGCATTTTTGGAAATGAAAAGCGGAGAAACACTTTACTCTTTCTAATAGTAACGTACTTTCCAGAAGAGCAAAATATGCGTAATTCTGAGCACGGAATAAATGAATTCTGCTAGACTTGAGATATTCTTTTGTGCCAAAATATCAGACACAACCGGAACAAATTTGTCCATGATTTCACAAGAGAAAGTGCGTTGATGATACAAATAGATAATCTTTGTCTCGGGCTATACTACTGAGAAAGAATATAAAGACTCAAAATACTTTGATTTATTAACAACACCAGAACCCAACTAGTTTCAATGGTAAAGAAATGTGTAGTCTACTAGGTCAGCTAATGAACACTTGAATTTGATTATTTAGTCTACACAAGAGAAGTTGTTGGATTGAGTGGTATAGAAGCACAATAATGTACAAATGCGCTAAATTACAAAGGATTGGCGTATGATTTAGCCTTGAATAGTAACAAAGTCTTAGACGAATCATAATAATATGTATAGACTCTTCTTTTAGCACTCCACTCCCCAGAGCAATTAAAATCTTATTATGTAATTACATAGATTTTTGCTTATTGTTAATAAATAATCTTGGTGGAAAGCCAAGCAATCTCACTGGAAGACCATCCACGAAGAAAGATTTTACTCACACAACCATTCATCGGGGGTAGAATTCGGTAATTGATATACCATTGGTTGACGAAGGCATGGTACTACTAGTGGATTGATTTGACTGAAGCTCTTTCATTGGGATGCTTAGCCCTCGAGATCGACTTCGGACAAAGAAGGCTGGATGTCGAGGCGATGGCAGGTTAAAGTAATTGTTGCTAAGCATGAGAACTATAGTTGCCATGGTGGGTCTAATAGCCGGATCTTCCTGGATGCATAGCAAGCAAATGTGCAGGCATCGAAGTACTTCATCTTTTGAATATGAATCCATGATAGCCACGTCCAACACTTTCAAGGGTGTGCCATCTCTCCATTGATTCCATGCCTACAAGAATAATTCTGGAAAATCTTCACAAAATTGCAGCATTAATTCAACGACTCATCATGCAAGACATCTAAATCTTGCAAAAGATCATATGTGGCTAAGGAATTGAATCGGAAGTGTTTCCACAAGCTAAATGATTAAGTTTTTACGAAGAAATTTCAATTTCACTTTACTAAAATTACAAGGAGTGTAGTGTAAAGAGTACCACAGTTAAACTTACATAAATAGCAAGGTATTCACCCCCATCCAATTGGTGGTAGAAGTTATTTTTCTTGCCGCAAATGATCTCTAAAAGTAGTATGCCGAAACTATAAACATCAGATTTAACCGAGAACTCTCCATGCATTGCATACTCTGGAGACATGTAACCACTGCAAAATTGAACATTAGCCATATGTATATTGCTGAAATAGATAAAAGTTAGCAAGTATGGCATCCAATTACAAAGTCATCCATTCTAAAACTAAGACTTACAAAGTCCCCACGATTTTATTTGTGCTAGCCTGAGTTTGATCACCTCCAAAAATCCTTGCCATGCCAAAATCTGAAATCTTTGGGTTCATTTCACTATCTAACAGGATATTGCTACATTTTAAGTCACGGTGGATGATTCGGAGACGAGAATCTTCATGTAGGTAGAGCAATCCTCGAGCAATCCCAGATATTATTTTATATCGTAATGGCCAATTCAATTGACTGCTTTTTTGGGGATCTGCATCATTGCAGCTAGCATGTGTCACCTATCGAAAACTCAAAGCGAATAGATTTACTCTCATCAATCATAGGTAGCTTAAGAAAAAAACTATAATCAGTTGAAAGAACATAAAACCTTTTAATTTATGGTTTCCAGAGCTAGTGAAAGCTCGAACATTTTCTGTCAAGCAAATTATGCATTCTTAAGATAAGAAGATTAAGTTGCAACATACCAAATAAGAAGAAATCAAGGCTTTTATTTGGCACAAACTCGTATGCTAGTAGCTTTTCCCTTCCCTCCAAGCAAAATCCAAGCAATCGTACAAGATTTTTGTGTTGAAGCTTTGCAACTAATAGAACTTCGTTCTTGAATTCCTCATCACCTTGTCTTGAGCTTTGAGATAGCCTCTTTACCGCAGTTTGTTGTCCATTAGGAAGTCTACCCTAAAGTGTTTTGTATTTATCGTTTAATTTCGTATTACCACTCCTTAAAAAATAACATAAAAAAGTGCTATTTTTTTTTTTTTTTTTTTGGCACTATTATGTTCAATTCATATATAAAGAATTCTTGATTGTTTCTAACTAATATGTAATACCTACCTGGAAAACTTCACCAAATCCACCTTCACCCAACTTGTTTTCAGGAGAGAAATCATTCGTCGCGGCTTGTATTGTAGTGAAGTCAAATTGCAAAGACTCCACAGTGGTAAGTTCACTTGCACCTACATTACAAAAAAAAAAAAAAAAAAGAAAGGTAGTTTGATTGTCAATTATATTGTCATTGGCTCCTAGTGGTGTTTATATGACTACCAATGCTTGGGAATGTTAGCACAAGTAGACCACTGGATTATATAGGTATAATTGTCCCACTACCCCCAAAGAAATCTTTCCTCTCTTGACTGGTCATAAAAAAAAAAAAAAATCATGAATACTATAGAAAACAAAGTAATCAAATGAATCTTTTATCATGATTGCTTTTTCATGCTCGGGTGGTGTTAGGTCTACTAATTGCTGTGTAGATGCTACCTATAGTTGGATTGATAATGGTGAATCTATATCACTCTAACATACCTCATGGCATTCTAATGGATCTTGTTGGATGTATACCCAAGGGATCTTGCTAGATGTATACCCAAGGAGAGTAGTTTATAATTTTAATCTTCTTTGAACTATAAAGGTAGCCAATATAATTCATAACTCTAAATGGAAATGGCCTAACAAAATGTTTGAAGACTTGATATCAATCTAGGTAGCTGTTTGTATTGGGTGGTTTCAGGCTTTTCTCACTCCAAAAGCTAGCTAAAAGTGCAAAGTTTTTTCTTTTGCTTATAAACCGACTACTAACCCATTTTGCAACAAATGTGGGACAACCTCAATAATCTCCCCTCAGACACCAGGCTTGAGTCAAAGCTACAATAACTTGTAAACACGTGTGAATATTATATCTAGACTTGTTGGCAACCTATACTTTGATACTAATGTTAGGTGGTCTTAGGCCTCTCTCACCCCAAAAACTATCTTAAGGTTTTTCCTTATTTATAAATCGACTACTGGTTGCTACCGCAACAAATGTGAGATAACTTTAATAATCTCCTCATAACACATCAAGTCTAGGTTGAAGCCTCAATAACCCATAACTTTCTTGCATGATTGTTGGGTTTGGACTCATTGGCAACCTAGGCTCTAACATTAGTGTTGGGTGGTCCTGGTCTTTTCTCACCCTAAAAGCTCGCTTAAAGAATAGGACTTTCCCTTACACTTATATACTAACCACTAGCTCTTTTCATGACCAATGTGGGACAACCTTAACAATCTCCCCCTTACACAAGAAGCCTTTGGTCAAAATCACAACAACCCATAACTCTTTTGTGTGACTATTGGGGTGTAGACATGTTGGTAACATGGATTCTAATACTAGTGGTGGAAAAATCTTAGGCTACTCTCACCCAAAGCTAGCTTAAAGGGTGAGGTTTTCCCTCACACTTATAAATCAACAATGAGCCCCTTCCACAACCGATGTGTGACAACCTCAACAATCTCCCCATCACATATTGAGCCTGTGTCAAAGCCACAACGAATCATAACTCTCCCATGTGATTGTTGATTCCACACTTGTTGGCAACTCGGACTCTAATACCAATATTAGGTGATCTTGGTCTTCTCTCATCTCAAAAGTTAGTTTAAAAGATGAGACTTTTCCTCACACTTATAAATTGATGACTAGCCCCAATCACAATAAACGTGGGACAACCTCATCAATCTATTCCTTACACATTGGGCCTAGGTCAAAGCTACAACAACCCGTAACTTTCCCATGTAACTATTTTGTCCAGACTTGTTGGCAACCTAAACTCTTATATTAGTGTTGCATGGTCTTTGGACTGTCTCACCCTAAAACTAGCTCAATGGGTAAGACTTTCCCTCGTACTTATCAACTGACCATTAGCCCCTTCCACAAAAAATGTGGGACAACCTCAACAATCTCTCCCTTGCACATTGATTCTAGCTCAAGCCACAATAACTCATAACTCTCTCATGCGACTATTGGATCCAAACTTATTGGTAACCTAAGCTCTGGTACCGGTGTTAGGTGGTCTTGGATTTCTCTCAAAAGGTGAGACTTTTCCTCGCACTTATATACCGACCACTAGTTCCCTTCACAACTAATGCGAGAGAACCTCAACAATTTGTGGTAAGATTTTTTCCACATCTTCTTTGTAACACCACGATACTAGCACTGTTGCTTCAAGTGACATTCTTGCCTCTGCTTTAGTTAGGGAGATTGTCAGGAAAAGCAATGCAAGAAAACATTGAGATTAGATCCCATTTGTTTGGCCATACAAGATAAGCAACCTATATTTCTAAGAATTGACAGAGAATCATCTAATCATGGCTAGACTCTGTTTTTTGTGTAATGAAAATGCTGATATTAGATCCCGTTTGTTCTTTGGATGTAGTTTCTCTAAGCAAGTTTGGAAGAGTTCCCTTCAGCTTTGTTGTACTAATAATGATATTGGTTATTGAGAGTTTGAATTGTTTTGAGGCAGCAGCCTATGAAAGGGAGAAATTTTCATCGTGTTCAGTGAAATTTTTGTAGAATTGCTGTGTTATTTCATCTAGAAGGCAAGAACGGAGATGTAAATTTCCTAAACTACTCCTTCTATTGATAGCACTATAATTGCTGGTGGAGTCAATTACACTCCGAAGGTTGGAAGTGCATGAAGAAGAAGAATTGGAATCCTCCATTTATGGAATACTATCTCTTGAATCTTGATTGTTGTTGATTGTCTTTTGGTGGTGGTTGTTGTATATAGGGGTGATCAAAACTAGGATGAGTCAGTTCCCAATCTAGATCTGGAATCAAATCGGTCGGTTCCAAACAACATGTTCCATCAGCTCATTTTATATTTTGGGTAGTAATTAGGTTTATTATTTAAAAAAGAAAATTTGCATTATTTTATTACAAAACTTGTCATGTTTAAGTGGTCACGTGGTTACTTTCCATATCGAGGACATATTTAAGTTGGAGGTACCGGCTTGAAACCAAACGACCATGGATCGGGTCGGTTCCCAAGTTGAAATAGATCCAATGCTCATTCTTAGTTGTATAGCAGCAGTTATAGGAGTTCTAGTTGTATAGCAGCAGTTATAAGTTATATTTGTTTGCTGCGGTATATCTCGTATTAAAGTCAATATGGGGTTCTGGGGGAACTAGTCCTGAACTCTTCTTGGTCGATGGACAAGCTCTATCGTTTATTGACCAAAAAACATTCTATTGGTTAAGATTTCTTGGCATGGTTTTCCAGATCAAATCTTGAAAATGAGGAACCTTGAATTGCACCAAACTTATTCACATATTTGATGTTGATACCTCTCTATCAGTATGATCCTCGTTCTTTTACTTAAAATACATGTATGTCCATGATTTTGAATAAAACTTCTGTTTATTTCACGTTTGCTGAACTTACGGAAAAGTATTCGTTTTGTGGGGTGATCCAGATTGTAAAAGTATTAGACTAGGGTAAAGTATTTTAATTTTGAATTTGTTTCATATCTTTTTTCAGGTCAATTAATGATGTTACTTGTCTGGAATCATTTTATGCTTAAAATATGGCTAATTTTGTTTCATATTTATAGAAATCAAATAGTATTCTTGTGATTTTTCATTTGATAACACAAACTGGTGACAAATTAAATTACTACATTTGATGGGTCTTTAGAATCTGTAAGTAGTCCTACTATAATATGTAAGCTGTTCTTTTTAAATCTACTTGCTGTAAAATCATAATAGCATTTTTTACCCCAAAAAAAAAATCATAATAGCATTATTTTACAATTTTATTACAGTGACACAGAACTTTTTCGATATATAGGTAAGGGAAGCGACAATATGTACCGGTGCGTATCCTCAATCATATTATTTCTGCCCCATATATCAAATGCAGGCATTGAGAAATACAAATTCGAGAAATGATGTTTTTAAAGCTTGTACCAAGGATTAGCTCGACTTATTTGACCCGGCAGGGCTTGCCAGACCAGCTTGAGTTATGAAAGAAGGGGTTCGTAAAATGTTGAGTCAACATTTCACTGCTATAGTAGCTTAAATTAACTTTTATGGAGTCATCTCATCCAATTCTAAGGTATCACAATTGTAGAGTTTGTATTACCAAATTCACAAGTTACTGTTATGTCAAATGGACTCTTAATCTGTAAGATTAGTATTTTTGAGTCCTTATGAATAATAATGAAGTTTTATGATATAGATCCTTTAAGAAAAAATAAATGCTAATGGTTTTTACCAAATAAAATAAAATAAAATAAATTAAAATAAAATAAAATAAAATAAAATAAATAAAGGCTAATGGTCAAATTATTCCTTCGCCGGCTTCATTCGTCTTCTTTCCTTTTCTTCGAAGGAAACAAGAAGTGAGAAAAAGAAGTACCAAAGCACCTCCAACAGGAACAGTAATGGCCACAGCTATCACGGCCGATTTGTTGCTTTTTCCTGCTTTGTCGCTTTTGCCTGTTTATAGGAGCTTTTTAAATTAGGCTTCGTTTATTTGACAAAAAATGAATGATTTAAAAAATATATTTTTAAATTTTTTTTGTATAAAAAATAATTAGTCAATAAAAAATGTTTCTATTATTATTAATAATATATATTTAAATATTTTTGTGGACAATGATAATATTTTTCATTGACTCATTTTTATAATTGATACAACCAATCATTAATAAGAAAATGTTATCAAATTATTTATCTTCATGAAACAAATGTATCCTTAGATATTTCCTATATTTTTACACTCTAAGATAAAGTATCTCATCCATAGCAAAATAAAACCACTAGATATAGTAAATAGAGACGAGACATTATTTTGGACAAATCAAATGCCAATTAAGAATGCACCACAAAGTGAGTCTTTGAGATAAAACTGACGGAGAATGGGCAGGTTGCTATAAGATCAATGATGAAAAAGAGGCTAATTTTCATTCTTTAAATAGCAATAAGATTAAATTTTGAAGGAAATCCACAATAGAAAAGTAATTAAAATAAACCATTGAAGGCGATATTGTCTATTTAGTAAAAATGAGTGGATTTAGTCATGTAGATCGTAGATATAGCCTCATCCTTTCTGAATTCAGCAAGACTTCCTATCACAAGTTATTGTCATTTGATTTTTATCCTTTCCAAAAGCATCTTGTGAAGATAAAATTAAAGTTGAGCCTATAGTGCCATTAAGCAAAACCAAGGAAAATTTCTCGTGTTCAGATCTGAAGATTAACATTGACAAGCTTCAAATTGACAAATCACACGATGCAATAGTCGACTAATGGCTAACAAAGCTATCGGCAACTTTTCAGTTTGCAAGGTCACAGAAGGATAGGCTCAGCTTAAAACCCAAATTAATATCAATTCCATATGTTTACTCCAAATTAATTTGTGCCTCATAAAATTATTTAGTGAAAACGGACCAGCACAATTTAGTGAGTAGAAGTTTCTTTTCAATTTTTTGGAATTAGAATTCCAAGCCTAATAGACGTGGCCTAAAAGGAGTGGAAGAGAGACAAAAGAAAATTTCAATATACCTTCAGGTGTTGTAACCGGAGGAAGAGGGCCCTCGGGTGTTCTTACCGGAGGAGGAGGTGGGGCCGGCAGGGCGGAGGTATTATAGAAGCGGTACAACTCGTACCTCACGTTGCAGCTAGGAGTATTCATCCTCCCTCCTTGCTTCCCCAGTTGAAGATCCCGAATCAACGACTGGAGGCACGCGTTACAGTCCCACTTCGACAAGTCCGGCGTGCACTGCGCCAACGTGTACAGCTCCTGCAGGCTCAAATCGGCCGTAGCGACTGCGACTTTCTTCCGAGAGTCGCCGTCCTTAGCGTTCGAGGCGGCGTCTGTGATGGTGTCACGGAAAACTTGCACGAACTTGGCCGGGTCTTTGATGTTCTCAGTATTGTACATCGCAAAAGCAGGCACCTCTGCCATGACGGAGTAGATTGGCTTGTTCGAGTACCTCAACGTGCACTCATCGTACCAGATCACGGAGACTCGCTGGTTGGGGCATCGTTGGAGGATATCCTTTTTTCCAGTGGCGACGCAGTCGCTGCACGTGGAGGTGTTGATGTCGCCACGGCAGAGGAAGAGCCCATAGGCCTGGTCAGGAGGGTTTTGGCCGGCAGTGGCGCTGGCAAAGCCATCGGTGCTGCTGTTGGCGGTGGAGGAGAGGGAAGAGAGGAGGGTGTCGAGGTTGGATCGGTAGGTGGAATTGGGAGTGAAGAGGGTGGTGTTTGGGCAGGCATACCCTAGATATGTAGGTGCCGACTCAGAACTTCGAGTATAAACACTGAGAAAGTTGAGGAAGAAGAAAAGAGAGATGGAGACGGTGAAACAAGACTTCATGGTTGGTTGATGATAGCATGCGCTAGTGATATCGGGAAGCAATTATAGGAACAATAACGTTTGAATTGTGGTCCCTCAAGTCTTGTCCATTCTACACGTTCCATGCACTTGCTTGGGGCATGAGGACTGGGGTGGACCCGGGGAGGTTTTGGGGGGTGGGGGGGGGGGGGGGGGGGGTGCGATTTTGGTATTGTATTTTTTTTATCAGAAAAATAAATGAAGGAGATTTAAAGTGATTTTGAAAAATAAAAATATCAAATGTTGAGTAATGATAAATTTTGATTACCGTAAAAGATCATGAATTTATTTAAATAAGTTAATTCTAATTTCTTGTTAGTCATTAGTTTCATCAATAACTTTTGTTAGAGTTAGAAATGTGTCCCTAAATATTGATATATATTAACTATGAATATATCTTTTGAATTTCCTATGAATTGATTTATTAATATTATTAATATGAATCCATTGTAGGCTCTTTTGTTATTATTAATTTAATTATGAATTTGAATCAAATTAACTAAAAATATAAATATTCATTTAATATACAACGTGTCTTAACGTCTCAGAATTATCTATTTTTTATAAATGACGTGTTAGCGTGTCATATCGTATCGTATCGCATGTCTGTGTCACACGTTGATGCTACCTAGGTCCTGTCCAGTTCGACTTAGTAATTTCCTAAAATTTTAAAAGTGACTTTTGGAAACTATTGGTGGACTTTCTGGCGATGAGCAAATCATGGAGGACCAAGGTCGGATTTCGCTTTCGGGCCGACTTCGTTAATAGTTTAATCTTGGTGATTCTTGATTTTGCTTACTCTGTTCTAAATGTTTCGATTTCTTTTCAAGTTCATAAGATAATCAACTGAGGAAAAAATAAAAGACAAATGAGATTGGCGAAATGAGGAGTGTGGTGCAAATTCTTATTGAGAAAAAAATCAATTTGAATGCCTGGAAAATTTCTAGCGAAGATCAAAATAGAGAGGGAGAGGAGAAGAGAATCGGTTGATAAGTTTTTCTTTTGTTCTGACTAGGCTCTTTCTCTAAAGAGAGAGGCTAAATCCGAGCCCATCAATGATACATCCACTCGGATTCACCTTCACTCAGAGCTTAAGCTAATAATCTGTGAAGCTGGTAGGCCAACTAATATACTATCAATTGCTCCACGCTCTCAAGATCAGAAACAGAAATAATACGTTGCGCTGCTGAAATTATTCTAGCACATAAACATTTTTCAGCTTAAGTCTTATCCATTCTCCACTTGCACCTTCCCTCGGTACGCAGTCCGCGACCCCACCGGCCGGGCACAACTTGCACCGCTTGCCAGAGCACTCATTTTCAGAAATTTTTAGAAATTTGTAATCTTCTTTATTTTTTATTTTTTAATTCATCTTTCTGATTTCCTACCGACAAGGTCATGGGGGTCTCGGCGAATGGCCGCCGAAGAAGATAAATAGTAGAATAGGAAAAACAAGGAAGAAAGAAAAAGGAAAGGAAAGAAGAGGGAAAAAAAAAATAAGCATAGAAATTACAAAACCACATTGTTTACACAGAAAAGCCAACCATTTTATGTAGGATAATTAGCATTAACCAGACCGTCACATTAACAATCTCCAACCTAAATTAGCTGAAGTAACTACATTGTAAAACGTCAAAAAGTTTAGTACTACAATAGCGAAATGAAAAGCTTATCACTGACCTGGCAACTATACAATAGATTTATAACTTTTAGAACAATTTTTCCATTTTTCCACTCGTTTCGTATTGTTAACAATTTTTTTTTTTTACATACAAAAAAAGGTATCTCATGTCGTTTGTTTGTGGGACATACACTTGATATATACAAGTGGTTTCCCTCCATTTATTGAATTAATTTTTTTTTTTGAATTAGATATTCTAATGGAATCATATTTTACTTAGATTATTTTGTGTGCGTAGTCCATTTGTCAATTATATGCCCATAATTGTCTTAGACATGATGAATTTTGTTACAATCTTTGATCTTCACTTCTGTGTTAATACGTTGATCTTCGTCTAAATAATCGGTACATAGTTAAAGGATGATAGAGATTGGAGTAGACAATAACGAAAAGGAAATGGTAGGGGTTTCTTTCTATATTCAAAGATTGTTTTCTCCAACACGGCTCTTGTGGCTCAGGTCAAAGTGCTTTTGTCGGACAAGACTGAACCACGTACTGGGTTTCTTAGGCAACCCCGCCATACTGGTCAGATCGCAAGTGCCTTCAATTGATAGTGAGATTCTTTTTATAATTTTCTTTTCCTCTTTATTTGATCTTAAATCACCAAATATTTTGCCCTGTTTTATTCGAGATTTACCAAATAAGAAATACGCCATTTCAAGCAAACGTATCCTCCTTCTCCTCCTGGCGAAGGAAGCATGAGCCTCGGGATCAATGGTCACATCATTGAAGCAAGTCAATTACGTTATCTTACTTTTTTCCAAAGCAGAATAATGCCCACCGAGTCGGACTCTTTGGTCCTCATCCCAAGCGGAGACTTGGGAAAGATAAGTCTGAGGATGTAGACGTAAAGAGAGAGAGAGAGAGAGAGGAATCTTCATTCTAATCTTTGTACTAAAAAAATGTAGGAACTCTTGTTTCCGATTCCTTTTTCCAACGAAGGACGTGCCTTTTCTAAGGAAAAGTTGTTAGGTGCTTGGGAATATACGGATCAAGATCCTCTGATTGCTAGGGCATTTTGCTAATTTTTTTTTATGAATAAACTTAACATGCAACTAAATTTTACTACGGATTAAGATTCTCTAAATTAAAGTAAATTGACATTTTTTTTTTCCTAATGAGTGTTATTTGACGTTTTGAGTTTACTACATTGAGAAGATGACATATTAACACAAAAAATAAAGGTCTGAACTTAATCTTCTCATTTATACCTTTTATTTCTTCATTTCCTTTTCTTTCCCGTTTATCTATATATATGGCTTCTTCCTTTGTTCCACGGGTAATATCACCGCCCTCCTCCTTTTGTGATAGAGAGGCAAGCTCGGGGAAAGATAGGCCAATCCAATGGGAAGTGATTGCCGCTAGTGGCAAGGCACGACAATGAGGTGAGGGCCGTGTGACCTATGGTTTCACCGAAAAATTGTGAATACTTTGTTATTGGTTAGGCCATCAATACTCAGGTGGGCAAAAGAGAAGAGAAGAAGATGAACGGTGAGGATGGTCAGCTTTTTGGGCTCCTACAGGGCTCACTGACAGGGTCAATTGCATGATTTGCATTCTCTTGTTGAGTGGGGGGTGGCGAGATGACATGCAACTCCAATATCTCAGTTTCAAGTGATGGCGATGGCAACGGAGAGCGCTTTGGACTAGGTTCCTATGTACTCGTTGCCATGGAAACTATTCAAACTTTCCTTGATCTTACATGAGGAAAAGTATTGATCCAATTGGACAAGTTTGTTGACCTGGTACAGCTCCTTGTAGGCCACGGCTAAAATCTCCGATGAAGGTATACATTACTGCTGCTTCACGTAATGCATTTGCGTGTGTATAAGTGATTTGCAGGAAAAATTGCCGAACAACTTTTACAGGTAGTCACCTCCTGATGCCAATGGAAATACTTGCAACATTGATTGAGTTAAAGGACGTCTATTAGCTTGTTCGGCTCAGAAAAAGACTTATGAAAAATTACAATGAAATGTGACGATGTTTCTACCCTACAATTAGCACGAAATGACAGAATACTTGTATGCAGGTTTCGGATCATCCGCTCCGAGGGACATAGAATTACTTCATAGTAGAGTAGCTCCCAGTCATTTACAATCATTTTCTAAGTATGTAGTAATTCGTAGACCAGTGTAGTGTAGACGATCCCCAGGGACATGAAGTTCTTTTATGAGTGACAGGAAAAAGTGACGGAAAAGTGCTCTCATAATTTGATTTTCAAATGGTTTCGTATATACGAGAAAATTCTTTTGGAAAAGTTATGCAAAGTTGACAAAATACAATAATAATCAAGCTATTGATTGACAAATTACAAAAGCCAGGCATCGCAGCAAAAGTCAAACTACGATGCGAAGGCCACGTCGGCATTGAGAGCAGGTGATGAGCGAGTGCTCGTTTAGCATTAATTCTTTTGCTCTAGTCAATAGTCATGATCAACTAATGCCCAGTTCGAAAACGTGTGCTACTCATTTGAGACCTTGGTGAGACTAGCAACCGAAACCTAAATTAAATGTGAAAACCTAGGTTTACATTGATTTTTTGTTCTCTATAGGTTTTTAATACTGACCTAAATGATAAGATTCTGTTTTTTGTTATTCTTTTAAAGGGTTTGGCTTTTGTGGTTTTACAGCAATAAATGCCAATTTTGGCAATTAACTTTGGAAGCTTCATATTCCGATTGCAAAAGATGAGTCCCACAAATGCGCCGTTACAAATATAGCATAACAGTACCACTAGGCTAACAGGCTCTTATTACAAGGAGTCTTTTTCTAATTTTCATCTTTAAGGCAAAATCTCAATGCTATGTAAAAAAGCTTTCAATTTTCGTTTACAACAAGGAAATAGAAATGTCAGTATCAATGATGGCCCAAAATAAACAGGAAAACAAAATTATCTAATGAAGGTTCTTGACAGGAATGTCTTGCTAACTTGCTATGTCAATTGGAAATATAATACTTGAATCCGTAGTGCCACAGTGAAAACAAATTTTCCAACGATTGTCCGTATTGACCAAATAAAATCAAAAGTTGAAAAGTAATATGTGTCGACTAGTTAAAACCTCAAGCCACAGAGTTAGATTTATTAAAATTAGGTTACAAAACTTCAAAAAAAAAAAATTAGTTTACAAAACTGTTTTTCTAGGAGATATGTACGATTGTGAGTGATCCTCTAAATAATCTGTTGTATACAAGAATCAATAGTGGCCCGATGCCTCATTTAAAAAATTAATTGTATAAACTAATCCTAGTAAGTCTAATATTTTCCTAAAACAAAACCCCATAACGTTGGCTCAGTGGTTTAGAATTTGGAGATGTATAGAGCCAACTTGGTTCCCACAAGGGTTATTGATTTGCAAATTCAAAAGGGATCTTCTTGTTGTTAAAAAGGAAAATCTTAAAACCAAAGAATTAAAGATTCTACATGGTTTACATCAGTGCGACCAACTCTGTATAAATTTGAATCTATCTTTAAAGTAAAATACTTGGCTAACTCTACGGTTAGCTTGAAAAAAAGAATGTCAATCCTGAGCTCACACATTTTCCACGAGAGGGAGAGAGATCTATGTTTATCTTGGAAACTTCTTCATGCTTGTGTTTGAGAAAGGAAACTGTTGTGGGTGTAAAAGGAAAGAGAAGGTAACGTAAGGCATCGTCTCACTCCTACATTCGTTTTGTCTAGGAGACACCGTGCGGGACCCGTTGCGTAGAAATGCAAAGCCAGCAATAAGGAATAATTTGACTGAATATGTAATTGGTGGTCCCAAAAGTCCTTGGGACTTTTCAACTTCAAGCCGCCCAAAAAACTGACTGTCATCACTAGCTGGTATAGTCATACCACGTGACTTTTAATGTTTGAATACTTGAACGTTTTGTCAGGTGGGTAGTAGGAAGTTCAGAAACAGATAGCTTATTAAATTAATGGATACCAGGAGAAGATAACTGTATCTGATGTAAATTGATTCCCAATAATCTTATTCTTGAACAAGTTATGTACTGACACTTGAACACAGCACGTCCGCAATATGAGCCGACTTGCTTCACCATCTTCCTTTTAGAGTCTTTCTAAAAAAAAGGTATTGTTGTAGTTACGTAACTGAGCTAACACTACTAGAAGAAATCAATAGGCGACTGGCAAAACTATACAAAAAAAGAGAGCCAAAATCGGTTTGAAACTCTCATATAGATGGCTTGTAGATCAGTAGCCATTGTTGGTGAGGGTTTTGCAAAACCCATCAACCAAAAATCGTTGGAGAAAGATAACAATCAAACACTTATCCTGGTCAACTCCATGATAAGATATTGATAAAGCTAATATAATTTAAATACCGTGACAATTAACTAAAAAGTTACATCATTTGATCAAAGAACTCAGAAGACACAATCGCAATAAATTTATTCTTGATTTCGTTAGAGAAAGTGCATTCACAAAGCAAATAGATAATATTTGTCTTCGTCTTGAACCATAAACACTGGCAAAGAACACAAAGACTTTTGATTTTTTTTTTGGGGGGGGGGGGGGGGTGGGATTTCCAAACAACAAAGAAGGCGAAGGAAGACTTGCGGGTGTGGCTTCAGTAACGAAAATTCTGACGATGAAGAAGAAGGAGAGAGATAGGAAGACAGCGAAGGAAGACTTCATGATTGGATTGATTGTATTGGCCTAGCGAGATCGGCTCGGAATTGTAGGAACGATGATGTTTGAATTGTCATCCCATAAATTTGGTCCCATGCAACTTGCGCAACACGACTCCATCGAAAAGTCTTGGGCAACTTTATGATGGATGTGTAGTTTCTAGACCAATGATGTTTGAATTGTCGTCCCATTGATTTGGTGGGCCTATCCTGCAAGTTCCACGTGCTTGCACGACATTACTCCATCGAAAAGTCTCGTACAACTTCACGATGGATGTGTAGTTTCTGGACCCCTCGTATTCGATAAATTCATTAACTAAATAGAGAGCAACAGTCTGAGATGATTTGTGGTGCGAAGGATCAGTCCCACCCCACTCCTTACTAAAATCCCAGCCATTGCTCACTCAATTGCGATGGTCCGGTTCAGTTTAATTTGGTTAGTTCCTAAAATGAGAAATCAAAGATCATCCTTTGAAAACCGAGAGTGACCTTTGAAGCCTGTAGATGGACTTTCTGGCGACGACCAAACCATGGAGGACCAAGGTGGAATTTCGCTTTTGGGGCGACTTTGCTAATAAGCCTAGTCTTGGCAATTCTCGATTTTGCAAGCTCTGCTCTAAAAGATGTTTCTATTTCTATTTGAGTTTATAACATATTAGACTGGTGAAAAATTAAAGATAAATCAGACTAACGAAATGAGGAGTTTGGTGCGACTTCTTATTGAGAAAACAATCAACTTGAATCCGTGGAAAATTTCTGACAAAGAACAAAATTGAGAGAGAAAGTTGGCTGATAAGTTTTTCCTTTGCTCCAATTAGGCTCTTTCTCTAAATATACAGAGATCGTTGAAAAAGAGGGGAGATCCGAGCCCATCAATCACATGTCCACTCACCCACTCGGATCCACATTCACTCAAAGTTTAAGCCAATGATCTGTGAAGCTTGTAGGCCAACTATAATATCAATTGCTCCACGTTTTCAAGAACAGAAACAATGTTATAGTAGGCTTAGAAATAATTCGTTACCCAGCTAAAATTATCCTAGGACATAAGTATTTTTCAGCCGTTGTTCTAACAGGACAGATTTTAAATTTTCCGCAAAATTGGAATTTACCCAAATTAATGCTAGCATACCCCAAAGTCACGCTGGTCTAGGAATTATGCTCATGCGAAGCGGAGATCCCGCCCATGAATAATCATGTTTTTATATGAATAATCTTTGTCCTCATGTCCTCGCCGTCTTATTTTCTCGTCATGGCCAGACGGAAATAAAGGATACACTTGACTTTACTATGGCTAGATAGCAGTGCATTACTAGACTGTTCACGAATAAGGGTCACATGCGGCGGAATTCGGTTCCAAAACCAACTCCTGTAATCGTTTTACTCATCTAGCGGAATTCGGCGGAATTATGTCTTGTCCTTTCTTTTAATCGGAACTTATATAATGGGATTCGGATCCACTATAAGTAAAACTTCACATAAACTCTAGAGGAGAATTTGCTTGATGTAGATGTTTAAATTTATATATATATATATATATATATATATATATATATATATATTGTAAATATTCACTTTAGAACCTACATTTAAACTGTGCGTGCACGGACATTTTGCTAATTTTTATATATGCATCTTCCTAGTTTATTTTGTTATGTACTGAGATCATTTGGACTTGAGCATATCGACAATTTTTTTATTAGATGAGTGTAAAATGACATTTTTAATTTGTTGCGTTGAGGAGATGACTTATAAACATATAGAATAGAATGGTCTGAATTTATTCTTCTTATTTATTTCGCTTCTTTTTTTCTTTTTCTTTCATGTTCTTTCGCATATTTTTCATTTTCTTTTCTCATTCTACGCTTTTTCCTCAATTCCATGGGTAATGTCACCACCCTCGTCACCATGCGATAGAGAGAGAGGTAAGCTTGTGCAATAGCCAATGGTGGCGACACACGACAATAAGATGAGGGCCGTATGAGCTGCGATAGAGAGAGAGACGTGTTGGGATTTTAAGTTTTTGTGTTGATTTTGCTTCCTTGATTGATCGGAAAACTTTAGAAGATAAGATGTCACTTGGGTTGACCCAAAAACTATGAATTAATGGCTGTTGGTGATGCCATTATGATTCGGGTGGGAAAAGATGATAAGATGAACGGTGAGGATGGTCGTCTTTTTTTCCTCGTACAAGGGTCATTGACAAGGTCAGTTGCGTGAGTTGCATTTTCATGACTGGGGAGACATGACCAATTAAAGTCCAGATACACGCAACTCAATATCTCAGTTTCAAGTGATGGCGATGGCGAGAGAGAGTGCTTTGGGTGCATTTGTTTGTATTTCTATTCAAAAATTATTTCGGAGAACAAAAATAGAAAAAATTATTTTTCTTCGGGGAATAATTTTTTACTAAAAACGCGTTTGGTAAACTTGTTCGGGAATAAAAAATGAATAGAAACACGTTTTGTAAATTTGTATTCTTTTTTTTTTTTGTTTCTTTTAATTTTTTAATATTTTTTATTTTATTTATTTATCCTTTTTTCTTTTTTTTTCTTTTTTTCTTCTTTTGGCCGATCGCGGCCTCGGTCATGGCCAACGAGGGCTGGCGGCCTCACCTAGCCTGGCCGAGGCTCACCGGCGAGCCCAAGCCTTGCTGGTGGCTGGGCGAGCTCGGCCTCGCTGGATCTGGGCGAGCCTGAGCTCGCCCAGCCAAGGCGAGGTCGAGCCTTGCCAGGGGCCGGCGACCCTCCGGCGAGGTCGCGGGCCCTCGACGGCCGGTCGCCGGCCATGGCTGAGGCCGGTGACCGGCCAAAAAAAGGAAGAAGAAAAGAAATGAGAGAGAAAATTTGTTTTTCAAAAGTGTTTCTGGAACAAAAAAATAACTTTTTTTTGTTTCTCATTTCTGTTCTAATTTTGTTCCCGGAACAGAAAAACAGATTTTGAACAAAAATGCAAACAAACGCATTTCTATTCTTTTTTTGTTCCCGTGAACAAAAAACAGAAAATCTGTTCATGAACAAGAAAAAGAAACACAAACATGCAGGCCCTTTGTGTCCTTGCTACATTATAAAAAATTTCAAACTTCCCTTGATTTGACGTGACAAAACTTATTGGGTTCAATTGCACAAGATAATTGGGCTCTATATGAGACTAGCATAATCCAATTATATTCATATGAAATTATACATTACTTTGTACAGCAACCCTTCATATGCTATTAAAACATTGGCACATGTTCATTCATTTTTTGACTTGTTCGGTCATCGGTCCAATGCCTCGCACTCTCCCTCCCTCCCTCATCATCCCATCTCGCGACTTGACACTAGAATGTTTGAGCACTTGCCGTCCGTAGAGGAGCTCGTTGACTAGCTCCACTCCTTGGAGGCCATGACTACGATTAAGATCTCGGATAGAGAGAGACATATGAGAGGATGGCGGTGGAAAGAGGTTATCAGTTATGGATCTTCCTGAATGCAAAGTAAACTTATGTGGCTCTGGAGGAAGAAGGCTGGTTGTTGGGGGCAGTGCAAGAGTAACGGAGTAGTTTCTCAACATCAAGACTATGTTTGTCATTGATGGTCTATCAAATGGATCTTCCCGAATGCAAAGTAAACTAATGTGGAGGCATCTAAGTACTTCATTCCTTGGATACGAGTAAACCCGTTAAACGGGTGGGTCCGGTCATAAATGATCCGACCCAAATCGACCCATTTAATCCGTTAATGACCCATTTATTGCAATGCACAATTTTTTATCCATACCCGACCGGACATATACTCAACCAATATCCAACCCATTTAATTAAACTTAAGAAAGCTTATTTCTTATATATATTATTTTTAAAAAATGGTATTGTTAAAAGAGTTCTATACAACATAAATTTAATGGAAAATTTTTATAATTTTTAAAATAATTATTCTAAAAAAATGAATTTTAATTATTTTTTATTTTGTAAAAATTAAATTTTTAATTATTTTATTTTTATTTTTTGAATATAATTTTTAATTTTGTTTTTCCTTTTTGCTCTTCTTCTTCTTTGGTTGGTCACTAACCACGACGACAACCGGCCATAGGCGAGCCTCAAGCTCACCCCTCGCCAGATCTGTCAAGGCTCAAGCCTCACCCAACATCGACGAGGCCTCCGCCTTGCCAAATCTTGTGAGCTCGAGGCTCACCAACATCAGGCGGGCTCGAGCTCGAGCTCGCCCCTCACCTGTCACTAGTGAGTTTGAGTGTCGCCAGATCGGTGAGGCTCGAGGCTCGTCGGGCATCAATGAGGCCTTCGCTTTGCTAGATCTAGTGAGCTCGAGCTCGCCTGACACCGGCAAGCTCGAGGCTCGCTTGGCCAGTCATCAACCATCGTCATGCCAGCCACTAGAGGAAGAAGAAAGAAAAAAGAAAAGGAAAGAAAAAAGAAAAGAAAATTAAAATAACAAAATAATTATAATTTCGGTTTTCATTAAAAAAAATATTTTTGTAAAGTTAAAGAGGAAAGAGAGAGATTGTGAAGTTTTGGTTGAAAATGGGTTCTAAATCCAACCCATTTAGGACCCACTTAAGACCCACCTATCAAAGTCTTTAATTGTTAAACCCATTTAACTACTTTTTGTCCACAAAAAAAAAAAAAAAAAAAATCGACCCATGTATGACCCATTTATGATTTGAATGGGCCATATATGGGTCTAAGACCCATTTTACCACCTCTAGATACGAGTCTCCAATGGCCAGATCTAACACTTCCAACGACGTACCATCTCTCCAATTTTTCCAAACCTAAAAATATTATATGGATAAAACTTGCTCAGTACATCATATTTTCTTAGTTTAACAATTTAAATATCCGTCAAAGAGTCAATTTGTGCAACTTACATAGCCAGGGAGATCTTCGCCCCGTCTGCTTGGTAGAAGACATTGTTCTTCTTACCGCTAATGAGCTCTAGAAGTAGGACACCAAAACTATAGACATCGGACTTCGCGGAGAATTGCCCATGCATTGCATACTCAGGTGACATATAACCACTACAAACCTTAATATATCAGCATTATCAGCATACATAAGCATAAAATGTAGAGAATAGAGTGTAACAATGCTTAGAAAGTCCCAACAATTTTATTGGTGTTTGCCTGTGTTTGATTGACTCTGAAAATCCTTGACATGCCGAAATATGAAATCTTAGGGTTCATATCACTATCCAACAAGATACTGCTTGATTTTAGATCCCGATGAATGATCTTAAGTCGAGAGTCCACGTGTAAATAGAGCATTTCTAGAGCAATTCCAAATACTATTTTGTAACGTCTTGACCAATCTAATTGCCTACTCTTTTCAAGATCTGCATGTATGCACATTCGAAACGCGGGGTAATTTCAATTAATAAATCCTCTTGAATACATTTTATGCGAGGAACTAACTTTAGGTTCTAAAAGCTAGTGAAACATTCACCATAATTTGAGGCTAATCACATATTGGCCTCAACATGGAAAGCAATAGCTTAGGAATATATTCAATGCAACATACCAAATAAAAAGTAGTCGAGACTTTTGTTTGGCACGAACTCATATACAAGCAGTTCTTCTTCACCCTATAAGCAGAATGGGAGAATTACCAAAAACTCTTAAACCTATTGCAATTGTGATAATTCAATCCTAAACATTTTTTTTTTTGGCCAGTTTAGTCCTAAACCTTTTATAAGTGTGTCAATTCAGTCCATCCGGCCAAAATTGGTTGGCCAATGCTGATGTGGATGCCGGTCATTTGATGTACGCTAACGTGGCATTTTATATATATTTGAATATTTTTTTGGAATTTTTTAATTCTTTTTTTTCTTGTTTTTTTCCCATATTCTCCTTCCCCTAGCTAGTTGAAGGCGGGGGCCGGTGAGGTCAATCTCGCCAGCCACTGGCAAGGGTGAGGCCCTGCTAGATCCGGCAGGGCCTCGCCCAACCAAGGCGAGGGTCAACCTCGCTGGCCACTGGTGAGATGTCGGCTAGCATGCTAGGGCCGTTGGCGAAGCCGTTCGCATTGAGCACAAAGATGTGGAGCTTCTACTTCTTCTCGCTGGTGAAGTAGAACACACTGAGGGAGGTGACGTTGAAGAGGGAGTCGCCGTCATCCATGAACAAGATTGGATTCGTGATGTTGCAAGCATCAAACGCCCCGCATGACCTGGACCACTAAGTCCTTGGCTAGGCGAGGCCCTACCGGATCTGGCGAGGGCTGAGCTCACCGGCCCTGGCCTCCGATCGGCTAGGGGAAGGAGAAGATGGGAAAAAAAGAAAAAGAAAAAAGAGAGAATTCTAAAATTCTAAAAAATATTTAAAATTTCGAAAACTAAAAATAAAAATAAATAAATTCTAAAAATGCGACGTTAGTGTTCGCGAACGGTTGGCGTCCACGTCAACGCCAGCCTGCCAATATTGGCCAGATGGACTAAATTGGCATAATTGTAAAAGGTTTAGGACTAAATTGGTCCAAGAAAAAAGTTTAAGACTGAATTAACACAATTGCAATAGGTTCATGACTTTTTTGGTAAATGTCCCAAGCAAAACCCGAGCAGCCGAACGAGGTTTCGATGTTGAAGCTTCACTACCAATATCACTTCATTCTTGAATTCTTCAGCACCTTGTCCTAAGCTTTGAGATAGTCTCTTCACTGCTATTTGTTGTCCATTGAGAAGCTTACCCTGAAAGGTTAGGATAGTACAACCTACATATATGGTTTCATCATCTATAAGGCACGGGTTCATATTTCGTACCGCTTTGATCTTCTTGGACGACTTCATACGTCTTGGTCGCTTTCCTCCGCTTGAAACAACAAGCGAGGAAGAGAAGCACCACGCCTACGCCAATAGGAACGGCGATAGCGACGATTATCACAGCAGTTTTATTGCTTTTGCCTACATATGTGTAATTATATCATGATAGCATCAGTTTATGTGTCTATGACTGTATTAGATTTTAGAAAATGAAATTGCTGCCAAAGGCCACAGCAAATTGGAAATAATAGAGAAAATCAAAAAGAGTCCGTTTCCAGAAGAAATTAAACTGTAATTCATAATCTGTCAATCTTTCAAAATTCATTCTTGCAATGAAATGTGACGATGTTTTTACCCTACAATTAACACGAAATGACAGAACACCTGTGTACAGGTTTCGGATTATCTGTTTTGAAAGACATAGAATTACTTCATGGTAGAGTAGCTCCCGGTCACTTACGATCCTTTTCTATGTACGTAGTAATTCGTACACCAGTGCAGTGGACGATCCCCAGGGACATGAAGTTCTTTAATGAGTGACAAGAAAAATGACGGAAAAGTGCTCTAATAATTTGATTTTCAAATGGTTTCGTATATACAAGAAAATTCTTTTGGAAAAATTATGCAAAGTCGACAAAATACGATAACAATCAAGCTATTGATTGACAAATTACAAAAGCTAGGCATCGCAGCCAAAGTCAAACTACTATGCGAAGGCCACGTCGGCATTGAGAGCAGGTGAGGGGCGAGTGCTCGTTTAGCATTAATTCTTTTGCTCTAGTCATGATCACCTAATGTCCAGTTCGAAAATGTGTGCTACTAATTTGAGACCTTGGTGAGACTAGCAACCGAAACCTAAATTAAACATGAAAACCTAGATTTACATTGATTTTTTGTTCCCTATAGGTTTTTAATACTGAGCTAAATGATAAGATTCTGTTTTTTTGTTATTCTTTTAAAGGGTTTGGCTTTTGTGGTTTTACAGCAATAAATGCCAATTTTGGCAATTAACTTTGGAAGCTTTATGTTCCGATTGCAAAAGATGAGTCCCACAAGTGCACCATTACAAACATAGCATCACAGTACCACTAGGCTAACAGACTCTTATTACAAAGAGTTCTCTTTTCTAATTTTCATCTTTAAGGCAAAATCTCAATGCAATGTGAAAATGCTTTCAATTTTCGTTTACAACAAGGAAATAGAAATGTCAGTATCAATGATGGCTCAAAATATACAGGAAAACAAAATTATCTAATGAAGGTTCTTGACAGGAACGTCTTGCTAACTTGCTATATCAATTGGAAATATAATACTTGAATCCGTAGTGCCACAATGAAAACAAATTTTCCAATGATTGTCCGTATTGACCAAATAAAATCAAAAGTTGAAAAGTAATATGTGTCGACAAGTTAAAACCTCAAGCCACAGAGTTAGATTTATTAAAATTAGATTACAAAACTTCAACAAACAAAAAATTAGTTTACAAAACTGTTTAAAGTACTAGGTTTTTACAAAAGAATTTCAATTTCCCTTTACCAAAATTGCAAAGCACGGTGAAATTATCTATCGCAAGAGAATGGTGAAACTTACATAACTAGCAAGATATACACCCCCATCCAATTGGTGGTGGTAGTTATTCCTCTTGCCGCAAATGATCTCTAGAAGTATTATGCCGAAACTATAAACATTAGATTTCACTGAGAACTTTCCATGCATTGCATATTCTGGAGACATGTAACCACTGCAAAAACAAACATTAGCCACATGTATATAGCAAATATAGATGCAGCCATCCTTGAATAGATAAATGGGCAAGTCCATCATCCAATCTATAAGACTTACAAAGTCTCAACAATTTTATTTGTGTTAGCCTGAGTTTGATCAACTCCAAAAATTCTTGCCATGCCAAAATCTGAAATCTTTGGGTTCATTTCACTGTCTAACAAGATATTGCTACATTTAAGGTCACAATGGATGATCCGAAGACGAGAATCTTTGTGTAAATAGAGCATTCCTCGAGTGATCCCAAACACTATTTAATAACATAACGGCCAATCCAATTGTCCTCTTTTTTCAGGATCTGCATCATTGCACCAATATTCATGAATATGCTAGGATGGGGTGTCACGCCCCAAACCTCGAGTGCGCGTACATCTCTCGGTGGTCGATAAAATTCTGCGACGTTCCCAAGACTCACCGCCAACCCTTTTCATCTTATTGTACATGCGGAAGCGAATTAACAACATACATGGGATAGAAAAGCAGGACAACTAATTTCAAATCAAATACACTTTCATAAAGACCTCAAGCTTATGCAGAAGGTCTATCTTATAAAGAATTACTAAGCTACTTATGTTCCTAACCCTTCTGCTTCAAGCTCCGGATTCTTCATACTAGGGACCTAAAAATGGTTATACAATAACCAGTGAGATATAAATCTCAGCGAGTCCTCTTCTAAGCCCCCAATTAGAACATCAACTCAACTCGGGGTATCTCTTCAGAACCACCCTATAAACAAACCAAAGATCAACAACCAATACTCAATAGTCGGTTCACGTGCAACCTTACCTGATATGCCATACCCTGCACGTTATAACTGAGCACAATACACACAATGCACAAAGCCATTGGATGATACAGTTCATCAATCACATATGAGTCACATTACAAGCGATCTCACCTAGCCATTGCCACTCTCTGCATGTTAAAGATTCATGCATGCGTGCCATAAACAAGGTGATCGACTCATGCATGACTAGAACCAATGATGCCATGATTCTCATGCGTTCTTGTTCTTTAATGCGCCACCTATCACACATTAATCTATCCCATGCGTCCCGATTATAAAGTAAAATCATTATGACACGTCCCATACCGCGCCACACAATTTTACTCCATAATAAGGAGCAACTCGCTCAATACTTCATACCAGACTCAAGGTTCTAGAGGTACCCTCTCCTCACGAAGTTCAGATATCTTGTGGCACTTAGTCCCTGACCTCAATCAGTCATAGTTCGAGGCACTAAAAGTGGCTCCCACGAATTCACACTATCATGTAGAGCTTAGTTCTTGATTATATTAAGCAATAGTTCAAGGTACTAGAGGTGGCTCCCACGAGTTCACACTATCGTATAACACTTAGTTTTTACTATAAAAAAGCACTAGTACATGGTTCTAGAGGTAACTCACACGAAGTCTTGCTATCGTGTAGCACTTAGCACATTTACTATGCATGACAATACTGCAAGACTTCTAGAGGTAGCTCTCATGTGACTCAAGTCGCAATGTAGCACTTAAGTCGCCATGTAGCACTTAACCTTGACTACAGTAAGCAACGGTACAGGGTACCAAAGGTGGCTCACACGAGGTTTCATTCTTGTGTAGCACTTAGTTCTTTACCAGCTCACAACCAATTAGTTTTCTCAACACAACTCACTTTTTTATAAAAGTGGTCCACCTCCCATCTCCTCGGACAATCCTTTTCCCCTTTTTTTGTGGAAAACACACGTTTCATGCGGATGTTTATGCAATAACACATCCAATTCATTTCATAAAATTAACACACATGAAATTAGATCACTTTTCGCATTCTGGATGAACAGTGCACATGAACAGTAACTTGTGAACAATGTCGTATGAACAGTGAATTTTCATAATTAAATAACTAATAAATTAAATCCACAAGTCATTAAACACACTAATTAAAGCAAGCAAAGCATCAAGAACCATCACCAAACTAAAATCGGTCATAATTGGCAAAAACCGGGCCACTCATGTGTCTCCAAGTTAAATCCAGAAACCTAACCAAACGAGTTTGGAAAATTTTCAAATTTGAATATGTTGTAAATGACACATAAAAGAACATTTTTTATGAGATACCTAAACCTAGACTTCTAAATTAAGCCCAGTAAATCGCTCAATCCAGCATAGAAACTATGTCCGTTTCCAAAAAGTTTGTTTTTCGAAATCAGTTTGGTTCAAGATCCAAAACTTGTCCATTTGATTTGGAATTTGACTATGTTAAAACTATAAGATGTAACAAACAACTTTTGTGAAGAAATCATTTTGAAATTTGAATCTTAAGAGTTGATAAAAACCCTTAGAATCTCAAAAGGTCACAAATTCCAACACAGTATGAGATTCTATTTCCAAATGACGGAGCTGATATCTTCTTCTTTTAAATCCCTAAAAATCTTGAAAAAATAGTATGTGATAGCTGAAGATGTCTAGAAAATTTCTTAATAAGGAATTGACCTCGAATTCATAGCCTATTTCGATCTACAAAAATGACAAATGATAAGGGTCCACATATCAAAACTGCAGAAAGTCCATTGAATTAGACTAATTCGACTTCAATGGTGCTACTTTCACTAATTAGATTAACACTAATCCACTCTAAGGCTAATCTAACCATTTTATATTATTATTAATCCATTATTAAGCTAATCTAAACAACCCTTAAGCATAATTAACTTCCTAAACAAGTTTAGGCACTAATAAAAGAATTAGGAGCTAAACTCACCCGTTAAATGAGCCGAAGACATAAACGTGGCGGCAACGATGAAGGCGACACTTGAGAACCTTAACCACAGTGACCCAAGGCAGTCTCAAGCCTGGAACAGTTGTCACAAGCTATGCTTCCCACAGCAACTGTGTAAACCGAATAGCCAGAGGAGTAGAGAGGTTGAACGGCTTGGTCGGAGCTCCAACAAAAGGTTGGTAGGCAACTAGTGGCACTTGGGGCTCAAGGGGGACCTGCTGGTGGTTGGTACGGGTGGAGGTAGGGTCGAAATGGAAGCAAAACAGCTGAAACAGGGGAAACAAGTGGAGTAGTGCAGGCTACCAAGCATACCAACAGATCGGCGACCAGTTTCTTCCGGCCGGCGTATTGGTCGGCCGGCGGCTCTGTTCGGTGAGCGGCCGGGTCCTCCTGAACTGTTTGGGCCTTCTAAGCGCGATGGTGGGTGGCACGAAGGCTGATTCTCACAAGAATGTAACGTTTAACTCAGCTTTTTGGAGAAATGTCAACTTGAGCAAAAACAGGCAGAGAAGGAAAGTAGGGGAGAAAATGCTAAGAATTTGCTTGAGGCTGAAGAGGGGGGAGAGAGAGATGTGAGGGCTGATTTCTCTGGTTCTCTCAAGCTCTCAAATGCCTTAACCATGGATAAAGTGAGGAGTAAGGAGGAAGAAGATGGATGCTCAACTGAAATGGGACCACCATTTGGCCTCAAAAGTCAAGCTAAATATCCCAAAGTGCTCAAGTGGCTACCCCACCAGCCAAGGCTGTCATTCACAGCCCATTTCCTCTTCAATCTTCCTCAACAAACTTCCTTTGATACCCCAAATGTTGCACACCCCCTTGGCGTACGAATTTTGGGCAATCTCCATCTCATTTGCTTCGAAAGTCCACACTTTTATCCCTTTGGTCCCTTGGCAAGGTCCCACCAGCCATGGCTGTCATCTATGGCCCCTTGGCAGCCCAAGATTTCCCTTAAAAGCTTCACCAAGTGGTCCAAATGTTCCCTCCTCCATAGCCTACGAATTTTGGAACAAAATCCTCCAAATTGAATCAATTCTCTTTCAATTGAACTCAATTCAGTCCCCATAAATTCAGTTAATGTGCCATCGTCCCTCTTTTGATTTTTCCTCATTAATTCGTCAAACTTAAATCCCAAAAACGTGACAAAAAACGGTCCTCTAATTTTCCTGGTCCAAAACGGCCCTACTTTGACTTTTCGCCAAAAATCCAGGTTTACAGAAAAATCTCCAGAGGATGAGTCGACGCTCCTAAAATAAATTGTGTCATGATAAAACTTTCAATTTCTGAAATTGGGTTTAAATTTGCAGTTAACTTCAATCTGGTGCGATTTTAGCGTGACATAGCCTACCGATTAGCTTTTAGGAATTGACCCGTGGTCGATTAATTTTAAGCCACATTATACATCTTCGACATATTAGCGACTCTCGGTTGTCGTGAAAATCTCGAGATTTCAAATATAGACACAGGGTACAAAAATGACAGAAAAATTGGTCTAGTGCCATTCGATGAGCCGTTCGATGAGAATTTTGCAATTAGGTGAAATCACTTATACTCTAATTACATACCTCAGTCGAACCGACCTATCTCCGAACTCTGATCGATTTTGATCGTGCCGTATTGACCATTGCAGATAAACACGGTCGAGCTAGTCGATTTCTAGTTGAATTCTCAAGCCTTTTGCGTTTAGATTCCTTAACGTCTTCACCTGATAGGCTAGTTATCTTGTGAGTGGCCAACTCAGAAAAAAAAAACTATCAACGCGTTGATGAAAAGCCCAACTTATTCAATCGAAAATAGAACCCGAAAATCAGGATGTCACATGGGACACCTATTCAAAAACTCAAGGCAAAGCTCATCACACAATACCAAAATATATTTAATCTCATTCATCAATGGTAGCCCAAGAAAACCTATAATTAGTTGAAAGAACAAAAACCAAGGGTTTCCAAAGCTAGTGAAAGCTTGAGCATTTGATTTCAAGCAAATTATACATTTGGCACATAAGAAAGTTAAACTGAAATGTACCAAATAAGAAATAATCGAGGCTTTTATTTGGCACAAACTCGTAGGCCAATAGCTTTTCGTCTCGCTCCAAGCAAAATCCGAGTAGTTGTACAAGGTTTCTGTGTTGAAGCTTCACAACTCATAGAACTTCATTCTTCAATTCATCATCACCCTGTCTTGAGCTTTGAGATAGCCTCTTCACTGCAATTGTTTATCCATTAGGAAGTCCACCCTTTGCATTTATCATTTAATTCATCGTTAAAACTTCTTAAAAATTAACTTTAAAAAGCTTTAAATGTCTCTTTTCTTCAACATCATTATGTTCAATCCAGATGTAAAGCATTCTTGATTGTTTCTAACTATAATCTAATATGTACCTGGAAAACTTCACCAAATCCACCTTCACCCAACTTGCTTTCATGAGAGAAATCATTTGTCTCGGCTTGTATGGTAGCCAAGTCAAATTGCAAGAACTCCATGGTAATAAGTTCATTTGCACCTGCATTACCAAACAACTCAAGTTGAATATCAAATTACATCGACAATGGCTCTTAGTGGCATTTATAGGGTCAGTTGGTGCTTGGGAACATTGTCACAATGAAGAGCACTAGATTAGACTACCATGGTCGTGTCACCCTACCTCAAAGCAATCTTCATTCTCTTGATTGGTCGTGAAGCAAAAAAAAAAAAAAAAAAAAAAAAAACAAAAACAAAAACAAAAACAAAAAAAACAAAACAAAACAAAAACAAACAAACAAACAAAATCATCAATGCTATAGGAAACAAAGTAATGAGATGAATCTTGTATCATGATCACTTCTCTAGGCTGAGGGTAGTGTTAGGTCTGTTAATTGCAATGTAGATGCTACCTTAGCTTGGAGGGAATTGTTAAAGAATAGGAGTTTTTGAGGCCTCATTATGTAGCAAGTTATCGTAAATCTATGTCACTCCGGTATGACTCATGGCCTTCTAATGGCATATTGCTAGATGTATACCCAAGCAAAGTAGTTGATGATTCCATTCTTCTCTAAACTGCAAAAGTGGTTATCTAATTTTTAACTCCATCTGGAAATGGCCCAATAACAGGTCTAAAGACTTGGTATCATCCAGGAAGCTGTTTGTGGTGAATTTTTCCTAGGTCTTCTTAGGAAGACAAGATACTTGCACTGCTACTTCAAGTAACATTCTTACATCTGCTCAGCTTGGGAGATTGTTAAGAATAGAGGCACAAGAGTTGAATTGCATCAAATAATTTGGCTTTCACTTAGTGTGCTGAGGTTTGGATTCATATTATGGTTAGCTATACAAGATAAGCTACTTATATTTCAAGGAATTGACTAATAGTCTTCTAACCTGGCCAAACTTGTTTTTTGTGTCATGAAAGCACTGAGATTAGATCTCATATGTTCTTTGGATGCTGTTTCTCCAAGCAAGTTTGGAAGAGTTCCCTTCAACTTTGTTTTCCTGATAGAGATATTGGTGACTGGGAATTTAAATTGATTTGATGTAGCAGGTTGTGAAAGGGAGAGATTTCTAAAGGTATTTGGTAAATTTTTTGTGGCATTGCCGCATGTACTTTGTCTTGAAGGCCAAAAATGAGCTGTTATATTCACAAACTATTCCTTCCACTAATGGCATCATAATTGCTTGGGCAAACAAGTACAATTTTGAAGGCTGAAAGAGCATGAATAATCGAATTCTTCCATTATTGAATACCATCTTTGAATCTTGGTTGTTGTATGTAGGAGTGACCAGTTCTAGAGTGGGTCGGTTTTGATCAAGTAGCAGGAGTCGAACCTCTTGGTTCTAAGCCAGCCTATTCCACTAGCACATTTTTATATTTTGGGTAACACTTTAGTTTATTATAATGAAAAGGAAACAGGGTCCATGGTTAAATGGTTAGATGGTTATTTGTATATTTTGAAGGCATAGTTCTAACCTAGTTGAGTGCAAAAGTTTTGATTTTTTCTTTAGAAGCTTCTAAGCCAGTTGAGAACCTGTTCAATTCAGGGACAAGCCTGGATAAAGGCTAATGGCTTGGAGCCAAACCAACTAGGTCGTTTCTAGCTGGTTTCCTTATTGAAATGGACCTTATGCGCCCCCCTTGTTGTTATAGCAACATGTATAGGAGTTCCTAAGATATATGATTGTCGTGGGACATCTTGTCTCTTCTTGGTCGATGAACAAGCTTAACTTATCCATCAAAAAGGGGAATCCAAGAAATCCTATCTAACGACTAATGGAGTTCAATTGATGAAGAAATTTGAACGAATGTATGGCCAGCTCTATTGTTTTATTGGCAAAACATTATGTCGGCTAAGAATTTTTGGCATCGGTTTCTATATATCACATCTTAAAAATGAGGAATCTCGAATTGCACCAAACTAATTTACATATTTGAAATTGATACCCTGCTAAGTAAAGTACTCGTACTTTTACTTAAAATATACTTGCGCATGTACTTTTGAAGAAAACTTCCTTTTATTGCACTTTTGCTAAGCTAACAGAAAATTACTCGTTTGCTTTTTTGGAGTAGACCAAATTATACACATACAAAAAAAAAAGCCATATTATAGTTGGGTAGACTTGTTTTAGGTCCTTTCTTGGCTCAATTAATGATATGACACCCAAAATATGATCAATTAAATTTCAATTTGATAGAAATGAAACATTATTCTTGTGATTCCCATTTGATAACACAAATTAGTAATAGATGTGAATTATTAAGTTCAATATCTACATTTCTATATTTTTTAAATAGTCTTGCGATAATATTTTTCTTGTTTACAATATAACTGATGTAAAATCATGATAACATTATTTTATGATTCTACTATAGTGACACAACTCTTTTTTTTTTTTTTTTTTGGTGACCTAGGAACCCCATATAGCCGGCAGCCGGCGAGTAAACCTGGGGAGACACGTAAGCGGGATGACCCACCACCCCCGCGTCCCACTTAAGACCCCAAGCGACCGTGAGAGGATTTGAACTCCTCCCTTTCGTGAAGGGGAGAGAGCCCAAACCATCACGGCCACCAAGGTGATGGTATAGTGACACAACTCTTGTGATGTACAAATAAGGGAAACGATAATATGTATGCATGAGTATTCTAAATCATATAACTTTAGTCTTGTATGATACTAACAAAAGTTGATACTAGTTGTCATTTAATTGATTCCAATATCCAATGTACGTTGGCTTTAAGTAATAAGTTTAAAAGGAAAACTATCGATATTTATGGCATTGATAAATACATATACAACGTTTTTAAAGCTTGTAATAAGGATTAGTAGCTCCACTTGTTTGATTTAATACAACTTGCTAACCAACTTGAATTATGAAAAAGGGGGTTGTTGCAGTTTCTATAAAATGTTCAGCTAACATGTTATTGCTATAGTAGCTTAATTTAAGCTTATAGAGTTGTCTCGTCCAATTTCAAGGTATTGCAGTTTTAGAATTTGTATAACTTGTCATGACCTACTTTTTTCGTTCGAAGGGGAAAAGACATAGGCTTATGGGCATTGTCTAAAAGGCGGGCCTACAGCTCTTGTTTTAGATATGGGCTCTCTCAAGCCCATATCTCGTCTAAGTTAAAGTATTCAAATTAAGGATATAATTTTTTTTAATAAGGAGTCGTCACTAATTTATTGGGATTAGTTAAAAATCAAGTGAGGCATAAGAACAAACCTCACTTCCTATGTAACTAGAAGATTTATGGTTAGGGACTTGATTACACCAATTAATCAACTAATGTTCTTTCAGTACCTAATGTTTGTTGGGTACTTTTGATTTATTTTAAACCTATCTACTAACATGTGAGGTAATCGTGTAGGTGCACAATAATTAAAATAACAATTACCGACCGGTGAAAGCATTAAATAAATTGCAAAGTAAAGCGTTATCTAATGCTAATAAATAAGAAAAATGACAATTCTAACTAGGCTAGGGGGAAACCTTAGGAGTGCGCAGTCTCATAACAATCGAAATAGAATTGCACAAACAAAGAGCTAGCATTTGTCTCTAAGGACACTTAAGTCCAATGATAAAGCCCTAAGAGCTTATTCAATTTTGAGCATAATTTTATCAAAGATTTTCACACATTTTAAGAGAAAACTACTTAAAAACTAATTTTTAAGATTTTTCATGGCTCTTAGAGAAAAAAAAAAAATCTCAAATTCTTTAATTTTTAATATTTTTTTATAAAAAGTATATAATTTATAATTTATAATAAAAATATTTTATTTAATTTAAAAAAAAAAAGATCCGGGTTGTGCTGGGCCCGGACTCGCTGGCCAGGGTACGCTTCTTGGGCCGCGTCTCGTTTGGGCTCAAGAGCCCAATCGGTTCAAGGCCTAGACTCCTATATAAGGCCTACGGGCCCACAAGTTTACCTTTCTAATTTCCTTTTCTTCCCTCAAGGTTATGAGCCTTGCGAGCTACCAAGCTGCTCTACAATCCAGCCCAACCTACCAGCCCAATTTTTGTTATCCTAGCCTAAAATCTGACCGGCCCAGCTCCCTACTCGGCTGAACTAATCCCAATGCCAAGAACACACCATTCCTCATCGTCAATCCGCCCCGGGAAACTTCTTTATCGACCTCAACGTATAATGCCAACACTATTGGAGAATGCCACCACCGACCCTATACCTTCGCCGCTATTCGTGACCGGAGAAGAACAAAGAACACGGATTTGACTGAGACATTTTATCGAACATCCGGATCGCATCAACTGAGGGGGAGGAGCATTTACTCAATCAAGACTCGAGCACTCATTGCAATCCACAAAGAATCAACAATCAGGACTGGAAATCAATAGGGTGGCGACCCAATCACACTCAATACAAGCATGAATGAGGAACAACAATCTCTGTCTCGGGTTTTACCAGAACGGAGCAAAACGAGCAGCGTTCTCTCATCGAACGCTTGGCGTACGTCGGTTGGAGGGAAGAATATTCACTCACTCGGGGACCAAAGTCACACCAAGACCCACAACGAATCGGCGAATTAACAATCAAAAATTGACACGGAAAGGCTGGTCCGAACCCAGCTAGAACGAAGCAGTGAAAACAGGTCTCGGTCTCTAGATTGACTGAGGCAGAATGAAGCAACGGGCTGAGCAAGGGGTCCCTACCTGGCTCGGAGAAGGCGGCTAGATGGCGAGCTCGAGACGAATCGAGCTATGGCTGGTCGCCTTGGTGTCTCGAACCAAGATCCTCGAGGCAAGGGAAGTTCGGACCGAAAGGACACTTACCGAAGATGTGGGTACCAGGAAAGCAAGGTCGGGACGACGAGGATAGCGGCCAGGGGTCGTCGAACTTGACTCCAGCGTGGCCAAACGACCGGAGAACTCCATCTCCGCTCCTCTCTCTGTCACTTCTCTCCAAAGAACCCCCAAACAATCCCCCTCAAACAAGCTAGCCCCCCTCGCTTTTAAGCAACGGCGCGCATGGCTTCCTACCGTGCCAGCTGGCGCTGCCGGCCCACCCCCAACTGAACATCTCGCGAGCCCGACGCCCTGCCCTCCGTCGCCCCTGTCCTCCGTCGCGTACGCCGTCCTTCTCTCTTCCCCCTTTTGTCCCTAGTGTGAAAGAGGAAGGGAGGAAAGGGAGAGGGCTGGCCTAGGAAAAACTAAAGAAGCCGAGCCCAGTGGAAGAGAACGAGAAAGAGGGAAGTAGGCCGGGCCGGCCCATTCCCAGCCCATCTTCACCCTTTTTTTTTTTCAAATAATAAATATAATAAAAAAAATTTAAATTAATTTTTAAAGATTTTAATATTAGCAACGCAAATGCTCCCAATGTCCGTATGCCTAGTTTTGCTAGGGGTTGAATAATGAATGATTAAATTAGTCGTTAAAATTTAGGTGTTGGCATAACTCAATTCATAAGTCACGATTTTGTTAGAAATTTTTTAGCACAACATAGTTACAATTATATTAAACAAACTCTTAATTTTTGTGATTTATATATCTGATTCCTTGCAAAAAAATAAAGAAGTATAAAATATAATCAATTCTATGCTATAGATAATTTACAAAAATATAAAGGCAAATAGTCAATTTACCAATTTTTCCTTTGACAACTTCATAGTTCATCTTTCCTCTTCTTTGAAGCAAACGAGTCAGAAAAGAGAAGTATCATAACACCTCTAGTAGGAACGACAATGGTGATGGTTATTACGGTGGATTTGTTGCTTTTTCCTGCACACATGCCATTAGATCTATGAGACAATTGCCAAACTAATCTGAAAACTTCTTAGATGAATGTATGGTTAACATTTAAACATTCTAACACCCCACTTAACTATATTGGAATTAGACCTAAGACTAAAGTGTGATGATTTGACACGCAGGAAGGGGCCTTGGGATACCTCAATGGAAAGGCTTAATCAAGAAAGCCTGAGCTTCAATTGCAATTCTAGTATCTGTAAGTATTTAGTAAACAGAGACTTGATTTTCTATTAAGACAGAGGAATAACAAATAACAAATGCACCACCAAAAAAAATTGAGTCTTAGATATAAAAGTGACCGAAGAATGGGCAGGATGCTATAAGAGTCATGATGGAGACAGGACTAGTTTTTATTCTTAAATTAGCAATAAATTTAAATTTCAACGAACTAGGAAGGAAAGTAAATAATCGAACGAAACTACATTAAGGCCAATATTGTCGATTTAGTGAAAAAGGACAGATTTTTTTTTTTTTTTGCCTCTTTAAATTGGCAAAAGGTAGAGACTTAGTCGGCGGATATAGTCACGCCCTTTCTACAATCTACAGACTTCTATGCACCAACTATTTTCATTTGATTTTTTCCCTTTGTAAAAGAATCGTTGGAAGATGCAATCAAGTTAGATGGTGCCACCAGCAAAACCAAAGCAAATTTGATGTTCTCATATCCGACAATCAACCTTGACAAGCTTCAGATCATACGGTCGACAAGGCCGTGCACAAAGTCACGGGAGGACAGACTCAGCTTCAAATTGATTTTAATGTTTCAAAAGTTAAAGACTCGTCCCTTCTGTGTCCCATCCGAATTACAAGAACCTTGGACAAGCAACAACAGGCCATAGAGTTGAAAGCAGGAAACAGTGAAGGGATCTTCGTCGATCATTCGTGCTATTTTTCGTGAAACTGGGACAAGGGCAATTTGGTGAGCAGCAGCGCTTTTGATCCCTTTGGAATGAGAATTCCAAGTCCAGTAAACTTACCGATACGGAATTTTACACCAGTGGTCTAGAAGTAGTGGAAGAATGGCAAAAGAAAAGTTCCACATACCTTCAGATGTCGAAACCGGAGGCATCAACATTGTATAAGGGGTACGACTCGTACCTCACGTTGCAGCTCGGGGTGACCGTCGTTGCTCCTTCCTTCACCTCGAGAATATCAATCGCTGACAGGAGGCATCGTGTACAGCTTCTGCAAGCTCGTCATATTTATCTCTGCGCACGCTAATTTCTTCCCGGACGTGCTGCCCCAAGCCCTATCGGCAACGTCCCCCATGCTCTTTCCAAGTTGTTGCGTGAACCTGGCCCGTTCACTGATGTTCCTGGTGTTCATCGTTCCGGCGGGCTTCTCTTCCATGACGGAGAAGATGGACTGGTTCGAGTACCGCAACATGCACTCGTCGTACCAGATCACAGAGACTCGCTGGTTGGGGCATCTCTGGAGGATCTCCTGTTTTCCAGTGGACACGCAGTCGCTGCACGTGGCAGTGTCGAGGTCACCACGGCAGAGGAAGAGCCCGTAGGCCCGATCGGGAGGGTTTTGGCTGGCAGTGGCGTTGGCGAAGCCATCGGTGCTGTTGTTGGCGGAGGAGGAGAGGGAAGAGAGGAGGGCGTCGAGGTTGGATCTGTAGGTGGAGTTGGGAGTGAAGAGGGTGGTGTTATAGCAGTAGTGAGAGAGATATTCGCGTGCAGCTTCGGTACTGAAAATTTTGAAGAAGAAGAAGAAGGAGAGAGAGAGAGAGCGAGACGGCGAAGCAA
Organism: Eucalyptus lansdowneana; assembly: GCA_017140395.1. NCBI lineage: Eukaryota > Viridiplantae > Streptophyta > Magnoliopsida > Myrtales > Myrtaceae > Eucalyptus > Eucalyptus lansdowneana. Next base: position 67,437,633 of record CM029487.1, read on the forward strand.
GATTTCATGGCTGGATCAATGATTGTATGGGCTATAGCTAGATCGGCATGGAATTATAGCAACGATAATGTTGGAATTGCTGTCCCAAGAGTATTGTCCGTTCTAGAGGTTCCGTGCACTCGCACACCACGACTCCATCGACAAGTCTTGTGTAACTCTATGATGGATGTCAAGTTTGTAGAGCCCACGTGTTTTAATTAATTAACTAATTAGATAAATAGGAACCAAAAAATATAAAACCACTTGTCGGGCGGAGGATCGGCCCCACCAGCTCCCGACTGAAATCTCCACCGCGAGTGGAATTTATCGCTTTCCCTCTCGCGATCGCCCGTCGCTCAGTTAGTTGCGACCATTGACTCCTGAATTTTAATCGACAAATCTGTAACACACAATTAGATGGTTAAAATAAAGAAAAAGAGACCAACTTCCCTAGCTCAAATTCTCATTCTTAAATTGCATATTTCAACCCATCCCATCCGTCAAAGAGAGCTACAAAAATTTATGGATTTAGGAGTGTAGTTGTTCCTATGCCGATCCGATAGACATATAATTACTTCATTGTAGAGTAGCTCCCAGTCATTTATGATCTTTTTCCATGTCCATAGTACATCGTAGACCAGGATGGCAAATGAGAACAATGACGTAATTTAGGTGAATGACTAAGTGTAGCATAGACGATTCCGGGGGAGAGCGTTAAACTGTAACAAAAAAAAGGGAAGGTTGCAACCAACCAGCGCATTTCAAAAGACCCGAGGCATTCCAATATACAAACAAAATTCGGAATCTGTAGTGAAACAGCAAAGAAAACACGAAGAAGCAGAAAGAATCAAATGTTATTTATTTTTGCGATCCCACATTTATACCCAAATTTTCTCCTAAAAGTTGCGACTATTCGACATGAAGATTTCCACGCTTCGTACCCTTTCGTGACAACCGCTCGTCTTGATGGGAGACGATATATAAGGAACGTACGGTCATTTCGACGGGTGATCAAGGTCTAACACAAAATCCTCACATTTAGAATACACCATCGACGTGAGGAAATTTGGTTAGTAGAGTGCGCCTATTGCTTTCTTGATTTTCAGGAGATTCAACGAACGTGAATGCAAACATGGCTGGAGGTTTGTCTATAAACGATTTTGGCTTCCGCATATGAATTTTTATGTCTCACATTTGGTATCAGAGCATGTTTATAGCCTCTGCCTTGTTTTGTTAAATTTTGGTGTATTTTCGGTGTGTTTTCCGTGAATTTTCGGCCATTTTATGAACATGAACAGTAACTCGGATTTTGAGGCCGAGAGAGAAACTCAACGATTCCGGGCAAAATCCGCACTACCCACCCCTTGATTTCGGACCCGCACGGTCGCACCGCCATAAGGAACATTAGCCATGAGTTTTTTCCGGTATATCGGAGTTTGCCGGAGGCTAATCGGGCGGCGGAAGTCGTGGTGGTTGAGGATTTGCATTTGTAGAGTTTTTCGTTTGATTTTGGGGCCAATTTTTGCTCATTTTCGCCGAATCTTGGACCCATGTGGTCGTGCCGACGTTCTCTTCAAAACCCATCAATTATTTTGGTCTTAGATGGGCTGCCGGAGAAGAAACGGAGAAGAAATGGCGGCTGAAAATGGCGAAAAACCGGCGGAAAAGCCTCTGTTCGCGCGAGGAAGAAGGCGCGTGGAGCCCACGCGTGCGCTGCGGTTGCAGGCGCATGGATTCCACGCGCCACGCGCTCACACGTGCGCTCAACCGCTGCGCGCGTGGGATCCACGCGCGCGGCAGTTGCCAGGCGCGTGCGACGCACGCGCCTGCGCGTTGAACCGCGCGCATGTGAGGCACGCGCCTGCGCGCTGAACCGCGCGCGTGCGGGTCACGCGCCTGCGCGCTGAACGGTGCGCATGCGGGGCACGTGCTCGCGCGGTTCTTGCGCGTGCCGAGCACGCGCCTGTGTGCTGGACACGAACGTGCTCGGCACGCGTCTTCGTCTTCACCCACGACTCCTTTTTACCTTTTTGCCCCAAATTTTTTAAATTTTTGCAATCTTGCCCTTGGCCAATTTATTTATTTACTGTTCTGCCCTTGATGTATTTATTTATTATGTCATTTCATGCATTTTTATGAATATTTTATGCATGAAATTAAATGTCCAATGGTCCATATATTTAATTAATTAGGGAGTGGCCACAGCATCTTTAATTAATTGAATTATATATTAAAGGCCTCCGGATCATATTTAGAAATGGACATTGATTGTAATTAATTATATTAATATGATGAATTTTATCCCACAGGAATTTTCATTATATTAATATGATTAATTGGGATGAAATATCATATTATTTTTCTTAATTTACCCACGGGGATTAAGAAAATGCATATAATATGGTAGTTTCTTCATGATGTAATTATGAATCTATTTAAATTAAAAACTTAGCCCACAGTAGTTTTTATGTTATGTGATTCATATTGTGACATGTTTACATTGGTAAAACATGATTTATTTATATTTGCCTCAAATTTTGTGACATAAGCATGATTATTTGGTATGCAGTTTCGCAACCTGTGAATTTCTCTGAATTTAAGTTTGATGTTCCGTACTGAATTGTGAGAACTATAAAATTTGGAATGAGTCAGTTCTTCTTCAATTGGGGTGGATGGACATTGACTATGCTATAAGGAAAGATGAACCACCTACTCCTAGTGATTCGAGCACTCCAGCTGAGATAGCTCTTTATAACCAATGGGAGCGGTCCAACCGCGTTTGTGCCATGTTTATAAGAGCTAAGATATCTCCAAGTATTCGTGGTTCAGTTACTCAGCATAACAATGCTAAGGCTTTATTGGAGGCTATAGATGCGCAGTTTGAAAGTTCTGAGAAGGCGCATGCCATGACCCTGATTATGAAGTTTTCATCATTGAAGCTCACTAGTGTTAGAGGTGTGCGTGAGCAGATCATGCAAATGAGGAACATTGCAGCTCAGCTAAAGAACCTTGAGGTTGAGATATTTGAATCATTCCTTGTGTATTATGTTCTGAACACTCTCCCACATCAGTATGCACCTTTCAAGATCTCTTATAACACACATAAGAATAAATGGTCTATTAATGAACTCATGACCATGTGTGTTCAAGAGCAAGAAAGACTGGTTATGGAATTGGGAGAAAGTGCTCATTTGGCAATACAAGGAAAGAATAAGGGCTATGGCAAGAATAAGGGAAAAGGTAAAATACCTCCCCAAGCTGACATTAAGAAAGAATCCAAGTGTTTCTTCGTAGACGGAAGGGGCATATAAGGAAGGATTGTGTCAAATTTAAGGCCTGGCTCGAGAAGAAAGGTAATCCAATCTCTTGTGTTTGTTATGAATCTAATATGATTGATGTAAGTCACAACACTTGGTGGATTGATTCTGGATCTACAATCCATATTTCGAATTCCTTGCGGGGTTTTCAAAACCACCGGAAGCCGGTGGGAAGTGAACAAAGCATCTATGGAAACAAGATGCGTTCGCATGTGGAAGCTATTGGGACATATAGACTAGTTCTCAATAGTGGTTTTGTTTTAGATTTGGAAAAGACCTTTTATGTTCCTAGTTTTTCTAGAAACTTAATTTCAGTTTCAAGACTTGTACCTTTGGGATACTCTTTTAACTTTTCAGATTCAAACTTTAGTTTATCATTTAAATCTGAAATTGTTGGGAGTGGTATTTTGTCGATGGTCTTTTTCGAATTAATTTACAAGACAATGCCTATTATGATGCGATGCATGTTCATGATAAAGCTGGTATGAAACGATGTGTTGTGAAAGAACATTCCTCTATGTTGTGGCACCGGAGATTGGGACATATCTCCATAGAAAGAATTAAGCGATTAGTAAATGATGGAGTACTCGATACTTTAGATTTTACTGATTGTGATACTTGTGTGGACTGCATAAAGGAAAGCAGACTAACAAGTCAAAGAAATGTGCCAAGAGGAGTACGAAATATTAGAAATCATACATACGATATTTGTAGTGCGGATATGGACTCATATGGTCAGAAATACTTCATCTCCTTTATAGATGATTATTCACGTTATATGTATCTCTACTTGATTCATAATAAATATGAAGCATTAGATGCCTTTAAAGTATTTAAGGCGGAAGTAGAGAAACAATGCAATAAGCAAATTAAAATCGTGAGATCAGATAGAGGTGGAGAATTCTATGGTAGATACACTGAAGATGGACAAGCACCTGGTCCATTTGCAAGATTTCTTCAAGAGCATGGGATAGTTGCCCAATATACTATGCTTGGTTCTCCGGACCAAAATGGCGTAGCGGAAAGAAGAAATCGGACCTTATTAGACATGGTGCGTAGTATGCTTAGTAGCTCCAAACTTCCTAAATTCTTATGGACTGAAGCACTTAAGACGGCAGTGTACATATTAAACCGAGTTCCGACCAAGGCTGTCCCAAAGACACCTTTTGAGTTATTTAAGGGTTAGAAACCGAGTTTGCATCATGTGCGTGTTTGGGGATGCCCGTCTGAAGTAAGAATTTATAATCCACAAGAAAAGAAGTTGGACCCAAGGACCATAAGTGGGTATTTCATTGGATATGCCGAAAGGTCCAAGGGATACAGGTTTTATTGTCCATCTCATACCACTAGGATTGTGGAATCAAGAAATGCTAAATTTCTTGAAAATGACTTGATCAGTGGGAGCGATCGACCAAGGGATCATGTTCCTAAGGAAGATCATTCAGACACTCAACTTTCCACCTCAAGTTTAAGATTGGTTGTTGCTCATAATGCCCCTTCAGTTCAGCTGGCTATTGAACAACCAATTGTTGAAGTTCCACAACCTGCTGATATTGATCCAGTAGATCCAGTTGTTCAGCAATTACCAGAAACTGTTGAACAACCAGTTGAGCAACATGCTCCTCAAGAGAATGTTGATCCAACATTGAGAAGATCTACTAGAATAAAGAAATCGGCTATTCCTAGTGATTATATTGTGTATTTACAAGAGTCTGACTACAATATTGGAGCTGAGAATGATCCTGAAACGTTTTCACAAGCCATGGATAGTGATAAATCCAATTTGTGGTACAATGCCATGAAGGAAGAGATGAGTTCTATGGCATCTAACAAAGTCTGGGATTTGGTTGAGTTACCTGATAGTGCGAAGGCTATTGGTTGTAAATGGGTATTCAAAACTAAGAAAGATTCATTGGGTAACATTGAAAGATATAAAGCTAGACTTGTTGCCAAAGGATTCACTCAAAAGGAAGGAATCGATTATCCGAGACTTTTCTCCTGTATCTAAGAAAGATTCTCTTCGTATTGTTTTGGCATTGGTTGCCCATTTTGGTATGGAATTACATCAGATGGATGTGAAAACGGCATTCCTCAATGGAGAACTAGAGGAGGAGGTTTACATGAAACAACCTGAAGGATTCTCCTCTAGTAAAGGTGAGAATTTGGTGTGCAAGCTTAAGAAATCTATATATGGCTTGAAACAAGCATCCCGCCAATGGTACTTAAGGTTTCATGATGTTATCTCTTCATTTGGTTTTATAGAGAATGTCATGGACCAATGTATATACTAGAAGGTTAGTGGGAGCAAAATTTGTTTCCTTGTGCTATATGTGGATGATATACTACTTGCAACCAATGATAAGGGGTTGCTACATGAGGTGAAACAATTCCTCTCTAGGAGTTTTGACATGAAGGATATGGGTGAGGCATCTTATGTCATTGGCATTAAGATCCATAGAGATAGATCTCGAGGAATTTTAGGACTATCTCAAGAAACCTATATCAATAAGGTCCTAGAGAGATTTCGGATGAAAGATTGTTCACCAAGTATAGCACCCATTGTGAAGGGTGACAGGTTCAATTTGAATCAATGCCCGAAGAACGATCTAGAAAGGGAATAAATGTGCAACATTCCATATGCTTCTGCTATTGGAAGCTTGATGTATGCTCGGGTTTGCACTCGACCCGACATTGCTTTTGCTGTTGGAATGTTGGGAAGATATCGAGTAATCCAGGTTTAGACCCTTTCGGAGAGCTGCAAAGAAAGTGTTGAGATACCTTCAAGGTACCAAAGACTATATGCTTATGTATAGACGGACCGACAACCTGGAAGTGATCGGTTATTCGGATGCGGACTTCGCGGGTTGCATTGATTCACGAAAATCAACATCTGGATACATTTTCATGTTAGGCTGGCGAGCCGTGTCATGGAGAAGTGCCAAGCAGACTTTGACTGCTACTTCCATTATGGAGGCTGAGTTCGTTTCTTGTTTTGAGGCTACCTTGCATGGTGTATGGTTGAAGAGTTTCATTGCTGGGCTTAGAATTGTTGATTCTATTTCTAGGCCATTAAGAATATATTGTGACAATTCAGCTGGAGTTTTTATGGCTAAAAATGCCAAAAGTGGCAGTCGAAGTAAGCATATCGACATTAAGTATTTAGCCATAAGGGAGCGTGTTAAGGAGAATAAAGTGGTCATTGAACACGTTAGCACTGAATTGATGATAGCCGATCCTTTAACTAAAGGCATGCCACCGATGAAGTATAAGGATCATGTAACTAGTATGGGAATAGGTCCCATTATGTGATTTGTCGACATATGAACAATTTTTTGTTGTATGGAACTCTTATTCAGTTGTAATGTTGATTCTCAATTTTTGTGTACACATTTTGTTGTTTATGAGAATAACATTTATCCTTGGTTCTGGAATAAATATGAGGTTTATTCATTAAGATATGTTGTCACATATAGGCTGATATTAAAGAAATAAGATGCATTGTGATACATGGAAGGTATTACTCACTCTTAGAGGACATGTCGCCATCATCCATGTGTTTTGTTTCTTTTCTTTAAGCATAAAGTTTTCGTGGAATTAGTTGAATGATTCGTATGATGAAAATGATGGGATCAAGTGGGAGAATGTTATTTATTTTTGTGATCCCACATTTATACCCAAATTTTCTCCTAAAAGTTGCGACTATTCGACATGAAGATTTCCATGCTTCGTACCATTTCGTGACAACCGCTCGTCTTGATGGGAGACGATATATAAGGAACGTACGTTCATTTCTGACGGGTGATCAAGGTCTAACACAAAATCCTCACATTTAGAATACACCATCAGTACGTGAGGAAATTTGGTTAGTAGAGTGCGCCTATTGCTTTCTTGATTTTCAGGAGATTCAACGAACGTAAATGCAAACAATGGCTGGAGGTTTGTCTATAAACGATTTTGGCTTCCGCATATGAATTTTTATGTCTGACATCAAAGGCATAGAGAAATGAATATTCCTTCCTTCAGAGAATGTTGGCTACCGTTATCAGTCTTCATTGTATTTACCAGATTGCGAGAGGCATGCCAGACGAGACAGGGGTGCAACAACATTGCAGCAGAGACAGATATAACGAGGGAGATGGTTATTGTTTCTGTTTATACGGAATTCTGAGAGATTTTCACATTAATGTCGCCGGGTCTGTGTATGGTTATGGACATAATACGGCTTTCTATATCCAGTGCTATGGTCTTGCGGCTTGCAATGGTGCCCTTGCAGATATGATCGTACCAGGTGCTGGGACCATCATGGTCACGACGTGCTCCTAACGGAATGCTCAGGAATCAGGGCTCAGCTCCATCTCGAAGATTGTAGAATGAGATAAGAGGTGTGCTTATTTACCGAATAAATCTTCCCTCTTTGAAAAGTTGCTCTTTGTGCGTGGTTATTATTATATGAGAATCCTCCAATCTTCATGGTGTTACTATTAGTATCTTTGCGAAGACTTAAAGCGATATGATAATGTTAAGTGTCGTAGGGCATCGGCTATTGCCGTTGAAGATTTTTTGAAAACCGTCACCAAAAATTTTAGGGACGGCTCAATTGCCTGTCCCCAAAGGATAACAAAGATACGCTCATCCCTTCAAGTCCATGATGAGAAGATTGATAGAGTTAAGAATTTAAATACCGTGACAACTAATTGAAAAGATACACCAATCAATCAAAGAAATAGGAAGACAAACAGATTTGTAAGTACTAGAATTTTGGAAAATATTGAGATGTCTCCATAATCATCTAAGTAGCGACCCAATGCTGAATGTTGAATGAGTAGTATCGAAAGAAGTAGATGGTCTATAATCAACACCATCAAAGGAATTCCCAACGTTAAGATCAACAACTTCTTAACTTTCGAAAGAAAATTAGACGTCTTAAATGGAGAATAAAAGTTGTTTGAAGCAGTGACGAAGCCACCATAGCGACCTCTTTGAAATTGTCAGATTGATGAGAAACAATAAAAAGCTACATATAATGTTTGGAAGACAAGGGCTGTAACATTTGGGTAAATGTTAGGTCTAAATGATTTCTTTAAAAAATTAAGAAGGGTCTTTTTGGAAATGAAAAGTGGAGATACACTTTACTCTTTCTAATAGTAATGTATTTTTCAGAAGAGCCAAAAAGGTGTAATTCTGAGCACAAAATAATAGAATTATGCTAGATTTGAAAATTCTTTTGTGCCAAGATATCAGACATGACCACAACAAATTTATTCATGATTTCACAAGAGAAATCACATTGACAATACGAATAGATAATCTTTGTCTGGAGCTATACTACTGACAAAGAATATAAAGACTTAAAATACTTGGATTTATAAACAACATCAAAACCCAAGTAGTTTCAATAGTAAAGAAATGAGCAGTCTACTAGGTCAGCTAACAAACACTTGAATTTGATTATTTAGTCTACACAAGAGAAGTAACTAGATTGAGTCGTATAGAAGCACAATAATGTACAAATGCAGGATCGACTTATGATTCAGCCTCAAATAGTAACAGTCTTAGACGAACCATACTGACATGTATAGACTCTTCTTTAAGCACTCCACCCCCGAAAGCAATTAATAGCTTATTCTCCAATTACATAAATGTTTTTTTTTATTATTATTAATAGATAATCTCAGTGGGAAGCCAAGCGATCTCACTGTGAGACCACCCATAAATAAGGATTTCACTTCTTCCACCATTCACCGGGGATACAATTCCGTAACCGACATGTCATTAGTCGACGAAGGCATAGCCCTTCCAGTGGATTGGTCCAATTCAAGCTCTTTCATTGGAATGCTCAATCTTTGTATTCTACTTCGAACAAAGAAGGTTGGATGTCGAGGCGATGGTGGAGTAATGTTGTTGCTGTTGGAGAAATCGTTCCAGAATATTTTGAAGCTGACAAAACGTTTCCTTCAGTCTAGTCTGGGTATCTGCAGATCGTCTAGTTTAAAGTCTGAAGACTTTCTGACTACCAGACTCAAGATTCAAGACTCAAGATTCGAGACTTAAGACTCAAGACTCAAGACTATTCTCATTGATAGTCTTTCTGATCCAGTGACGAAGGAAATCCAGAGCCGAAGTATATGGTTGAGGATTTAATCCTATCGTCTGGAGAAGATCTTTTGGTTGGATAAATATAACGGATTCTTTTGTTCGTATCTAGATCAATTAAAGATCCGATGGTCGACGAAGTATTCTTGGAATGTTCTATTCTTGGAAACCAAGATCCTGATTGTATGGGCGAACAGGATTGATGGGCTATCGTCAGATTCCTTTTATAGCTCGAATGATCTTCTTGATTGATTCCGCCCAACGGGTAGATTGGAGGAATTCCTTTGGTAAGTGCCAACGGTATGATGGCATAAAGGAGTATAAAAAGGAAGACGTTCTAGTTGTTTGAGTACGTGATTGATAGAAAAATTCCTGAGTCTGAAGCACGTTGATTATTAGTCGATACAGTCTGAGCGAAATTGTATACACAGAGAGTGTCTATACTTGGTCATACCTTGAGCGAGTGTGGTAGATCATATACACCGAGAAATCAAGGAAGAGTGGACGTAGGCTTGAATCAAGCCGAACCACTATAAACCGCGTGTTTAATTCTCTCTTTCCTTACTTAGTCTTACGTTGATTATTACTTTTCACAAATCCTTCAACTGTCTAAGTATTGCGCAAGTATACAGAAATTATCAAGAAAAATCTTTGTATACCTATTCACCCCCCCTCTAGGTACTCGTACTAGCAATATCAATTGGTATCAGAGCCTGTGTTCTTACTTTGTTTGAAGTGTTTTACTTCAGAGTAAAAGATCCATGGCTAGTATGCTAGCACCAGGGCTGATGGAAGGGCAAAGCAATACCAGACCACCCTACTTTGACGGAAAGGATTACAACATCTGGAAGAACAAGATGAAAGCTTTCCTACGATCCAAGTATCCTCTGGAATGGGACGTTGTGGAAAGAGGAATTACTTCTACTGCTGCATCAATCTCTGAAAGAAGAAAAGAAACTATTGATGCCAGCGGAATGACTCGAGGAAGAGATAAACAAGAGACAAGCATTCGATGCAAAAGCAATTTACTTTTTATATTGTGCCTTATCTCCAACTGAATATAACAGAATATCTTCTTGTGTTACAGCAAAAGAAGTATGGGATAGATTACACATCACCTATGAAGGAACAGATCGAGTGAAGGAGACCCGGAATCAACATTCTCCTCGGTCAATATGAAGCCTTCAAAATGAAACCAGGAGAATTTATAAGCGACATGTTTAGTCGTTTTACGAGATATTGTCAATGGTCTTGAGAACCAAGGACAAAAAATTTCTGATCCCATGAAGGTGAACAAGCTACTTTGCGTGGACTCTCCAAGGAGTGGAATCATATAAAGACTTCAATAAGAGAGACGCAAAGAATTATGCCTCTATCTGTCGACGAGCTGATTGGAACTCTTCAATCATATGAAGTGGAACGAATTAATGAAGACGAAGATCCAAGAGGTAAGAAATCTATTGCATTAAAATCAAACGATGACTCTGATGATGCAGATTCTGAAGATGATATGGACGATGAGGAGCTCGCCCTCATGATAAGAAGATTCAGAAAACTGAATAGAAAAGGCAGAAGGTTCAACTCAAAGAAACAAAGTTTCCAGAGACAGCAGACCAAGTACGGTGATGATGAGGAACCAAACAAAGATGTAGTACGCCGAATGTAAGAAGAAGGGACACATCAGACCCAACTGTCCTCTTCTGAAGAAGAAAAGAGGAAAAGCTGAGAAGTTTCGAAAAGCTCTCAAAGCCGAAACCTGGAGTGATACAGAATGTGAAGAAAGTGATAATGAATATGCCAACATATGTTTGATGGCACATTCAGACTCAGACTCAGATTCTGGATCAGACTCAAACAGTGAATTTAAGGTAAGTGATTTTAAAATTCCTGTCAAAGTCTCTAAATACATTGATGAAGCGTGTTTCGTCTTAAGACTTCTCTCAAAAGGATTTCCGAACTTAAAAAGGAAAACTCAACTCTAAAACAAAAGGAAGTCATTTTAGAAGAAAGAGTTAAAAGTCTAGACCTAAATGTTTCTGCTCTTAAAGAAAAAGAAGATGATCTTTTGAAAGAAAATGTTTTCTTAAAAACGGACTTATCAAATATTTCAAAGAAATTTTCGATAGGATCCGAAAAGCTTGAAAAAGTTCTTTCAGTTCAAAGACCTTACTTCAATAAGTCTGGTCTAGGCATGACAGCGGAAACAATTCCCTTGATTGATTTTCCTAAAGTTAAAGAAAGAATTAAGAAAAGACCGTCGAGAGAGGCTTACAAAAATCATTTCAAGAAAGTTTTTGTAAAGCCTGTAGGTCGAAATGCTCTAAGGTGTTCAAAGTGTAACAGTCAGGATCACTTTGAAAAAGAGTGTCCCATGGTTTGGAAGCTTGTTAAGAAAGTATGGCCTAATAATGCTTATCCTACTAACACCAAAGGACTCGAGAAAATTTGGGTACCAAAGAAAACTTGAGACTCTCTTTTAAATGCAGGTCTCCGTCAAGAAAAAGATAAAATGGTATCTTGACAGCGGATGTTCAAGACACATGACAGGAGACTCAAAGTGCTTCGTAAAGCTTGTTCAAGTAAACGGTGGAAATGTTTCATTTGGAGGAAACGACAAAGGAAGCATTGTGGGATTTGGAACTGTGAAAATTGGAAATCTCACAATAAGCAATGTTTCTCTAGTGGAATGACTCAACTATAACCTTCTCAGCATTAGCCAACTGTGTGATACTGGTTTCAAGATCTCCTTTCAAGAAGGAATTTGCTATGGAATTAGTAAAGACTCTACTCAGTCTTTCGTGGGTCGAAGACATGGAAACATCTACCTCTTAGACATGAAATTGAATGAATCTCAATGCCTAATTTTAATCCAAGATGAAGCAAGCTTATGGCACATAAAGCTTGGTCATGTCAATATGAAGCAATTAGCCAAAATCTCATCAAAGTAGCTTGTTCGAGGTCTACTCAAATTACCATATCAAAAGTCCGATCCATGCACACCTTGTATTCTGGGAAAACATGTAAGAAATTCATTTAAGCCAATAAATCATGTCTCTACTAATCATGTACTACAGTTGCTGCATATGGATCTCTTCGGACCAACTAGAACCCAAAGTATTGGAGGTAAGAAATACTGCCTAGTAATTATGGATGATTTCTCTCGCTTTACTTGGGTATATTTCCTTGCAAGTAAATCAGAAACCTTTTCGTATTTTGAAAAATTTGCTAAAAATGTTCAAAATGAAAAAAGATGTGTTATCTCAAGTATAAGAACAGATCATGGAGGAGAATTTGAAAATCAAGATTTTACAAATTTGTGTGATGAATCTGGATTTAAGCATGTGTTCTCCTCTCCATACACTCCTCAGCAAAATGGAGTTGTGGAAAGAAAAAATAGATCTCTTCAAGAAATGGCTAGAACTCTTTTAATTGAAAGTAAAATTTCTTCACGATTTTGGGCTGAAGCTGTTTCAACAGCATGCTATATCATCAATAGAGTCTTCCTAAGACCTATTCTTGAGAAAACCCCTTATGAATTATTCAAAGGTAAGAAGCCTATTGTTTCATACTTTCATGTGTTCGGTTGCAAATGCTTTATATTGAAAAATGCAAAGGATCAAGTTGGTAAGTTTGAAGAAAGATCAGATGAAGGTATCTTCCTTGGATATTCTACATTAAGCAAAGCCTACAGAGTTTATAACAAGAAGAGCCAGACGGTGGAGGAGTCAATAAATGTCAAATTTCAAGACTCTACGCAAGATGAATCCAGTCAGACTCAATATGAAGAGTCTGAACCTGCTCCAGACCTTCCAAAGCTTACAACTCAAAAAATATCTCAAACTCTGGAAGACCAGCATCAAGATGTTCATGAAGATTCAAATAAAGAAAGAGATCATCATCCAGAGAAATCAACCCGATGCTTGGAAGCACAAGTCCGGTCATCCTAAAGATCTCATTATAGGCGAAATTAATGAAGGAATTCGCACCGAGATCCAAAAAGACGTGAAGAGTCTAGTCTTTGTGGCTCTCATCTCTGAAATTGAACCAAAAAGCATAGAAGAAGCTTTATCTGATGAAAGCTGGATCGAAGCTATGCAAGAAGAGCTCAGACAGTTCAACATTAACGATGTCTAGGAATTGACATTTAAACCAAAAGGTAAAACTGTTATTTTAGCCAAATGGCTGTTCAGAAACAAGATGAACGAAAAGGGAAAAGTCGTACGGAATAAAGCAAGACTCGTGGCCAAGGGATACACGCAAGAAGAAGGAATAGACTATGATGAGACTTACGCTCCTGTAGCAAGGTTAGAAGCTATTCGTCTATTACTTGCGTTTGCTTGTTACAAAAATTTCAGGTTATTCCAAATGGACGTCAAAGTGCTTTCCTAAATGGATTTATCCAATAGGAAGTTTATGTGGAACAATCACCTGGATTTGAAGAGCCAAAGAAGCGAGACTCGGTCTTGATCGAAAAAGGCCTGTATGGTCTAAAGCAAGCACCTCGAGCTTGGTACGACAGAGACTAAGTAAGTTCTTATTACGGAACGGTTTTGTTAAAGGTAAAGTAGATACTACTCTATTTATCAAAAAGGAAAACAAAAGCTTTTTACTCGTTCAAATATATGTGGATGATATTATTTTTGGATCTCCTAATGAAAGTCTATGCAGGATGAGTTTGAAATGAGTATGATGGGAGAATTAACATTCTTTCTTGGCCTCCAAATAAAGCAATTGAAGGAAGGAACTTTCATTTACCAAGAAAAATATGCTAATGATCTTGTCAAAAGATTTGGATTGGAAAATTGCAAGAAGACTGATATACCAATGTCAAGTTCTTTGAAGATAGACAAAGATGAGGAAGGGAAGAAAGTTGATCAAAAGGCATACGGGGAGCATCATCGGTTCACTTCTTTATCTTCTTGTTTCTAGACCGACATTTTGTTGAGTGTTTGCATCTGTGCTAGGTTTCAATCGGATCCTAGAGAATCCCATCTCGGTGCTGCAAAACGTATCATTAAATACGTTGCTTCATCCTCAAGCATCGGTCTTTGGTATCCTAAGAAGGGAGACTTTAATCTTCTGGGATATTCAGATGCAGATCTGGCCGGCTGTAGAGTCGATAGAAAGAGTACTTCAGGAACTTGCCAGTTGCTTGGAAGCAGGACAGTGTCTTGATTCTCAAGGAAACAAAGCACTGTAGCTCTCTCAACAATAGAAGCAGAGTATGTAGCCCTTGGAAGCTGCTGTTTGCAAATTCTATGGACAAAACAGCAGCTACAAGACTTTGGGATTGAAGACTGATGCACATAAATCAAATGTGACAACACCAGCGCAATCAATCTCACCAAAAATCCAATTCTTCATTCAAGAGCAAAGCATATAGAAATTCGACATCACTTTATTAGAGATCATATTCAAAGTGGAGAAATCTCGATTCAATTTGTTGATTCAAAAAGTCAACTAGTGGATATATTCACAAAGCCTTTGGAGAAAAATCAATTCGATTTTATCCGTTCCAGACTCAACATTTTGAAGCTCGAAGAAGTTAAAGTCTAGAGACTCTCCAACCTTCAGATTAGAAAGTTGATGATCGTCAGACTCAAATCTCTCAGACTCAAATATCTCAGACTCAGACGTTGATGACTATAGACTGTAAGTTGTTATTTTATCTAAACTCGAAAAGGTATGATCTTTCATTCGGTTATTTTGTAGTCTCCGTGAAAATTGAAAAACTTGTCTTTTCAAAAGGATTAATTTTAGCGTTATCGATTTCGAAAAGAGGTATTCGTACACTTTCCTTGTACCAATTGAACTTCCCCTTTTCAAAACTAAGTTTTATATATATATATACAGTTTTTACTTTCAATCTTCAAAACCCTAACGGGCATTCTCCTCTCAATCTGGTTTCTACTTGAGTTCATCCTCGAGAAAGTTGTCATCTTTTCTTGGGAAAGCAAGCAAAGAAATCTTTTAGCGACAAAGGATGTCTTCTTCGAGGAAGTCTTTAAGAATCGCGACCAGGGGACCACAGAGGATGAAGGAGGGACCTACCCACTTCGATCTCACAGAAGAGGAAGAATTATCGAGTCAGCATCAGAACCCGACTCATTCTCCACCACGTCACTCAACGCCTTCTACCCCACAAGGTGTGGGTCAACATCCGGAGGAAGAGATAATCGAGGACGCAGATCCTGTAAGAGTCCAAAAACCCTCTTATATTTACAAACTTTACCGTGCTTTGAAAAGTACTAGGACTCCGTTGAAATACGTGGATGATTTTCTTAAAGAAAAGAATTATGGGAATGAGTATATCTTTCTGAAGAAAATGGAGGAGTTGGGAATTGCTCCCAAGGGTAAAGCGGAGGAAGCGCTTGCGAATATTCCCAGTGACCTCGTATGTCGGGCCCAAATTTGGTGATGGGAACGACGATGACAAAATGTTCACGATTTTCAACCGAGAATGGGTGTTGCTGCGAAGGTGAAGGGAAAGAGGATGGAGTTATTCAAATCGAAAGAATAGGAAAATTTGTTTTCGGATCAAACGAGGGGTGATAAACCCTAGGAGTGTCGATTTCGATTTCTTGGATGCTGTGAATGTGAACTTGAGGGAGAAGTTATGTCTGCTTCAACTGGAATGTTTTTGCACTGACACCACGGACGGATATGCACAACTAACTGCATATTTCTATTCAAATCTTAGCTTTATCGATGCGAATAGAATATCTTTCAGTGTTCGAGATCAGGATTATGTGTTAGACGTAGACATGTTGGCGGACATAATTGGAGTTGAATGAGGAAGTTATCAACCAGTGAAAGTCTCAGTTGCTCGTGCCTCAATGGACCTTGTCGAAGACAGAGATATCGAGGGAAAAATCATCTATTCAAGGATGCGTGCCATCAATATTGTGCTGCACAAAATTGTGATCAATTGCATTAGGCCCAAGTCTACATCAAAGACTGATGTGTCTAACTCAGAAGCAAAATTGATGTACGCAATCAACTTAGGAAAGAAATTCTCTCTTCCTCACACTATTCTCTTTCACATGTACAGAGCAATGTCGAAAGACAAGGGACAATTGCCTTACCCAGGTCTAGTGACCAAGATCTTCAGACACATGAATATTGAACCGCCACATTCACTCTGTGTTCGACCGTGCGATAAGATGGTGGTAGGTTTAAAGATGTTGACAAAGATGCGTCTGAAAGAACTTTCTAAGGCAATGGAGAAATTCAGAGTGAAGACTCCAGTTCTGTTTGCTTCAAAAAGAAAGGGAAAGGAAGCCATTGATGCCCCATCCAAAAAGAAGAGAACTCTCATCTTGGAGGATGAAGATGAGGAGGAAGATCTCACAATCACTGCCTTGATAAGGACAAGACATTCTGTTCCCCAATCAACAGAACAACAGAAGAAACAGAGAGAAGAAGAAGAGAAAGACAAGAACAAAGAAGAAGAAGAGCAGCGAGAGAAGGAGAAAGAAGCTGAAGAAGAAGGAGAAGAAGAGCAAGAAAAGTCTGCAGCTGAATCTGGAGAGAAGGAGAATCAAGATACAGAAGAGCATGGTCATCACTCTTCCCCTCTTGATGTCCTAGAGACAGGGGGAGTTGGCTAGCAAGAAAGGTCCACACCTCATGCTGCCAATAGTGAAGGTCTAAGACAATCTCCAGCAGATCCAGAAGAAATTCAGGCTTCTCAAATGCCTGAAGAAGGACACGATACATCAACACCAAATCTGCAAGACTATACAGAAGCGCCATCGTCTGCATTCACTCCATCGGAAAGAGCAAATGCAAGTACTTAGACGGATAATTCTGCAGATTTTCGTCGTATTATGGATGTTCTTCTGGAAATGCGTGGCCAAATCTATGCTCTGGACTATGAAATTCAAGCCATGAAGAATGCTGGACAAGCGTCTTCAGTTACCCTGGAGGATAAAATGAAAGACCTCGCTCTGCAACTTCAAGCCAATGCCAAGGGAGAAGAGGTAGCTCAACTAAGGGAAGACTTGAAGAGGCTAGAAGGCGTAGTCCAGTCCATGGGAGATTTCCAGATCGTGCGCATTCCCAAGCAGACATGACTTCTTTCTCACCTTTTTAATGATGACAAAAAGGGGGAGAAGCAATTTGAACCAACCAACCAACTTTCTTTGACTTTAAATTTTTTTTTTGAATATGTTTGTTTATGACTTGAGCGAACTTGGGTGTGAACTTGAACTTGACTGAATTGGCTGTGGATTTTAATGCTTAACTGTTTGCATTTATATCAAGTGTTGTTATATGGTATTACTCATGAAAGACTAACCAATTTTCTGTGGATGCGAGTCTGGGTTGCTTTGTTAATCTTTATGAGATTGCCATATTGCTTGAGAAATGTTTTTGCGAGGTCAAAGTGGTTCAAATCTACAGGAAAGTTTTGTCACCATCAAAAAGGGGGAGATTGTTGGAGAAATCGTTCGAGAATATTTTGAAGCGACAAAATGTTTCCTTCGAGTCTAGTGCAGGTATCTGCAGATCGTCTAGTTTAAAGTCGAAGACTTTACGACTACGATTCAAGATTCAAGACTTAAGATTCGAGACTTAAGACTCAAGACTCAAGACTATTATCATTGACAGTCTTTTTGATCCAGTGACGAAGGAAATCCAGAGCCGAAGTATATGGTTGAGGATTTAATCCTATCGTTTGGAGAAGATCTTTTGGTTGGATAAATATAACGGATTCTTTTGTTCGTATCTAGATCAATTAAAGATCCGATGGTCGACGAAGTATTCTTGGAATGTTCTATTCTTGGAAACCAAGATCCTGATTGTATGGGCGAACAGGATTGATGGGCTATCGTCAGGTTCCTTTTATAGCTCGAATGATCTTCTTGATTGATTCCGTCCAACGGGTAGATTGGAGGAATTCCTTTGGTAAGTGCCAACGGTATGATGGCATAAAGGAGTATAAAAATGAAGACGTTCTAGTTGTTTGAGTACGTGATTGATATAAAAATTCCTAAGTCTGAAGCACCTTGATTATTAGTTGATACAGTCTGAGCGAAATTGTATACACAGAGAGTGTCTATACTTGGTGATACCTTGAGCGAGTGTGGTAGATCATCTACACCGAGAAATCAAGGAAGATCAACAACTGTAACATCTCTTTGTTCATAGTAGAATCCAGCCAAATTGGCTGTCGGTGCGAAGAGTGGACGTAGGCTTGAATCAAGCGAACCACTATAAACCGCGTGTTTAATTCTCTCTTTCCTTACTTAGTCTTACGTTGATTATTACTTTTCGCAAATCCTTCAACTGTCTAAGTATTGCGCAAGTATACAGAAATTATCAAGAAAAATCTTTGTATACCTATTCACCCCCCCTTTAGGTACTCGTACTAGCAATATCAGTTGCTGAGCATGAGAACTACAGTGGCCATGGCGGGTCTAATAGCCGGATCCTCTTGAATGCATAGTAAGCAAATGTGCAAGCATCGAAGTACTTCATCTCTTGAATATGAATCCATGATAGCTGGGTCCAACACTTCTAAGGGCTTGCCGTCTCTCCATTGATTCCACGCCTATAAGAATAATTTCGGAAAATTTTCTTAGAATTGCAACATTAATTTGATTACTCATCACGCAATACATGTGAATCTTGCAAAAACTATATTATGACCAAGAAACAAAATAATAATCATAAGTGTTTCTATAGGTTAAAGGACTAAGTTTTTTTATTTATTGAGGAATTAGAATTTAAATTTACAAAGCTAGAAAGAGTGTGGTGTAAATATTTGTTGTAGTGGCATAGTGAAACTTACATAACTAGCAAGATATTCACCCCCATCCAATTGGTGGTAAAAGTGATTTCTCTTGCCGCAAATGATTTCTAGAAGTAGTATGCCAAAACTATAAACATCAGATTTCACTGAGAACTCTCCATGCATTGCATATTCTAAAGACATGTAACCACTGCAAAAACAAACATTGACCACATGTAAATTAGATTTAGATTCATATCAAGTAGCATTCTTAAATAGATAAAACGAGCAAGTCCAGCATCCAATGAAAAAGTCATCTATTCAAAAACTAAGACTTACAAAGTCCCCACAATTTTATTTGTGCTAGCTTGAGTTTGATTAACTCCAACAATTCTTGCCACGCCAAAATCTGAAATCTTCGGCATCATTTCACTATCTAACAAGATATTGCTACATTTTAAATCACGATGAATGATCCGGAGACGAGAATCTTCGTGTAGATAGAGCAATCCTTGAGCGATCCCAGATATTATTTTGTATCGTAATGGCCAATTCAATTGACCACTTTTTTGGGGATCTGCATCATTGCACCAAAACTCATTATGTGCAAGTATGTGGCATCTATTAAAAAAATCAAGGTCAATATATTTACTATCTTCAATCAAAGGTAGCTTAACAAAAAATAAAATAAAACTACAATCATTTGAAAGAACGAAAAACATTTTAATTTCAAGGTTTCCATAGCTAGTGAAAGCTCGAATAGTTGATTTCAAGCAAATTATACATTCTCCATATAAGAGGGTTAACAACAACATACCAAATAAGAAGTAATCGAGGCTTTTATTTGGCACAAACTCATAGGCTAGTAGCTTTTCGTATCCTTCCAAGCAAAATCCGAGCAGTTGTACAAGGTTTCTGTGTTGGAGCTTCGCAACTACTAGAACTTCATTCTTAAATTCTTCATCACCTTGTCTTGAGGTTTGAGATAACCTCTTCACCGCGATTTGTTGTCCATCAAGAAGTCTGCCCTAAAGATTTTGAATTTATTGTATCACAACTTCTTGAAACTAACATATAAACGCCTTACATGTTTTTGTTTTTCTTTTTTGGCACCATTATGTTCAATTCATGTGTAAAGCATTATTGATTGTTTCTAATATGTAATATGTACCTGAAAAACCTCACCAAATCCACCTTCACCCAACTTATTTGCAGGGGAGAAATAATTTGTCGCGGATTGTAGCCAAGTCAAATTGCAAGGACTCCATAGTGGCAAGTTCATTTGCACCTGCATTACCAAAAAATGCAATTTGATTATCAAATTATATGAACACTGGCTACTAGTAGCGTTTATACTGTTTATAGTGTTTGGGAATATTCTCACAATGAAGAGCCCTGGAGTGGACTGGCAAGGTTGTCCCTTTTAACTTTCTACTCTTGATTGGTCACGAAAGAAAGGAAAAAAATAAAAAGAATATATTGTTTATACTATTGTTAACAAAGCAACAGGATGAATCTCATGTCATGATCACTTCTTCATGTTGAATGTAGTGTTAATCGTTAATTACAGTGCACATGCTATCTATGCTTAGAGGGAGTTGCTAAACAATAGGAGCATTTTGAGATGTCGTCACGGGGTGTTGGGGTTTATTTCACATATGTGTGGAAAGACTAGTGATTGGTTTATAAGTGTGAGGGAGAACTTCACCCTTTGAGCTAATTTTTTGGCATAAAAGAAAACTCGAGACCACTTAACATCGGTATCAAAACTGATGGTTGGTGGCCCATTCCCAATATATATTAGTGTTTAATGAATATTTCAAAGAAGGAATCTGGTGACTAACTCAGTTTCCAAACAGATAGGCATTATGGTGTAGCAACATGGGCTTCATGGAAGACTTCATGGTTTGGTTTGGAAATAGAGACCAAGGGTGAAGTTAGGTGTTAGAGATTCAAATTGAGATAAGTTGATGCTGAAGGATACCTAAATTGAGGGAGAGCAAACCTAACACTAGAGCTCACATGTCAATGAGAGATTATTAAGATACACATGTGAATTGTGTTAGGGAAGTCCCACATCAGATAATTGATGTGGTGTTGAGCAGTTAATATATCCTAATTGGCCTATGACTTATTAACTCAAGCTTTTGAGTGAAGGTGAGTACAACTAAATATTTTGATGGGCTTGGACTTGGGCTATCTCCTGGAGATAACCTTAGGTGAAGGTATTGAACTTTTGTTGTACATTTCCAACACGTCATTGGTCATGTCGAATCTTTATCTCTCTGGCACAACTCATGGCATCCTAATGGGATCTCGTTGGATGTATACCCAAGGTGAGTAGTTTATGAGTCTCTTCTGGTATGATTTGTGCTATAAATGGAAAAGGCCCAATGCGAGGTTTGAAGACTTGGTATCAATCTAGGCAGCTGTTTTTGGTTTGATTTTTTCAAAGTCTTCTTTGGCGGACCAAGATACTTGCACTGCTACTCCTTGCGACATTCTTAACTCTACTTCAGATTGGGAGATTGTGAGGAAAAGAGTCACAATAGTTGAATGGAATCGACTGATTTGACTTTCATCTAACTTGCTGAGGTTTGGATGCATATTTTGGTTGGTGATACAAGATAAGCTTGTTGAGTGATCTTGGGCCCTTCTCACTCCAAAAGGGAGAGATTTTCTTTGGTCTTCGGTAAAATTTAATAGAATTGTTGCATCTATTTATCTAGAAGGCCAAAAATGAGCTGTCTCATTTCCAAAGTATTCCTCTTACAAATGGAATTATAATTGCTAGTGTAGTCAAGTATAGTTGTGAAGGTTGAAAGAGCATGAAGAATCGGATCTTTGTCCTTGATCTTTTCCATTAGATATGCCACATTAATATCAAATGAACTCTTAATTTGTGTGATTAATATATCTGATTTCTTATGAAAAATAAAGAAATTTCATTATATGCTCATTTATATGCTGTAGATAATTTACGAAAAAATAAAGGCAAACGATCGATTTACCACTTGTTCCTTTGATGGCTTCATACGTCTTCATTCCCTTTCTTCGAAGCAAACAACAAGTGAGAAAGAGAAGTACCATAACACTTCCAACAGAAACGGTAATGGCGATGATCGTCATGGTCGACTTGTTGCTTTTTCCTGCACACGTACCATTACATATGTGAGACAACTAATTTAAAAAACATTTTAGATGAAAGTGTGCTTAATATTTAAACATTCTAAGACTCTACTTCACTAGGTTGGAATTAGACCTAAGACTGACACATGAAGGTTGGCAATTTGACATGCAATTAGGGGCCTTGAGAGATTTGAATAGAGAGGTTAAACGGAAAAAAAAAAAAAAATCTATGGTGAGAAACCCCTATTTCATCACCTATTAATGGGGAAATTAAATTCAAAGGAAGAGCAGACTTAGAGAAACATGTAAACCATTTGTTCACCGGAACTATTATACGTTATAACCACTACTTGACCATCACTTGCAAACTCCATTGTGGCTCATTTACTCTGGTACTTGAGATGGTCTTGTTAGGGAAATCCCTTATAATGTTTTGAAGATGACAAAATAAATCAAAGGCTACTAACGTCTTTAATTGTTGAGTAACCGACTATGCAGATGATAGAACATGTAAATGATATTATCAATGTCTAAAGACTGCGAGAAGACTGAACGTAACATATGTACAAAGTATATTATAAAGATTTCTAGACTTTTATCTCAAACTTTGAAGATTGCCAAACTTAAGTGTCAAAATTTGTTTTACATCGG
Organism: Eucalyptus lansdowneana; assembly: GCA_017140395.1. Classification (NCBI taxonomy): domain Eukaryota; kingdom Viridiplantae; phylum Streptophyta; class Magnoliopsida; order Myrtales; family Myrtaceae; genus Eucalyptus; species Eucalyptus lansdowneana. Next base: position 67,460,535 of record CM029487.1, read on the forward strand.
GAAGTTTGCCAACTCGACAAATTCCAGACTGAACGTGAATGAAGAACCAGAAGATAGATTTTATATTGAAGTTGAACTTATTTAGACTGTGTTCAGATTTTAAAGCTAAATTTGTTCAGAAGCAGAATATGTTCAGACTTACATCTAGATTATAAAGTCTATTGCACTCAAATTCATATTGTAAAGTCTATTGCGCTCGGACTTTACATCAAGAACGAGACAGAACGTAACACAAGCCCTAAATGTATAACGGCTAGTGATCTGGTTTGGATTCTACATCAATATTGATTTTATTGACACAATCTAATTGATTGACAATTAGATCTTGAAGATAAGAACTTTCTATACAAAGAAACTTTACTTATGGAAACCAAGATTTTATCTGTATGGGCAATCAGAATCAATTTGAGATTCTACTTTTATAATTCAACGGCTATCAAATCTTCTTAATACAGATCTGTGAAATTGGTAGATTGGAAGACAATCATCAAGATATTGTCCAACGGCTAATTTGGAAGTGGAGAAGTATTTAAGGAGATCAAGGACCGATGAGCAAGTAAGAGACAGAGCGTAGAATTTATAATTCCAAAGTCTGAGCAACCTTCGATCATACACTTGTCTTTGGTGAGCTTAAACGTTTGTAATCGTGAGAGAAATACCAAATGAGTGACTTAGTGAGATAGTGTGATCTACTAATAAATGTTTGTACTCAAAGTTGTAATTTCTTGTTGATTGCATAGTGGAATCCAACTAGAAGGCTGTTAGCGTTGGAGAGTGGACATAGACTTGATCTAAGTTCAAACCACTATAAGTTTTGTGTTCTTATTCTCTTCCTTGAACTCCTTTATTTTGCTCGTAATTCTATTTAACTGCTAAAGTTTAAACTTGCTTAAATTATGTTGTACTTCAGACTCAGTTTCAAAAGTCTGTTGTTCTTCAGACTTAGTTTCAAAAGAAAAATATTTCTATTGTTTTTTGCGAATTTTTTTTCACACCTATTCACCCCCCTCTGGGTGTTCATACTAACACTTTCAATTGGTATCAGAACCAAGTATTTGGTTTATAAAAGTGTTTTTACTTTTGAGTTAAATATCTTTTATAGCTAGTATCTTGGTACTAGGACTTATGGAGGGACAAAGCAACACTAAGCCACCATATTTTAATTAAAAGGAATGCAACATGTGGAAGAACAAAGTGAATGCATTCCTAAGATCTAGAGATCCCTTGCAATGGTATGTTGTAAAAAAGGAATCAATTCCACTGCTGCATCTACATCAAATAAGAATGGCAAAGACAAAAAAACCAAACCCCCTGCTCCTATGTCTCGGACGGAGATGTCCAAAAGAGAAACTCTTGATGCAAAAGCCATTTTTTCTTTATATTGTTCATTGTCTCATGCTAAATATAACAACATCTCTTCATGTGAAACATCAAAAGAAGTTTGGAATAGACTTCATGTTACATATGAAGGGACTGATCGTGTAGAAGAGACAAAAGTAAACTTCCTACTCGGAAAGTATAAATCCTTCAAGATGAAGCAAGGAGAGTTGATTGGAGATATGTTCAGCCGTTTTACAAAAATTGTAAATGGTTTAGCATATCAAGGACAACCAATTTCTGCTCCAATGAAGGTCAATAAACTTCTACGAAGTCTCTCAAAAGATTGGAACTATTTCAAGACCTCAATCCAAGAGACTCAGAGGATTATGTCACTCTCCGTTGGTGAATTGATTGGCACTCTTCAATCCTACGAAGTGGAACAAATCAACAACGAAGATCCCGAAGGTAAGAAGTTCATCGCTTTAAAATCTAATGCTGATTCTGATGATACATACTTAGAAAATGACATGGATGACGAAAAACTTGCTTTTATGATCAAGAAATTCAAAAAGCTGAATAGAAAATGGAAGAAATTCAATGAAAGAAGACAATACAAGCAGAATGGGCAGAAAAGAACAATGAAAGAAGATGATGAGTAAGGATATATATGCTTGATGGCATATTTAGGGTGCGCATGACAAAATTTTTGAAATAGAAATTGATTTCTAGCCAGAAATTGATTTCTCAATTTCTATTTCAAAAACTGAGAAGCTAAAAATTTTAGTTTCTGATTTCTTTTTCAAATCTATTTCTGGAATAGAAATCTGTTTCAGAAATAGAGAAATCAAATTGCGTTACCAAACGGATTTCTGTTCCAAACCTGTTCCGGGGAATAGAGAAACAGAGAAATTAAGAAACATAAATTTTATCATGCGCAACCTTAGACTCAGACTCAAATTCGGAATCAAAGTCTCACTTAGACACGAGACTTAGAATCCGATGAGGAAATTGAGGTAAGTCATTTAGTAATTCCTACTAAATTCTTAAATATATAAATGAGCTTTGCTTAAATCTCAAATCTTTTCTTAAAAAGATCTTCGAACTAAAAAAGGATAATTCACGCCTTAGGCAACATGATCTTTCTAAAAAAGAATAATTTGAAGTTTAGCAAAAAGATTTTGTACAAACAAAATAAAGTTGAGATTTACTTGTCAAAGAAAATGATTCTTTGAAGAAAGAATTTTTAAATATTTCGACAAGATTTTCAAATGAATCAAAAACATTAGAGCATATCATTTATATACAAGTTTTTTACTATAATAAGTTGGGACTTGGCTTCAAAAAGGAAAGTAATTCTCTAATAGATTTTCTTAAAGTAAATGAGAGACTTAGACAAAGATCTCCTAAACTTGCGTACAAGAAGCACTTTCAAAGAATCTTTACAAAACCTGTTGGTCAAAAAGTTCTCAAATGTTCAAATTGTGGAGATTTAGAACACTTTGAGAAAGAATGTCCTAAAGTCTAAAGACCTATTAAGAAAGATTAGGTAAAAATAACATACTTTGCTAACTCTCATGGACCTAAGAAAAAATGAGTACCAAACAAAAGATGAGTTATTTTTGCAGGAAATAAAGGAAGAGAAGAATGAGAGTTTGGTAAGGAATGTATATATTTTTATTCTCAATTTAGTTTGAGTACACAATTTAAAATTTTTCATTATGCTTGATATTCAATATATCCTTGATTGATTCGGATTTTATAATGATCATATTCTTTGATTTTTTTTTATTGAAGAAATAATCGTGTGATTTATTTTTGTGATTCGTGCATTGAGATTTTATATAATACGTGTGATCATTTTGTTTAGAAACAAATAAATTTATTTGGTTTGATTTTATACTCTAAGATTTTATCATATTTTGCCAAGTAAAAATCTGTTTTATGTAATATTAATTTTTATTATGCAAGATATTCTTAGATACTCAAGGATTTTATTATCTCTGTTTTTATCGTGTTTTGAAATAGAAATAGAAATTTTTTTTTTTGACTTTGTTTAAGAAAAGTGACTTATGTATTTCATTTCATGAATTTATTTTTTTCAAAATATCATTGAAAGATCATATCATATTCTTTCTTTTGAATACTTTGTTATGATGACAAGATTAAGAAAAGAATATTTGTTTATCTATGGATTTTCAATAAAATGGCAAGGGATTTTACTCAACTAATGAAATGGAAGGATCCAAATTGATGGATCAACTAGTACCTAACATAAAATCACTTTGTGGAAATGAGTTGATTGCTTGAATGAGGAGAATAAATACATTCACTATTTGAAATTCAATCTTTTAAGGCAAGAATGATTGCTAATGTTTTGAAATCGAATTACCAATATAAATTAAAGGGATTTATCAACTTTTATCAAATTAAATTACCATAATTTAAAAGGATGGGGACAACATGATCATAGAAAAAATTTTTTATCTATTATCCTACGAAGATTGGTAATGATCATGCGCAGCCTTAGATACTCAAGGATTTTATTATTTTTTTTATCAATGGACTTTATATTTCAAACATGTGCATAATATCATGTTATGATGTAAAGAAAGAATATGGATTTTCTATTTTATCTAATGAAATAGAAGGATCAAATTGATGGATACCAAAAAGGAAATGAGTTGATTGCAGGAAATTCAATACAAATTTCAAATTTTGATGTGCATTTATAATAATTTTGGATGATTTTTTTCATTTATTATATTGCAAATTATATTGCAAATATCTTTTGTTATAAATATAAGGCATTGCAAGTTTTTACTTGATTTGACACGTGATAGAAATATCATTTTTCTTTTTGCGAAATGCATCAATACTATATATATGAGATTTATGCTCAAGGAAATCCTTTTAATCATGAAAGATATTATTGCATATTTATGGATATTCTTGCTATATTTATAAAAGATATCTTATATTAACAAGTTTGATCCGCAAATCAAATGAAGATATTACGTGACTTTTTTTGCAAAGATTATTATCTATTATACAATATTTTGCAGGTGGCAATAGAATCTTCCATATGAATTTTGGAAAGCTCGATCAAAAAATTGTGGAGATTCTGTACTATTTTTTGGAGGCTTAAAGTTTTTGCAAATTGTTGGGGAAATCCCTTAAGTGTTGTATGTTGTCGAGAAGAGCTTGATTGAAGAAAATAAATTTTTGCCTCAAATTTCAAAATATAAACAATCGTTGTGGATATTGTTGGAAAAATATTATGCTCAATGTACACAAGCCACAATTAGTGCATCTTTGATTACATGAATTTTGATCAATTATGGAAAAATCTTTTTGAATTGATAAATGTGTCAGAATTTAAGTTAGTTAATCTTTGATTACATTTTTGTCATTAGCAAATCTTTTATTGATATCATCATTTTATTATGACAAAAAGGATAAGTGAATTTTATAATACATCCGTGATTTTTATTGGATATTTGCTGATATATATGATTGAAGTGAGCTATATTGCATATCTTTAATATTCGATTTACTTTATAAAAGCTGATTTTTTTGGAAATTGTGTTTCATGCAAGATATTTGTTATCATTTTATATTTTCTACGTGATACTATTTCTATTGTTATTGCTTTTTGATTATGACAAAAAAGGTGGAGAGAATATAAATATGCATATGTGTTGATATTTATTGAGCTGCGATTATCTTTACATATTTAATTATATGCTCAATCTATTTGCTGCTATCTTGAATTACATTTTTTTTTATATTTATTGATTTATTATTATCTTTAAAAGCGTGATTACACATCTTCATATTCAGAGATTGTTTTGTCATCATAAAAAATGAGGAGATAGTTAGGGAAATCCCTTTTAATGTTTTGAGGATGACAAAATAAATCAAAGGCTATTAACGTGTTTAATTGTTGAGTAACAGATTATGCAGATGATAGAACATGTAAATGATATTGTCAATGTTTGAAGACTGCCAAAAGACTGTACGTAATACATGTCCAAAGTATATTCTGAAGATTTCCAGACTTCTGTGTCAAAGTTTGAAGATTACCAGACTTGAGTGTCCAAGTCTGTTCTACATCAGAAGTTTGCCAACTTTAGCAAATTCCAGACTGAATGTGAATGAAGAACCAGAAGACAGATTCTATGATGAAGCTGAACTTATTCAGACTGTGTTTAGACCTTAAAGCTAAATCTGTTCAAAAGCAAAATATGTTTAGACTTACATCCATATTGTATAGTTTATTGCACTCAAACTCATATTGTAAAGTCTATTGTTCTCAGACTTTACATCCAAAACGAGACAGAACATAACACAAGCCCTAAATGTATAATGGCTAGTGATCTGAATTGGATTCTACATCAAGATTGATTTTATTAATGTTATTTAGATCTTGAAGACAAGAACTTTTTATAAGAAAAAGCTCTATATATGGAAACCAAGATTCTGTTTGTATGGGCGATCAGAATCAATTTGGGATTCTACTTTTGTCACTCAACGGCTACCAAATCTTCTTGATACAGATCTGTCCAATGGATAAATTTGAAGACAATTCTCGAGATATTGTCCAATGGCTAATTTGGAAGTAGAGAAGTATTTAAGGAGATCAAGGACCGATAAGCAAGTAAAAGACGGAGCGTAGAATTTATAATTCCAAAGTCTAAGCAATCTTCGATCATACACTTATCTTTAGTGAGCTTAAACGTTTGTGATCATGAGAGAAATACCAAATGAGTAATTTAGTGAGATCGTGTGATCTACTACTAAGTGTTTGCACTCAAAATTGTAATTTCTTGTTGATTACATAGTGAAATCCAGCTAGAAAGCTATTAGCGTGGGAAAGTGGACGTAGGCTTGATCTAAGCCAAATCACTATAAACCTTGTGTTCTTATTCTTTTCCTTGAACACCTTTATTTTGTTCATAGTTCTATTTAACTGCTAAAGTTTGAACTTGCTCAAAGTTTGTTGTACTTCAGACTCAGTTTCAAAAGTCTGTTGTTCTTCATACTTAGTTTCAAAAGAAAAATATTTCAACTGTTCTTTGTGAAAAATTTTCTTCACACCTATTTGCCCCCATCTAGGTGTTCATACTAGCATTTTCAGGTCTCTTTGTAGTGGCTTACCTCATCATTACATCGACCATTCCGGATATCGGACCTCTATATATGTTATTTTCTTTGCACTTATTCACCCCCATCTAGGTATTCATATTAACACTTTCAGGTCTCTCTTACATATGTTATTTTCAGACTTTATATTTTTCTCTATCTCAAATAACCAAATCTTGCATCATATCATGTGCCAAATCATCTTTTTCGCGGCTTCTTTTGTCACTCCCTAGAAACAAGGGAATCGTAGTGCTCCCTTAGAAGGATATTAGTGAAATTTTGGCAAAGATGCCAATAACTTCTGGCCTTGTTTCTCATCAGAAAGGGCTTCATTTTGTTCTTCAAGTCCATCGTGAATTTGTTAAACTCATCCAAATGAGCTTTGATTGATGTGCCTTCAGCCACCCATAATTGAAACATCCTTCTTAGCATATGCAAAAGACTATTCACACCTTTCATAAGGTAAAGTGACCCAAATTTTGTCAATAATGTTGCCACATCCCTTCTCTTTGACCACTTCAATCAACACCTCATCTGACACATTCAATAGGATTATTATCTTCTACTTCTCCATCAACTCTCGACCACTTTCATCACTTCCGGTAACTTAACCTTGCCATCCAACGGATTCACCAAACTTTGGATTGTTAACATGGCACACATCTTAATGCTCCACAACCCAAAATTTTTCTTTCTAATGAGCTTCTCAATCTCACGTCTTGCTCAGACATAATTATAAATAACCTATTCCAAACAATGATCATGCAAAAGCCCTAAATCGATTCTAGAAATCCTAACTTTGATATCAATTGATGTAAAATGACACAGTAGTTAATGGATCATGCAGTTTAATATCAACCTGAGATAACTAAATTGTTTGAAAAACTACCTGTGTATTTTGATGATTCTGAAACTATTCTTAGTTTAATATCGACTAGATAAATGAAAATGTTTAATGTGGTTAGGTCGTGATAATTTTCGGAAGGCTTTGACAATATCCTTGGTCTCCTTGTAGTTCAATTAAAGACGTTTACAAGGATGACGACCTTGACAAAAGCAAAACAATTTTTAATAAGTGGATATTACCATGATAGAATCCAGAAAAAATTGATCATGAACGACTTTTTTTTTTTTTTTTTTTTTTTTAACGCTGTCAAAGTTTACAATTTTTTATTTTTGTGGTGATATCACCGTTAAAATATTTCTTACAATTTTTCTTTTATATACTAGCAATGGGGTGACCAGATGAAACCAAAAAAAAAAAAAAAAAAAAAAAAAAAAAAACCTTATTAAAGATTTGCAAAATAAAATCACATTTACATTTCCCAATGCGAAAATATAAAAAGATGAAATTTAATTAAATCAAACTACTGCACACAATATCATTTTTTTTAAATGATAGTTATTTTATTTATTTCAGATTGATAAAATTAATATCATTCATGAAGTTTCTGCGGAAAAATAACAACATGCCTCGATGTGCATACATTTTTATGTCACTTTTTTTTATAAAAAAATTGTATTTTTAGATATTCCTATAGCATTAAACACAAACTTGGTGGACAGGTAACGTTGTTATTTCCTAAGTCAAGATCTTGCTTCATGATAAAGCGAAAAGAGTTAGGAAGAAAAACATACGTTAACTCTAAAAGCAATTATGCTAGAAATAAAGAGAAGAGAAGACAAACAAGAACATAAATAAGACTATTCTTCGGTGCAACATGGAAAATTCGTTTTGACTCTATGCGCCAAATTTATCACAATTTGAGTTATAACGTGCTTATTGGAGTCACAATGCGACATATGTGGGGTCATCATTATCAATGGATCAACAACAAGTTCATAGGTTTTTATTGTCGGAGAAATAAGTGAATGTAAAGAGTAAGTGTAAAACAAGATTTATACAAGTGGTTTGATATACTCTTAATTTAAGGATTATAATTACTGGTTCTCTCAAATCAATGTTGTGTATAGCCACTTGTGCAAAAAAATTTCATACAGAGTTTAAGTAATTATTTTGGCCCACTGGATTCAATCTAATAAAAAGGAGAGTTTGCACGGTGGAAGACAAGCGATGCTAACGCAAATGTACCTGTAGGTCCGGTCATCGGAGCGGGAGGCGGAGGTGCTGGAGCAAGAAGCCGAGGCGGAGGTGCTGGAGCAGGAGGCGGAGGCGGAGGCGCCGGAAGGGCTGAGGCGTTATAAAAGGGGGAGTTTTCGTACCTCACGTTGCAGCTCGGACTGACCACCCTCCACCCTTGCTTCCCCTGTACCAGTTTACGGATCGCGTACCGAAGACACGCGGCACAGTCTGACGTTGTCAAGTCCGGAGTGCATTGGGCGAATGAGTACAACTTCTGCGAGCTCGTGAGGTTCCTCTGTGCCACCGCGACCTTCTTCCCTGACCCGCCAGTTGAAGCCCTCGTGGCGACGTCATTCAGGGCTGAATTCAGGAGCTCCATGAACAGGGTTACGTCGGTGACGTTGTTGGGGTTGTACGCAAAGATAGACGGCTCATCCGCCATGACCGAGAAGATATACGCGTTCGAATACCTCAGCATGCACTCACCGTACCATATCACAGAGACTCGCTGGTTGGGGCATCTTTCGAGGATATCCTGTTTTCCAAAGGCCACGCAGTCACTGCACATGACAGCGCCAAGGTCACCGCGGCAGAGGAAGAGCCCGTACGCCCGGTCCGGAGGGTTTTGGCCTGCGGTGGCGTTGGCAAAGCCGTTGGTGCTGTTGGAGGCGGCGGAGGAGAGGGAAGAGAGGAGGACGTCGAGGTTGGACTGGTAGGTGGAGTTGGGAGTGAAGAGGGTGGCGTTCGAGCAATCATGACGTAGATATTCGGGCACCAATCCATTACTGAAAGTTTTGAAGAAGAAGAAGAAGAGAGAGAGGGCGACGGTGAAGCAAGATTTCATAGTTGGATCGATGATTGTATGGCTATAGCTAGATCAGCATGGAATTATAGGAACAACAATGTTTGAATTGTCAATTCTACATGTTCTATGCACTTGCTCGCCACGTCTCCATCGACAAGTCGTGTATAACTTTATGATGGATGTGAAGTTGGGAGACCCCTCGTACTTTAATTAATTAGATAAATAGAAAGTAAATTAAACTAAGACCACTTGTGGTAAGAAATAATAGGTAGTTCAGCAGGATTCAACGGCCGAGCACGATTCAACAGCCAACACGTGGCACCGCGTGGCACGTGTTGGCCGCTGTAAAACACTGTTCAGATCTTAGGAAATAGGAAGGAAAAGAAAATGGAAATTAGGAGCTAGGCTCACCTTAGATCAAACGACAGAAAGGAATCTCGCTATGGCTGCGACCGGTTCTGGCCGCTCCGCCAAGATAGGGCCGGTCGTTGGTGCCAGCCCAATTTCATTTTCTCTCTCCTCTGTATAAGTGCGATTCATCACCACCTCTTTTATTTTTTATTCATTCTCGTTCCGAGTGAAATGGAAAGTCGCCTTTTTCTTTCCTTATTTATTTATTTATTTTGCTTTCGCTGGGATTGGAGGAGAACATGTGCATAGATATATAAATACAGATATATGTACATTTTAACTTTCAGTGAGAAGCCGACAACGATGCCGTAGGTCGCCGTTCGGGGGTGGGGAAATTATAGGCTCTGTCGTTGACCGGAGAGGGTTTTGGGTGATCCTCCTCTGCGGAGGCAAAGCCCTTGGTGACCCCATGGGTTATCCATGAATAGTGGAGAGAGAAACTTGGAATGATATTGGAGGATTTGTGGGGGAAGATGAACAGTAGAGAGAGAGAGGGAAAAACGCTTAGTCCGTGGAACCACTCGCACCACGTGGCGCAATGTGTCAATTGCTGAATGGCGCTGGACTACAGTGACAGGAAGGAGCTGGACTACCTAATATTTTTTCAAAATTAAATTTAAAAATTAAATTATTTATGTAAAAATATTTTAAAAAATTTAATATTTATGCATTGTGGTATCCAACAAAAATCGCAATGGATGGTGGTAAATCAATAATATTTTGGGATAATCAAGACAATATGTAATACATTCCAAACAAAACTTACTAATATGCTAATAATATTAAAATTTTGATTGGACATAGCTACACTACCTTGTCTCGCCCAAGCAATCTGCATAATAAATTTTTATGGCAGTTGCACTTCGTGTCATCGCATATGTCATGTCCCATCATTTGAAATATATGCAAAAGTTTGCGGATGCTATTTATACACTGCATGACAGCCTTGGTCTCAGATTTCTTTAATCTTGAATGAGTCTTATATTATGATGCCTCTTCCTCTTGGTCAACTATCCGAATAAGGTAAATTGATGTTCAAACGGGCCATATGTTATCTGGCCGGATTGGTGACCTGAAGTGTAAGAGTCGCTGAAGTTGCAAATGTCAATTGACAAGAGGTTTGTGAATTGTAATTCTTGAATGCCTCGTACAGAACTGGTGCTTCACTCATAGGCTAATTGTGTGTGTGTGTTGTCGCGACCTTCCCGATGGTGAATTATTCAAAGAAAAGGCTAATGGATTACTAAGTCCATAGACTTGGCGCGGACCCTCCCAAGTCCTACCAATCGCAACTAATGAATTAACCCATTTAAACATGCAATTATATTTCAATTTGGAGCCACCACTAACCAATTAGGGTTGATTAGAAACCCAAGTAAAGTATGGGAGAATACTTTACTTTTGCAAACCAGAGATTCAATAGGTCCGGGGATATGGTTACGCTAGATTAATCTAACGCAATTTCGGTACCTTTTATTTCAAAAATATTTTGCAGGCAGTATTGATTAATTTTACCCTAAGCTACTAACATGCAAATGGTGGCCATGCAGGTGCACAATCAATAAAATAACATTCAATAAAAATGCTAATAAAAATGCATGCCCTAAACATGATTTTCTAAATGACATGACACTTAATTTTGTTTATTAATTAAACGTAATATTAATTTAACTTAATATGCATGAATTTATTTTAATAACATGCGAGATGCAATTCATACGGTATGACTTAAACTTATTACTATATGTATGCAATCTAATCCTAAATATATATGTGCTACATGATATGGGATGAATGACATGGTATTTCTACATGCATGCTCTTTTATGATTTTTTTAATGGTGATTCATTTTTTAATGCATATATGCAACCTATGGTAAATAATGATGATATGAAATTAGATTAATTATGAATTAACCTATTAACTAATTAGACTAAACTAAAGTGAATGATATTCTCATATATTTTAAGAATCAATTTAACTTAAACTATGTCTTATCTTAAAAGCTATATAAAAAATCAAGACATGCCAACATTATTAAAAATTAGCCCTAGCAAAAATCACCCATCTAAAAGTATAATCTAAAACTTATAATCCTATAAATGCAATTCTAATTTACTAACCCTAAAAATACAGTCCTAATTTACTAAACCTAAATGCTCTAATGCAATATTTAGATTTTTATGTACTTTTTGATTTTTTTTTATCTTTCCAAACAAGTAATTATTTTAAAAGAATGAAGATAATAATTAAAATAACTGAAAAAATAATTCGATGTCTCACGGATTAAATTAACAATTATTTTAACTCTATAATGATTTAACAATTGAAATACTATCAAAATTCCTAAAAATTAAAGTAATTAAAAAATGACCCGATCGCGTCTTACGGGTCAAATTAATAATTACCATAATTTGGGATAAAAACCCCTTAATGTCTACAAGGTCTACAAATATTGACATGTAATACTACAATTCAAATAATTAAACTTAAAAAGAAGCTAACATAACATGAAATAAGTAAAAAATAAACTACCTAAGGCTTCGAAAATGGGAGCAGTGACGGTGGTAAATGGCGTCGGTCAAAGGGTGTCCGGAGGTCCAGCGAGGTCCTGCAGTAACCACACCTGCAGCAAAACAAAGGAGGCAGCAGATGATGATGGCGCAATAAGGACAACAGTAGGTCGTGCTGTGCGTTCATTGGTTGCGGGGGACGCCGGTGAGAGGACAACGGCTGGCAGATTAGCAGTGGGCAGGAGGGCTGCTGTGCGGGGATGCAGTGGTGAGCAGAGCTGCAAGGGCAAGCGGGACCAGCTTTTGTGGCGTCGGTGATGGAGGTGGCCGGCAAAGGGGCTCACGGGTTCGGAGCTCCAGAGAGGCGCAGTGACCAGCGGCAGCTGAGATCGGACAACAGGGGAGCCCGAAACAGAGCAGGGGCAGTCGTGGCTTCGCCGGTCTCGCGGGTTGCAGCTGTTGCAGGCGCCGAGCGGATGTGGAGGTGATGGCGTCGAGCTCCGGCGGAGGTGCGGTCACTGGACGCTGGGGCGGCAGCGCTTACAGGGATGTGTAGCGGCGGAGGTCCGGATAACCGGTGGAACAGCGACAGTGCAGGGCGCAAGAGCGGGCAATAGGGACTTCGGATGGGGACTCACGAAGAGTCGTTCATCTTCCCTTTTTCCTTTTCTTTTCGTTTCTTTCTCTGCTCACTCTCTGCCGAACATCCCCCCTCTCTCTCTCCCACTGTACTTTTTTTTCTCTTTTCCTTGCTCACGTCAACTCCTTCTCTCTCTCACTTTTTCACTTTTTCCACATTTGTATTCTTTTCTTCCTTCGACCAAGACAAGGAGAACTGTTCGTAAAATTCTAAAATTAATCAGTATTAAACAAACGATCCCCGGCAACGGCGCCAAAAACTTGTTCGTAAAATTCTAAACGCAAGTGTACGTATCGAACAAGTAATATAATGATGAGATAAAGTATCGTCCCACGGAGATCGATGATTAATAAACTAATTAAATACTAAAATAGACTAATTCTAAAATTTATCTAACAAATCAAAATATAATTATGAATGAATTAAAAACGAAACTTGTAGACTAAATGTAGTAAAATCAATCGGATAAATATGTTAGAGCATCCGATTTCACCATAACCACTAGGTATGAATTTCATATTGTTATGAATACAAGAACGATATCAAACATGTGATAGCGGAATTTCCTAATCTATTTACTATCCTATCTCTAGGTATAGCAAACCTACTCAGCTTATTAATCCACTATATTTCTATGTGAATTAAAATAAACATGAGTGCATTAAAAACTATGAATATTCCCGGTTTACAATGAGTCTTTTGGATCACCTTATCACCGAAAGCTACACAAATAACGCGGTATATTTCTATCCACGTTTAACTCATGGTTATATATTATAATGAGCAATTGCATATTATCACCTCTCAGTCTCAAACATGCACATCAGATCATTCAAGTGGTGGCCGGTCACTCAAAAGCATTAAACGCAATAATATATAACTCACATGAATGAAATCAATTGTAGAACATAAAAATCATGAAATTCACATCATCATGATTAGGCTACATCGTAGCCCTAACAAAAGAAAATTAGAACATAGTAGAATAAGAAATAAAAATAAAAATATAGATCAAACCCAGCATCTTGAATCAAAGAACAAGAATTCTGTCACCACTTTTGTCTTCTCTTCAAAATACTTGAAAAACTCTCGGAACAATGGAAAACGATCTAACTAAAAAAAAAAACCCTAGCTGCTCTATCTTCCTATTTATAGGAAATCTAAAATATCTATCTCTCAATGCTTGCAGATAACATCAGGGAACAAAATCAAGAATTTCCTGATTTGATATCCATCTTCCACTACTGCTTTTATTTGAATTCCTGATAATTGTCATTCTTTTCCTTATCTTCTCCATATCTCATTATTCTGCATAAACAAAGAAAATTTAAATAATCAGAAGGAAATTCAAATATTTTCTCATAGATAATGCATTAATTGTTGCCTAAAATAGGTAAAATAACTCTATTTTTATAGAGTTATCAAGAACCCCTACCGACATTTTTTCTTTTGGTTTCATTTTCCCTTGACGAAGAGAAGTCGCCCCCCTCGTTCCGAAACCTCGCCCTTTATTTATAGAGGAAGGCTCAGAGTTGTTTTTTCCGAGTGAGAATATTCACTCAACAACTCCAACAATAAAAATGCTCCAAAATCAAATAAAAACTGATTTTTTTTTAATTTTAAAATAAGGATATATTTTCAACAAGAAAGATTTCCAAAACCGAATTTTTATTTTATTTATTATTTTCTAAAATATTAGGTGTCAACATGTGCATGTTTTTTTTTTTTTTTTTGAGTAGTCGTTGTTCACCGGCTAGAAAATATAGCCATTAGTCACTAGCTACAGGTCAATGGAGATTTTATTTAAACTGAAAAAATAATTCAATTAATTTAGGAAAATTAACAAAAAGACACTTTTTCATATAAGGACGAATAAATACAAGTACATCTTCAAATTTTGGAAAAAGAAAATACACGTACAAGTGCTCTGACAATGATTAAAAACAAATTATAATGAAGAAGATTCCTAATTTATTTGGCGTATTCAGTGATGTGTCCCTCACTATAATTTATATGATAAAATGTTGTGGTTGTCCTCTTCTTTGCGTTGGGCATGTGCACAAGATTAATTTTTGCTGAATCGATTATGCTTGCAAACAGTGATTATTTACAGTCAAGTTGTACCTACTGTCTTTTATTATCCATTGACTAGTATTGAACGTGGATTCTTATGGCACCCTAGACCTTGTGGAGAGTAAGTCACAAGCCATGGTGGAAAGAATTAGGGAACGCGAGACTCTACTCTACCACCACCTTAGAATGTTGATATTCATTGTCAAATACATCTCGATTTCATTTGTAGATGAAGATGAAGAGCTAGCAAAAGCTGGTGGGCTAAGTAAATCTAGAACAAAAGCTGGTGGGTATTCTTTGTATTTAAGGTAAAATAAAAAGTTTCAAGATTTTGTGAAGCAAGGTAATAGATACACCCTTTTATTACTATTACTAATTTTGTCACTTTCCAGGCATTTCTCCTTTTTGCATCTTATACATGAAATTCCACTCCTTTTTACGTTTAGTCTAATATGTGATGGTGCCCTTTTGGGATTTGCTTTATTTGGATGCCATGTCAATGAGTGTTTTGTTTAAGAACTCTTAAGTATTAATAATATCGTCATGTTTTTTACCGAAAAAAATGTGATGGTGCCAACACTACTTTAAAACTAGGGATGTTGCCCATGTTTTGCTTGTGTTAGTATAGAAGCCGCTAAAGTTACTAATAAGATAAACAACTTTAGGTAATATGATTAAACGTAGGCATAATCTTAGAAAAAGAATAGATCCATTTTATCAAAACCATGTTTGATCTTGGCTAAAGATGGCACCAAGTACGAGGAACCAAAATGAACACATTAATAAAAGTAATATAATTACATCAAATAATTTTTTATTGTTAATATAGTGTTGCGATGATGAAAATGAGTTATGGCCGATGCCAGCCATCGCCCCGACCACCAACGTAAAAGAAAATTAACAGTAGAATAGGGGAAAAAAAGAAGAAAAAAAATGAAAAAAAATAAATTAAAAAGCAGCATTGTTCTGAACCCTATCGGCTAGGTTATAGGACAATTGGTACTAACTAGGTCGGCACAATAGCAATTTTTAGGCTAAATTGATCAAAATGATTACATTGCAATATTGTTATAAGGTTTGTGATTATAATGGTCAAATTGAAAAGTTTATGGTGGATTTATTGGTCGTACAATAAGTTTAAGATTTTTTAGATATTTTTCTCTCTTTTCCACTCCTACCATATACTTGAAACATCACGCCTGCCTACATAAAAAAGTATTTCGCATTGTCTATTTATGTAGTTTTCATGTTTTACAAATACACATGGTCTCTCTCTATTTATCAATTTATGTTTTTTGAATTGGATATTTTAATATGGTGTTAAAATCATATTTTCCGCCTCAGTTTATTTGTTGTGTGCAACCCTATTCGTCAATTATTATGACGAAAGTTGTCTTAGACATAATTAACTATGTCCCAATATTTAATCTACACTTCCGTGTTAACACCTTGATCTTTGTCTAAACAATTGGTACGAAGGTAAAGGATGATAGAGACTGGAGTAGAATATTCAAAGTTGATTTTTCCCAACACGTCTCTCGTGGCTCAAGTCAAAGTGCTTTAGTCCGACAAGACTGAACCGCGTGTTGGGGTTCTTTATTATATTGACCATCAAAGTGCTTTTGTTCAACAAGACTAAACCGCATGCCGTGGTTCTTTATAGTGGTGTGTAACTGGACTAGGTATACCCGGTTTTGGACCGGCTCACTCGAAATATAGGATTAAGAACCAGTTCCAGTTGAAATCGGTCTGGGAACCTGGTTCCCAAAATTCGGAACTGGTTTAAACCGATTTGGGAATAGGTTACGAGTGATTACTCACATGGAAACTGGTTTGTGGACTGGTTTTGGAACCAGTTCTCGGACCGGTTTTGTAAGTAGAGGTCCAAAACCTTTTTTTTTTTTTTTCCCTCGATTTCTATTTTACTCCCGCAATCACGCGACGTTTTTCCTCTTGGCTTTTTCAAACACGCACAGCACTCCTCCTTTGTCATTTCTCTTCCTCACTTGCTTCCCTCTCTCACCAGCTCCCTCTCGCACCGTTCAATAGACAAACGTTGTTCATCGCTGCGTATCACATGGATTGGCTTGCCTAATTCCTTTTTTGTAGAAGGAGTTATGCTTGCATAAATGAGTAGCTTCATATAGTAGTTGTGGGAATAAGACTAATATTAGACCCATGTTTGTTGCTAATTTTTTGCTTATGATTTTATTTATTTTAATTAGCTTTGTGAATCCTTAATTTTTCGTTTAGTCAAAAAGTTCATGTATTTATTTATTACAAGTGCTTAATGTTTCAATATAAATTAGGAGGATTACATTATTTTCTCGCGTATTAATATAAAATTGGGAAAATTACTAAAAAAGTCATAAACATATTGTAATTGTGCCAATTTAGTCCTAAACTTATTTTTTTGACCAATTGAGTCATAAATCTTTTATAATTATTCCCAATTAGTCTATCCGGCCAAAAATGGCTGGTCAAGACCGATATGGCGTCGGCCGGCATCGGCAACATTTTTTTAATAATATTTTATTTTTAAAAAATATTTTATTAATTTTTTTAATCTTTTTTTCCTTTTTTTTTCCCTCTCCCTCCTTCCTCCTCTCCTCCTTCTTCCCTTGGCTCCGGCGACCGGCCAAAGGGGAGGGCTGGTCGGTCGCCGGACTAAGGCGGTCGGCGGGGCAAGCCCTCGCCATCGCCGGGTTTGGCAAGGCGAGCCCCGCTTGATCTGGTGAGGGCTCGCCTCGTTCGGCGAGGGGGGCTCGCCGTGGCATCTAGCAAGGCCCACGGGCAAGGCGAGCCCTCGCCAGATCCGGCGAGGAGGGCCTTGCCAGACGCGATCCACGACTACCGCACCAAGATCGTGGCCGAGCTCTCCAAGATTTGCGACGGCATCCTCGGCCTCCTCGACACCCGCCTCATCCCCGCCGCCTCCGTCGATTCTCCAAGGTCTTCTTCCTCTAGATCAGTTCCTGGACCGTTGGCGAGCCCCCCTCATCGAATCTGGCGAGGGCTCACCTCGCAGAGGATCTGGCGAGGGCTTGCCTCGCTCGGCGACCGTGAGGCGAGGCCTCGCCAAATCCGGCGGGGGCTCGCCCCGCCGTTGCTGGGCGTGCGCCGACTAGCGAGGCAAGCCCTCGCCAGATCAGGCGGGGCTCACCTCGCCAAACCCGGCGATGGTGAGGCCCACCTCGCCGAATCTGGCGAGGGCTCGCCCCGCCGGCCGCCTCAGCCCGGCATTCGGCCAACCCTCCCTTCTGGCCGGTTGCCGGAGCCCGGGGAAGAAGGAGGAGAGGAGGAGGAAGGATGGAGAGGAGAAAAAAGGAAAAAAGATAAAAATAATTAATAAAATATTTCAAAAAATAAAATATTATTAAAAAAATTTGCCGCGACCGATCGGTTGCCACATCAACGCCGGCTGGCCATTTTTGGCTGGATGGACTGATCGAGAATAATAGTAAAAGGTTTAGGACTCAATTGGTCAAAAAAAATGTTTAGGACTGAATTGGTACAATTACAATAGGTTTATGACTTTTTTTGGTAATTTTCCCATATAAAATTTGAAGTGGTATAGGATATTGGGAGATTGCAAAACATGTTCCAGTGGAAACATGGTTGACCCTCAAACCGGATTGGAAAAATAGGGTGGGTGGGTACAGGATCCAATATAAATAAGATTGGGTATAGGGTCCAGAAAAGAGGAACCGGTTATAATAGAGTCTAGGTCTAGACCCTACCCACTCTGGACCCAATCACCCCTAGTTCTTTATTATATTGACCCACCACTCGGTGTCCCGATTGGACGGACGACCATAAAGTCTCTAGAGCAACAATTCAACATAAAGTGAAAAGGAAAAGACTTAAGAATTGAGTGGTTGCTAATGAATAATAGATCGACCGTATTTTGATCTCTTAAGTCTAACTTTGACCACTAACGATAAATGTCTAGGGTTATGGCATGGCTATTTACATAGACTTTTCAACATTTTTGAGATAAATATAGTGCAAATATCATTATTTTCTTACAGCATTTATTTAAGTATTTAAACTTTTTCCGATCATTTAAGTATCATAATTTTAAAGAAAAAAATGCTCATCTAAGTGCTATAATTTTTAATTGATGAATGTTTTGAAAAAGTTGTATCACTCAAATGATCAATTGAAAAGTTAAAGTAATTGAAAAAAAAAAAGTTATACCATTCGAATAAGTGCCATACCAAAGTTATGATACTTGTATTATCTTTTTCTCCAAAATTTTCTCATACGTGGCCAAGAAGTTGGCTTAGAAAGTTTTACTTGGAGAAAGTTACAATTGTGATACATTAAAACTTTCTATTGTATATCAAAAGTCAAAAACCCTGTAGATAGTGATTGAATTCTAGGTATAGGGTCACATAGAGTTATAGGGAAAAATTACACCTCAAATACCAAAACTTGACATGTGTGGACACTTAAATGCCAAAATTTCTAAAATATATACTTAAGTGCTAATTTTTATTGAAAATTGGACACTTAAGTGCCAACTTCGACGAGACTTGCCAAAAATCCAACGTTGCATTATTTTAATAATAAAATTAATCTACGTGGCTCATCGAAATGTCTACTTAGCAATGCTTGTCCCAAAACGACATCATTTTGCCCCCAAACCTTTTTAGTTTATAAATTTGATTTAATTAATATTTATATTAAAAATCAAATTTGGACCGTTTTGGACTTATCTAGCCATGTCAGTGCCACGTGGATAATTTTTTTCTTAAAGAAATGTCACATCATTTAAATTCTCCATGTTAGTAATTTGGCCATAAATTTTCGTCGTTGGCACTTAAGCATTCATTTCTTATTCGATTTTGATACTTAAGTGTATCTTTTGGAAGTTTTGGCGCTAAATGTCCACTTGTGCCAAGTTTTGACACTTGAGGTGTCGGGCACTCAAGTTACAGTATGATATTCCAAAATACACTTAACTTTGTTCTGTGCCCTCTAATTTCAGGGTGTCATTCTCCTATTTTCGCCAATCTAGAGGAAATAGTACGTACTGTTAGTGAATTAGCGTCGATGACGTTGAGTAAACCCATCGTCCACTACGCAAGGAGTCCACTACTTTCCTTAGAGATCAGAATTGCTATAAATAATAGAATTTCCATTCTATTTTCCACCTTTCCACCACATATTCTTCGGTTTGATTTCTAATGAACTTAACTAGAATTTAGACCTTTCAAAAGCATTAACTTAAGTAAACAACAACCTGCATCGTCTTACTTCCAAATTCAGCGTTGATCCTTTTAGTGATTTTATCACCTAGGTTGTTGAGCCATTAATAGATATAGTCGACACTTCTCTACCACTGGCATTTGTCAAATAAGCAGGCTGTGTCAACGTTGGGAGGGTTGGCCTTTGGCTCACCAACACTAAAACCACCAATGATATGTTTGGTTGTCTTGATATGCTCTCTTGAACACATAGCAACACAATATGGATGCAATTTAGGGCACATTTCGTAATGTTTCTATTCTTGGGAATAATTTAAATTTAGAAATAGTTTTTTTCTATTTATGTTCCCTGGATGAGTTTTAAACCATTCAAACGTGTTTGATAACTGCATTAAATCTTTATTCCTAAAATAGAATAAAAGCAGGAATGTATTTGGCAGACTTTTAAAAAAAAAAAATCTGACATATATTTTCTTTTAATTTTTTGATATTTTTCATTTTTTTCCTCTTTTCTTGTTCCTCCTCAGCTAGTTGCTAGGTCTAGTGATGGTTGGCGACTAGCCAAGGACAAGAGCTAGCAACCTCATTGGCCTTGAGGGAGCCTCACCTCACCCAACCACCACAAGATCGGCTTTGCCCAACCACAACAAGTCTCGACCTTGCCCAACTAAGGGGAGGCTGATCTCGCCCAGGCATAATGAGGTCGTTGAATCTCGTCTCTAGCCGGTCATTGTCCATCGCTAAGGCCTAGTGACCAGCTAGAGTAGGAGGAAGAAGAAAAGAAAAGAAGAAAAATGACTTGTTTCAAAAATTATTCTTGGGAACAAAGAAATAACTTTTTATTACCTCTTACTTCTATTCCAAATATATTCCCTGGCCACCAACCCATCCCGAGAAAAAGAAAAATTAGCGATCTGGCACATGTGCTGAACTTCAAAGAAATCGAAGTAGACGTCCGAGTGTTGTACGTTGAGAAACTGATGCAGATCGTGAATCAAAAAGAGTATATCTTGTGTAATAAGGTCATTCCCTTAGTTAAGGTCCTATGGCGACACCATGGCATGAAAGAAGCAACTTGGGAAAAGGAAGATATTATAAAGTGTCAGTACCCACATCCTTTTTTATACTTAGGTACTAAGGATGAGTGGTTCCAGGTTCTTTACAGGTTCCGTTTGGAATCTGGAACCTACCCTTGGTTATAGATTTCTCATTTTTTGGAACGTGGAACCTACCCATCGAAACCAAAAACCTGGAACCAACCTTGTCATAGGTTTTAGGATCGGTTCCAAGTTCCAACAAATTATGTTCTTTTTTCTTTTATTTTTTTCATTTTTAGTTTAAAAAAATGGAAATGAACGTAATAATAATAAACAAGCTTGTCATTCATCAAAGAGAATACAAAATGAAGAAAACTATCAACAGAGGAAAATGAATTCTTAACAAGGAATTTAACTAGATAATAGAGAATACCAGCATCGTTCGATTATCTTTCTTGACCCAGAAAAAAAGAGTTATGATCTAATGGAACAAAGAATCAATCAATGCATTTGAAGTTTCAGCAGACCCACGCTTTTTGGCTATAAGGATGCCGGAAAAAGTCACAGAGCCACGGCCATTCCAATTATTTGCCCCTTTCTTCTACATTGCAACATCAGAATTCAGAAACAACCAAGTAGCAATAAACGAGGCCTTTAAACACTTTGTCCAACATGACATGCATAGATTCACAGCTATTCTCATTTGTGTACATAATTCTCTTCCCCAGAAGTTTCATTAGCTCATTTTCGATGACTCATTCCAGCTTCATGATTGCTAATTTGTTGACGAGACAAATTAGACACAAATCTCAAGCTATGTATCTCTCAGGTCGATTGCCTTGTATTTGCTTGAATCATTTTCATGAAGTATGCCATCTGGAGACAGCAGGCGTTAGAGAGGGAGGAAAAACCGAGCCTGACATCATCACATGAATAAGCCAAGTCCCAATAAGGGCACGTTCCACAATGAAAATTTAGTCTTCAAGCAAGGGCTAATGCTGGAAAAAGAAGCCAACAAGAAAGAATTTAGCCATACCCATTGAAATCCAACAAGTGCACACCAGCAACTTGGCAATCCATACCCTTTACTGCCCAAGAGCTACAAGAAAGGATAACGAGCAATGTTAGGGCAATCTAAAACCAAAAACTTTGAAGACATCATGCAATTTGATGGTTGGAATGTAAGCTCTAGACCCTTACCAAGAGCAACAAAGCACCTAATGAAAAAGCGTCTACTCATTGACAAAACTTATGAATTTGAGATCTCGTCTGGCCTGCATTGTGCAAATAAGCGTAGATCTATTAGGAGCTCAATCTATGAAGAAGTTAGCTCCTTTGATGACAAATGGAGCAATTCAGCACATAATTGAATATGAGAACTACTTAGTTTCCTTTTCTTTCTCTATCTTTCAATCCTATTGTTTTTTCCTCAAACTCTCAGCAATTTGGCAGGGAGTTGCAAGTGCAAATGCTAATGATCCTAATCCATTCTATATTGTGAGTTATTCAAAAGTATTAGCTCAAAGATGGATTTGCTAGGAGTGAGGGGTGACAGAATGTGGAATTAGTAAGTTGGGGCTGAAATGATTTTTTAGAAAAGTGAGATATTGTACTTATTTCCCTTTATTTGAGGGAGAAGGACAAACTACAAACATATATAAAAAGCATAACTGAATGCATGCATCTGCATCAAAAAAATCTCTATGATTTGCTGGTGTTCCCACAGAGCCCATATGAAAAAACAAGGAATAAAAGTGGTTGGACAATGATAAGAGAAGTTTGGATCAATCATAGTTCAAGCACACTATGCTAATAGAACTCACATTAGTTACTACTTGCAGAGGTTTGAGAGAAAATTTGCCAAAATAATGAACAAAATTTATTGAAGAATGCCAATTCTTCCTTTTAACACAATCAGCAACACTAAATTGTTGTAGGAATAGCTAAACAAGGGATTTAATCTACCATACACTATATGTAGCACAGTTCCTTTGCATAACATATCAAATCAGCAATGACATAGGACAAACTTGTTCTTTAAGCCCTAAAGACTCAATTATTTGCTAGTTCAAGAGCAACTAGTCCAGTTTCCCAAACTAAGCTTGTTTCTCTCCCTAGTTCCCTCCTAAAGTGGCACCTAACTCCCCTTGTAATGCCACTAAAGTTTGTCTTCTCTCAATTAAATCTCAAGAAGCTAAATAGGTTTCACCTCTAGGGCTATAGAGTCTATATCCCTAAATTAGCACATGTTTCCACTTAATGCACTTATGGACTATCCTCCAAAATTCTAAAGATAGGTTTAAGCCTTGCTGGACAACTTGTCCCACAAGTTCACTCTTAATTAATCCAAATTCAAGAGGACAAAGTATAAATAAGAGGACTATTGAATTACTATCTTAACCAAGCAGGAATATCTTGAGATCACTCGCGATTGACATTCGTAATAGGACCAGGGTTTGTGTCTAAGTTTTGATCAAAATTGGCCTTAATGCGACCTATGCTAATTAAGCGGCATCCATGGTGCTCACGTGGTCAGACTCGAATTGAGTTCGGTGCCTATCCGAGGTTCTGAACGTGACCCATGGTTGAGCTCGGTCGATCCATAAATAACCCTCGGTTATCTTGTAATCATGTAGGATCAATCAACTTGCTTTGGCTCACAGTCACGTGGAATTAGATTAGGGTCATTCAAAAATGGTATAGTAATTGTGTAGAGTCACCCACGAATGGTATATATACTCGAGCTGAATCAATCTATATCCATCCATTAATCGACTCATGATGGCACATAATTGTCCATATCGATCCTTGTCGTTAAATAATCTTTTCATGGTTGAACGCTCTAGTCAAACGTAATCCTAATTTAGAGTCGCCTTGCTCCTAATCAGCTAGGTGGCTTGTGAACAATTCCTAGGATTGACTCACAGTCCATTCTCATTATTAGTGTATCGATCATTAGTCCATTCCTTGCGCTCAAGATGTAGGTCTGAATTAAGGATGTCATAGGACATAGAGAGTTAGTGCACTAATTTACAAAGGCTTCCATTCAAAGCTTATATCACTTCTCCTTCCGCCTTCTGCCCGGTAGGAAATGCTTTTGTCTTGAATCATTATCCCTCACGAGATCTCTATCTGTCGCGACCTCTTTTTTTCGGCACTTGCAATCGGGTACAGGCACCTAAAGAGGCTAATGGCTCGGCTGAATTTATTAAGTTCGGAATCTCCCAAGTCCACCAATTCATGACTTTAATAGTCTGAGTTTTTAACCTGTAAATTAATTTTTAAAATGGAGTCGCCACTAATCAATTTGAAGTGGGTTGATTAGAAACCCCAAGCGAAGTATCGAGAGAAATACTCGCTCCTGTGCAACCAAAGAAACTAGGATCGGAGACTTGATTACACTAGTTAATTACTAATGCCCTTTTGGTACCTAATCTTGTTTAAACCTTGGGGTTTTTGGATTTTTTAGAGTTTTCCATGCATTTGATGGGGAGGAAAAGCATTTTTGGGTCTTTTCCTATTTTTTGGACATAAAAGGGATTTTTTTTTTTGGATTTTTTGGTATTTTCATGAATTTTTGGCTTTTTTTGGATTTTTGGCATTTTTTTGGAAAATATGAAATATTTTCTATTTTCTATTTTTTGGAAAATAAAATATTTTATTATTTTTTAAAAAATAATATTATTTTATATTATAATAATATAAAACAAACCGAGTCGGATCCTCGGGTTGGGTTCGACCCGCTTTGTCTGCCCGAGACACAGACGAGCCCACATTGCCGGCCCGACTCAGTTTTTTTTCTCCTCCTATTTTTTTAAAAAAGCCCAAACCGCTCTTGGCCCGCTTTATAAAAACTCCAGTTCAACATCTACCCAGCTCGTGCGCACAACTCGACCTGTCTTAGGCGGAAACCCTACCCGGTTCAGACCCACGCTCGACCCACTCTCTGACCCGGCTTGTAGCCACGACTCGATTCCTAAAACCCTACCCGGATTCGTGACCCGTGAGATCTCGCCGACCTGACTTGCATGTAACCCTCGAGATTCGGCAATCCGCGGCGCGGAGGCTGGGACGTCACTAGCGGTGACTCGATGGCGACAATGCGAAGGATGGCAACTAGGGTTTTGGCGACGAGCGGCTACTAGATTCGCAAGAAGCGGCGACGACAACGGGCAGCTGCTGGGTTCTCAAGGGGAAGGCGAGGCGACAGTGATGATGCGGGCGAGCACGGCCTTTACCTGTTCACGACGAGGGTACGGCGAGGCGGCTGTGGGGACGTTGCTGGTTGGCGTTGGGGCCGAGATGGCTCGGTGAAGCAACGTCGGGCTCCCAAATCTAATTAGATCTGGCCCTTCCGCAGACCCTCGCCCTCGGATCTTCAAATCTAGACCTCGTCTCTCTGGCTCCTCTCGTGGATCTGGGACTCGCTCGGAACCAGACCTTCTCTGCTCGACCGGATCTCTCACTTTGGCCAGATCCAAGTCTCCACCGGCCAGATCTGACCTCCTCGGACTCGCTCGCCATCGGCCTCCCCCGAAGTCTCTCAGTGGGAGGTCGGCTGAGTTCGCGACCCGACTTCTCTCTCGCTTACTCTTCGATTCCTCCCCCGAAGTCTCTCAGTGGGAAGATCTCGGAGCTTGCTCTGTGTTGGTGTCGACGGAGGTGCTCCACTATTTATAGACGAGGGGGTCCGGTCGACAGAGGAGCTTGGCCGCCGGTCTTTGGCTTGCTAACCGGAACCTCCCGGCTGAACTGGCATCCCATCTCAAGATTAAAGGCGCGCATTGAAGGCGTGTGACGACCCGAGCGGCGGTGCGCGGGGAGGAGGGATGGCGGTACGTCCGCGCCTCTGGTCCTCGGACGCGCGCAAGGGAAGGGGAAGGGATTCCTCTCCCTCTTGTCCCACATCGCTTAGGGAGGGGTTCCCGGAAGCCTTTATAAGGCTTGGGTTCCTTTAATTGTGTGACGCGTTTTAAAACCGTGAGGACTCAGTGTCCAAAGCGGACAATATCACACAATGGGGACCCGGGATGTTACAAGGCGCATGTGCGTTGTCCTCTCCTTCGGCGGCCTACCTCCATTCCTCTTTACCATAGGCTGCCCTTGAGCGCGTTGCCGGCCGCTGTGCGTGATGTATAGAGGCACAAAGAAGAAGAAGGAAGGAGAAGGAAGAAGGAGGGGGAAGGGTTAGGTTGCGCGGGCCGGGCCGTGGGGCTTGCGCGAGGGAGAGAAAAAAAAAAAAGGGAGGGGGAGGGATTGAGCCTTCTTGCCCAACCCCAAAGCAAGCTGCGGGCTTCTGCTTTTTTTTTTTCTTTTCTTTTTTGGTTGTTTTGTTGTTTTTATTATTTATTATTTATTATCCGAAAAAAGAAAAATATATAAATAAAGAAACTCTATAATTAAAAAATGAAATTTAGGCGTTGACACTATCTTGTTGGAAAACCTCTGCCAACTCCCGGGTAGGCTCTGTCAACCGTTGACACCAAGTCGGTTTCTATGCCTTTGGCTATGCCCTGCTTGGTCCCCTTGCACATTGAAGGTTTTGTAGCACGTCGTCGTGAGCACTCAAGAGAACCATTGACTTAAAGAAGAAAGCACAGACTCTAGAAAAAAAAAAAAAAAAACCATCCAAAGGATTTCCAGATAAATAGAACCTGCCCATTGTTCACTAATGGTATCCATGGAAGGCCAAGCAAGTCAAGGCCTGTGAAGCTATTACATAAAACAATTACTTGTATCATCGGGCGTATGATTCCGTAATTGTCACTCCATCGAACGATTGCTGTATTGATCTACTAATGGATTGGTTTGTACTTCGAGGGAAGAAGGCCGGATGTCAAGGCTGCGGCATAATGACAGGCCGGCTGCTGAGCATGCGACGTACTATCGCCATGGTGGGTCTATCAACTGTATCTTCCTGAACACAAAGTAAGCTAAGGTGTAGGCATCTCAACACTTCCATCTCTTGAACGCAATTCTAGGATGGCCGGGTCCAAAATTTCCAAATGGCGTCCCGCTTCTCCAGTGTCTCCATGCCTGTTTACAATCCTTTTGAAAGAAAACGCCCTTGGTAAATTGTGGCATTAATTCAATGAATCATTTCATTAGTATTACACAAGTTATGTTAACCAAAGTTGCGATACTGAAGTTATGTTAGTTTGGACGAGGCAAAATGTAGATGTACTTCCTCTACTGGAGTTCGGCCCAACTCAATCAAAATACTAGAGAGTTTGTGTGACATTTGCATCCATAACCTGGTTGATGACCATAATACAAACAACTTACATTGCTAGCTTAATCTTCACCTCCATCTAATTGACATAAATGATCATTCTTCTTCCCAGTAATAATATCTAGAGATAGGATGCTGAAACTATAGACATTGGATTTAACCGAGAATTTCCCACTTTTTGCATACTTCGGAGCTATGAAACCCTTGCATATGAAAAAATCACATCGATTATAACACATGTGCCTAAAATAGAGGATACAACAATTCAATCTAAGTGTGCTTGAATTGATGCCACGTACAAAGTCAAATTTAAGAAGAACACATCTCTTGACATGACCAAATGATTAGCCAATGTAATAAGAATTTGAAACTTACCGGAAAATGCATGCATCCACCCGCTCATGACTTGACTTTAAGGTGACATTATTTTTGGAAAAATATTGTATAGAATCAATCAATATCGTAGTAGGATTTACATAATCAATTACCATGATTACATCGATATGGATATATTAAGTCTATCTTCATCTTTTGTCTTATTAAGTGAAACAAAATTGATGATAGTATACCACCGCCCGCAGCAGCGCAATTGGCTTGGGGCTCTCTCTCCCTCACAAAGGGGAGGAGTTTGAATCCCAGAAACATCATTAGGAATTCTTACCTGGAATATTGTGGTGGTGGGTCCTGCAGTCGCTCCCCCAAGGGGAGGAATTTGAATTCCAGAAGTATCATTAGGGATTCTTACTTGGAGCACTGTGGTGGTGGGTCCTGCAGTCACTCCCTTAGGGTTTGCTTGCCGACTATCAGCTTACAGCTTACGGGGTTCCCTGGGTTACCAAAAAAAAAAAATTACCAACAAGAAATTCCGGCCAAATTAATTACATGGTTTTTATATTTGGAAAAAAAAAAGTTGTGGTGGCTTTTAAATGACGTTGTTTTGCTGTCATTGCCGTCATACGTGGACAATCTCACAAAAACAACATCGTATAGCTCATATAGGGACTGAAACTAGGGTTCTTGGTCCGATCCTCACCCAACACCGATTGTCATTGCTCGGCCACTGTTGTTTGCCTGCTATTGATCGGCCACCGTCGCTTGGCCACCATCGTAGTTGCTTAACTAGGTGAGCGAGGAAAGGCTGATGTTGTTGCTTAGGCAAGAAGTGGCGGGAAGAATAGGAGGCGAGGGTGAAGGAGGAGGAGGAAGAAAGGGGGTCGAAGGTGCCACTGCTGGTGTTGCTGCTGGTGCCGCTATTGTTGCCATTGCTAATGTTGTTGCTGGTGTTATTCTTTGGGAAAGAAGATGAGGAGGAAGCCCATGCCTCTCTCTCTCTCTCTCTCTCTCTCTCTCTCTCTCTCTCTCTAGGAATATAGGGTCCTTACTTACTTGGGGGAAAGATGCCAAACGGCATTGTTTTGTTGTTTGGATATTGACTGCACTTTCCGACGAGCCATGTCAATTTAAAATATTAATAAAAAAGTGTCACGTTGGATTTCCAATCAATTGAATTGGCGTTGAAATTAAAACGATCATTTTTCAAATTTGTTGGCACTTAAGTGATCCAAAATAAACTTTTAGCACGAAAGTAAGCACCGTACACAACTTTTGGTACTTCTAGTATACTTACCCCTGAAAATTCAATTATTAAACATCATTTGTATAAGAAAATTAACTAATTCCCAAGCAAAAAACAGCTATTTAATCTCCAATATTGCTGCAAAGAAAAGGAATAATTTTTTTTTTAAATACAATACTAGGTACCTTTAGATCCGGCTGCCGGAGCAGAAGCAGAAGGAAGCCGGACCGGTGGTGGTGGCACTGACTGTCGTCACAGTCATCCACGCGACGGCATTTTAAAAACGGTACTCCTGTTGACACCTCAATTTCAATTAGGTTAATTTTCTTTTATTAAGTTTTTATTTTATTTTGTCATTTCGGATAATAAATAAACAAATAACAAATAAAAACAACAAAACAAAGAAAAAACAAAAAAAAAAGAAAAAAAAGCAAATAAAGAAAAGCAAAAAGCAAAAAGCAGCCCCCCCCCTTTTTCTTTCTTCGCACGACCTGCCCCCCCCTCTTTCTTCTTCTTCCTCCCATCTTCTTCTTCCTTCGTCTTTCTTCCGCCTCTGCAGGTCACGCGCGGCGACGAAGACGCGCTCAAGCACAACCTACAACCGAGAGGGGAGCGTAGGCCGGTGGCTGAGAGGACGCAACATTGAAGGCGGGCATGCCTCCGTGGAAGGGGGAGGATTTGACGCCGGTTCAGCCGCACCCAGGGCCGGTCGGAGCCAACGGCCGAACCTCCGTCGACCGGCCTCCTCCTCGCCTATAAATAGAGGAGCATCTCCGTCGACGAGGGATCATCGCGAGCTTGGAGATCTTCCCACTGAGAGACTTCGGGGGAGGAATCGACGAGCGAGTGAGAGAGAGCTCGAGTTGTGAGCTCAGCCCACCCTCCACCGAGAGACTTCGGGGAAGGCCGGCGGCGAACAACTTCGAGAGGGTCAGATCCGGCCGGTGGAGGCTCGGATCTGGCCTGAGTGAGAGGATTCGGAGGAGGGAAGGTCGGATTAAGGGAGAAAAGAGCTGCTGTAGACGCTGCCCGATGCCGTGCCGAGACCATCACCGCCAACGCCACTCCAGATCTGGGAAGCCGAGGCCTCGCCATCGCGACCGTCGCTGCTCCACCGTCGTCACCATCACCGTCAACCACCACCAGGTATCCGCCGCGCCGCGACGCCATTGTCGCTTACCGCGTCACCATCGTCGCCCCCTCTCTCGAACCCCATCTATCACCGGATCTCAGCCTCGGTGAATCGGGGCTTTCGACGCGTCTCCTACCGCCGCGCCACGAGCCCCGTCGTCAATCCAGTTGAGCGGCCGGCTGCCGGCTGCGACGCCGCCGCCTTCGGACGCCGCCTCCGTCCCTCATCAGCGCCGCGGATCGCCGGATCTCGCGAACTCCGGCCAAAAACCGGGTCGGCGAAGAGGAAGATGGATCGAGGTCGGCGGATTCGGGTCACGAATCCGGGTAGGTTTTTTTTTTTTTAGGAATCGGGTCGCGGCCGGGTAGGGCTCCACAAGCCGGGTCGCGGCGGGCCGTGAGCCGGTCGAGAGCGGGTGGGGCATGGGTTTGAACCGGGTAGGGTTTCCGCCGGTTTGGTTACGTTCGTGTGGGTCGGGTAGTCTTTAGGCTGAAGTTTTTATAAAAGTGGGCCTATTTTGGTTTTGGGCCTGGAGTTATTTTCTTAAAAGAAATTGTGGGCTTGGGCTTTTACTTTTAAAAAGAAAAAGGCAAAAAAATCGAGTCGGGCCCGCGTTGCGGGCCCGTCCGCAGCGGGTCGCCGGCCAGTCGGTCCCACCGGAACCCGACCCGATTCGATTTTTATAATATATAATTATATAAAATAATATTTTTAAAAAATAATAATTTAAAAAAAAAAAAAATGAAGTCGGGTTTATTTATTAAAAATGGATGACCCGGGTCGGACCCAACCCGAGGATCCGACCCGGTTCGTTTTTTTTACATTATAATATAATATAATATTTTTGCAAAAAATGAAAAATAATTTATTTTTCAAAGATTTTAAAAAATATTAAAAAATATTTTATTTTCCGAAAAAAAAAAAAAAATCAAAAATCAAATTTCATATTTTCCAAAAAAAATGCCAAAAATCCAAAAAAGCCAAAAATTCATGAAAAAGCCAAAAAAATTAGAAAAAGCCAAAAAGACTTGTATTTTACCAAAAAAAGGTCCAAAAAATCCATTTTCATGTCAAAAAAAAAATTAGAAAAAGACCTAAAAAATATTTTCCTCCAAAAATGCATGGAAAATCCTCGAACATCCAAAATGTGTGGAAAAACATCCAAAAAACCTCGGGGTTTAAACAAAGATTAGGTACCGAAAGGGCATTAGTGATTAACTAGTGTAATCAAGTCCCCGATCCTAATTTCTCTCTGGTTGCGCAGAGTGAGTATTTCTCCCGATACTTCACTTGGGTTTCTAATCAACCCACCCCAAATCGATTAGTGGCGACTCCATTTTAAAAATTGATCAACTTATAGGTTAAAAACTTGACTATTAAAGTCGTGAATTGGTGGACTTGGGAGAGTCCGGGCATAAATAAATTCAGCCGAGCCATTAGCCTCCTTAGGCGCTCGTACCGATCGCGGGCGCCGAAAGAAAAAAGAGGTCGCGACGGCTTGGCGACTCCATTTGGGGACTTTGAAGACTTAGGCCATTTTTGTTTGTTTAAATTCTTCTTGACTCGGGTTTTTTTTTCTTTTGTGCGGGGTAATAGCTTAAAGTTTTTTTTATTCTGTCAAAATAAAATGTTTTGTGATTATAAACTGTTGTGCATGCTTTACTGTTTTAAACACTACACATGGCACACACAACCCGGCCGCCGGACCTGGGCCGCCATAGGATTTCTAGGATGGTGTTAAGAAAGATACGACCTCGAACGCGAGACTGCGATGTAGAGGTTGCCTTTCTTTTCCCGAATTTCTTAGCCGAGGTTAGGGGGTATCTTGCTAACGCGAGACGTGATGGGCGGATACCTTTTTAATTTCATCAAGCCTTCGAGTTAGAAATCGAGCCACACGTCCCATGCGCATGTCTTTGTGCTTGCCATTTTCCTTTAAAAGCAAAGTGATTTCTTTACTTTTACTCGGTCTTTTTATTTGACCCATGGCAATTTAGGATAAACTTTTCAAGTCCCGGTTTATATGTGATGGGGAAAGACGATATCCAGTTCATTCCTGCTCCCAAGGCGGAGCTCTTCAGATGGTGGGGTCAATTAGATCAGTTTGCCCAAGAGCGCGTGAAGGCCAAAATTGGTCATCTCCTATCGTTGATCCAAATCACTGTTCGTCCGAAGTCATACAAGCCATGGCACATTTTTGGTGCCCGAAGACAATTACTTTTATATTCGGTAGGTTTGAGCTAACCCCAACCCGGAAGAATACAGCATCATCACCTTTGGAATGCCTCTTGAGAAAAAGCTTGTCAAGCCATCGATAGGCGCCTCCCATGGCGCAGGTTAGCACGACTTTTAGGAACCGAAATCCATGTCATGAGACAAATTCTTGAAGGCAACCATAATACCTGCCCACTAGAATTTATGAATGTATGTTTCCAAAATCAGCCTATGACCCAAAAAAGTGAGATTTTCCTCCTAGCCTTTTTCGGGCTCATCATCTTCCCCCATCAAAGAAATGCCATAACTCCCAAGATGGCATGGATAGTTGATCAGATCTTAAGAGGGGGGAATTATGTCAACATGATTTTAACTGAAACATTTTTGTCTTTTAATCGTTTTAAAGACAACTCGGAGAAAATCATGCGAGCCTCTCCTGAAATTTTACAAGTCTGGTTCTTTTCTCACCTAAGCGAATTTCGAGACTTCATGCGATCATCTGAAACAAATGCTTTTGAAAATCCATTACAAAAATTTATGGTTTTAGGACCGTACATTCCCAATCAAAGCTGTTTAAATTGGGTAAACTTCCTAAGAAACCCGGCTCCGAGGCATTCCAATGGTGTCTTTGGTTGGTTCCATGAAAAAAGAGCTCGCTTTGCTTACATGCGTGATCTCCCAATTCCATTGCTTGGCC
Source organism: Eucalyptus lansdowneana (assembly GCA_017140395.1). Classification (NCBI taxonomy): domain Eukaryota; kingdom Viridiplantae; phylum Streptophyta; class Magnoliopsida; order Myrtales; family Myrtaceae; genus Eucalyptus; species Eucalyptus lansdowneana. Next base: position 67,493,624 of record CM029487.1, read on the forward strand.
TCACCGGCGCCATTCCCTACTACCCGTATCGGGTAGCACGGCAATATGGAGCCCTTCAGGAGATCCCACCACCTTTCAAGATGATGGTCCCTCCAGTTCTTTTCAACACAAGCCGTGACTATGAATTCGAAATTTCTACCGCTGAGGAAACTTGGGACAAGTGCCATCGCAAAAGGATTGTGATACCTGAAGGGCTTGAGGGAGAAGAAAAAGCTCACCACGCCTCCATGTCCTACATCCACAACCATCGTATCCCGACAAGATGGAAGCCATTAGTCCCTCACTCAATCAGCGAAAGCAGCCCGCACGAGCAAGCAGAGCTCATGGAGAAGGATTTGGGGATGGACTGGATGCACACCTTAGAGCCAGCCCAAGGAAGCAGGCATCCTTGCAAGAGCAAGGCTCCCCATCGCATATAAATTGGGAATCATGTGCCCTTTAGTGTTAATAGTGTGAAAGTTTTGTCCCATTGTTTAGGGACTTTTGTTTAATATCTAGTATTTTATTTGTCATTTCAATTTCAAGTTCTAGATGTTAGGAGTCTGCGGTCTATAAAATCCTCTTTTGATGAATAAAAAAGCAGTTAGACCATTGCCATGGGTCAATCTTTGTTTACTTTCGTGCTCATTCATTGTTTTCGCAACGACAGGTAATTATGAATCGTCGGCCACCACTCGTCCGTGAATGGCCTCATCCAATAGGGGCCGATCAAAATGATATACAAAATCGCCTCATTAACATTGAAGACGGCGTAGGACAGATGTCCATTGTCCTTCAACAACTCTCGAGACAAATGAAATCCACTCAAGCTGAACCCAACTCTATAGTTGCCTCAAACACCGTCATGACGCCCGCAAATTTGCCAGAAAATAGTCAGTACTATGGACAATTTGAAAGGATCATGAAAAAGTTAAATCAACTTCAGGGGCGGAATCCCATGGACCTTTCCAATTACGCCGGCATTGAGATCCCTGAAAAACTCAAAGCACTTGAATGCGAAAGGTATGCTGATACCTCCCGCCCAGAGACCTACTTGCAGGCCTACCTGGTCCGAAGGATGATTCAATCGTACCAATCAAACTTGACTGGCCCTGCCTTGCGATGGTACATTGTCAAGAAGATTAGTCCCCTTAAAACCTGGAGGGAATTAATCCATGTTTTCCATCAAGAATACGATATCGACATCACCCCTAACATCACCTTGCCCTACGAAGAGCCGATGATTGTGGAGCACGAGGAGCCGTTAGTAGCTGAGATAGGAGAGGAGCATGTCAATGAAGCCTTGCATGATAAATGGGCAGTTGAGCAACATCTTGTTACTGGAAAATTTCCCACTAGGAAAGGCAAGGAGCCTTTGTACAAGGTCAAAGACACAAAGTCTGTTCAAGAGTGGGGCACGACTGGACAACTTCCCAAGCTTACTCCAAGAGCTAGGGTCCAAAGAATACCAACCCCTATCAACCTGGAAAGTGAATCAGACAATGAAACTCTAATGTCTCTCACTTCCCTTGACAGAATCAAGTTAGCAAAACGAAGGGCCTTACTCAAAAGGTCTGGACCAGAAGCCAAGAAAAGAAAGCCCAAGCAGATAGATTCAGCATCTACCGACGAGCCATCGCACCAAAGCTTTGAACATTCCCAAGAATACAACTTTGCCACCATCCTTAGAGTACAAAGAAGACCCCCATCCTCTAGAATACAATCCCAAGGACTTCCAGCGTTATTTTGACAATGAAACCGATGATTCATCGTATAAGCTGTTTCCTACTCTCATCCGGGGATGAAGGCCCGTCAGAAGAGGAAGCATACGTCTTTATCCGCTATGATCCTAACGAAGTATTAAGCTTGTCCTCTAACCATGAGGATAGCTTCAATACTTCATCCTCATTGGAAATTTTGACCAAGAAGAAAGCAATGGGGTAATCTCGATAGAGTCCAACTCTCCCCGAAACAGAAAAATTCACCACTACAACGAATATGCAGTGGGAAAACCAGTGGCCTAACCAGGATACATCAAGCCCGTCTTACGCTCATAGGATTATGACCCCTGGAGAGATGTGGATACCTAACCTCTACAAATATAACGGCATGACTTGCCCCGTGGCCCACTTGCAGTACCTCCATGTTGAAATGAGTCGGTACTATGGCCCAATGTCATTCACAACTCAGGCCTTCCAAGAGAGTCTTACGGGATCTGCATTACAATGGTTCATCACAAGCGAGATATCAACCTTATGAGAGATTGGAATGAGCTGTCTTCCACATTCTGCATCGGTATCAAAGCCGATTGGGCCGAAGCGCCTTGCGAGAACTTGGTTCACTTTAGAAGAAGACCAATGGAGGATTTTCGAGCATATGTAAGGAGGTGGGAGGCTTTTATGATGCAAACTTACCATCAATTGGCTGAAGAAGAAATGATAAAGCTGTTCATAGGGGCTTTACCTCGCAAGCATCGCTGTTGGTTGCATGGGTTGCATTTCCGTAGCTTCAATGAAGTGGTCCTCTCATGCGAATACTTCGAGTCTCTGCGGAGGCGAGGAACTCAAAGGCGCTTGATTTCAAAAGCAATATCAAAGTGCTCCTTTTCATAGGAGTTTTCATGGGTGTTGCTTGTTTTTATAATTTCATGTTTCTTATCTTGTCTAGTGTGCTACTTTGTTGTATTTTCCATTTCAATAATCTAATGTACAGTTATAATATTTTGTTTTAAAGCATGAGGCGGTATCCCAAACCAGCCCGGTGATGTTATCCAACCATGAAAAGAAAATATCATCCAAGGAGAATATCGAGGGCTGGGCTTCCTCATGCTTTTTCTCCCCCAAAGATGTATTTTGAAAATAAAAAATATTTCATCACTCAAAAGTTTTTGTTAAAACAAGATGATAAATTTAATCATGTTTGTCTTTCGATTCATTCACTTCATGTCTCGAAGATCATTCCCATCCCCTTTGACTTAGTGTGACATGGGGCATTTGAAGCAAGCGCATCATGTGAACTCGCCAAATTCAAAGACAAAGAAAACGGGGGCAAATAGAAAGAATCATCCTACACCAAAAGAGTGGTAAGTCTTATCCCTTAATATAATTTGAAATGATGCCTTCTCTCTTCTATTTACAGGATACAAAAGATGAGACATAATAGGTACAGGCATAGAGTTGAGATCGAAGCATCCATGACATGCCTCACTCCCGCCCTAGCTTCATCCTAAGCCAAAGGACTATCTTGTCACACAACGCGCCCAAACGGCTAGATGTTACAGTATCAACTTCAACATAAGGAAGGAGTTCCTCCTCTTCCTTTTAAGTGATTACTGTCAACAGGGAGAAAATCTAGACAGTCAAGGCGATCTATAGCCCCACACCCTGGACAATGACTTTGGAATTTAGAAGCTTCACTCCAGATGCATGCTCTCCCAAGAAGTAATTGCCATAAGAGAATTGGAGATTTTGATTGTCCATCTCAGATTCCATAGAAGCTTGAGGTACATGACTTTGCTCAATGCTGCTAATGGTCATATAGTCAAAAACAAAAGAAAAATTCCACAGAAGGAAGACGTTGAAGATAAATCGACAACCATCAATCATACATACATGGCCATGAGTGAGGAAAGCCAATCGAAAGAAATGTCAAACTATGCCAAGATAAAAGGGCCAACATCGACATTCAAATATCCCTAAGAGTCAACAAATACAAACTTTGGAAAAGAGTAATTTGGTATCGTTTCCAATACTCCCAGTATCTGAAATCACTTTTGACATATTTTCTCCTATTGACAGGAAGCATAGGATTCAAGAAACAAGCTTAAAGGTTAATTTGGACAAATCAAATGACCCATAACGATTTACCTGACTTGTTATAAAAGGACGTGTCGTCCAGGAGCCAGTTCGGTTAAATAAAAAAAAAAAGAAGTGCCCTACGGACACCATCGGCACCTCTAGCCGAGTGGTATCCGGGAAGAAGCAAAAAGGTCCGAAGTCGGGGGTTCGAATCCCCGACGCGGCAGTTAGCCGCTTGGTAAAAAAATAATAAAATTTTTTTTGCTTCTCTTGCACTTGCAAATTACGAGAGAAGAGGTGACCTAATGAAGCAAAAGACATAGGACTTCGTGACCCACTTGCACTTCAAGTCCATCCAATCATCTGCAAACCAGTGAAGGAAAACATTGGGAATCTAAAACCAAAAGGGTAAAGTTGTGGAAATCGCATCAAATTATTCAACTCTTAAAAGAGTTCATGACTAACACATTCCCTCTTGTTTGTTGTAGGATCACCCAATCGTTTGCAAAAAGCAAGGATAACGAATCAATGAGAACACATTGTCTTGTTTGTTGGATTAGGATTCAAAAACAAAGATAATAAATCAATGAGAGGCATGACAAACTCTCCTAAGCAAAATGGCGTCTGAGTAATTGCCAAAGCAAATGACAGAGATCCTTCAGGCCTCAACTCACATTTGATTTTGGTTCGACTAATTGATCTACTTGTACATCTTCTCTTCGTAGGGCAAAAGCGAGAAAGGCCCATCAAATCCATGATCAGATCCCCAACCCTGGCTGATCCTTCTTATGTCATGTCCCTACTTAATAAGGACAACCATCGACACCCATTTGCAAATAACCCTTTTGATGTTCAAAATTTAACATATTTGGAAACACCATTATGTTAGCCCCTAAAGTTGTCAATATGGACTTTTTTGAGTCAAAACCATTCACTTGTTTTGAAGAATTCAATCTCCATCATATTCGAAATGTTGCATGTCGTTTCCAGATGAATTCTGCATGATGATTTTGCCTGTCTAAGTCACTGATTCCACTGAGGATTATTAGAATAGACAGCTAAATGAAGAATACAAGATTAATCGAGCATGCTGGATGAGGCGCGTCAGAATGATGAAAGGCAAGCCATATCCTACACACAGTCCCCCATCTATACACTTGTGAGATGAGTGCAGAAGATTCCATGGCTGCAGGGTAAAGAGTTCTCTCGCGAATGGTACGATAACCAAAATAGTGAGAGGCATTCCATCGCTCACCCCATTGAGCCCCATACATTGGTGAAATTTCTGCTATGCCCCGTCAAAGAACCACCCCTACACCGGGGCAAGATTAGAAGCAAGTAAGCATCACAAGGTGAGAAGAGAGATAGAAATTTTCTTGCTCGCACTTGCATCAATCTTTGGGTGTCTTTATTGCATATGAACACTCGCGTTAATTTAAGTGCCCTAGAGTCATGAAGAGCAATTCTTTCTTTATGCACTTGTAATCATTGTACAACCCAAGCAAGTCTGTAATTTCACCCTCACATTGAGACAAAGCAGAAAGTTTTGCCATAGCCTAAAGCGCCGGCAAAAGATGAAGATTCAATAGTCTAAATAATGGCGCTTTGCTTGAACTTGCCAAGATCAGTTCTCAAGCAACAAAACAAAAAATAGGGGCATAAAAAAAAGCAGTGTACCTGGTAAAAGTAAGGTCAAATGCCCATAAATGAAGAACTGGAATAAAAAAATAGGAGCATGAAAAAAGTAGTGTGCCTGGTAAAAGCAAGGCCAATGTCCCCCAGTCAAAAATACAGCCAAGAAAATGTTGCTGTTGTGGTCCATAGAACCTCTATTTGACAGTGAGAAGAAAGACTAGTGACAAATGCCAAGGCAATCACCAGCTCTCACATTTTTACACATGAATCAAGCCTACATTGCATCCCATTGTAAAAGTCTCTTCGAGACTAGGGCACTTCAATTAATGTAGGATTTCATATGTCTATAAACATCGCTCGAAGAAGTACGAGCAAGACTATTCTATCTCTTTTCGCGGGTTCTTGACTTGCAAACCTAGAGATGATCGTGCGGCACTTTGTTCATGAGCCTTGACCTCGACGGTCCCATTTGATGAGCTATTAATCAAGTCTTCATCACAGTTTCAACAAAAACCTCTCATATTGGTAAAGTCGTACCGTTTGCGAGAATACTTAGACCCCTGCTGACATGATGACAGTGAGATAGTGTGGTCCTTATGAATCCTGCATCAATGGTCAGGATAGCCTTTTCCATGAGAGTGAGCGAAAAGTCCTTTCAGACTGAAAGTCCCTCATTTGGCATGCTCAAGACATCTACATTCTAAATGAATGTTGTCTTTCAAAATCTTCCCTAGTGGAAATCAAATGATGCAAAATTGACAAGATTATCATGCATAAATCATTTGAATTTTGAACTCATAGCATATACAATCATGTGTGCATATTGTGCAAATAGCAGACATACTCTCAGAGATCAGAGATATTGCCAGGTAAGCATATCCATATCCCCATTTGTCTTAAGGTACTTACCACTGTCCAGGTACTCTCTTCTTGACACTCGACTTGTTCAAGTCGTCCCTTGAGTTTGGGTGCTTGCAAATGTCTAAGTATCCCCTTGTCTTTGACTACCCACCACTTGCCGGGTACCCCCTGTTTTTAAGTGCCTACCGTTACTCAGGTGCTCCCTCTGTTGACACTCAACCTGTTCGAGTTGTCTTTAAAGTTTGGATGCTCGTGACTGACCAAGTATCCTCTTGTCTTTGAGTACCGGCCACCGTTCGGATACTCCATTTTCCTGACACTCGACCTGTTTGAGTTGTCCCCAGAGTATTGATACTTGTGACTGACCAAGTATCCCTTTATCATTGAATACCTACTGCTGTTTAGGTATCCCCATATCGTCAAGTACCCATCGTTGTCAAGGTACTTCCTTTTCATGACACTCAACCTGCCCGAGTTGTCCCCAAATAATATAGCATTTGTTCAAGCATTCCATTGCTTTGCTTGGCACCGCCGTCTAGGTATGTTTCCTAGCACTTGGACCCGCCTGAGTGGTCCCAGATCATATCTTTAAGTACTTGTGTTCATCCAAGTATCCCAGTGCTTTGTACACCTGTGGCTATCCAGGTGTCCCACCTCTTTAAGTGCCTGCAACAATCCAAGTAAGCCTCATACCACAGTCAAGTTTATAATACTAGGAGGTGAGAAACCTTCATGAATATTCCCATTACCGGGAGGTGAGAGACCTTCACGAATATCTCCGATATTCCCATTTACCAGAGGTGGGAAACCTTCGAGGAGGTGAGAGACCTTCATGAATATGCGAGGTACGCCCTCGATATTCCCATTTACCAGGAGGTGAGAAACCTTCATGAATATGCGAGATCCATCCTCAATATTCCCACTACCAGGAGGTGAGAGACCTTCATGAATATGCGAGGTACGCCCTCGATATTCCCAATTACCAGGAGGTGAGAGACCTTCACGATATTATCAGGAGGTGAGAGACCTTCACGAATATCCGTGTACGTCATCGATATTCCTATTACCAGGAGGTGAGAAACCTTCATGAATATCCAGTACGTCCTCGATATTCCCAACTGAGAAACCTTCATGAATATGCGAGATCCATCCTCAATATTCCCACTACCGGGAGGTGAGAGACCTTCATGAATATTCGAGGCACGTCCTCGATATTCCCATTACCGAGGAGGTGAGAAACCTTCATGAATATCCCGAGATCCATCCTTGATATTCCCAACTACCGGGAGGTGAGAGACCTTCACGAATATGCGAGGCACGCCCTCGATATTCCCAATTACCAGGAGGTGAGAGACCTTCATGAATATCTCGAGGCACGTCCTCGATATTCCAATTACCGGAGGTGAGAGACCTTCATGAATATGCGAGGTACGCCCTCGATATTCCCAATTACCAGGAGGTGAGAGACCTTCATGAATATGCGGGGCACACCCTCGATATTCCCAATTACCAGGAGATGAGAGACTTTCACGAATATCCCAGGTACCCCTTCGATACTTGTGATCATCCAGGTATCCCCAAAGAGTTTGTACTTGCGATCATCCAAGATCATCCAAGTGCCCCTCCAGGTAATGCGATCATCCAAGTACCCTTTCGTGCCTAGGCCCAAATATCCTTGCAAAGGCCCAAATATCCTTCGTGTTAGTACTTGTGAATATCCAGGTACTCTTTGATATGCATGTGAATGTCCAGGTATCTTCCAAAAATCGATGCCCTGAGAAAGGTCGGCGCATCCTCCCGAGAAAGGTCGGGTTCCAACCGGTGTCTTTGACAGAAGTCAGACACCCCAACAAATCGATGCCCTGAGAAAGGTCGGCGCATCCTCCCGAGAAAGGTCGGGTTCCTACTAGTGTCTTTGACAGAAGTCAGACACCCCAACAAATATGATGCCCTGAGAAAGGTCGGCGCATCTCCCGAGAAAGGTCGGGTACCAACTGGTGTCCTCGATACAGATTAGGCACCCACAAACAGATGCCCTGAGAAAGGTCGGCGCATCTCCCGTCAAGGCGACCGAAGAAAGGTTCGGGTCCTAGACAAATCAACTTATTGCTCTAACAGGCGACCGAAGAAAGGTTCGGGTCCTGGAAAAGCAATTCTCCGTCAAGGCGACCGAAGAAAGGTTCGGGTCCTAGATAAACAACTTATTGCTCTAACAGGCGACCGAAGAAAGGTTCGGGTCCTGGAAAAGCAATCTCCCGTCACGACGACCGAAGAATGGTTCGGGTCCTAGACAAACTCATTGCTTAACAGGCGACCGAAGAAAGGTTTCCTAGAAAAGCAATTCTCCGTCAAGGCGACCGAAGAAAGGTTCGGGTCCTAGACAAATCAACTTATTGCTCTAACAGGCGACCGAAGAAAGGTTCGGGTCCTGGAAAAGCAATTCTCCGTCAAGGCGACCGAAGAAAGGTTCGGGTCCTAGACAAAACCAATTTATTGCTCTAACAGGCGACCGAAGAAAGGTTCGGGTCCTAGAGGAGCAATCTCTCGTCAAGGCGACCGAAGAAAGGCGACCGAAGAAAGGTTCGGGTCCTAGACAAACCAGTTGATTGTTTTAACAGGCGACCGAAGAATGGTTCGAGCCTTGGAAAAGCAATCTCCTCATATCACTAGGTAAGATGACCCTTTGATACTTGCCAAAACTTGGGGTTCACACCCTATCTCACTCATTCCCGGTAAGTAACTCCAGGTATCTTCTTATCTGTCTTAGTATATTGCTCTTTATCCGCATAGAATAATAGGTCCCAAATAAAATATAATCTACTACGCATGCATAGGTAAAATTGAGGCATCAGTCTGTCTTTGAATGCAACCTCTGCAAGCTCACCTTCAAAGAGGGGCATTTGTTGACACCTCAATTTCAATTAGGTTAATTTTCTTTTATTAAGTTTTTATTTTATTTTGTCATTTCGGATAATAAATAAACAAATAACAAATAAAAACAACAAAACAAAGAAAAAACAAAAAAAAGCAAAAAAGCAAATAAAGAAAAGCAAAAAGCAAAAGCAGCCCCCCCCTTTTTCTTTCTTCGCACGACCTACCCCCCCCTCTTTCTTCTTCTTCCTCCCATCTTCTTCTTCCTTTGTCTCTCTTCCGCCTCTGCAGGTCACGCGCGGCGACGAAGACGCGCTCGAGCACAACCTACAACCGAGAGGGGAGCGTAGGCCGGTGGCTGAGAGGACGCAACATTGAAGGCGGGCATGCCTCCGTGGAAGGGGGAGGATTTGACGCCGGTTCAGCCGCACCCAGGGCCGGTCGGAGCCGACGGCCGAACCTCCGTCGACCGGCCTCCTCCTCGCCTATAAATAGAGGAGCACCTCCGTCGACGAGAGATGATCGCGAGCTTGGAGATCTTCCCACTGAGAGACTTCGGGGGAGGAATCGACGAGCGAGTGAGAGAGAGCTCGAGTTGTGAGCTCAGCCCACCCTCCACCGAGAGACTTCGGGGAAGGCCGGCGGCGAACAACTTCGAGAGGGTCAGATCCGGCCGGTGGAGGCTCGGATCTGGCCTGAGTGAGAGGATTCGGAGGAGGGAAGGTCGGATTAAGGAAAAAAAGAGCTGCCGTAGACGCTGCCCGACGCCGTGCCGAGACCATCACCGCCAACGCCACTCCAGATCTGGGAAGCCGAGGCCTCGCCATCGCGACCGTCGCTGCTCCACCGTCGTCACCATCACCGTCAACCACCACCAGGTATCCGCCGCCTGCCGCGACGCCATTGTCGCTTACCGCGTCACCATCGTCGCCCCCCCCTCTCTCGAACCCCATCTATCACCAGATCTCAGCCTCAGTGAATCGGGGCTTTCGACGCGTCTCCTACCGCCGCGCCACGAGCCCCGTCGTCAACCCAGTTGAGCGGCCGGCTGCCGGCTGCGACGCCGCCGCCTTCGGACGCCGCCTCCATCCCTCATCAACGCCGCGGATCGCCAGATCTCGCGAACTCCAGCAAACCGGGTCGGCGAAGAGGAAGATGGATCGAGGTCGAGCGGATTCGGGTCACGAATCCGGGTAGGTTTTTTTTTAGGAATCGGGTCGCGGCCGGGTAGGGCTCCACAAGCCGGGTCGCGGCTGTGAGCCGGGTCAGAGAGCGGGTGGGGCATGGGTTTGAACCGGGTAGGGTTTCCGCCTAGTTTGGTTCTGTTCGTGTGGGTCGGGTAGTCTTTAGGCTGAAGTTTTTATAAAAGTGGGCCTATTTTGGTTTTGAGCCTGGAGTTATTTTCTTAAAAGAAATTGTGGGCTTGGGCTTTTACTTTTAAAAAGAAAAGCAGGCAAAAAAATCCGAGTCGGGCCCGCGTTGCGGGCCCGTCCGCGAGCGGGTCGCCGGCCCAGGTCGGTCCCACCGGGAACCCGACCCGATTCGATTTTTATAATATATAATTATATAAAATAATATTTTTAAAAAAAATAATTAAAAAAAAAAAAAATGAAAAATCCGAGTCGGGCCCGCAACGCGGGCCCGAATGGATGACCCGGGTCGGACCCAACCCAGGGATCCGACCCGGTTCGTTTTTTTTACATTATAATATAATATAATATTTTTAAAAAAATGAAAAATAATTTATTTTTCAAAGATATTTAAAAAATATTAAAAAATATTTTATTTTCCGAAAAAAAAAAATCAAAAATCAAAAAAAAAATCAAAAATATTTCATATTTTCCAAAAAATGCCAAAAATCCAAAAAAAGCCAAAAAATCATGAAAAAGCCAAAAAATTAGAAAAAGCCAAAAAAACTTGTATTTTCCCAAAAATAGGTCCAAAAAATCCCTTTCATGTCAAAAAAAAAAATGGAAAAAGACCCAAAAAATATTTTCATCCAAAAATGCATGGAAAACTCCTCGAACATCCAAAATGTGTGGAAAATCTCTCGAACATCCAAAAAACCTCAGGGTTTAAACAAAGATTAGGTACCGAAAGGGCATTAGTGATTAACTAGTGTAATCAAGTCCCCGATCCTAATTTCTCTGGTTGCGCAGGAGTGAGTATTTCTCCCGATACTTCACTTGGGTTTCTAATCAACCCACCCCAAATTGATTAGTGGCGACTCCATTTTAAAAATTGAGTTACAGGTTAAAAAATTGAACCATTAAGTCGTGAATTGGTGGACTTGGGAGAGTCCGGGCATAAATAAATTCAGCCGAGCCATTAGCCTCCTTAGGCGCTCGTACCCGATCGCGGGCGCCGAAAGAAAAAAAGAGGTCGCGACATCCTCAAACCTCACGTTGCAGGATGAAGTCAACACCCTTCCTCCCGTCATCCCCTGAGGGAGACGTGCGACCACCCACTGGAGGCATGTGCCGCAGTCCGATTCTGTCAAGTCAGGCGTGCACTCAGAGAGCGTGCAAAGCCGTTGCAAGCCCATGAACTCAGCCTCTGCGGCGGCCACTTTCTTCCCCGATCTGCTGCTCTGGGGCCTTTGCACTACAGTATCCATGGTCTCTCCCAGGAGCTGAATGAACTGAGATCGGTGGTCTGTGACGTTCCAGCCGTTTGACTTGATCGACACAGACACTTTTTGCAAGACCGAGTAAATAGGCTGATTCTTGTATCTCAGCATGCATTTGTCGTACCAGATGATGGAGGATCTTTTGCCGGGGCATCACCAGCCAATTTCTTCCACTGTGGTGGCTACGCAGTCACTGCAAGTCATGACATCATGTCACCACGGCAGAGGATGATCCCGTAGGTCTGGTGTGTCGGGTTCTGGCCAGCGGTGACGTTGGCAAACCCGCCATTGCTGCTGCTGCTGTTTCTGGTGGAATCGGCGCCTGAGGAGGAAAGTGATGAGGAGTCCGTTGAGGTTCTTATGGTAGGTGGAATTAGGAAGGAAGGGTGTGGCGTTGGGGCAAAAGTTGTCAATTAAAATAGGTGCTGCTTCGCTCGTGTGAGAGACGCTGATGAGCAATTTGATGGAGAAAAGGAGGAGGAAGATGGTGAAGGGTGAGCTCATGTTCTGATGGATATATTACCTTTGGCTTTCGTTGGTTATTGAGATGTTCTGATAGTCTAACCTTTTTGGTTATGATAAGCTTGTATAAAAGTGCAATTTTTGGTCCTTAAATATGTATTTTTCTCTCGATCGAGTCCATGAACTTCTGAGTTGTCTAGTTAAATTCTCGATCTTACGTTATCTTTCTATTCAAGCCCCTCCCCGTTCCGAATTCGGTCAAACGCGTAGCCGACAAGAGTCCACCTTCAAAATACTTTTTGCTATTCTGTAAGGCAATTCACCATGGGACCGAAGGAAATCTGGCAAATTGACCGACCTGTTTAGAGCCAAGCAGCACCACCATTGGACAAACTGAATATATACCATACCAGGGAGGTAAGCCCGTAAGTACCGGTCCTCACCGTCCTGGTACGATTAATGCCCTATCTACTCACTTTGATACAATTAATGAGTGTCAACGGCTCGATTCGATTTGAGTTTCCTGAAAGTCTGAATCGAAATCAAACCGAACCGTCTGGATATGTATTAACTTTGAACTAAACTGCACTCATCAATTTGGTTTGATTTCCAATTTTCTTTTCTGAAATATTAAAAAGGAGATTTAGTGAAATTTGAGAGAGAATGTGTAAATTATAATACTAAGAAGATGGACAATTTTCATTTCAAATCAATTAACCAAATTGAATCGAAACTATTTCATCATCTAAGACTTCTAGTCACTTATGGCTACAAGCTGCCTAAAACTTCTGTCATAAGCAGCTGGTATAGTTGATACCGCATGTGAATTTTTATGGACCACCACCAATTATTTTAAAAAATTGGTTGATAAAGTTGTGATAAGTAATATCTAAATGCTTGTACATTTGGTCAAGTGGGCATGACGAATGGTATACATGGGAGCAGGGATGGATTTTGATAGAAAGTCTTGGGGTGCCAAGGTCTATGTTCTGGAAATTAAGAAACGGATAGCTCAATAAGTTAGTGGATACCATGAGAAAATCACTGTTATTAATATAAATGGATTCCCAATAATCTTATGCTTTGAACAAGTAATGCACCAACACTCGAATACTTCACGTCCGGAAGATGAGCCAGACTTGCTTAGTCGCTTTCGTTTCCAAGTCTTCCAAATATCATGCTGGTCGTGTAGGTCCCCACACGAGCTAACACTACTCGAAAAATCCAATAAGCGATAGGCAAAACCGTACGCAGAAGTCAAAATAAGTCTGTACACAATCGATTGTCATTCGTGAGGGTTTTGTGAAACATCTCACTGAAAATATCAGGGACGGCTTAATCGCGTGTCTGTGAAGGATTAGACACTCGTCAACTCAATAATAAAAGATTGAAAGAATTAATCTATTTATATATCATGATATCTAACTAAAAAGTTATGTGAATCAATCAAAGAAATAAGAAGCTAGAAAGATTGTAAGTATTAGAATAAGGGAAAATATACTGAGCCTCCCAGAGAAATGAAGTAAGACTAATGGGTGTGAAGCCAGCCTCCAACCGAAGAAACTTTCATGGAGAGACATCGGATGTTGAACGAGTACCATCAAGAGAAGTAGATGTCTAAAATCAGCACCATCAAATTAATCTTCAACGTAAAGATCAATAACTTATTTAACTATGGAAAGAAATTAGATGCATGCAAAAGTAGAATAAGACTCCATTTGTTTTGTTAAAAATAAACGATTGGCAAAATATTTTCTTGAAAATGAAGACTTTTATCACTTGAAATAATGAAAACATATTTCATTATCGACAACAATATATATCTAAATATATTCGTGGACAATAAAATATTTTGAATTCTATAATTTTTATAAGAAATATAAGTTTAGGAAATTGTTTTTCAAATAATTTGTTTCCAATAAATGAATGGGCCCTAACAGTTGGTTGAAAAATAGAGGACAGCACCATAGCAACCTCTCTAAAACCCAATTTTTTTAAAAGTGAAGACTTGGGTAGTCTAGTGGATCTATGTACGATTTAACCTCAAATTGTAACAAAACCTTATACTAATCTTAATAACTATTATGAATTGCATGTATAGAGTCTTCTTTTAGCACATGAGCCCCTTTGAGCAATTAACAGCTTATACTCCAAATACATAGATTTTTGCTTTTGTTCATGAAAAATCTCGGTGAAAGGCCAAGTATTCTCACTGCAAGACCATCCGTCAAGAAGGATTTCGGTGTCACCACCATTCACCGGGGGTACAATTCGGTTAATGACATGCCATTGGACGACGAAGCCATAGTCCTCCTGGTGGGCTGGTCTGAGTCAAGCTCTTCCATTGGGATGATCAGTCCCCGCAATCTGCTTTGGATGAAGAAGGCTGGATGTTGAGGTGATGGTGGGTTAAAGTTACTGCTGCTGAGCATGAGAACTACGGTTGCCATGGTGGGTCTAATAGCTGGATCTTCCTGAATGCACAGTAAGCAAATGTGCAGGCATCGAAGTACCTCATCTCTTGAATATGAATCCACGATAGCCGGATCCAACACTTCTGTGGGCTGGCCGTCTCTCCATTGCTTCCACACCTGCAAGAGTAATTCCAAAAAATCACCACGGAATCGTGATATGATTGCTCATCATGCAAGACATCTGCATCTTGCAAAGAAAAAAAAAAACCATATATGACCAAGGAACAGGATAATAGCCACAGGTGTTTCTATAGGCTAAAGGACTAAGATTTGCAAGAATTTAAATTTCACTTGGCAAAAATTACAGAAAATGCAATGTAAATATTTGTCACAGTAGCATGGTGAAACTTACATAACTAGCAAGATATTCACCCCCATCCAGTTGATGGTAGAAGTTGTTTTTCTTGCCGCAAATGATCTCTAGAAGTAGTATGCCAAAACTATAAACATCGGATTTCATTGAGAACTCTCCATGCATTGCATATTCTGGAGACATGTAACCACTGCAAATTCAAACATTAGCCATATGTATATTGCAAATTCATATGCAGATCAATGAGCATTTGTAAATAGATAAAATGAGCAAGTCCCACATTTAATTACTAAGTCATCTATTCAAAAACTAAGACTTACAAAGTCCCCACGATTTTATTTGTGCTAGCCTGAGTTTGATTGACTCCAAAAATCCTTGCCATGCCAAAATCCGAAATCTTTGGGTTCATTTCATTGTCTAACAAGATATTGCTACATTTTAGGTCCCGATGAATAATCCGGAGACGAGAATCTTCGTGTAGATAGAGCATTCCTCGAGCAATCCCTGATATTATTTTATAACGTAATGGCCAATTCAATTGTCTCCTTTTTTGGGGATCTGCGTTGTTGTACCCAAAATTCATTAATGTGCTAGCATGAGGAACCTATTCAAAAACTCAAGGCAAAGTTAATCATACAATATCAAAATATACTTATTCTCATTCATCTAACGTAGCTTAAAGCAATACTATAATCGGTTGGAAGAACAAAAAAAGCTCTTAATTTCAGGTTATACAAGGCACACAAAAGAAGGTTAGACTACTACATACCAAATAAGAAGTAATCAAGGCTTTTATTTGGCACAAACTCATAGGCCAGTAGCTTTTCATCTCCCTCCAAGCAAAATCCAAGCAATCGTACAAGGTTTCTGTGTTGAAGCTTCGCAACTAATAAAATTTCATTCTTAAATTCTCCATCACCTTGTCTTGAGCTTTTAGATAGCCTTTTCACCGCGATTTGTTCTCCATCAGGAAGTTTACCCTAAAGTGTTTTGTTTGTATTGTTAATTCCTTATAACAATTTTAAAACTAAAATAAAAAAGCTTTGCATGTTTCTTTTTGTTCGAGATCATTATGTTCAATTCACATGCAAAGCATTCTTGATTGTTTATGACAGATATATTCAATACCTGGAAAACTTCACCAAATCCACCTTCACCTAACTTGTTTTCATGAGAGAAATAATTTGTCGCAGCATGTACTGTAGCCAAGTCAAATTGCAAGGACTCCACAGTGGTAAGTTCATTTGCACCTGCATTATCACACTCAATTTGATTATCGCACTCCATCGACAATGGTCTTACTAGTATTTATAGGGCTGCCAGTTCTTAGGAACATTATCACAATGAAGGCACTAGATTAGACTGGCATGGTTGTGTCCTTCTATCCCAAAGCAATCTTTTCTCCCTTGATTGGTCATGAAGGGGAAAAAATCATCAATACTATAGGAAAGAAAGTAGTGAGATGAATTTTGTATCATGATCACTTATTCATGTTGAGGGTAGTGTTAGGTTTGTTAATTGCAATGCATATGCTAACTATGCTTGGAGGGAATTGTCAAAAACTAGGAGTATTTTAATGCCTTGTTATGGGGTTGGTAATGGTAAATCTATACCACTTTGGGATGACTGATGGCATCCTAATGGAACCTTGCTTGATAGATACCTAGGGAGAGTAGTTTATGATTCTACTCTTCTTTGAAGATATAATGTGTCACTCCGAATTGAAATGGCCCAATGTGAGCTGAATACTTGAAATTAATCTAGGTAGCTTTTTGTGGTGTAATTTTTTCCTGGTCTTCTTTCTGCTGCTTTGAATGACGTTCTTTCCTCTACTTCAGCTTGGGAAATTATCAAGAATTGAGGCACAATAGCTGAATGGCATTGGCTGTTTTGGATTTGACCTAAGGTGCTGAGGTTTGGATTCGTATTTTGGTCCGCTATACAAGATAAGTTGCCTATATATCAAGCAATTAAGAGATAATCTTCTAATCAAGGCCAAACTCTCTATTTTTTGTGTCTTGAAAGTGCTGAGATTAGATCCCATATGTTATTTGGGTGCAGTTTCTCTAAGCAAGTCTGGAAGTGCTCTTCAACTTTGTTTTCCTCGTAATGATATTGGTGGTAGGGAGAGTGATCCTGATGCACCAAGCTATGAAAGCGAGAGATTTTCAAAGGTCCCTAGTGAATTTTTTGTGAAATTGCTACATCTGTTTCATAATATGCTCAATTTATATAATATAGGTGGTTTACAAGAAAATAAAGGCAAATAGTCAATTTACCGCCTTTTCCTTTGACGACTTCATCCGTCTTCTTTCTTTTTCTACGAAGAATGCAACAAGTGAGAGAGAGAAGTACCATGACACCTCCAAGCGGAAGAGTAATGGCGATGGTTATCACAGTAGATTTGTTGCTTTTTCCTGCAATTGTCCAATTGCATGTATGAGACAATTAACAAAATAATGTAAAAACTTTTTACATGAAAGTGTTGTTAGGATTGCAACATATAAAAGAGAAGAAATTAGGGAAGAATTTTTACATAGAACACTTATATGTACGTACGTATGTACGTATGTATGTATTTTGTCGATCATATTCTAACTCTCAACTCACTCTCGGACTTTCACGTTACCACTTTGCAAAATGTGGGAGTCGAACCACACACCTGAGACTAAAAATCCCCACCCTTAATCCCCTTGAGAAGTGGGGAACCAAGCACCATTCATAATAGAAAGAGGAAAAACCATAGTACCATACTATATAATCCTTCATTATCAGTATCAATTATAAGAGAAATTGCCCAAATATATAGAAGCAATCTAGGGCATATAAAGATTCTGGACACCCCAAGTGCAAAAACTTAGCACATGAGGACACTTAGGTACTAAAAGTTTGGAAATGCACACTTCAATGTCAAAATCGGAGCAAAATGAATTAGTTAAGTGCTAACGGAAAGAAAATCCATTTCCAGCGAGACAAGTGCAAAACAACGTCATTTTGCAAGTAGATGTGGCTAAATAAGTCGAAAACAACGTTGTTTTGCATGCTGGGATGACTAGAAAAGCCGAAACAACATCATTTTGGCTTTTCTTTGTTGACTCAACTTTCGGCAAGCTATGTAGGCGACTTAATATAAGTCACTTCGGATTTCCGGCACCCTTTTGTCAAAGTTGGCACTTAAATGTCTCATTTTTTCCAAAGAAAATGGCACTTAAGTTACCTTTCGAAACTTTTGACACTTAAGTGTCGCTCGTGTCAAGTTTTGGCACTTGCGATGTACTTTTGCCGGATACAAGTTATAATAGAACTTACATATATTGGTTTCAACACTAAAAGCTCCTCTCAAATTGCTCTAGAGTGTAATTCAAAGAAGTCTACATCTTGGATACTCTTTGAAAAGAAGATCCACTTCTTATATATAAAGATTTGGACTTTTCAATATGACACCTACTCAAACTAGGAAAACTTCTTGCTTGGGTTTCTTTTATGGGTTCACACTCGAGACATATTTCCAACAATCTCCACCATATCAAGCCACAATCATTTCATTGGAATATGAATTTTGCTGCTATTCTCCAATAGCCTCTCATGAGTTCCTCGACTACTACAAAATTTTCCAAGTTTAAGCCGCACTTGAACTTTGCCATAGTCGTGGACCTTATCAGAGTTGATTGTACATTTAACTAATTCGTAATGATTTGTAGATGCAACCTCCTTTAGTATAGACAAAACAAAACCGTTATTGCATCCATATTTGTGAAGAGATCAAACACACACCCTTTCAAACTTGTTGGTTGTTTGTTTGTAAAACAAACAAAATAGTGTCCCACATAGGAAAGTTGGAAAGACGTAGGTTGTCTTCTAAATTGTACAAAAGAAAATAATAGGTTGTGGGTTAGACCCCAAAATATCCACATGCATGTGCGCGAATAATTGTGTGATTTTGGCCGATAATAATTAGCACTAATCCTCATTTTTTATTATTATTATTATTATTATTATTATTATTATTATTATTATTATTATTATTATTATTATTATTATTATTATTATTATTATTATATACTGAATTTTTCCGTATGTCTTTTCAACGTAATGTTGGAGTTTACTCATTCACTTTGCAACGTATTCCGAAGAGTTTCTCTATTGAAAATGATTGAGATAAGTACGTTGGTTTTTTATATCAATATCATCAAGTCTTTGTTTGATTTTAAATTAGGGGTATTATAAGAAATTTGAACATAAACAACCTTTTTATTTTTTAATGCAGTCAAATGTTCATACGTTTTTGCTTTTATTGTGCATGTAATCAATGAACTTTTTCTTTTTGATTGTCTTTTATACACATATAATGAGATGATAAGATGAAAAAAAAAAAAATCTATTCAAGAATTTCCAAAATAAAATCACAATCACGTTTGCAGTTCAAACATTTAAAAGATGAAGTTTAATTGAATCAGACCATTGCTAAAAAAAATAAAAAAATAATAATGACAATTACAATTTAGTCATTCTAGATTGACAAATATTAACATCACTTTGTAAGAGTTTTTCTCGTGTTGGTTACATTAATTGAGATTATAATATATCATTTTATGGGCTTTTGGTCTAATAAGGTGAGATACAAAGGTTCTTAATTAGTCTAATATGAGACTAGCTTGTGTAGGCAGAGTAAAACTTGACCTGTGATGAGAGGGCCATAGCTTGAAACTCTATATATAGTGCTCAAATATTTCCTCTAATCATAATGCATAAATAATCTCATATAAGAAGTGTTTAGTGAACCTTAAGGGTGATTGACAGTCTTATTGAGCCAATGATACAGAAAGCAATAAAAGAGAAACATTTGAATTCTAGATCATTGCTATTTCACATCAAGAATGATAAATATCAAATTAGGTGTGTAAATTTATTCTCTCCATTATTGTGTTTAAGCTTCTACCCATGGAGATCTTAAGATGTTGTTTTCATGGCTTACACACTCATGAAGTGTTTAAAAAAAGAATTACAAGGTGTCTCAATGTGCATTAAATTTTTTCTCACTATTATTAGTATATTTTGAGATATTTTTCTTTTTATATGCTATGTACTAAAGTATCTCATAGATAGAAAAAATAAAATAATTAATTATTTTATATAGTATATAGAGACTTGGTATTTCTTTTTCTTTTTTTGACATGTTCCGTGCCCGCCATAACTCCATTGAAATATCTTATCGAGGTGACCGCTGCTGTGGTGGTCATCACCACTACTGGTAGAAACCACTGTGACCTTAAAGATGGTTGTTATGGACTGTAACCCTAGATCGATTTAGATCTCTCTCACTCTCGCGTGCCTATACGACTGTCTTAGAGGAACACTGCGGTAGAGACAACAACAAGCAAACCGGTTGTCGCCGGATTTGGGTCATCATCTCGGCGGCGATAATCGATTTGCTAGTCCTTCAATTTTAGGGCTTTTGTTTCATTTATTTTTAGTTTTTTATCCCATCCTATCCTCTTCTTTTTCTTTTTCTTTTTTTAATTTTTTTTTTTTTTTTTTTGAAAAAAAACACTTAAAAGGTCAGAATATTTTTTTATTTTCAGTATTTTCTAAACCAAAATATATGATATAAAAAGTGCAGGCGAATTTCTTTCCAACTTATTTTAAATGAAAGATATTATTGGAACCGCCTTAGTAAGAGGTGTGGATTTTTTTTATTGATTTGATCATTTAATACACAATCCCATCTATTTCAATACCTAATAAGGGAATTCTGATGAAAAATTCTTTCCCTTTTCTTTCATTTTAAGTTAAAGTAAGATGGCGTCATGTTATTTAGTCAGGGTTTATTTCATAAGTGTTTTTGTCATGATTTATTTTTCCGGGAAAATTATAGTAGTTAGTAAAATATTTACGGTGATGATATGAAGTTTAAAAACATCAGCTTTATTATTGTTTTCATACGTTCTTTTGTTTAACAGTACCAATTTTTTATTACAGCAATTGTGAAGTCAAAGTTCTCAAATATTATAATGTGTCATGTCAAGTAAACTAATCATTTGGTTATTTTGAAGCAATCGTAGATTTGCGATCAGTATATAAAATTTTCATTTATTAGTTTGGCGTAGACATTTATGACCCATATTTTTATTAACCCAGTCTGACGTGACTAGGACGCAAACCCACACAGTTGTCAGATTTAATCAAATTTTAAAATTGCGAGGTAAAGAACTTCTGCAAACGATTCATCACCCTTAGCCTAATAGACTATTAGCCATGGAGATGCATCGAAGATTAAAGTTATGGACCCATTTCTCCTTTTGTCGAAAATATGAACTGACTAATTAATAATTTAGATGGTTTTAATCCACCTGAATTATAGAAAAAAAAAATAACACAAACGCCTTGCTGGGAACTTGTAAACAAGAGCCTACATACCCGGTGGAGGAGGCGGCGCATCTGCCTCCGGCGACGGCCGTGCAGACTGTGGCGGAAGTGGCTCACGGACCGGGTCAAAGAACAGAGTATTGGTCTCGTACCGGATCCAGCAACTCGGCGCCATGATCCTGACTCCTATCTTCCCGGTACAGCAGTATCCGAACGTACTGAAGAGGTTCCCGAGGCAGTGGCTGCATTGCTGCACTGGCAGGTCCGGCGTGCACTGTGTCATTGCATAGATCTTGTCGAAACCCGCGGATGTGTTCCCTGTCGCGTACTTCCCCAGCAAGCCACCAGTCGCCGCTTTGCCTTGCAGATCTACCAGCAGCGGCTTCAGCGCCGCGTTGTACGTGTCTGGGTTCGTGACGTTGTCCACGTTGTACAACATGGAGACAGGTTCAACTGTGACTATGCCAAAGATTGAGGCGTTAGAGTACCGGACGGTGCAGTTCTCTCTATAGAGGACCGCCCCCTTCTTGTTGGGGCATAAACCGATGATTTCAACGGCTGAGCCACTGAGGCAGAGGCGGCAGCTCTCGGCAGTGAGGTCTCCGCGGCAAGATCCGATGACATAGAGGGTTTCGGAGGCGCCGGAGACGGGAGCGGAATCATTGAAGAAGCCGTAAGCGAGGGACGAGGAGATGGGGTTGGAGAAGGAGGAGAGGAGTGTGGTGAGGGTGGCGAGGTAGGTGTCGTCCGCGGTGAAGTTGCCAGTGGTGTTACAGACCGAGGTTTGGAAGGGATCTTGGGCGTTAACGGTGGAAGCAAACACTAGAAGAAGCAAGAGAGGGAGATCTGGAGGATTCATTCTTCTTAGTTTTTTTTTTTTTTTTTTGGGTGTTTCGGGTGTTTCTTTGATTAGTGTCGAGAGGCTAATAATGTATACACACCCATATTTGGTGCAGCTCCTACACAAGTTGCGTCATCGAAATATCTACTTCGTCGACGTCTTCTACCTCGGTGTGGGGGTTGTTCATTGAATCTTTCTCTTTCTTTGCCAGAAAACCGACCGAACGCGCGTCGAAAAATATTAGGTAGTCCTGCACGATTCAGCGGCCGACACGTGGCGCGACGTGGCACGCGTGGGTCCCTTGGACGAAGCCTCCTCCCTCCCTCCCTCCCTCCCCAACGTTCATTGTCTCCAACACGCAACTTCTTGTCACGGTAAAACACTGTTCAGATCTTGGGAAATAGGAAGGAAAAGAAAATAGAAATGTCAGTATCAATGATGGCCCAAAATAAACAGGAAAACAAAATTATTTAATGAAGGTTCTTGACAGGAACGTCTAGCTAACTTGCTATGTCAATTGGGAATATAATACTTGAATCCGTAGTGCCACAATGAAAACAAATTTTCCAACGATTGTCCGCATTGACCAAATAAAATCAAAAGTTGAAAAGTAATATGTGTTGACTAGTTAAAACCTCAAGCCACAGAGTTAGATTTATCAAAATTAGGTTACAAAACTTCAACCAAAAAAAATTAGTTTACAAAACTGTTTTTTCTAGGAGATAGGTAAGATGGTGAGTGATTATCTAAATAATCCGTTATATACAAGAATCAATAATGGCCGGATACGTCATTTAATAAATTAATTGTATAAACTAATCTTAGTAAGTCTAGTATTTTCCTAAAACAAAACCCCATGATGTTGGCACGCGGGTGACCCGTTGCATAGAGATGCAAAGCTGGCAATAAGGAATAATTTCACTCAATATGTATTTTGAAGGCGGTTGGTTGAGGTTGTGGGTGTCGGTGTGTCGAGCGGTGATACTAATTTGAGTGCTGACTTTTTAACTTTAGCCACGTAGTTGAAAATAATCTTCTTTCTATCAAAATAGAAGTTGTAATTCAATGTGTAAGCCCAAACAAGAAACATAGGCACTATTGATTGCCTCCATAATGGACATGAACGGGGAGGGTTTTCTACGATATCATCAACATGATCAAAACAGTTATTTCAAGTTTAGAAGATCATCGGGTTGAATGATAATAGGAAACGAATTTGTTTGTTCATTTCCACTCAATTGATTAGTGAAAGTTTGCCAAAAAGATGAGATTGAGAAGTTGCGAAGGTTTAGAGAGGGCAAATAGTTTAAAAAATCCTAAATCTATTACACTTTTCTCAATTTAGTTTTAAACCTTTTAATTTTACTACTTCAATCGTAAACCTTTGTCACTTTTTATAAATTGAGTCCATCTGGCCAATTTTGGTAGGAGTTCGCTGACGTGGATACCGGTGACGCTACATGGCATGATCGGTGCTGACATGGATAATTTTTAATAATAATCTAATATTTGAAATTTTTTATACATTTTTTTTTTTCCTCTTTCTTTCTTTTCACTTTGTTCTTCATTTTACCGGTGGTCGGCCATTAGCCACGGCGGCCAAGCTAGCCTTGCTCGTCGGAAGCAAGGCTTAGTCGCGAGGGTGAGCCCTTGCTTCTGACGAGCCCCAACGAGGCTTGTCCTCGTCAAGGCGAGACTCGGTGAAGGTCGGCCTCACCTAGGCTAGGGCAACCTCGCCAAGCATCGGCCATTAGCTGAGCAAAGGTGACACCAAGTGAGGCCGCCCTTGCCCGAGTGAGGCCGCCTTGGCTTGGGCAAGGCCAACCTTCACCGAGTCTTGCCTCGGCAAGGCCGACACTCCCCTAAGCGAGGGCAAGCCAGAGCAAGGGCTACCCTCACTAGCTTGGGCAAAGGCAATACTCGTCAAAGTTGCCTTGGCTTGGGCAAGGGTTGGGCTCACCTAGTCTGGGTAAGGCCAATCCTCGCCAAGGCTCGCCATTGGCTAGTCGAGCCTCGCCTACAATAGGCAAGACTAGCTCAGTAGCTATGGCTAGTGGCTAGCCACCGGCAAAAGGAACAAGAAAGTGAAAAAGAAAGAAAGAGGGAAAATGAAAAAAAAAAATGTATAAAAATTTCAAAAAAATTAAAATATTATTAAAAATTGTCCACTCTTTGAATGTACTTGGAGTAGTTCATTGTCAAATTGTCAAATACATCTCGATTTCATTTGTAGATGAAGATGAAGAGCTAGCAAAAGCTAATGGGTATTCTTCTTTTTGTGAAGCGATAGCCATATAGATTTCCAAGCACTTCTCCCTTCTACATCTTATACATGAAATTCCACTTCTTTTTACATTTAGTCTAATGTGTGATGGTGCCCCCTTGAGATTTGCTTTATTTGGATGCCACGCCAATGACTCTTTTGTTTAAGAACTCTTAAGCAAAAATAATGTCATGTTTTTGACAAAAAATAAAAAATGTGATGGTGCCAACATTACTTTAAAACTAGTGACGTTGCCCATGTTTTGCTTGTGTTATTGTAGAAGTAGCTAAAGTTACTAATAAGATAAACAACTTTAGGTAATATGATTAAACGTAGGCATAAACTTAGAAAAAAGAATAGATCCATTTTATCAAAACCATGTTTGATCTTGGCTAAAGATGGCACCAAGTACGAGGAACCAAAATGAACACATCAATAAGAGTAATATAATTACATCAAATAATTTTTTATTGTTAATATAGTGTTGCGATGATGAAAATGAGTTATGGCCGATGCCAGCCATCGCCCAGACCCCGACCACCAACGTAGAAGAAAATAAACAGTAGAATGGGGAAAAAAGAAGAAAGAAAAATGAAAAATAAATAAATAAATAAATAAAACAGCTTTGTTCCGAGCCCTATCGGCTAGGTTATAGGACAATTGATACTAACTAGATCGGCACAATACCGATTTCTAGGCTAAATTGATCAAAATTATTGCATTGAAAAATTGTTATAAGGTTTATCATTATATTGGTCAAATTGAAAAGTTTATGATTGATTTATTGGTCGTACAATAAGTTTAAGATTTTTTAGATAATTTTCTCTATTTTCCACTCCTACCATATAATTAACATTTTTTTCACTTGAAACATCATGCCTGCCTACATAAAAAAAGTATCTCACAGTATTTTTTTATTTTTTTTATGGAGTTTCATGTTTTACAAATACATGTGGTCTCTCTCTATTTATAAATTTATGTTTTTTGAATTGGATATTTTAATATGGTGTTAAGATCATATTCCGCCTTAGTTTATTTGGTGCGTGCAACCCTATTCGTCAAATATCATGACGAAAGTTGTCTTAGACATAATTAATTTTGTCCCAATATTGGATCTTCACTTCCGTGTTAACACCTTGATCTTTGTCTAAACAATTGGTACGAAGGTAAAGGATGATGGAGACTGGAGTAGAATATTCAAAGTTGATTTTTTTCCAACACGGTTCTCGTGGCTCAGGTCAAAGTGCTTTTGTCCGAAAAGGCTGAACCGCGTGCTGTGTTTCTTTATTATATTGACCCACCAATCGGTGTCTCGATTGGACGGACGGCCATAAAGTCTCTGGAGCAACAATTCAACATAAAATGAAAAGGAAAAGACTTAAGAATTGAGTGATTGCTAATGAATAATGGATCAACTGTATTTTGATCTCTTCAGTCTAACATTGACCGCTAACGAGATAAATATCTAGGGTTATGGCATGGCTATTTACGTAGTCTTTTCAACATTTTCGAGATAAATATAGTACAAATATCATTATTTTCATACGGCATTTATTTAAGTATTTAAACTTTTTTCTGATCATTTAAGTATCATAATTTTAAAGAAAAAATGCTCATCTAAGTGTTATAATTTTTAATTGATGAATGTGTTGAAAATGTTATATCACTCAAATGATCAGTTGAAAAGTTAAACTACTTAAAAAATAAAAAGTTATATCACTCGAATAAGTGCCATACAAAAGTTATAATACTTATATTATTTTTTCTCCAAAATTTTCTCATACGTGGCCAAGAAGTTGGCTTAGAAAGTTTTACTTGGAGAAAGTTACAATTGTGATATATTAAAACTTTCTATTGTATATCAAAAGTCAAAAACCCTGTAGATAGTGATTGAATTCTTGGTATAGGGTCACATAGAGTTTTAGGGTGAAAGTATACTCAAATATCAAAACTTGACAAGCGTAGACACTTAAATGCCAAAATTTCTAAAATATATACTTAAGTGCCATTTTTTTTTTTTTTAAATTGGACACTTAAGTGTCAACTTCGACGAGACTTGCCAAAAATCCGACGTTGCATTATTTTAATAATAAAACTAATCTATGTGGCTTGTTGAAATATCTACTTAGCAATGCTTGTCCCAAAACGACATCTTGCCCCCAAAATTTTTTAGTTTATAAATTTAATTTAATTATTATTTATATTAAAAATCATATTTGGACCATTTTGGACTTATCTAGCCATGTTAGTGCCACATGGATAATTTTTTCTTTAAGAAATGTCACGTCATTTAAATCCTCCACGTTAGTAATTTGGCCATAAATTCTCGCCGTTGGCACTTAAGCATTAATTTATTATCCGATTTTGGCACTTAAATATATCTTTTGGAAGTTTTGGCACTAAATGTCCACCTGTGTCAAAACTCGTGCCAAGTTTTGACACTCGAGGTGTTGGGCACTCAAGTTCCAGTATGATATTCCAAAATCCACTTAACTTTATTCAGGGGAAAAGTGCCAAAAAAGTCCTAAACCTTTTGCCTTTGTGCCGATTTAGTCCTAAACCTTTTTTTGGTGCCGATTCAGTCCTAAACCTTTTTAAGTTGTGCAAATTCAGTCATTTCCGGCCAATTTTGGCCGGATCTTTTGGCCGGACGGTCGGCCGACGTGGCCTGATCGGCGTTGACATGAACAACATTTAATAATATTTTAATGTTTTAATTTTAAAAAATATTTTTTTTAAATATTTTTTTTGTCTTTTCCTCCAGCCGGTTCCGAGGTCCGGCGACGGTCGGAGGCGACCTTCGGTGAGGGCGAGGGCTGGCGAGGCCCTTGCCGGTTGGCAAGGCGAGCCTCACCCATGGCCCGATCCGGCGAGGCGGCCATGGGCGAGGCTCGCCGTCGGATCCGGCGAGGTCGAGCCTCGCCGGCCTCTCGCAGATCCGGCGAGGGCGAGCCTCGCCCATGGCCGCCTCGCTAGATCAGGCCATGGGGGAGGCTCGCCCGCCGATTTGGCAAGGGTGAGCGACGAGGCGAGCCTCGCCCATGGCCGGCGAGATCTGGCGAGGGCGAGCCTCGCCTGACCTCGCCAGATCAGGCCATGGGAGAGGCTTGACCTCGCCAGATCCGGCGAGGTTGGCCTCGCCCTCGCCGGAGGTCGCCTCTGGCCGGTCGCCGGACCTCGGCGATCGGCTGGAGGAAAAAGACAAAAATAAAAATAAAATATTTAAAAGATATATATTTAAAAAATATAAATATTAAAATATTATTAAAAGTTGTCCACGTCGGCGCCAATCAAGTCACGTCAGCTGGCCGGCGTCCAGTCAGCAAGATCTGGCCAAAATTAGCCGAAAAGGACTGAATTGGCAGAACTTAAAAAGGTTTAGGACTGAATTGGCAAAAAAGGTTTAGGACTAAATCGGCACTAAGGCAAAAGATTTAGGACTTTTTTGGCACTTTTCCCCTTTGTTCATTGCCCTCTAATTTCAGGGCATCATTCTCATATTTTCGCCAATCTATATGAACCAGTACGTACTGTTAGTGAATTAGCGTCGATGACGTTGAGTAAACCCATCGTCCACTACGCAAGGAGTGCACAACTTTCCTTAGAGATCAGAATTGCTATAAATAATATAATTTCCATTCTATTTTCCACCTTTCCACCACATATTCTCCGGTTTGATTTCTAATAAACTTAACTAGAATTTAGACCTTTCAAAAGCATGAACTTAAGTAAACAACAACCTGCATCGTCTTACTTCTAAATTCAGCGTTGATCCTTTCAGTGATTTTATCTCCTAGGTTGTGGATCCGTCATCAAAGCTTTATTTGTTGATGTTGTTGTTGAGCCATTAATAGATATAGTCGACACTTCTCTACCACTGTTATCTGTCATACATGCAGGCTGTGTCAACGTTGGGAGGGTTGGCCTTTGGCTCACCAACACTAAAACCACCAATAATATGTTTGGTTGTCTCAATACGCTCTCTTTAACACGTAGCAACACAATGTGGATGCATCTTAAGACGCATTTGATAATGTTTCTATCCTTGAAAATAATTTAAGTTTAGAAATAATTTTATTTTTTTTAATGTTCCCTAGATGAGTTTCTAAGTGTTTAAACGTGTTTGATAACTGTAAAAAAAAATTATTCACGGAATAAAATAAAAAAAACAAGAATGTGTTTGGCACAACTTTCAAACTTTTTTTTTTTCTGACATATCTTTTAATTTTTTGAGACTTTTCTATTTTTTCTTGTCTATTTTTTTCCTCTTTTCTTGTTCCTCCTCTAGCTGGTTGCTAGGTTTGGTGATGGTTGGTGATTGGCCAAGGACAAGATTGGCGATCTCATTGGCCTCGAGGGAGCCTCACCTCACCCAACCGCCGCAAGATCGGCTTTGCCCAGCCACAACGAGTCTCGACCTCGCCCAGTCAAGGGAGGCCGACCTCGCCAAGCTACGATGAGGTTGCTAGATCTCATCTTTGGCCGGTCATTGACCATTGCTAAGGCCTAGCAACTAGCTAGAGTAGGAGGAAGAAGAAAAGAAAAGAAGAAAAATGATTTGTTTCAGAAATTATTCCTGGGAATAAAGAAATGACTTTTTATTACCTCTTATTTTTATTCCAAATATATTCCCTAGCCACCGGTCTATTATGGGAAAAAGAAAAATTAGTGATCCAGCACACATGCTGAACTTCAAAGAAATCGAAGTAGACAACCGAGTGTCGTATGTTGAGAAACCAATGCGAATCATGAATCAAAAAGAGTGTGTCTTGCGTAACGAAGTCATTCCCTTAGTTAAGGTCCTATGATGATACCATGGCATGAAAGAAGCAACTTGGAAAAAGGAAGAAATTATAAAGTGTCAATACCCACATCTTTTTTTATGCTTAGGTACTAGGAGTGAGCGGTTTCGGGTTTCTTACAGGTTCCGCTTGGAACCTGAAACCTACCTTGTCACAGTTCCAGGTTTCAATAGGTTCCTTTTTTTTTTTTTTTTTTTTTAATTTCATTTTTAGTTTAAAAAAAATTGAAATAAACGTAACAATAATAAACAAGCTTGTCATTAATAAAAAAGAATACAAAACGAAGAAAACTATCAATAGAGGAAAAATAATTCTTGACATAGAATTTAACTAGATAAAAGAGAATACTAGCATCGATCGATTATTTTTCTTAACCCGGAAAAGAAGAATTATGATCTGACGGAACAAAGAATCAATCAATGCATTTGAAGTTTCAGCGGACCCATGCTTTTTGGCTATAAGGATGCCGGAAAAAGTCATAGAGCCACGGCCATTCCAATTATTTGCCCCTTTCTTATACACAGCAACATAAGAATTTGGAAACAATCAAGCAGCAATAGACAAGGCCTTTTAACATTTTGTCCAACATGACGTGTATAGATTCGCGGCTATTTTCATCTGTGTACATAATTCTCTTCCCCAAAAGTTTCATTAGCTCATTTTTGATGACTCATTCCAGCTTCATGATTGCTAATTTGTTGACGGGACGAATTAGACACGGATCTTAAGCTATGTAGCTCTTAGGTCAATTGGCTTGTATTTGCCCAAATCATTTTCATGAAGTATGCCATTTGGAGACAACAAGCGTTGGAGAGTGAGGAAAAACCGAGCCTAACATCATCACGTGAATAAGCCGAGTCCTAGTAAGGACACGTTTCACAATAAAAAATTCAGTCTCCAAGCAAGTGGCTAATGCTGGAAAAAGAAGCCAACAAGAAAGAATTTAGCCATACCTATTGAAGTCCAACAAGTGCGCACCAGCAACTTGGCAATCCATACCCTTTACTACTCAAGAGCTACTAGAAAGGATAACAGCAATGTTAGGACAATCAAATAACCAAAAACTTTGAAGACATCATGCAATTTGATGGTAGGAATGTAAGCTCTAGACCCCTACCAAGAGTAATAAAGAACCCAAAAGAAAAGCATCCACTCATTGACAAACTTATGAATTTGAGATCTCGTCCGGCTTGCATTGTGCAGACAAGCGCAGATCTGTTAGGAGCTCAATTTGTGAAGAAGTTAGCTCTTTTGATGACAAATAGAAAAATTCAGCACGTAATTGGATATGAGAACTACTTAATTTCCTTTTCTTTCTCTATCTTTCAATCCTATTGTTTTTGCCTCAAACTCTCAGCAATTTGGCATGATATGATATTAGTGCACGTAGTTTCAAGAGTTTACTAAGGTTTGAAAGTAGATGTACAAACAACTAATGCAAAACTAGAGTTGCAAATGCAAATGCTAATGATCCTAATCCATTATATATTGTGAGTTATTCAAAAGTATCAGCTCAAAGGGGGTAATAAGTACACTATCACTGTCAAAACTTATGTACAGTGCTCACTTTGGTGCCAAAACTTTATTTTGGATTACTTAAGTGCCAAAACTTTTGAAAAACGATCATTTCAGTGCCAACGCCAATCTAGTTGGCCGGAAATTCGACGTGACGTTTTTTTTTTTTTTTTTTTTTTTTTAATTTTTGAAGCTGATGTGACTTGCTGAAGAGTACAGTTAGCATTTAAACAACAAAACAACGTTGTTTGGTGTCTTTCCCCAATTCAAAACCTTAAATCCCCAAATTGAGAGAGAGAGAGAGAGAGAGAGAGAGAGAGAGAGAGAGAGAGAGAGAGAGAGAGAGAGAGAGAGAGAGAGAGAGAAGGCATGGCATGGGCTTCTTGTTGTCTTCTTCCCCGAAGAACAACTCCAGCACCAACCAACAGTGACACCAGCAGCATATCAACACCAGCACCGGCACAACTCCGCCTCCGGTTCGTCCGACAATGTTGACAAGTCCAAGCTCTTGTCCTCCTCCTCTCCTCCTTCGTCTCCTTCCCCATTCAGAAGGACCCACTTCAGCTGCTCCTTGAGCAAAGCCCAATCTGCCATCTCCATCTGTGCCCTCCTTGTTTCCCTCGCCCTTCTCGTCTTCTCTCTCTCCACCTTCAACCCCCCTTCTTCCTCTTGCTCCTCCGCCCTTGCCTCCTATTCTTCCCATTGCTTCTTGCCCGAACAACAACCTCAGCCTCTCCTCGCTCGCCTAGTCGAGCATCTATGACGGAGGCCGAGCGATGGTGGCGAGCAACTACGACGGCGACTAATCGAGCTAGATTGGTGTGGGCAAGGATCGACGAAAAAAACCCCAATTTCAATCCCCAAAAAAAAAAAATAAAAAAATCCACAAATGAGTTGTACGACGTCATTTTTGTGAAGCCATCCACTTAGGACTGCAAAATGACGTCATTTTCTTAAGGAGGATGGAAAATGACATCATTTAAAAGCCATGTCGATTTTTTCTTTAATATAAAAGCCACGTAATCATTTTGGCTGGAATCTCTCGCTGATGGCACCAAAGTGATTGTTTTTCATCCGATTTGGCACTTAAGTGATCTAAAATAAAGTTTTGGCACCAAAGTGAGCGCCATACACAAGTTTTGGCACCAAAGTGATTGTTTTTCATCCGATTTGGCACTTAAGTGATTTAAAATAAAGTTTTGGCACCAAAGTGAGCGCCATACACAAGTTTTGGCACTGATAGTGTACTTACCATCAACTCAAAGATGGATTTGCCAAGAGTAAGGAGGGACAGAATGTGGAATTAGTAAGTTGGGCTGAAATGAATTTTTAGAAAAGCGAGATATTGTACTTATTTCCCTTTATTTGAGGGAGAAGGACAAACTACAAACATATATAAAAGCACTGAATACATGCATTGCATCAAAAAAATCTCTATGATTTGCTGGTGCTCCCATAGAGCCCATTTGAAAAAACAAGGAATAAAAGTGGTTGGAAAATGATAATAGAAGTTTGGATCAATCATAGTTCAAGTGTATTATACTAATAGAATTCACATTAGTTACTACTTGCAGAGGTTTGAGAGAAAATTATTGCTAGAATAATGAACAAAATTTCTGGAAGAATGCCAATTCTTCCTTTTAACACAATCAACAACACTAATCAACAACACTAAACTGTTGTAGGAATAGCTAAACAAGGGATTTAATCTACCATACACTATATGTAGCACAGTTCCTTTGCATAACATATCAAATCAGCAATGACATAGGACAAGCTTGTTCTTTAAGCCCTAAAGACTCAATTATTTGCTAGTTCAAGAGCAACTAATCTAGTTTCCCAAACTAAGCTTGTTTATCTTCCTAGTTCCCTCCTAACGTGGCACCTAACTCCCCTTGTAATGCCACTAAAGTTTGTCTTCTCTCAATTAAATCTCAAGAAGCTAAATAGGTTTAACCTCTAGGGCTATTAGAGTCTATATCCCTAATTTAGCACATGTTTCCACTTAATGCACTTATGGACTATCCTCCAAAATTCTAAGGATAGGTTTAAGCCTTGCTAGACAACTTGTCCCACAAGTTCACTCTTAATTAATCCAAATTCAAGAGAATAAAGTATAAATAAGAGGACTATTGAATTACTATCTTAACTGGGCAGGAATATCTTGAGATCGCTCGCGATTGACACCTTTGTTTTGATTGGAATTGGCCTTGATGCGACCTATGCTAATTAAGTGGCATCGGTGGTGCTTGCGTGGCCAGACCCTAATTGAGTTCAGCGCCTATTCGGGGTTTCGCACGTGACCCATGGTTTAGCTTGGTTGATCCATAAATAACCCTTAGTTATCTTGTAATCATTTAGGATCGATCAACTTGACTTGGCTCACAGTCACGTGGAATCGGATTAGGGTTGTTCACGATATAGTAACCATGCAAAGTCACTCACGACTAGTATATATACTCGAGCTGAATCGATCTATATCCATCCATTGATCGACTCATGATGGCACGTGATTGTCCACATTGATCCTTGTTGTCGAATAGTCTTTTCATGGTCGAACACTCTGGTTGAATGTAATCCTAATCCAAAGTCGCCTTACTCCTAATCAGCTAGTTGGCTCATGAACAATCCCTAGGATTGACTCACAGTCTAATCTCATTATAAGCGTATTGATCATTAGTCCATTCCTTGCGCTTGAGATATAGGTCCAAATTGAGGATGTCACAGGACATATAGAGTTAGTGCATTAATTTACCAAGGGTTTTGTTCAAAGCTTATATCACTTCTCCTTCCGCCTTCTACCCAGTAGGGAATGCTTTTGTCTTGAATCATTATCCCTTATGAGATCTCCTATCTTGTCGGAAAACCTCTGCCAACTCCCAGGTAGGCTCTGTCAACCGCTGACACCAAGTCGGTTTCCATGCCTCTGGCTATGCCTTGCTTGGTCCCCCTGTATATTGAAGGTTTTTTTAGCACGTCGTCATGAGCACTCAAGAGAACCATTAACTTAAAGAAGAAAACAAAGACTTGAGAAGAAAAAAGTCATCCATAGGATTTCCAGTTAAATAGAACCTGCCCATTGTTCACTAATGTTATCCACGGAAGGCCAAGCAGATCAAGGCCTGTGAAGGTATTATATAAAACAATTACTTGTATCATCGGGCGTATGATTCTGTAATTGTCACTCCATTGAACGATTGTTGTATTGATCTACTAATGGATTGGTCTATACTTCAAGGGAAGAAGGTCGGACCTCAAGGCTGCGACGTAATGACAGGTCGGCTGCTGAGCATGTGACGCACTATCGCCACGGTGGGTCTATCAACTGTATCTTCCTGAACACAAAGTAAGCTAAGGTGTAGGCATCTCAACACTTCCATCTCTTGAATGCAATTCTAGGATGGCCGGGTCCAAAATTTCCAATAGCATCCCGCTTCTCCAGTGTCTCCATGCCTGTTTACAATCCATTTGAAAGAAAACGCCCTTGGTAAATTGTAGCATTAATTCAATGAATCATATAATTAGTATTACACAAGTTATGTTAACCAAAGTTGCGATACTGAAGTTATGTTCGTTTGGACAAGGCAAAGTGCAGATGTACTTCCTCTATCGGAGTTCGGCCCAACTCAATCAAAATACTAGAGTGTTGTGTGACATTTGCATCCATAACCTGGTCAATGACCATAATACAAGCAACTTAACTAGCTAGCTTAATCTTCACCTCCATCTAATTGACATAAATGATCATTTTTCTTCCTAGTAATAATATCTAGAGGTAGGAGCCAAAACTATAGACATTGGATTTAACCGAGAATTTCCCACTTCTTACATACTCCAGAGGCATGTAACCCTTGCAAATGAAAAAATCACATCGATTATAACACACACGTACCTAAAATAGAGGATATAACAATTCAATCTAAGTGTGCTTGAATTGATTCCACATACGAAGTCACATTTAAGAAGAACACATCTCTTGACATGACCAAATCATTAGCCAATGTAATCAGAATTTGAAACTTACAGAGTCCCCACAATTTTTTTAGGGTTTCCATGAGTTTGATCAACTCCAAAAATCCTAGTCGTGCTGAAATCTGAAATATTTAGGTTCGTGCTATAGTCTAACAAAATATTACTTGCTTTCAGGTCACGATGAATAGTTTTGAATCGGGAATCTTCATGTAGATGGTGCATTCCACGAGCTATTCCCCATGTTATCTTATAACATTTTAACCATTCCAATTGCATACTCTTCTCAGGATATGCACAATTAGAGAGTTGTCTTGCAATTTAGTAATTGTTCTAGCTTGCTAGATCAGATACCTATTTTCAAATGCGATTTCATTGT
The DNA here is from genome assembly GCA_017140395.1 of Eucalyptus lansdowneana. Taxonomy (NCBI): domain Eukaryota; kingdom Viridiplantae; phylum Streptophyta; class Magnoliopsida; order Myrtales; family Myrtaceae; genus Eucalyptus; species Eucalyptus lansdowneana. The sequence continues at coordinate 67,528,780 of CM029487.1, forward strand.
ATTATGAGCAAGAGGACGACATTACAAGAGAAGACAGTTGCACTCTCAAGTCATACTTACCTTACAAAAAGTAGTCTAGGCTTTTGTTAGGCACAAATTTATTAACAAGAAGCTTTTCTTCTCCCTCCAGACAATATTCAAATAGTTGCACGAGGTTTCAATGTTGAAGCTTTGCAACCAACGTAACTTCATTCTTAAATTCTTTGGCACCTTGTCTTGAGCTCAGAGATAACTTCTTCATGGCTATACCCTGCCCATTGGGAAGCCTCCCTTGAAATGATTGTTTTAGTTGTTTCTTTTTCTTTTGACAATAGTCTTTCTAATAAACATAAGCGGTTCTTGATGTATCCAACTAGTAATAACTGGAAAACTTCACCAAATTTGCCTTCTGCCAACTTGTTTTGATGAGAGAAATTGTTTGTAGCAGCTTGTATTATAGCTAAATCATTTTGCAAGGATCCCTCGTTTGTAATTTCATTCACACCTACTTGACGAAACAACACGAGACTGGTCATTTCAATGAAGGCATAGAACTTGTCCAAGCCACGGACACAATGCTTTCAACACGAACCTAGTCAATTATCGGCTTCTTCTCAGACGAGCTCATGGTTCTTGGTCGCTTTCCTCTGAATGAAAGAACAAGCAAGGCAGAGAAACACCATAAGTACGCCAACTGGAAATGCTACTGCAGTGATTATCATCACAATGGATTTATTGCTTCTTCCTGCATATGGAGGATCGTGCTTTCAGCTGGGGAAAATTATTAAAAAATTCTCTAAACTTATTGCAATTATGTCAATCTAGCCGTAAATTATATATATATATATATATGTCAATGGACTCCTAAACCTAATTGCATTTATGCTAGTTCAATCCATTGGGCCAATTTTGACCAACCAATATTGACATGGATATTGGCTATCCTATGTGGCGTTACTGGTGTTGACGTGGACAATCTTAATAATATTTTAAAATGTTTCTGATTTTTTCTTTTTTTCTTTCATTTTTATTTATTTTTTCACTTCCTTTGACCTCATGGCCTTTGGCAAGGATTCAAGCCTCACCAATGGCTAGGCAAGGCACAACCTCACCGAATCTCTCGAGGTTGAGCCTCGCCCATGGCGAGCGAGGATGAGCCTCACCAACCCAGCAATAGCCTAGGCAAAGCTACCCTTGCAGCCTCTGGCCAAAGGCTAGGCAAGGCACGATCTTGCCTGATTTGTTGAGGTCGGGCCTTGCCTAACCATGGGCAAGCTTCCTTGAGGCCAAAAAGACAAAGGAAGCAAAGAACAAAATAAAATAAAAAATATAAAAATAAAGAAAAATAAAGAAAGAATATTAAAAATTATCTGCATCAACACCGATTGCGCCATGTAGGACAACCAGTCAAAATTGACCAAATTGATTGAATTGACACAAATGCAACTACATTTAAGACTTAGAATATTGAGACACTAATGTACGTCCTCCTAAGTCCAATATTAATGCATCAAATGGATGGTAATCTAAGGTAATTTGATTGACTGATGCCCAAATTCTATTGTCACTTGTTTTGTAAATGGTTTGATCTGACATAAGAAATTTAAGCAAAGCATATTTACAAATAAAGTAGACAATATTAATTTAGTAAATTATATGATACAAGTATCTAAATAAGTGGATCACATTTAAATATCAAATGAGTCCAACAATATTAGTTTCCCGTGCACTGTTCTAAAGAAAAAAAGAGTTCAAAATTCTTCTTAAAAGGACTCTTTCAAGTCAAAGTCTACTTGACTTTGAGTGGATTCGACCAATGGCAAATTATTGCCAGTCCCTCGTGGTCCAGTCATGCCCGTGTTTACCGGAAAATGCATGCATCCACTCGATCATGACTTGACTTTAAGATGGCATTTTTTTATTTTTTGGGAAAAACATTACATAGAATCAATCAATATCGTAGTAAGAGTTACATAATCAATTACCATGATTACATTGATCTGGATATATTAAGTCTATCTTCATCTTTTGTCTTATTAAGTGAAACAAAACCGACGACAGTACTATGATGAATGTTATCATGGAAAATCAATGATTAAACACCATTTTGTATAAGAAAATTGACTAATTCCCAAGCAAAAAAAAAAAAAACAGCTATTTAATCTCTAATATCGCTGCAAAGCAAAGGATTAAATTTTTTTAAAGAAAAACAATACTAGGTACCTTTAGATCCGGCTGCCGGAGCAGGAGCAGAAGGAAGCCGGACCGGTGGTGGTGGCACTGACTGTCGTCACAGTCATCAACGCGACGGCATTGTAAGCCGGACCGGTTCTTATGGTAGGTGGAATTAGGAAGGAAGGGTGTGGCGTTGGGGCAAAAGTTGTCAATTAAAATAGGTGCTGCTTCGCTCGTGTGAGAGACGCTGATGAGCAATTTGATGGAGAAAAGGAGGAGGGAGATGGTGAAGGGAGAGCTCATGTTCTGATGGATATATTACCTTTGGCTTTCGTTGGTTATTGAGATGTTCTGACAGTCTAAACTTTTTGGTTATAATAGGCTTGTATAAAAGTGCAATTTTTGGTCCTTAAATTTGTATTTTTCTCTCGATCGAGTCCATGAACTTCTGAGTTGTCTAGTTAAATTCTCGATCTTACGTCATCTTTCTATTCAAGCCCCTCCCCGTTCCGAATTCGGTCAAACGCGTAGCCGACAAGAGTCCACCTTCAAAATACTTTTTGCTATTCTGTAAGGTAATTCACCATGGGACCGAAGGAAATCTGGCAAATTGACCGACCTGTTTAGAGCCAAGCAGCACCACCATTGGACAAACTGAATATATACCATACCAGGGAGGAAAGCCCGTAAGTACCGGTCCTCACCGTCCCGGTACGAATAATGCCCTATCTGCTCACTCTGATATAATTAATGAGTGTCAACGGTTCGATTCAATTTGAGTTTCCTGAAAGTCTGAATCGAAATCAAACCGAACTGTTTGGATATGTATTAACTTTGAACTAAACTGCACTCATTGATTTGGTTTGGTTTTTCAATTTTCTTTTCTAAAATATTAAAAAAGAGATTTAGTGAAATTTGAGAGAGAATGTGTAAATTATAATACTAAGAAGATGGACAATTTTCAGTTAAAATCAATTAACCAAATTGAATCGAAACTACCCAAATTGGAATAAAAAAAAAGGTTATTTTTTTTATCATCTAAGACTTCTAGTCAGTTATGGCTAAAAGCTGCCAAAAACTTCTGTCATCAGCAGCTGGTATAGCTGATACCGCATGTGAACTTTTATGGACCACCACCAATTATTTTAAAAAATTGGTTGATAAAGTTGTGATAAGTAATATCCAAATGCTTATACATTTGGTCAAGTGGGTATGACAAATGGTATACATGGGAGCAGCGATGGATTTTGATAGAAAGTCTTGGGGTGCCAAGGTCTATTTTCTGGAAATTAAGAAACGGATAGCTCAATAAGTTAGTGGATACCATGAGAAAATCACTGTTATTAATATAAATGGATTCCCAATAACCTTATGCTTTGAACAAGTAATGCACCAACACTCAAATACTTCACGTCCAGAAGATGAGCCAGACTTGCTTAGTCGTTTTCGTTTCCAAGTCTTCCAAATATCATGCTGGTCGTGTAGGTCCCCACACGAGCTAACACTACTCGAAAAATCCAATACGCGATAGTCAAAACCGTACGCAGAAGTCAAAATAGGTCTGTACACAATCGATTGTCATTGGTGAGGGTTTTGTGAAACCTCTCACCGCAGACATCAGGGACGGCTTAATCGCATGTCCATGAAGGATTAGACACTCGTCAACTCAATAATAAAAGATCGATGGAATTAATCTATTTATATATCATGATATCTAACTAAAAACTTATGTGAATCAATCAAAGAAATAAGAAGCTAAAAAGATTCGTAAGTAATAGAATAAGGGAAAATATACTGAGCCTCCCAGAGAAATGAAGTAAGACTAATGGGTGTGAAGCCAGCCTCCAACCGAAGAAACTTTCATGGAAAGACATCGTATGTTGAACGAGTACCATCAAGAGAAGTAGATGTCTAAAATCAGCACCATCAAATTAATTTGCAATGTAAAGATCAATAACGTATTTAACTATGGAAAGAAATTAGATGCGTACAAAAGTAGCATAAGACTCCATTTGTTTCATAAAAAATAAATGATTTGTAAAATATTTTATTGAAAATGAAGACTGTTATCACTTGAAATAATGAAAAATATTTCATTATCGACAATAATATATATCTAAATGTATTCGTGGACAATAAAATATTTTGAATTCTATAATTTTTATAAGAAATATAAGTTTAGGAAATTGTTTTTCAAATAATTTATTTCCAATAAATGAATGAGCCCTAACGGTTGGTTGAAAAATGGAGGAAAGCACCATAGCAACCTCTCTAAAAGGTCGTCTGATTCAAGAGAATTCAAAATATCATGGATGGAGCACCTAAAGGTACCGAAACCCAATTTTTTTAAAAGTGAAGATTTGGGTAGTCTAGTGGATCTATGTACGATTTAACCTGAAATAGTAACAAACCCTTATACTAATCTTAATAACTATTACGAATTGCATGTATGGAGTCTTCTTTTAGCACACGAGCCCCCTTGAGCAATTAACAGCTTATACTCCAAATACATAGATTTTGTTTGTTCATGAAAAATCTCAATGAAAGGCCAAGCATTCTCACTGTGAGACCATCCGTCAAGAAGGATTTCGGTGTCACAACCATTCACCGGGGGTACACTTCGGTTAATGACATGCCATTGGACGATGAAGCCATAGTCCTCCTGGTGGAGTGGTCTGAGTCAAGTTCTTCCGTTCGGATGCTCAGTCCCCGCAATCTACTTTGGATGAAGAAGGCTGGATGTCGAGGTGATGGTGGGTTAATGTAATTGCTGCTGAGCATGAGAACTACGGTTGCCATGGTGGGTCTAATAGCTAGATCTTCCTGAATGCAAAGTAAGCAAATGTGCAGGCATCAAAGTACCTCATCTCTTGAATATGAATCCATGATAGCTGGATCCAACACTTCCATGGGCTCTCCATTGCTTCCACACCTGCAAGAATAATTCCAAAAAATCACCACGGAATCATGATATGATTACTCATCATGCAAGACATCTGCATCTTGCAAAGAAAAAAAACCATATATGACCAAAGAACAGGATAATAGTCACAAGTGTTTCTATAGGCTAAAGGACTAAGTTTTGTAGGAATTCAATTTCACTTGGCAAAAATTACAGAAAATGCCATGTAAATATTTTTCGCAGTAGCATGGTGAAACTTACATAACTAGCAAGATATTCACCCCCATCCAGTTGGTGGTAGAAGTTATTTTTCTTGCCGCAAATGATCTCTAGAAGTAGTATGCCAAAACTATAGACATGTATCCACTGCAAATTTGAACATTAGCCATATGTATATTGCAAATTTGGGAGAATTACCAAAAAATTCCTAAACCTATTACAATTATGCCAATTCAGTCCTAAACTTTTTTTTTTTGGTCAATTTAGTCCTAAACCTTTTATAACTGTACCAATTCAGTTCATCCAGCCAAAATTGGCTGGCCGGTGCTGGTGTGGATGCCGGCGAGGGACAGCCTGGCAAATGCCGATGTGGCAATTTTTTAATTTTTAATTTTTTTCGAATTTTTAAATATATATTTTTAATTCTTTAATTCTTTTTTTCCTCACCTTTTCCTTCCTTTAGTCAGCCAACACTAGCTAGAGGCAAGGGCCGGCAAGGTCAGCTCGTTCGCTACTAGCGAGGTTGACCCTCGCCTTGGCTAGGCGAGACCTTGCCGAATCTAGCGAGGCTCGGCCTCACCTAGCCTTGGTGAGGGCCGAGTTCGCTGGATCTAGTGGAGCCTCGTCGGCCGGCTAGAGGAAGGAGAAGGTGAGAAAAAAATATTTAAAAATTTAAAAAAATATTTAAAAATTAGAAAAAAATATAAAAGTATATTAAAAAATTGCCACATCAAGCATAAGCCAACCGGCTATCCCCGTCAAGCATCCACATCGGTGCTGGCCGACCAATTTTGGCCGGATAAACTGAATTGTCACAATTATAAAAGGTTTAGAACTAAATTGGCCAAAAAAAAAAAAACTTTAGGACTGAAATGGCCTGATTGCAATAGGTTCATGAATTTTTTGGTACTTCTTCCTTGCAAATTCATATGCTGATCAATGAGCATTAGTAAATAGATCAAATGAGCAAGTCCCGCATTTAATTACAAAGTCATCTATTCAAAAACTAAGACTTACAAAGTCCCCACAATTTTATTTGTGCTAGCTTGAGTTTGATCGACTCCAAAATTCCGTGCCATGCCAAAATCCGAAATCTTCGGGTTCATTTCATTGTCTAACAAGATATTGCTACATTTTAGGTCCCAATGAATAATCTGGAGACGAGAATCTTCGTGTTGATAGAGCATTCCTCGAGCAATCCCTGATACTATTTTATAACGTAATGGCCAATTCAATTGTCTCCTTTTTTGGGGATCTGCGTTGTTGTACCCAAAATTCATTAATGTGCTAGCATGAGGAACCTATTCAAAAACTCAAGGCAAAGTTAATCATACAATACCAAAATATATTTATTCTCATTCATCTAATGTAGCTTAAAGCAATACTATAATCGGTTGGAAGAACAAAAAAAACTCTTAATTTTAGGTTATACAAGGTGCACAAAAGAAGGTTAGACTACTACATACCAAATAAGAAGTAATCAAGGCTTTTATTTGGCACAAACTCATAGGCTAGTAGCTTTTCATCTCCCTCCAAGCAAAATCCAAGCAGTTGTACAAGGTTTTTGTGTTGAAGCTTCGCAACTACTAAAATTTCATTCTTAAATTCTCCATCACCCTGTCTTGAGCTTTTAAAAAGTCTCTTCACCGCGATTTGTTGTCCATTAGGAAGTTTACCCTAAAGTGTTTTGTATGTATTGTTAATTCCTTATAACAATTTAAAAACTAAAATAAAAAAGCTTCGCATGTTTCTTTTTGTTAGAGATCATTATGTTCAATTCACAAGCATTCTTGATTGTTTACGACAAATATGTTCAATACTTGGAAAACTTCACCAAATCCACCTTCACCTAACTTGTTTTCATGAGAGAAATAATTTGTTGCAGCATGTACTGTAGCCAAGTCAAATTGCAAGGACTCCACAGTGGTAAGTTCATTTGCACCTGCATTATCACACTCAATTTGATTATCGCACTCCATTGACAGTGGTCTTACTGGTGTTTATAGGGCTGCCAATGCTTAGGAACATTATCACAATGAAGGCACTAGATTAGACTAGCATGGTTGTGTCCTTCTATCCTAAAGCAATCTTTCCTCCCTTGATTGGTCATGAAGGGGAAATAAATCATCAATATTATAGGAAAGAAAGTAGTGAGATGAATTTTGTATCGTGATCACTTATTCATGTTGAGGGTAGTGTTAGGTTTGTTAATTGTAGTGCAGATGCTAACTATGCTTGGAGGGAATGGTCCAAAATTAGGAGTATTTTAATGCCTTGTTATGGGGTTGGTAATGGTAAATCTATATCACTCTGGGATGATTGATGGCATCCTAATGGAACCTTGCTTGATAGATACCTAGGGAGAGTAGTTTATGATTCTTCTCTTCTTTGTAGATATAATGTGTCACTCCGGGTTGAAATGGCCCAATGTGAGCTGAATACTTGAAATTAATCTAGGTAGCTGTTTGTGGTGTAATTTTTCCCTGGTCTTCTTTCTGCTACTTCGAATGACACTCTTTCCCCTGCTTCAGCTTGAAAATTAATAAGAATTGAGGCTAAATAGCTGAATGGCATTGGCTGATTTGGATTTGACCTAAGGTGCTGAGGTTTGGATTCGTATTTTGGTCCGCTATACAAGATAAGTTGCCTATATATCAAGCAATTAACAAATAATCTTCTAATCAAGGCCAAGCTCTTTGTTTTTTGTGTCTTGAAAGTGCTGAGATTAGATCCCATATGTTATTTGGGTGCAGTTTCTCTAAGCAAGTCTGGAAGTGCTCTTCAACTCTGTTTTCCTCCTAATGGTATTGGTGTTAGGGAGTGTGAATTATCTTGATGCACCAAGCTATGAAAGCGAGAGATTTTCATAGGTCCCTGGTGAATTTTTTGTGGAGTTGCTACATCTGTTTCATAATATGCTCAATTTATATAATATAGTTAGTCTACGAGAAAATAAAGGCAACTAGTCAATTTACCACCTTTTCCTTCGACGACTTCATCCATCTTCTTTCTTTTTTTACGAAGAACGCAACAAGTGAGATAAAGAAGTAGCATGACACCTCCAAGTGGAAGAGTAATTGCGATGGTTATCATAGTAGATTTGTTGCTTTTTCCTGCACTTGTCCGATTGCCTGTACGAGACAATTAACAAAATAATGTAAAAGCTTTTTACATGAAAGTGTTGTTAGGATTGCAACATATAAAAAGAGAAGAAATTAGGAAAGAATTTTTACATAGAACACAATTGTATGTATGTATGTATGTATGTATGTATGTATGTATGTATGTATGCATGCATGTATTTTGTATATCATATTCTAACTCTCAACTCACTCTCGAACGTTCACGCTATCACTTTGTAAAATGTGGGAGTCGAACCCCACACCTGAAACTAAACATCCCCACCCCTAATCCCCTTGAGAAAGTGGGGAATCAAACACCATTCATAATTAGAAAGAAGAAAAACCATAGTACCATACTATGTAATCTCTTCATTATCAGTATCAATTATGAGAGAAATTGCCCGAGTATATAGAAGTAGCCTAGGGCATACAAGGAGTTCCGGACACCCCAAGTGCAAAAACTTGGCATGGGAGGACACTTAGGTGCCAAAAGTTTGGAAATACATATTTCAGTGTCAAAATCAAAGTAAAATGGATTAGTTAAGTAATAACGGGAAAAAAAAAATCCGTCTCTAGCAAGACAAGTGTAAAACGACGTTGTTTTGCAAGTTGACGTGGCTAGATAAGCCGAAAACGGCGTTGTTTTGCACGCTGGCATGACTAGATAAGTCGAAAATGAAGTCATTTTGGCTTTTCTTTGCTAACTCAACTTTCTGGCAAGCTATGTAGGTGACTTATATTATTAAAATATGCCATGTTGGATTGGCACCCTTCATTGAAGTTGGCAGTTACATGTCCCATTTTTCAAAGAAAATGGCACTTCAGTTACCTTTCGAAATTTTTGGCACTTAAGTGTTCTCCCGTGCCAAGTTTCGACACTTGCGCGGTACTTCTGCTGGCATAAAAGTTATAATAGAACTTACATATATAAGTTTTAACACTAAAAGCTCCTCTCAGATTGCTTTAAAGTGTAATTCAAAGAAGTCTACATCTTGGATACTCTTTGAAAAGAAGATCCACTTCTTATATATAGAAAATATTTGGATTTTTTAATATGACACCTACTCAAACTAGGAAAACTTCTTGCTTGGGTTTCTTTTATGGGTTCACACTCAAGACATATTTGCAACAATCTCCACCATATCAAGCCACAATCATTTTATTGGAATATTAATTTTGCCACTATTCTCCAATAGCCTCTCATGAGTTCCTCGACTAATACAAAATTTTCCAAGTTTAAGCCGCACTTGAACTTTGCCATAGTCGTGGACCTTATGAAAATTGATTGTACATTTAACTACTCCATAATGATTTGTAGATGCAACCTCCTTTACCATAGACAAAGTAAAACCATTGTCACATCCATATTTGTTAAGAGGTTGAACACGCACCTTTTCAAACTTGTTGGTTGTTTGTTTGTAAAACAAACAAAATAGTGATTTTCTTTGTCCCACATAAGAAAGTTGGAAAGATGTGGGCTGTCTTCTAAATTGTACAAAAGAAAATAATAGGTTGTGGGTTAGACCCCATAATATCCGCGTGTATGTGCGCGAATAATTGTGTGATTTTGGTCAATAATAATAATAATAATAATAATCATCATCATCATCATCATCATCATCATCATCATCATCATCATTTATTTCGTGTGGTCATTTTACTAATGTTTATTAATCGAATGATGATGATGATGATTATTATTATTATTATTATTATTATTATTATTATTATTATTATTATTATTATTATTATATATCGAGTTTTTTAATATGTCTTTTCAAAGTAACGTTGGAGAGTGTATTTATTCACTTTGCAACATTTTCCAAAGAGTTTCTCTATTAAAAAAGATTGAGATGAGTACGTCAGTTTTTTTATATCAATATCATCAAGTCTTTGTTTGATTTTAAATTAGAGGGTATTATAAGAAATTTGAACATAAACAACCTTTTATTTTTTAATGCAGTCAAATGTTCATACGTTTTTGCTTATGTTGTGCATGTAATCAATGAACTTTTTCTTTTTGATTGTCTTTTATACACATATAATGAGATGATAAGATGAAACAAAAAAAGATCTATTCAAGAATTCCCAAAATAAAATCACAATTATTTTTGCAGTTCAAACATTTAAAAGATGAAGTTTAATTAAATCAGACCATTGCTAAAATAAGAAAAAAATAATGACAATTATATTTTAGTCATTCTAGATTGACAAATATTAACATCACACAATAAGAGTTTTCCTGATGTTGGTTACATTAATTGAGATTATAATATATCATTTTATGAGCTTTTGGTCTAATAAGATTAGATACAAAGATTTTTAATTGGTATAATATGTGACTAGCTTGTGTAGGCGGAGTAAAACTTGACATGTGATGAGAGGGCCATGGCTTGGAACTCTATATATAGTGTTCAAGTATTTCCTCTAATCCTACTGCATAGATAATCTCATATAAGTAGTGATTAGTGAACCTTAAGGGTGATGGGTAGTCTTATGGAGCTAGTGATACAAAATGCAATAAAAGAGAAACACTTGAATTCTAGATCATTGCTATTTCACATCAAGAATGATATATATCAAATTAGGTGTGTAAATTTATTCTCTCCATTATTGTGTTTAAGCTTCTACCTATGGAGATCTTGAGACGTTGTTTTCATGGCTTACACACTCATGGAGTGTTTACAAAAAGAATTACGAGGTGTCTCAACGTGCATTAAATTTTTTCTCACTATTATTAGTATATTTTGAGATATTTTTCTTTTTATATGCTATGTACTAAAGTATCTCATAGATAGAAAAAATAAAATAATTAATTATTTTATATAGTATATGGAGACTTGGTATATTTTTTTTTTTTGACATGTTCCGTGCCCGCCATCACTCCATTGAAATATCTTATCGAGGTGACCGCTGCTGTGATGGTCATCACCGCTAATTGTAGAAACCTCTGTGACCTTAAAGATGGCTGTTATGGACTGTAACCCTAGATCGATTTAGATCTCTCTCGCCCTCGCGTGCCTATACGACCGTCTTAGAGGAACACTGCGGTAGAGACAACAACAAGCAAACCAGTTGTCGCCGGATTTGGGCCATCATCTCGGCGGCAATAATCGATTTGCTAGTCCTTCAATTTTAGGGCTTTTTGTTTCTTTTATTTTAATTTTTTTATCACATCCTATCTTTAAAAAAAAAAAATTAAAAGGTCAGAATTTTTTTTTCAGTATTTTCTAAACCAAAATATATGATATAAAAAAGTGCAGACGAATTTCTTTCCAACTTATATAAAATGAAAGATATTATTGGAACCCCTTAGTAAGTGGTGTGGATTTTTTTATTGATTTGACCATTTAATACACGATCCCATCTATTTCAATACCTAATAAGGAAATTTCGATAAAAATTTATTTCCCTTTTCTTTCATTTGAAGTTAAAGTAAGATGGCGTCATGTTATTTAGTCAGGGTTTATTTCATAAAAGTGTTTTTGTCATGATTTATTTTACGGTGATGATATGAAGTTTAAGAAGATCAGCTTTATTATTGTTTTCATACGTTCTTTTGTTTAACAGTACCAATTTTTTATTACAGGAATTGTGAAATTAAAGTTCTCAAATATTATAATGTGTCATGTCAAGTAAACTAATCATGTGGTTATTTTGAAGCAATCGTAGATTTGCGATCAGTATATAAAATTTTCATTTATTAGTTTGGCGTAGATATATGACCCGTATTTTTATTAAACCAGACTCATGTGACTCGGACGCAAACCCACACAGTTGTCAGATTTAATCAAATTTTAAAATTGCGAGGTAACGAACGTCTGCAAACGATTCATCACCCTTAGCCTAAACTCAATTTAATATTAATTTAGAGATCGGAAATGACAACTTGTGATTCAATGAACTTACTATTATTGTTGACTATTAGCCATGGAGATGCATCGAAGTTTAAAGTTATGGACCCATTTCTCCTTTTGTCGAAAATATGAACTAACTAATTAATAATTTAGATGGTTTTAATCCACCTGTATTATAGAAAACAAATTGGGTAAAAATCACGAAAAACTCCAAACTTTACCCAAAGCGACAGATTTACCCTCAAACGTTTTTTTTAATGATGCAAAAAATCCTAAACTTTGTCAACCGTGACACATTTACCCCAAAACTATAGGGCATTTTGGTCTTTTTACTTTTAATTTTTTTTTCACCCTCGCCGGGCTAGCTAGGGCCGCCCTCGCTGGTGTCGGGCGAGGATGGCCTCAGCTAGGTCGGGCTCGTGCCTCCCTCGTGCCCTCGCCCAAATCTGGCGAGGGAGGCCCTCGCCCTTCGCTGACGAGGGGTGTCCTCGCCTGTATCGAGCAAAGGTTGTCCTCGCCAGATTTGGCTAGGGCGGCCTGTAAGAGTTTTCTTAATGTGGACTAAATTAATTGATATTGTAATTTACTGTTTTTACGGTTACCGTAAAACATGGTTGGTCTAAGGTGAAATAGAAGGTTTCTTAATTAGTCTAATATAGGTTGGCTAGTGTGGGCCGAGTTGAGCCTGGCCCGTAATGAGGGGGACTGGCTAGAAACTCTATAAATAGTGCTCAAGTCTCTCCTCTAACCCTAATTCTCACATTATCCTCACCTAAGGGGCGTTTACCTAACGTTACACGTGAGGGGGCCGCTTCATTGAGCCAGTGATACAGAGGGCAATAGAAGAGAAAGACTTGCGCATGGAACATTGTGTTTCCGCTTCCGCTTCTAGAACGATGGATCCCAAAACGGGTGTGTTAATCTTTCTACTCAATTATGCATGTTCTTGTTCTGGTTATGGAGATTCTGGAGTTGCGCAATTTGCGTCCAACATGTGGTATCAGAGCCTCCATAACCCTAGAACTTGAACGCATAAAGTTTTTGCCCTAATTTGTACGGATTAACCCTAATTAGTACAGATCTTGCCCTAATTTGTGATTTTCGAGACTTTTTGTTCAATAAAAATTAAATTAAATCACAAATTTGGACTGGGCTCGACAAGACGAGCAAGAGGGTCGGCGGCGCGTCGCCGGACGGGGCCGCACGCACCCCCACGCGCCGCCTGGGCGTTGATCGCGCGCCGCACGTGAGCTCCACGCGCCGCGCACTCAGGCGGCGAGTGTGGGCACGTGGAGGCTCCGATCGGTGTGTGGCTGGCGGCGTTGGACTCGTATGGTGATTTCCTATCTCATGGTATATTTATTTTATATGTTTGATAATTTGATGGATGTGAAAATACATACAGAACCCTAAATCCGTGTATTTTAAATGAATTTTTGCGTATTTTTCCTTGTATTTTTCTGTGATTTTGGAAATACAAGTGTTGAGTTATAGGTATATTATCACATACAATCATTATGAGATAGTAATTAAATATATCTTAAGATAATGAGAAACAGTAAAAGTCATGAAATTTTTGTTACTCAAGTATACTCCTTGACACGCTAGTAATTTTTGAATGATGGACGTCTTAAGAACTCGTGACCAAACTAATTGTACCGATTAACACATCTGCTGAATGTGGGTAATGCATGTCGATTAAGTTACTGCATATTGTATATGAACTCATCTGGTCACTTGTTAATGTCTATCAAGTTGAATATTTTTATGGTTAAGAAGTATGACAATATTTATGCAGAGCAATAGTATCTACTGTTATAGTTTAGATATTTAGTTATGTGATTTGACGTAATTTATAGGCTACTGGTTGAAGTAATGATATTTGTTACCTAAAATTGATTAATAAATTAGTTGTTGGTCTTGGAGTCATGTTTTGCCGTATGAAACTCATGAGCAATAGTTGATTAGTTATCAAGCTTATCAATCTAGAGTACCCTATATTGCTATTGATGTTAACTTGTGAGGGATCCTTTGGATCGGCATTTTGTAATGTTGTTTTAGTAATCAGTAATTGGGGTGCACAAGATGCTTGCTTCTATGAGAATTTTCTTGTGTTACTGTGATCAGTGATCTCATTGGAATCTGTCTTTCAGGTTCACTGTATATATATAAAGCAATGTAATTAACATGATATATGATTTTGGTGATATGCTGCCCCTATCACTAAAATTAAAATCACACGTATATTGTATGTGAGGAGTAAAATTTATATCATTGGTATGAAAGAATTTCAATGATTCAATTGAGTAGTGACCGCCAAAGTGGCACGCTTGATTGGGTTTGAGAAATTTCGGTCTCATATGATGATTGTGATGTCTCTTGGTCTAATGCGTAGTCATACTCCCAAATGAGGTGATTGTGTATTAGTTCATGGAGGGATACATGATAATGTGGTGGAGGAGTGACTGATTCTAGTGATTCATATGCCCAAATGTGATGAATTCACGAAAAATTGGAATATATTCTCATAACTGCTATCATGTGGAGAGTGTACAACTGCATGTCATGTATTATGCCCAAAGGTGATTATATGATTATGCGTGTAACTCTCTGGATGTGTACTTGTACGTCAAGTTATACGGTACTCGCATGATGCTAATTATATACATTGCTTGTTTTTCAGTCACATTTTCTGTAATTAATAACTTCAATATTATTGAGATTTTTACTGCTTCAAATTTTAAGTTATGGACATATAATTTGTTGCTTGAGAAAGAAGCAATTGAATTTTTGCTTACTGTCCATGAAGCGTTTCATTATGGAACACATGAAAATAGGTATGCCTACGGACTGTACTACTATAAGATGATGGAAGCCTTAGTTGCTTGAAATTATGTCTTGTATGATATTGAAATTAGGACACATCTACAAAGATTGTGTTTAAGTCCTAATGACATATACATCTCGTATATGATTAAAAGGTTGTTTCCGAAAGCTTTTTATTTAAAGAAAATGATCGAGATAAATGTCTTAAAAGGTTGTCAGGCTTAACAATGGTCGTGAGTATTTTGGCAAGTATGACAATGCGAAATAGCTTAAAGGGTCACTTGTCAAATTGTCAAATACTTGGTAGATTCTGGAGTGGTAACTTAATTACTATGTCTAAAAATCCTGACAAAAGATTCACTTGAAATTGTTTTGTATCTTATTTAGATTGTTAAAGGGGTATTGATTTTATGACTCTAAAGAAGGTATAACAATTATGGAATCACATACTATAAAGTTTCTACAATTTGACGTAATTGTAGAAGATAGCTACTCTCATACTATTAAGGATAATAGTGTGATGGAAGATCACTGTGTCTTTGTCTTTGCCTATATAGACCATTGTGGTACAGACAATTGTAGAATCTCCTATACTATAAACTAAACATGATGAGGTTAAATGTACTATTCTTGATATAGTTATGATGAATTTTTTTTTCAAACTTCTCAAGTATAGAATGAAGTTGTGGTAACTTTATTAAAGTGATTTGTTAGGGAAAGACGATCAGTTATTCCATTAGATTATATAGTCTATTTGTAAGAGCATGACTATAATATCCACTACATGGTTGATTTAGCAACATAAATAAATATTGTTTCTTATCCTTAATCAAGTATGTGATTAGATGCCATAAAAGGCAATATACTATCTATGAAACATGTTTGGAAACTTATTGACTTGTCTAAATATCACAAGTTTATTAGTTGCAAGTTGGCGTACAAAACTAAAAGAATTTCAAAGAAAGATTGTGGAATTTAAAGTCAAATTGGTAACTGAAGTTTTCACTCTGAAAGAGTGGTGGATTATTTATAGTGAAGAAATAACTATTTCTTTAAAAATTTCTTTCAGATTGAATGCGTCATTAATAGTTTATTTATTTATATATGGAGTTACGTCAAATAGATACAAAATCTATATTGTGCAATCGGAGGACATCAATAAATGTTTCGAGTAAATTTGTGTGTAGACTGAAAAAGTCTTATTTATAGTCTTAAGCAAGTTTCCAGACAATATTATTAAAGTTTCATAGTGTTGTTATTTTTTGTTCAATTGGGAACATAGTAATTCAATATACTTCAAGGTCAGTGACAGGAAATATATTTTTTCTCATATTCTATGTACATGATTTTTGTTTACAAGTAGTGACCTTGAGGCATCTTTTGCACTAAGGTCTGTAAGAATTGTTCTTGTCATATAATATTGGATTTTATATTAGATTTTCTTGGAGGACATTTGTTGATCGTATTTTGGAAATATTCAATATACATTCCAATAATTGTTCTTGTTGTTAAGGGTGATAGACTAAATCTATCACATTGTCCTTATTTAGATATTAAGAAAATCTAATTAAATGGTGTACCTTGTGTCAGTGCACTTAAAAGTATAATGTATGCTCGAATTTGCACTAGACTAAATGTTGTCTTTATGACGGGACTTCTAGGCAGATATTGGTTAAATCCAGGACATGATCACTGAGTTGCTGTCAAGAAGGTTTTAAGGTACTTAGAGAAGACAAGAGATTATATGCTAATTTACAAACATGTTCAATTCTTACAGTTAGTAGGGTATTTAGATATAAACTTTGCTGACTGTTAGGATGATATAATATCAATAACAAAATACAGATTTATGTTAGTAAAAAGTGTAATAAATAAAGTTCTATGTCATCTTTTACTATGTAAGCAGTATTAGTAACATTCTTTTAGGCTGTTACTTGAGCTTTTAGGCTCCAAAACCTCATGAAGGAGTTGATCGTTTTAACTTTATGAATAGATCCATACGGTTGTATTGAGATAACAAATTTGTAGTATTATTTATTTACTACAGAGGTCTCAATGGATCTAAATATATGATGGTCAAAATTTTTGACCAAAAGCAAACGGTACAGAAAGGTAACGTTTTAATATAATATATTTTCACAGATGATGTAATTGCAGATCCACTAACTAAAGGCTTACGCCCATGGGCCTAGGAGTATCTTTGGATACTGTTGTTTAATGGAAGTTATTTTGGCTTTACTCTGATAAATGTTTTATCTGTGTTCGTTACACTTAGTAACGGTTTGATATGTATCAACTTTTGCATTCAATAAAATATTGTGAATGCGTTGTTATTATGTTGAATACATATTGATAAAGTCTCAAGGGATTGTTTAAACCTTGAGTGAAGGCTAGGGGCATCCGGGCATCCGGTTATTAGCCTTGTGCAAATGTCTTGTGATATATAAAGAAAGGTTAACTACAAGGACAAGTCATATGTGGGTTCATTGAAACCATAAAGTATTCTCTAGTGGCACAAACTTTTGTGACACCTAAGGTAAGAGAATGGTGACTGACAAATGGGATCTCTCTATGAGAGATGTTATCCATTAAATACACTACCATATTGAATCAATATCAATAAAGTTGAGAACATTCGTGACCATGGAAGGCTCTGTGTGTATACATGCAGTTACCGCCATGATTTGGTGTTTAAGACTTTATGGGATAGGATTGACTATTAAGAATTATCGCTGGACCAAATGTGCGCACATACAGTATGATTTCAATTAATATGGTCCAAGTGGGAGAATGTAAAAGTTTTCCCAATGTAGACTAAATTAATTGATATTGTAATTTACTGTTTTTACGGTTACCGTAAAACAGGATTGGTCTAAGGTGAGATAGAATGTTTCTTAATTAGTCTAATATGAGCTAGCTAGTGTGGGCCGAGTTGAGCATGGCCCGTAATGAGGGGGACTGGCTAGAAACTCTATAAATAGTGCTCAAGTCTCTTCTCTAACCCTAATTCTCACATTATCATCACCTAAGGGGCGTTTACCTAATGCTACATGTGAGGGGGCCGCCTCATTGAGCTAGTGATACGAAGGGCAATAGAGGAGAATGACTTGTGCGTGGAACATTGTGTTTCCGCTTCCGCTTCAAGAATGATGGATCCCAAAACAGGTGCGTTAATCTTTCTACTCAATTATGCATGTTCTTATTCTGGTCATGGAGATCCTGGGGTTGCGCAATTTGCGTCCAACACGGCCCTCACCCGATGCCGGCTTCCCTCCGCTGGCTCCTTCATGGCCGGCAGAGAGAAGAAGAAGGAAAAAAGAAAACAAAAAAAGGAAAAACAAAAAAGGACGAAGAAGAAGAAGAAGAAGAAGAAGAAGATAAAAATGCCTTTGATGGGATAAATGTTTCACGGTTTCAAAAGTTTGAGATTTTTCACGTGCAAAAAAAAAAGTTTGAGATAAATCTATCACTTTGAGCAAAGTTTAGGGTTTTTTGTGGTTTTTTCTCAACAAAAAAATAACACAATCACCTTGCTCGGAACTTGTAAACAAAAGCCAACATACTTGGTGGAGGTGGCGGCGCATCTGCCTCCGGCAACGGCGGTGTAGACTGCAGCGACTCATCTGCCTCCGGCAACGGCGATGCAAACTGCGGCAGAAGTGGCTCACCAACCGGGTCAAAGAACAGATTATTGGTCTCGTACCGGATCCAGCAACTCAGCGCTATGATCCTCGCTCCGGTCTTCCCGGTACAGCAGTATCCCAATGTTCCGGTGCGGTTCACGAGGCAGTCGCTGCATTGCTGCACTGTCAGGTCCAACGTGCACTGTGTCATTGCATAGATCTTCTCGAAACCCGTGGATGTGTTCCTTGTCACGTACTTCCTCAGCAAGCCACCAGTCGCCGCTTTGCCTTGCAGATCTACCAGCAGTGGCTTCAGCGCCGCGTTGTACGTGTTTGGGCTCGTGATGTTGTTCATGCTAGGCGACTTGGAGACAGGTTCAACTCTTACCGTGCCAAAGATTGAGGCATTAGAGTACCGGGCGGTGCAGTTCTCTTTATAAAGGACTGCCTCCTTCTTGTCGAGGCAGGAACTGCTGATTTCAATGGCGGAGCCACTGAGGCAGAGGCGGCAGCTCTTGGCAGTGAGGTCTCCGCGGCAAGATCCAATGACATAGAGGGTTTCAGAGGCCCTGGCGACGAGGGCGGAGTCATTGAAGAAGCTGTAAGTGAGGGACGAGGAGTTGGGGGTGGAGATGGAGGAGAAGAGGGCGTTGAGGGTGTCTTGGAAGGTGCTGTCGTTGAAGTTGTCGGCGGTGTTACAGAACAGGGTTCTGACCAAATCTCGGGTGTTAATGGTGGAAGCAAAGATAAGAAGAAGCAAGAGAGGGAGATCTGGAGGATCCATTATCCTTAGTTTTTTTTTTTTTTTGGTGTTTCAGGTGTTTCGGGTGTTTCTTTGATTAGTGTTGAGAGGCTAATAACGTATGAACACATATAGCTGGTGCAGCTCCTAAACAAGTTGCTTCGTTGAAATATCTACTTCGTCCACGCCTTCTATCTCTGGGCAGGGTTGTTCATTGTCTCTCTTTCTTTGCCAGAAAACTAGTGATTGACCCAACGCACGTCGAGAACATATTAGGTAGTCTAGCACGATTCAGCTGCTGACACATGGCGCCACGTGGCACGGGTGGGTCCCTTGGACGAACCCTCTCCCTCCCCTACCCCCACCCTCACCATTCATTTTACCCAGAACGCAACTTTTTGTCACGGCAAAACACTGCTCAGATATTGGGAAATAGAAAGGAAAAGAAAATGGAAATCCAATCTCACGTTCAAGATTCGATTCGCGATTTAATTTTATAATTGGCCAATCCGATCTCAATGTGAGATATGGTTTACCAATTTATGGATATAATCTTTTCATGTCTGATTTGCCGTTGTGTTGGTTGAATCAATTTTATTTTCATAAAAGAAAAATAAAAAAAAATAAAAGTTTGAATTAAGATTAGGTTTGTTTCATAATATTTCTTGTTATCTTCAATATTTAGAATAGGGATTTTATTCCTAATTTTGAAAAAATAGAAAATCAAAAAGAAAATGCATTCATTTAAGATGTTAGTGTTTTTTTTAAAAAAAAAAAACTTGAATTGCACGTTTAATTACTTTGCAATTTTAATTTCGAATTTCATAAAAGAAAAAAATTAGGGCATTCTTTGCATGTCATTGCATATTATGATAGATTGCATTTTTTTTAAGAAAAATAAAAATCATGTGCACGTCATATAGAATTAGTTTCATGAAAAGCACGTCATTTAGTGATCGTTGCTATGGTCATTTAATTAGAAATTGCCCATCATTAGAATTAGATCATTTTGATTAATTTAGATTGCATATTTAATTACTACATGTTCATGAAGAAAATACAAAAAAATTATTTTACTCATTCATAAGTTTAGGACATATTGCCATGCCATATTATTTTATATTAGATTAGAATTATATTCTCGTTAAATAAGTGAAAACAAAAATTGAGTGATTGCTTGTTAATTAGAAATCATATTTAATGAATTATGATCTAACAATGCAGATGTTTTCGCTACTATGAGATAAGTTGTGCATTTTTTATATTGCTTTTTATTGGGTGTTAAATTGGTGGTTTGTGTAACCATATAATCATCTCACATGTTAAGAAAATAGATTTAAAATCAATTTCAAGCTGCTTGCCAAACACTTTTCAAAATAAAAGAGAAAGGCACCGTAAACTGATTCATAGAATAAAATAATTCTATAATTATTTTACTTAAGTATCTAATCGACCTACTGTAAATTGATTAGTGGCAATTCCCTTTTGAATTTTAAATATTTGAATCTAAGTCGGAATTGGTATGGGCTTGGGAGAGCCCAAACTAAGTTAGACTTAGTAGTCCATTAACCTAATTTTAAGTGGTGCACCCGAAAATCGGTCGCGACAGCTTGATGACTTGAGTTAAAGCTCTTAGTGGACTTAGGCTGATTTTCTCTTTTATCTTTGAAAAAATATTTATGTTTGGCAGCGAGAATCCCAAGTATGTCCCTAACATTTGAAATGTTAAGGTGCTAAATGTTCTTGCAGGACAAGAGGTATAAGGGGAAGTGTTTGCTGATCTTTGTTTTGCAAGGAGGTGTAGGAATGTATGATTTACTTTCATTTATGAAATGTTGCTTGATATAAACTATTGTGCATGCCTTGCATTTATACTATATTATTGCACACACAACCTGCTGCCGAACCTAGGCCGCATAGGCTTATTTAGGATGGTATCGAGATGGATAGCACTCTGACCGCATGCCCGCGGTACGAGTCACCCATCTTGATCCCAAAATTTCTTTTATGGTGTTAAGAGTACTCACCTTGGTCCGCATGCCTGCGACCTAGGTTGAAACTTTGACCACGCCGGAGTCATGAGGACCCGATGTAGTCCACATGCCCATGGCTAGTCTGATCATCTTTGTGGCTCCACCTTGTTAAGCCTTTTAGACTAGAAATCAAGTCACTTACCATGCGTATGTCTATGTGATTGTCATTAATTTTCCGTGGTGAAGTAAGTCTTCTATCCCTATACTATGGCAATTTACTTATTTTGTCATACTTTTGGTCCGTCGATGACAATCTAGGTCAATCATTGATCTAATTCTTTTGTCAATCAGAAATAAAATGAGAAAATTGCCACAATGAATCATTTAGAAAATAACAGAAAAAAAACTTTGGAGAATTTTTCTTTTCAATTCATGTCTACGAAATTTGGGCTTGCTAGGGTGTCTATCTTTATTTTCCAAGTCCATTTTTAGGAAATGCTCTTATCATACGAACTTTTACGAATAAATGAAAAAAATGAAAAAAAAACGTTGATTAGATTATTATCATGGATTGGTTCTCTATTTACACCTTGTGCTTACATATTTTCATTCATTTCAATTAGGTGATAACGGATCCCTCACGTTCGTCCATAATTACACGATTAAGAACTAGAATGGCTAACTAAATTGAAATGAGTGATCATATGCCTGCTATGGAGGATCAACTCCAATAGCTTTAAACAACTCAAAACCAATCCCTTCAAATGGACTTGACTCCTGCACTTGCTCTCCCCGAGACTATAGTTCCAAAGCAGACAAACAATGCTCGAATTGGCAATGAAGACATGCCTAAACTAGAGGATGACCCACTGTTGGTCACTGTCAAAAAAACTAAGCTTGACAATGTCCCTAAGATGGGGCAAGATGAAGCGGAAGTGATGGACACTCTGGGGTAACCAAGTGGTATATTCGACTATTTGGTGGAACATTCGGCTCCTCCCAGCTTTTACTTTGACCCTCGCAACATAGTTCCAAGTGGATGGGATGGCATGGACGATCTAACGCCTCCAAAGAGAGAGAACTTCGATGACACCTTGTAAGGAATCACAAGCCTGTTCGACGATCTCGTCATAGGAGACATTAATGAAGGACCTATTTATCGCTTTTACACATTCTCCCGAGAGCCAATTTTTATTACATTCTAGGAATTTTTTGATTTCTTCTTTTTCGCTGTCTTTTTAGGGATTAGGAATCGCATTTTCCATTCAATAAATTGTAATTGATTGATGAATTTCAATAAAATTACAAGTTTTATTTTGAGGGCATGATGAGGTACACCAAACCAGCTTAGTGATGATATCCAGCCGATGAATAAAAAGAAAAATCCAAGGAAAATTATGAGGAGTGGGCTTCATCATGTTTTCTCGTGTCAAAATATTAAAAAAAAAATGCTTTTCCAAT
Organism: Eucalyptus lansdowneana; assembly: GCA_017140395.1. Taxonomy (NCBI): domain Eukaryota; kingdom Viridiplantae; phylum Streptophyta; class Magnoliopsida; order Myrtales; family Myrtaceae; genus Eucalyptus; species Eucalyptus lansdowneana. Next base: position 67,551,659 of record CM029487.1, read on the forward strand.
TGCTTTTAAAAAAATTCAAAAAATCTTTCAAAAAATAAAATATGTTTTACCCCGTTAGTCTTTTTTATCCTTCTACTTCTTGTTTCAGAGATGATTATAAAGCATGCAAAGGTGTGGAAATGGTCCAATCAAATACAACAAGTGCTGATAATGATGATCCTAAAGACTTGATTGAAAATTCCATTGAGGTGCAGCATAACTGGGAACAAAATGAAAAAGTTAAGGCTCTTACATCCGAGCAGACCGTCACTATTAACTTAGGTGATGTTGAAGAAGCCAAGGAAGTGAAAGTTAGGGCAAATCTCCCCAAAGACGAGGCCGAGCACCTAATGTAGTTATCGAAGGAATATTAGGACGTCTTTGCATCGACTTACGCTGACATGCCTGGTTTAGACCCATTCATTATGGGACACTGTTTGCCTACTAATTTGAGTGTGACACCTAAGAAGCAGAGGTTGTGGAAGACTAAACTCGAGCTCTCAAGAAAAAAAAGATAGAGTAAGAAGTGATAAAGCTTCTAAAAGTGAGATTCATTGAAGTCTTGCGATACCCTGAATGGGTGGCTAAACTTGATTAAGGAGAAAAGACTGAAGGCTCTTTACCATGACCAAACTTATTAGCAGAGAGTTGCCAGATCCTTCAATCAAAAGATTCTGGGGGCAAGTTTGCTCCAAATTATAGTGGTCCATATGTGGTGAAGAAGATACTTCCTTGAGGTGCCTCGATCCTAGCAGAAATGGATGGTCATGAGTTTTCCACTCCATTTAATTATGATGTTGTCAAGAAATATTACCCATGATAAAATTTGTTTTGTCATGTTTTGAATTGCAAGCATTTTTATGATGAATAAATTGCCGCAATGAATTGAATTGTTCAAATTTGTTGCAAATCTTGCATGTTTTCCCTGATGAATTATGTGAGATGGATTGAATGTGTCAAAAATGGATACTTTCGAATGACGAAGGGCAAACCTGATTCCATACGTTGTTTCATACACTAATCCCTAGTGAGTTGTGTTGAAAAATTCCATGCCTACAAGGAAAAGGGTAATCTCGCAAATAGTACGTCAACCGAGGTGATGAGAGGCGGTTTCTTCCTCTACCCAAAACACTACGGGCATATCTATTGTTTAGCCCTTTGAGCCCACATATATGAAGAGTTTTTTAAAATTATCCTTGTCAAGGATTATCCCATACTGGGACAAAATTTGCGATAAATGATAGGAATTTGCTTACTCACACTTGCATTGATCTTCGAGTATTCCTTTCGCAATGTAACTTGTACGATAATTTGAAGTGCATTAGGACGACAAAGAGCAGTTCTTTCTCTATCCTATGCACTTTTATCCATTGAATAGCCCATTTAAGCCTATAAATTTGTTTCATATTAAATCCAGTTGGTGATCATCTCCCACATTGGGCAAGGCAAGAAAAAAAACAAACCACTCAAGTAGCATGGTTTACAATGCTAATAAAAGATGAAGGCTGTGTGAGTCCAAAGAAAATAAATGAAAAAAAAAAAGGCATGAAAAAATAGTGTGCTTAGTAAAAGCAATGCCAATACCCAGAGAGAAAAAAAAAATCAAATACTTGATGTAGTGAATAATATCCCCAACAAAGCGGTACTAAAAAACTTGAATGCTATTACAATTAATGGAGTTGTGATGTGAATAAAATCTTCAATGATAAAGAAGAAAGTTGATGGAGATGTCAAGATGATTACTAACTTTTATCTCCTAAACACTTTTTGAGCCTAATGATCATTTCACTTCTCAACCCATGAACCAAGCTTACGTTACGTCCCTTGCAAAGTCTCTTCAGATTATGGCACTTGAATTAACGTAAAAGTTCATATGTTTGAAAGCATTGCTCGAAGAAGTGCGAGTAAGATAATTTCTTCCTCATTTCATATGTTGCTCTCCTTACGGTCCCTATTAAAGACCTCTCAGATTGGTAAGGTCATACCACTTGCGAGAGTGCTAAGACCCTTGTTTGGCATGACAATGGTGAGATAAAGTGATAATCAAAATCATACATCAAAGGTTAGGAAAATTTTTCCTTTTAATGAGGATGAGTGAAAAGTCCTTTTAGACTGAAAGATCTCTCATTTGACACATCCATGACACCCATGTGTTCAGATTGGAATATTCTTTTGAATGGAAATTAGGCAATGCAAGATTTATAGAAATCATCATGCATGAACCTCCTTTGAATTAATGCATGTTTGTGATTACAAATACATATTGCCTCTCCTATGACCATGTTTTGCTGAAGACATATCCCTGAGGATCGAAGATATCATCAAGTAAGTATATTTCTATCCATATACTTGTTTTTGTGTAGGTATTCTCTCTCAAATGCATTGACACTTGACTCGATCAAGCTATCCCTTTATATTGACCTGGTGTGCTTTCGTAGCCTAGAGTCCCTTTCATCAATTCGACATGCTTCCGTAGCCCAGTGAACTTTATGTTGACCCGGCGTGCTTCCGCCAACCCAAAGTTCTTGACTCGGTGTACTTTCGTTGCCCGATGTCCATTTTCATTGACTCGGTATGCTTCCGTAGCCCGATGTCCATTTTAATTAACTCAGCGTGATTCTATAGCCCGGAGTTCTTGACTTGGCATGCTTTTGTAGCCCAGAGTCCCTATTTATTGACCCAACGTGCTTCTGTAGCCCGATATCCATTTATATTGACCTGGCGTGCTTTTATAGCCTAGAGTCTTTTTTATCGAATTGGTGTGCTTTCATAGCCCGGATTTCTTTTATCGACCTAGCGTGCTTTTGTAGCCCAAAGTCATTTTCATCGACATGACGTGATTCCTCCTATCAAATCGGCGTGCTTCGGTAGCCTGAAGTTCCTCTTAATCAACACTCAATCGAGTTGTCCCCCAAAGATTTTCTCCAGATTTAGTCTGATATGGTGACTGAAGAAAGGTACGGGTCCTAGACAATATTTGCTGCTTTAACAAGTGACCGTAAAAAGGTACGGGTCCTGGAAAATGATTTCCTATTCAGGCAACCATAAAAAGGTACGAGTCATGGAAAGTGAATACTCATTTAGGCAACCGTAGAATGGTACAGGTCCTAGACAACATTTATTCCTCTAACAGGCGACCATAAAAGGGTACAAGCAACCGTAGAAAGGTACGGGTCCTAAACAACATTTATTCCTCTAACAGGTGACTATAGAAATGTACAAGTCATGGAAAAGCAATTTCCCCATTCAGACGAACATAGAAAGGTACAGGTCCTAGAAAATCCCCGTTTAGGCAACCGTAGAAAGGTACGGGTCCTAGACACAACCAAACACTGCCATACTGGACGACCGTAGAAGGTACAAAACTTAGAAAATCAGTGTCCTTACAAAACCTTACTGCCATATTAGGCAACCATAGAAATGTACGGGTCCTAGGAAAACAGTCTCTTTACAAACTCTTGTTGCTATTCTGAGCGATCGTAGAAAGGTATGAGTCTTGGACATGTAACACCAACTATCTTGAATCACTCTACCTTCCTTGAAGATAAGATATTCTAGGTAGGTTCCTTTGACATCTTAATCTGGATCTGGATGTTGTGATTCTTTTCATTGAACATTTCACTCTAGATGTGAATGTTCTTCGATCTCTCTCGTTATATCTTGGTCTTGATCTAGGTATTTCGGGTTCAAAAATTTTGACGTCTCAATTTGGATTTAGATGTCTTAATTATTTTCGTCTAAACATTTCACTTCGCATGTGAATGTTTTTTTTTTTTTACCTTTCTCGTTATACTTTAATCTGGATTTAGGTATTTCGAGTTTAAAAAAATCTTGACATCTCAATCCTTTGGCTGAATATTTCACTTCAGATGTGAATGTTCTTCTCAGTCTCGATTTATTACCTTTTAGACTCTTCAAGGAACCTGAGTGAAAACTAGGTACTTGTGGAGTAAATGAAGATTCATCATTTACCTCAAGATGCTACCGCACTGATTGGTAAGTAACTGTAGAAACATTCCTTTCTTTCGCATCATGCATTTGCATTAGCATTTCCATGCATCATATACATTGCATTTTAAAATGGGATTCATCTTCCGACAAAAAAAAAATCAAATCATTCAGTGCATTTGCATGGTTACAATTTATGTTTCAATTTGTTTTAGAAGGCAACATTTACGAGCTCATCTTCAAAGAAGGGCAGCTCTTGACACTTAAATTTTGGTGATCTGGTCATTTATTTATTGCATAAAAAATAAATGGGTTAATTTTATCTCCTAAAAAAATAATTAATTGCATAGCATATAATTTTTAGGTGCATTTATTTTTAATTTACATTTTTCGAATTTATTGAATTGATGACGGATATGTTCGAATTAGTAGTTTTGAGCCTTATTTTGGCAAGTCAGACCAAGCCCACAAAGTAAGTAAATTGGCCCGAACCCCTTTTCTTTAACACCTAAATAGATATTTAAAATGATATTAAGGTGGGTTTTTGAAATTTAAGAAAATTGGATTGTAATCTTATCTTCATGCGATAAAATCAGTAAAAAATATTATTGAAAATAAAAAGATTTTTGTGATCGGAAGGTCATAGATAATCTTTGTGTATATTAAAAAAGATACGAAATATCCCTCGAAGATCACGTTCTCTTTGCCTAAAAGGTCGATGGAAATGAGCTTCTTTTGGTGAAAGAAAGAACACAAAAGTAAAAAGTTAGAGAGAGAGACAGGAGAAACTGACAGGTGAGAAAAAAGTACAAAAAAGAAGAAGAAGAAGGAGTCGTCTTCTTCGAGGGACCCACCGCCGGTCTTCAATCGCGAACGCCGGTGTCGGCCATTGCGCCAGCGCCACCGCGCTACAGGCCCCACACGTGACCACCGCCGTCGTTCCATGAGTCGCCCGAAGCTCTGCCTCGTCGATCGCCGTCTATGAAGCCCGACGCTGGAGTCGCTCCTGCCCTGTTCTACCACTCGTCCACGGCTACCCGGTGCCGCTCGCCACCGCGCCGGAGTCTCGAGTCACCCGCGCAGGCAGCAGCAACCCGCGAGTCCCCAATCCTCACGCCTCGGCCACCCTCGCGACACCAGTCAATCACCATTGCGCGCTGCTCTTCGCGACACCTCAGATATGTAACCACGCGCCGGCCCGCGTTCCCCTGCTTTAAGTGTTGTTGCTCTGCGCCCCAAAATCGCGACGCCGCCTCAGCCGGACCCACAAGCCCTCTCTGATCCACCGACGTTCCGTTGGTCTCGCCCGTGACTCTCACCGAGCCGCCTCGAGTCTGTGACCGCCCAACGTCAATCTGCTGCTGGATTGGGCCTTGCTTCTCTTCTGCCACCGTTCTCGCTTTGGCCGCACGATTCCAGCCGACCTACGCCACACCGTGAATCCGCGTCGCGCCGCCGCTCACCGCCAATCCTCCTCGCGAACTGTCGTTGGAGATCCAACCGCAACGCCCCGCCGGACCTCGACTCGTCGCTCTTGTTGTTACCCGAGCACAAGATTTGCTTGGGAAGCCAAAAAAAAAAAAAAAAGAAAGAAAAAACAAAAGAAAAAAAGGAAAATCAATTAGGTAGTTTTTTTTTTTTTTATGTTATTTTCATTTATTTACTTTGTTTTTTGGTAGAATTATTCCCGAATGAATGGTTGAGATTTCTTGACATGAACTAGCCCCCAAATGAGGGAATGACTGTCCGATTTTCACGCCCGAAATCCAACTTATAATCTCTTGCAAAAATCGACAATCAAATCTCACGCTCAAGATTCGATTCTCAATTTAATTTTGAAATTGGCCAACCCGATCTCATGCGTGAGGTATGGTTCACCAATTTATGGATATCAATTTTATCATGCTTGATTTGCCGTTGTGTTGGTTGAATCAATTTTATTTTCGTAAAATAAAAAATAAAATAAAAAATGTTTGAATTAAGATTAGGTTTGTTTCATAATATTTCTTGTTATCTTGCATACTTAGAATAGAGATTTTATTCCGAATTTTGAAAAAAATATAAAATAAAAATTGCATTTATTTAGGATGTTAGTGTTTTTTTTTTAAACTTGAATTGCACATTTAATTACTTGGCAATTTTAATTTCGAATTTCTTAAAAGAAAAAAAAAAAAAGAATTAGGGCATTCTTTGCACGTCATTACATATTATAATAGATTGACTTTTTTTTAAGAAAAATAAAATTCATGTGCACGTCATATAGAATTAGGTTCATGAAAAGCATGTCATTTAGTGATTGTTGCTAGGATCATTTAATTAGAATATGTTATTTTGATTAATTTAGATTGCATATTTAATTACTGCATGTTCATGAAGAAAATACAAAAAAAAATTATTTTACTCATTCATATAGTTTGTGACATATTGCCATGTCATATGAAAACAAAAATTGAGTGATTGCTTATTAATTAGAATTCATATCTAAGATTGATAATGTGAATTATGATCTAACAACGCAAATTCTTCCGTTGCTATGAGGTAAGTTCTAATTTTTTTATATTGCTTTTTATTGGGTGTTAAATTGGTGGTTTACGCACCTGCATGATCACCTCAAATGTTAAGAAAATAGATTTAAAATCAATTCAAGCTGCTTGCTAAACACTTTTCAAAATAAAATAGAAAGGTACCAAAAAAGCGTTAGAGAAATCTAACGTAATCAAGTCCCCATACCTAAAATCTCTGGTTCATAAAATAAAATAATTCTCTAATTGTTTTATGTAAGGTGTTTAATCAACTTACCGTAAACTGATTACTGGTGACTCAATTTTGAAGGTTAAATATTTCAGCCTAAGTGGCGAATTGGTATTGGTTTAGGAGAGCCCGAGCTAAGTTAGACTTAGTAGTCCATTAACCTAATTTTAAGTGGTGCACCCGGAAATTCGCTGGCGATAGAAAGAAATCTCGTTATGGTTGCAATCAGTTTTGGCCACCTCGCCAAGACATGGCCAGTTGTCAATGCCTGCCCGCTTGCATTTTCTCTTTCCTCTGTATAAGTGCAATTCATCACTGCCTTCCTTTTTTTTTTTTTTGGTTATGCATTCTTTTTCCGGATGATATGAAAAGTCGTCTTTGTCTTTCCTTATTTATTTATTTTGCTTTTGTATGGGGCTGGAGGAGAAATGTACATAGATATGTAAATACAGATATATGTCCATTTCAACTTTCAGTGAGAAGCCGACAACGATGCCGTACGTTGCCATTTGGGGGTGGGGAAATCATAGGCTCCGCCGTTGACTGGAGAGGGTTTTGGGTGATCCCCCTCTCCGAAGGCAAAGCCCTTGGTGACCACGTGGGTTATCCATGAATAGTGGAGAGAGAAACTTGGAATGAAATTGGACGATTTGTGGGGAAGATGAACAGTGGAGAGAGAGAAAGAGGAAAAAACGCTTTGTCCGTGGAATCACTCGCACCACGTGGCATAATGTGTCGATTGCTTAATGGCGCTAGACTACAGTGACATAAAGGAGCGGGACTACCTAATATTTTTTCAAAATTAAATTTAAAAAATTAATTATTTATGTAAAAATATTTAAAAAATTGAAAATTTATGCATTGCGATTATCCAACAAAAATCGCAATGGATGGTCATTCAATAATATTTTAGGATAATCAAGAGAATATGTAATACATTCCAAACAAAACTTACTAATATGCTAATAATATTAAAATTTGATTGGACATAGCTACACTACCTCGGCTAGCGTGAGCAACCTGCATGCTCATTTTTATGGCAATTGCGCTCTGTCATCACATATGTCATGTTCCATCATTTGAAATATATAAAATATTTTGCAAACGCTATTTATACACTGCATGATAGCCTTGATCTTAGATTTCTTTAATCTTGAATGAGTCTTTCCGATGCCTCTTCCTCTCGGTCAACTATCTGAATCAAGTAAATTGATGTTCAAACGGGCCATATGTTGTCTGGCCAGATTGGTAACGTGAAGTGTAAGAGTTTCTGGAGTTGCAAATATCGATTTATAAGAGGTTCGTGAATTGTGATTCTTGAATGCCTCGTACAGAAACGGTGCTTCACTCATAGGCTGATTGTGTGGGCTTTTTTTTTTTTTTTTTTTTTTTTTTTTTTTTTTTTTTTTTTTTTTTTTTGTCGTTGTTCACCGGCTAGAAAATATAGCCATTCGTCACTAGCTATCCGTCAATAGAGATTTTATTTAAAATAAAAATAATTCAATTAATTAAGAAAATTAACAAAAAGACACTTGTTCACATAAGGACGAATAAATACAAGTACATCTTCAAATTTTGGAAAAAAATATGCGTACAAGTGCTCTGCTAATGATTAAAAACAAATTATATTGAAGAAGATGCCTAATTTATTTGGCGTATTCAGTGATGTGTCCCTCGCTATAATTTATATGATAAAATGTCACGGTTGTCCTCTTCTTTGCGTTGGGCATGTGCACAAGATTAATTTTTTGCTAAATCGATTATGCTTGCAAACAGTCATTATTTACAGTCAAGTTGTACCTACTGTCTTTTATCATCCATTGACTAGTATTGAATGTGGATTCTTCTGGGACCCTAGACCTTGTGGAGAGTACGTCACAAGCCATGGTGGAAAGAATCGGGGAACATGAGACTCTACTCTACCATCACCTTAGAATGTTGATATTTTCTTCACCAACTCTTTGAATGTACTTGGAGTAGTTCATTGTCAAATACATCTCGACTTCATTTGTAGATGAAGATGAAGAGCTAGAAAAAGCTAGTGGGTGTTCTTCTTTTTGTGAAGCGATATATAGATTTCCAAGCATTTCTCCTTTTTACATCTTATACATGAAATTCCACTCCTTTTTACGTTTAGTCTAATATGTGATGGTGCCCCTTTGAGATTTGCTTTATTTGGATGCCACGCCAATGACTCGTTTGTTTAAGAACTCTTAACTATTAATAATATTGTCATGTTTTTTACCCAAAAAAAAACAAAATGTGATGGTGCCAACATTACTTTAAAACTAGTGATGTTGCCCATGTTTTGCTTGTGTTATTATAGAAGTCGCTAAAGTTACTAATAAGATAAACAACTTTAGGTAATATGATTAAACGTAGGCATAAACTTATAAAAAAAATAGATCCATTTTATCAAAACCATGTTTGATCTTGGTTAAAGATGGCACCAAGTACGAGGAACCAAAATAAACACGTTAATAAGAGTAATATAATTACATCAAATAATTTTTTATTTTAATATAGTGTTGCGATGATGAAAATGAGTTATGGCCGATGCCAGCCATCGCCCAAACCCCGACCACCAACGTAAAAGAAAATAAACAGTAGAATAGGGGGAAAAAAGAAGAAAGAAAAATTAAAAAAAAAAAAATTAAAAAAACAGCATTGTTGTGAGCCCTATCGGCTAGGTTATAGGACAAGTGATACTAACTAGATCGACACAATAGCGATTTCTAGGCTAAATTGATTAAAATGATTACATTGGAAAATTGTTATAAGGTTTGTGATTATATTGGTCAAATAAAAAAGTTTATGGCTGATTTATTGGTACTGCAATAAGTTTAAGATTTTTTAGATAATTTTTTTCTTTTCCACTCCTACGATATAATTAACAATTTTTTTACTTGAAATATCATCCCTGCCTACATAAAAAAGTATCTCACGTTGATTTTTTGTTCTCTATAGGTGTTTACTATTGAGCTAAATGATAAGATTCTGTTATTTTGTTTGAAGGGTTTGGCTTTTGTGGTTATACAGCATAAGTGCCAATTTTGGCAATTAACTTTGGAGGCTTTATATTCCGATTGCAAAAGATGAGTCCCACAAGAGCACCGTTACAAATATAGCGTAACAGTACCGCCAGGAGGCTAGCAGACTCATATTACAAAGAATTCTCTTTTTTAATTTTCATCTTTATGGCAAAATATTAATGTGATGTAAAATAGCTTTCGATTTTCGTTTACGACAAGGAAATAGAAATGTAGTATTAATTCTCAAAATGATGGCCCAAAATAAACAGGAAAACAAAATTATCTAACGAAGGTTCTTGAGAGGAACGTCTAGCTAACTAGTTATCAAGTAGAAATATAATTCTTGAATCCATGTTGCCACAATGAAAATAAATTTTCAAACGATTGTCCGTATTGACCAAACAAAATCAAAAGATGAAAAGTAATATGTATCGACAAGTTGAAACCTTAAACCAGAGTTAGATTTATTAAAATTAGTTTACAAAACTGTTTTTCTAGGAGATAGGTAAGATCGTGAGTGATTCTCTAAATAATCCGTTATATACAAGAATCAATAATGGCTATCGGATACCTCATTTAATAAATTAATTGTATAAACTAATCTTAGTAAGCCTAGTATTTTCCTAAAACAAACCCCATGATGTTGGCACGCGGGTGACCCGTTGTGTAGAGATGCAAAGCTGGCAATAAGGAATAATTTGACTCAATATGTATTTTGAAGGCGGTTGGTTGAGGTTGTGGGTGTGCTGACTTTTTAACTTTAGCCACGTAATTGAAATTAATCTTCTTTCTATCAAAATAGAAGTTGTAATTCAATGTGTAAGCCCAACCTAGAAACATAGGCACTGTTGATTGCCCCCATAATGGACATGAACAGGGAGGGTTTTCTACGATATCAACATGATCAAAAAAGTTATTTCAAGTTTAGAAGATCATCGTGTTGAATGATAATAGGAAACGAATTTGTTTGTTCATTTCCACTCAATTGATTAGTAAAAGTCCATCAAAAAGATGAGATTGAGAAGTTGCAAAAATTCTGAGAGGGCAAAGAGTTCAAAAAATCCTAAATCTATTGCACTTTTTTCAATTAAGTTTTAAACCTTTTAATTTTATTACTTCAATCGTAAACCTTTGTCACTTTTTATCAATTGAGTCCATCTGGCCAATTTTGGTAGGAGTTCGCTAACGTGGATACCGATCACTCTACGTGGCATGATCGGTGCTGATATGGATAATTTTTAATAATATTCTAATTTTTTGAAATTTTTTTATACATTTTTTATTTCATTTTTTTTTTCCTTTTTCCTTCTTTCTTTCTTTTCACTTTGTTCTTCATTCTACCGGTGGTCGGCCATTAGCCACGGCGGCCGAGCTAGCCTCACTTGCCACCAGTAAGGCATAGTCAGGCGAGGGTGAGCCCCAGCGAGGCGAGACTCGATGAAGGTCATCCTCACATAGGCTAGGGTAACCTCACCAAGCATTGGCCATCAGCCGAGCAAAGGTGACACCGAGTGAGGCCGCCCTGGCCTGGGCAAGGTCAACCTTCACTGAGTCTTGCCTCGGCAAGGCCGACACTACCCTAAGCGAGGGCAAGCCAAAGCGAGGGCTACCCTCACTAGCTTGGGCGAAGGCAATACTTGGCAAAGTTGCCCCAGCTTGGGCAAGGGTTGAGCTCGCCTAGTCTGGGTAAGGCCAACCCTTACCAAGGCTCGCCATTGGCTAGTCGAGCCTCGCCTGCGGCAGGCAAGACTAGCTCGGCGGCTATGGCTAGTGGCTGGCCACCGACAAAAGGAACAAGAAAGTGAAAAAGAAAGAAAGAGGGAAAATGAAAAAGAAAAAAATGTATAAAAAATTTCAAAAAAATTAAACTATCATTAAAAAGTATTAACATCAATGTCGACCGTATCACGTGGCACCACTAGTGTCCATGTTAGCAAATTCCAGCAAAAATTGGTTGGATGAACTCAATTGGCAAGAAGTCAAAATGTTTAGGATTGAATTGACAAAATTGAAAGGTTTATGACTAAATTAACAAAAGTGCAATAAATTTATAACTTTTGGACAATTTTCCCAATTTCAGGAGGAGAAACTATCTAAGGTAGGAAGAGATATCTCCATAGGTGTAGACCATTAGAAAAGGTTCATAAAATCAACTAGGACCATCTTAAACCGAAGAGCTAGATTAATTGAAAATAGTTTACAAAATTATTTTAATAGGATATACGTCAAATTGTGAGTAATCCTCTAAATAATTGGTTATATTCAAAAATTAATAATAGGCCGACATATCATTTAATAAATTAATTATATAAATTAGACATAATAAGTCTAATATTTTTCTGAAACAAAAACTCATGACATATTTTTAATGGTTTAGAATTTGGCTAGTGCATAAGAATTAGACATGTAGAACCAGCTCAGTTCTCCATATAGATTATCAATTCGCATTAGTAAAATGGATCTTTTTCATCACTGAAAAGAAAACCTTAAAACAAAAGAAATAAATCCAAAAAAAGGTGTGCCTAGACATGGGGGAAGTTCGCGTTGAATTGATTATCACTGGACCGGTCGAGATTCTAGGCTAGTCACATGCATTTAACATGAAATCTGGGTTAACCTTCTAGAAGTTTAGGAGGATCACTTACGGTCTTTACCTAATCGATCATTGGAACATGAAATCCCCACTTGATGTTTGGCTATCTAATTGATGGCGCAAATTTTGGTACAAAGGCTAAGGAGAGGAGACATGTATGAATAAACGTGATTTGACCAAATTCTTGTTGCTAATTCATCGAACGGGAGACAAACAAAACATTGGGTAAACCGCCTAGTACACTCAGACCATCTTCTTGGCCCTATTTCTCCAAAAGTCCTCGGGGCTTTTTGGCTTCAAGCTGCCCAAAAGCTTATTGTCTTCACCAGCTGGTATGGTCATTCCAAAGGTGATTTTTAATGTATGAATACTTAAACGTTTTGTCAAGTGGGTGCTCGGTAACTCAGAAATGGATAGCTTATTAAATTGATGGATACTGTGAGAAGATAACTATATTTGGTATAAATTGATTCCCAATAATCTCTTGCTTGAAAAAGTTATTTATTAAAACTCGAACACAACACATCCACAACATGAGCCAACTTACTTCATTGTCTTCCTTTCATAGTCTTTCTAAAAAAAAGGTATTGTTGTAGTTACGTAGATGAGCCAAACTACTAGAAGAAATCAATAGCCGATGGGAAAAACCGTGCAAAAAAGAAGAAGAAGAAGTCAAAATTGATTTAAATTTCTCATTATAGAGGGCTTGTAGATCAGTCACCGTCGTTGGCAAGGGTTCTGCAAAACCTGTCACCAAGAATTGTTGGGAAATGATAACAATTAGACACTCGTCCAGTCAACTCCATGACAAGATATTGATAGAGCTAATATAATTTAAATGCCATGATAGCTAACGAAAAGTTACATCAATCGATGAAAGAACTAAGAAGACACAATTGCAACCACTTTATTCCTGATTTTGTAAGAGAAAGTGCATTCGCAAAGCATATAGATAATCTTTGTCTCGAGCTATAAATACTGTCAAAGAATACAAACACTTTTGTTTTATTTTCCTGGTTGAAGGGATCCCTTTAGTTTCTTCAACTAACGATTTTCGAACAACAAAGAACGCTTTTGAACAACGGATCACTCAGGAGGGCTGAGATGGGCTAGGCAACCATCTACAAGGAAGGGCTTTAAGTTTGCTAATTGATTGGCCTCCCGGTAATGGTGGACAAGTTGGATTTCATGTAGATGGGCCAGACAAAATTGGCATTTTGCAATAAGGGCCCACAAATCCCATTAAGGTTGATCAGTGCCCAAGAGAAAGCCTATTGAATCTTAAGCACCTATAGCCTATATGTATAATTTAAACAACCCCAAAGCCCAACTAGTTTCACAAGTGAAGAAATGCATAGTCTAGTGAGCATTATTTAATCTAGACAAGACAAGTAGTATTCATCCTAATAGATGCACAATACTTTACAAATGTGCAAAATTACAAAGGATCAATGTATGATTTAGCTTCAAATAGAAATAACAACTTAGAAGAATTTTAATAACTATGATGAGTAACATGTGTAGAGTATTCTTTTAAATGCACACTACCCCCTTAAGCAATCAATAGCTTATTATCCAAATACATTGATTTTTTCTTATGATTCATAAAAAATCACTATGGAAGGTCAAGCAATCCCATCATGAGACTTTCTATGAAGAATAATTTTGCTTATACAACCATTCATCGGGGGTATAATTCAATATTCAAAATATCATTGGTTGATGAAGGCATGGTCTTACTAGTAGATTGATTAGATCCAAGCTCTTTCATTGGGGTGCTCAATCCCTGATCTACTTTGGATGAAAAAGGCTGGATGTTGAGGCGATGGCGGGTTAAAGTAATTGCTGTTGAGCATGAGAACTATGATTGTCATGGTGGGTCTAATAATTGGGTCTTCTGAATGCATAGCAAGCCAATGTGCAAGCAGCAAAGGACTTCATCCCTCGAATATGAATCCAAGATAACGGGGTCCAACACTTTCAAGGGTGTGCCATTCCTCCATTTATTCCATACCTGCAAGAATAATTCTAGAAAATCTTCACAAAATTGTGGCATTAATTCGATGACTCATCATGCAAGACATCCAAATCTTGCAAATAACCATATATGACTAAGGAAAAGAACCACAAGTGTTTTTTAGGCTAAAGGACTAAGTTTTTACAAAGGAATTTCAATTTCACTTGACTGAAATTATAGAGAGTGCAATATGAATATTTGTTGCTCTAGTAGCAACGAAACTTACATAACTAGCAAGATATTCGTCCCCATCCAATTGGTGGTAGAAGTTATTCTTCTTGCCGCAAATTATCTCTATAAGTAGTATGCCGAAACTATAAACATCGGATTTCACAGAGAACTCTCCATACATTGCATATTCAAGAGACATGTAACCACTGCAAAACCGAGCATTAGCCACATGTATATTGCATAATTAGATGTAAATCAATGAGCATCTTTAAATAGATAAATTGAACATGTTTGGCATCCAATTACAAAGTCATCTACTCAAGATCTAAGACTTACAAAGTCCCCACGATTTTATTTGTGCTAGCCTGAATTTGATCGACTCCAAAAATCCTTGCCATGCCAAAATCTGAAATCTTCTGGTTCATTTCATTGTCTAACAAGATATTGCTACATTTTAGGTCACGATGGATGATCCGGAGACGAGAATCTTCATGTAGATAGAGCATTCCTCGAGTGATCCCAGATACTATTTTATAATGTATTGACCAGTTCAATTGACTGCTTTTTTTAGGATCTGCACTATTACACCAAAACTCATTATGTGCTAGCATGTGGCACCTATTCAAAAATATATTCAATTATCGATTAAAGGTAGCTTAAATAAAAACTATAATCAGTTGAAAGAACAAAAAACCTCTTAATTTGAAGTTTTCCATAGCTAGTGAATGCTAGAATATTTGATTTTAAGCAATTGCACATAAGAAGGTTAAATTGCAACATACCAAATAAGAAGTAATCAAGGCTTTTATTTGGCACAAACTCGTAGATGAGTAGTTTTTCATCTCCTCCAAGCAAAATCCGAGTAGTCGTACAAGGTTTCTGTGTTGAAGCTTTGCAACTAATAGAACTTCACTTTTGAATTCTTCATGACCTTGTCTAGAGCTTCGAGATAGCCTCTTCACCACGATTTGTTGTCCATCCGGAACTCTACCCTAAAGTGTGTTGAATTTACTGTTTAATTCCTTATCGCAACTTTTTAAAAACTAAACTAAAAGAGTGTTACATGTTTCTTTTCTTCTTCTATTTTTCAGCACCATTATCTTTAATTCATATGTAAAGCATCTGTCATTATTTCTAATTTATATGTAATATGTACCTGGAAAATTTCACCAAATCCACCTTCACCCAACTTGTTTTCAGGAGAGAAATCATTTGTTGCTGCTTGCATTGTAGCCAAGTCAAATTGCAAGGACTCCACAGTGGTAAGTTCATTTGCACCTGCATTACCAAAAAATGCAATTTGATTATCAAATTGTATCAACAATGTCTCCTAGTGGAGTTTATTGGTTGCCAGTACTTAGGAACATTATCACAATGAAGAGCACCAGATTGGGCTAGCATGGTTATCCCCTTCCCCAATGAAATCTTTCCCCTCTTGATTGGTTATGAAGACAAAAATTACAATATCATCAGTACTATGGATAACAAAGTAATGAAATGAATCTTGTATCATGATCACTTCTTCATGTTGAAGGTACTGCTAGGTCTGTTAATTGTGGTGCAGATTCTACCTATGCTTGGACGGAATTGATAAATGTTAGGAGCATTTTGAGGCCTCGTTTTGTGGTTGGTCATGTCGAATCTATATCCCTCTAGAATGACCCATGGCATCCGAATGGGATCTTGCTGGACCTATTCCCAAGGAGAATACTTTACTATTCTGCTCATCTTTGAACTCCAAAAGCAGCCGATATGATTTATACTCTAAATGGAAAAGGCCCAATGCGAGGTTTGAAGACAAGGTATCATTCCAGGCAGCTGTTTGTGGTGTAATTTGTCCAAACGCTTCTTCGGAAGACCAAGATTCTTGCAGTGCTGCTTCTTGTGACATTCTCACCTCTACTTCAGCTTTGGAAATTGTGAGGAAAAGAGCCACGAGTTAAATGGTATCGGCTGATTTGATTTTCATCTAATTTGCTGAGGTTTGGATTCATATTTTAGTTTGCAATATAAGATAAGCTGCCTATATTTCAAGGAATTGATAGATAGTCTTCTAATCAAGGCCAAACTCTCTACTTTTTGTGTCATGAAAGCACTGAGATTGTTTGAATGTTCTTGATGTAGCAGACTATAAAAAGGAGAGATTTTTATTGGTGTTTGGGAAAATTTTTGTAGACTTGCTGCATATATTTACCTGTGCAGTCAAGTGTAGTTTTCAAGGTTGAAAGAGCATGAACAATCCGATCTTTGTCCTAGATCATTTCCATTATATGTGCTACATTTATATCAAACGGACTCTTAATTCATCTAATTAACATATATGATTCTTTACGAAAAATAAAGAAAGATCATAATATGCTCATTTATTTGGCATAGACAGCTTACGGAAAAATAAAGGCAATTAGTCAATTTACCGTCTTTTCCTTTGACGACTTCATGTGACTTCTTTCTCTTTCTTCGAAGCAAACAACAAATAGAAACGACAAGGACCATAGCACCTCCGATAGGAACGGTAATGGCGATGGTTATCATGGTAGATTTGTTGTTTTTTCCTGCACAATTTCCGTATTGTTTATGAGACAACTGCCAAATAAATCTAAAAACATTTGAGATGAAAGTGTGTATAATATATAAACATTCCAATACTGTGCTTTTTCTTCTTTTCTTTTTTTTTTTGTCAGAAACACTGTGCTTCACTAGGTAGGAATATGGCCTAAGACTGACGCGTGAAGATTGGCAATTACGCACACAAGAAGGGGCTTGAGAAATCTGAATAGAGAGGCTCAAACAGAAAGTCTAAACTTCTATTGCAATTCTAGTATTTATAAGTTTCAGTTTTTGGTAAATTGACGGAGACGAATAAATGAAGAATATTAAGAAGCAAAAAAATTTCTGGATTAACAACCCACGTTTGATCACCTACGAAGTCCGGCAATAGGGAATTATTGCCGCTGCTTCAGCACACGAACACTTGGGTCTAAATCCCTCTAAAAAAGCCTATTCACATTAACCTTATGAATATATCAACCACCGCCACAAGAAGTCCAATTTTGGTCTTCTTTATGAACCCCACACACCAAATTAGAGGGAAAATTACCCAATGAGTCCTAATTCTATTGTATGGATACTAATTCACTTTTGAAAATTTGAAATTTACCCAATTTAATACTAGATCTTGATGAAAAATTCGAATGTAATCTTTTTTTGTTTTTTGATAACTTAGGAAACCCGTAAGCAAGAAAACCTTATGGAAGTGGCCGCAGGACCCACCACCACAGTGCTCCAGAAAAGAATCTCTAACGACACATCTGGAATTCGAACTTCTCCTCTTTGTGAGGAGGAAAGAGCCCGAGCCAGTTGCGCCGCTACGGGCGGTGGTAATTCGAATGTAATCTTTTTGATCAATTATTGCAAGAAAATCGATGACAAGACAATCCATTAATTTCCAATTGTCCTATATGACATGCTGCCATGGTAGGGATTTCTAGCAAAAAGTGGCTAGAAGGACTACATTAAAATCTTACGCAAAAGTTTGACATCCATAAAGTAGGTTTAAGGGTAATTGAACCATAAATTGCCTTGTTGTTGCCAACACAGCTTTTAGGCATATGTTTCCCATATGGTATTTCTTGCTTGGCTGATTTTTTTTTTTTTTTTGGTCAAAAATACGGATGAGATACATTAATTAACCAAGTTCTTTGTGAATACATCAAGAGCATAAGCACATAGCAGATCTAAAAGTGCAAATGGGGGTTGAGTAACTTGCTTGGATGATTTAAGCTCGACAATTTTGTCTTACCATTTTAAAATTTTTTTTTTTGGACGATTAGCAGTGATCACCACTAGCAGTGTGACCCTAAAGATGGTTGATATGGATTCCAACCCTAGATCAATTTAGATGTCGAACTACTTCTCTTATTGTTGAAACCCTTTTGTGTTTATATCAATACACAAACGGTGGTGACTGAATGAGGAGAATTAATGAACATCTGCTAATGATTGATTACCCTTGGCCTAAACTCACTTTATTATAACTGACCAAAAAAAAAAAAAAAACTCACTTTATTATTAATTTAAAGATCTCACATGACCGCTTGTGAGCAATGATTGCTATAACTTTTGATTAAATGAACTCAACATAATAGCTGACTATTAGCCATGTCCATGCACCAAAGATTGAGACATGGACCCTAGCTTCTTTTGCTGAAAATATGGAATTATTCCGTAGCTTCTTTTTGGTAAAACTGTATTTATCCAATGCGCTAACCCAAAAATTAATTAGATGGTCTATGGAGAATATAGATTAAACTTATTTGAACAATTAATCGTACAAATCTCATGTGGAACTCGTATAATTAATAATTACATGATCTTAATCCACCCGGATTAAAAGAGGACAAAAAAAAAAAGGCCACGTGCCTAATGCCTGAACAAGAGCCAACATACCTGGAGGCGGCGGCGGAGGCAGAAGTGGCTCGGCAACTGGGTCAAGGAACTGATTGGTCTCGTAACGGAACTAGCAACTTGGCGCCAGGGCCGTCATTCCCGCCTTCTCGAGACAACAGTCCTCCATGTTCCCGATGATTTTCTCTTGGCAGTCGATGCATTGCTCCTCCGTCAAATCTGGTGTGCACTGCACCATCGCGTAAACCATGTCAGACCCTACGTACACGTTCCTTGTAGCAAACTTCCTCGCGAGCCACCGCCAGCCTCGCCCTCGTAGACCCTCCATCTCGTGTCCCCAGCTTGTACGTGGACCTCGACCGAGACGTCGTTCACGTTGTACATAATGTAGTTGGGTTCAGTCTCAACTGTGCTAAAGATCGAGGCGTCAGAGTAACGGACGATGCAGTTCTCACTGTAGAGGAACACCTCCTTCTGGAGGGGACAGAGGCGGCGTATGTCTGAGGCCGAGGCTTCAAGGCAGGTGCGGCACTTCTTGGCAGTGAGGTCGCCACGGCAGGAGCCGATGACGTAGAGGGTTTGGGAGGTGCCGAAGACGGTGGAGGAGGCATTGAAGAAGCCGTAGGTGAGGGACAAGGAGTCTGTGGTAGAGATGGAGGAGAGGAGGTTGGTGAGGGTGGTTTGGTAGGTGCTGTCGGCCGTGAAGTTGGTCGAACCACAAAAGGGCTCTGAGAAATATTGGGCGTTAATGGTGGAAGCAAAGGTGAGAAGAAGCAAGAGGAGGAGATTTGGAGGATCCATTCTTCTTAGTGTTTTTGTTTTTTTTTTTTGTTTTTTGTTTTTTTTGGGCCTTTCGGGTGTTTCTTTGATTAGTGTCGAGAGGCTAATAATGTTTGAACACAAATAGCTGGTGCAGCTCCTACACAAGTTGCTTCATTTCTGTCCAAAAAAAAAAAAAAAAGTTGCTTCATCAAAGTATCTACTTTGTCCACGTTTCTATCTCAGGGTGAGGGTTGTTCATTGTCGCAACTAAAATTTCGGGTGAACCACCTAGGGTTTGGCTAATAAATTGTTAAGGCTAAACTTAATTCAGGCTCTCCCAAGCCCATACTAATTCGCGACTTAGGTTCAAGTTATTAACATGCTATTGATTTTTCAATTAGGAGTCGCCACTAATTTATTTTTTGTGAGTCGATTAGAAACCAATAAAATAACGGAAGATTAGCTTTACTCCTACAAACCAAAGATTGTGATTTCGGGGACTTGATTACGTTAGATTTCTTTAACGCCCTTTTGGTACATTTTTCTTTATTTAAAAAAAAAAAAGTTTGGCAAGCAGCTTGAATTGATTTTAAATTTATTTTCCTAACATGTGAGGTGATCATATGGGTGCGCAACCCACCAATTTAACATTCAAGAAAGCACATAAAAAAAAATGCAGGGACTTACCTTATAGCAACGAAAACATCTACAATGTTAAATCAGAATTCACATCATCAATCCTAAATATGATTTCTAATTAACATGCAATTTCTTTTTTTTTCATTTATTTAATGAGAGTCATGCAATGCATGCTTCTAATTCAACATGAAATGATATGATATGGTAGTATAGTCTAAACTATATGAATGAGTAAAACATGCAATAATTAAATATGCATTCTAAATTAACCAAAATGACCTAATCTTAATGGCGGACAATTTCTAATTAAATGCACCTAGCAACAATTACTAAATGACGTGCATTTCATGCACCTATTTTCTTAATAAGCATGCAATATATCCTAATATGCAATGACGTGCAAAGAATACCCTAATTCTAATTTTTTAATTTTCTTTTATGAAATTCGAAATTAAAATTGACAATTAATTAAACGTGCAATTCAATTTTTTTTTAAAAAAAAAAACTAACATCCTAAATGAATGCATTTTTTTGATTTTATATTTCTTAAAATTCGAAATAATAAACCCTCGATTCTAGATATGCAATATAACCCTAAGACAATGAATATTCTAAAATGAACCTAATCCTAATTCAAATACCTTTTGGATTTTCTCTTTTACGAAAAATAAAATTGATTCAACCGACACGACAACAAATCAGACAAGATAAGATTGATATCCATAAATTGACAAACTATATCTCACGCATGAGATTGGGTTGGTCAATTTTTAAATAAACCGCGAATCGAATTTCAGGCGTAAAATCGGATTAGCGATTTTCCAAGCGATTGTGAGTGGAATTCCGAGCACGAAAATTGGACTGTCAATCGTATGCACGTTATGAAATTAGGGATTATTCCCTAGTACATTAGGGATCAAGAGATCTCTTGGATATGGCAATATTGAACAAACATTCAAAGAAAGATTGCTATACTACGAATTAGGCAACGACTTATATGAAAATCAGATTAATCGAGAGTCTTACCAAATTCAAGAATATTTTTTCCAAAATTGGACCAAGCGCAATTGGACCGGGATCACAACCAGCTCCTTGACGTTGAAATGCGACGGATGGTGGCGAGCGGCGGCACTAAGATTCATGATCGAAGCTGGAACAGTTCAATGAGCCTGCAAAAATGGAAACTTCGAAGGTCGACTTGGCTCATGGCTGCTTGAATCACGAACGTTGTCACGCCCCGAATCCCGAGCGCACGCACATCCCACTGCGGTCGATCAAATATGCAACATCCCAGGATATGTCGCCGACCATTCATTTTATTACGCATGCGGAAGCGAAACAAATCCCCTAACAACATTTAACTTGGGATAGAAAAGCAGGCAATCAATCACAATACCAAACACTCATTTACAAACACAAATGGTTTAAATACAACACTGGACCGTCTACAAAATAGACCGGCTCTTAAAAAGGAATTGTCCTACGACCTACAAGTCGAACACGTTCTCCAATCTTATAACTTCACCTCTGCAACTCCTCAAGGCTAACCAAAACTATCTGGTCGCTCCGTACACCAGGGACCTGAAATTTTAATCCCACAACCGGGATGAGACGTTGTCTCAGCAAGTTCAACCCCTTAAACCCCTATTAGAAAGAAAATACGCCCCGGGTGGCCTAGCCACATCACACAGAAGACTTATCTCGTATTAGCCTTCATCTGCAGGTTAACACAATTTATATAATTCAACTACGTGCAATTATAATAACCAAACAACCATGGTACAATCACATCATCAGAACAATTCAACCACTTGGATCGTCTCAGCGATCAATCGACTTGGCCGATTACATGTCATTCTAGCAAATCAATCATTACTCTTAATCACGGCCCCACTCGGCAAAATTAGAATTAGTGGCATCACGGCCCCACTCGGCGCGACCTTTATCAGGTGGCAATTCACGGCCCTACTAGGCGCGACCTCTAATAGGTGGTATATCACAGCCCCACCGGGCGTGACCTCTAATAGGTGGCATATCACGGCCCCACCGGGCGCGACCTCTAATAGGTGGCATATCACGGCCTCACTGGGCACGACCTTTATCAGGTGGCAAATCACGGCCCCACTGGGCACGACCTCTACTAGGTGGTTAATCACGGCCAACTCTTCCTTAAATTTCGACACTTGGGACTTTATAAAAAGAATCCTTATTTATCACAATCACACTCAATTTGTCACAATCAATCATCAAATTCAAATTCTAAATATATAGCAGCGATCAAAAAATTTTGAGAGTTTAGGGTCAGCGAAATTTTCGAATTTTAATAAATAATTAAATTTATTCGGAAAATTAATTAAATAATAATATCCATGTTTTCGTCATCTACGCTCAATTTATAATATCCAACCATCAATTTCAAAATCCGAACACACAACAGCGATCGGCACGAAATTCTCGAGCAATCGGGGTCAAAAATAATTTTTCCGTTTTTTCTTTTTTTAATAATAATATTTTAATAATTTCGGAATATAATATAATATTATAAATTCCAGAATTTCGAAACAATTAAATAATTCAAAAATAAAACCCTATTATGTCCCATCAAGGTTTATTATCAAATAAACTATATTAGCCTTTAATTAAACACACTTTAAATTAAACAAACCTTTTAATCCAAATCACAATTAAATAAACTAAAATATCCACCTAAACTTGCTTAACTTAGATTAAGCACACTTAGGGCATAATTAACCGTCTAATCAAGATTTAGTGAGTTAAACTCACCGGATTAGCGAGCCGAGCGAACCAAAACGATAGAGACGCCGAGGAGAACAACTTTCCTCAAAGCGGGCCGAGCATCCGGGCTTGGGAAGGCGGCGAAAATGGGCCAAACGCCCACTGCATACCCATTTTTCTTGGTTGCTGTCCATGGCGGTTTGAGGCCGAGGAAGGGTAGGTCCGGCGCCGATTCGGGTCGGAAAGGGCGGAGGAGGACCGGCGGCAGCTTGGGGCGGTGGCTCACGGCGGTGCTTTGCTGGCTCCGACGATGGCTGGCGACCAAAGACGGAGGTGGACGGTGGTGCTGGATGCGCGAGTAGCAGGTAACGACAACCGCGGGCGCATGGGCAAGCTGCTAGCTTCGACTAGCCGATGATGGCGAATCGGTGGGTGTCCGGTGCTCGCATAGGCAAGGCGCGGCTCGGCTGACTCCCAGGCGATTCGGTGGCTGTCGAACAACGAGCTGGACGGCCTGAGGACGCCAGACAA
Source organism: Eucalyptus lansdowneana (assembly GCA_017140395.1). Classification (NCBI taxonomy): domain Eukaryota; kingdom Viridiplantae; phylum Streptophyta; class Magnoliopsida; order Myrtales; family Myrtaceae; genus Eucalyptus; species Eucalyptus lansdowneana. The sequence continues at coordinate 67,575,222 of CM029487.1, forward strand.
TGGTGGAGCAACGGCTGGCCTCGCGGCTGGGCGCAACGGGCGGAGGAGCAGCGCGGACGAACGGCAACGACTGGACCTCCGGTGACGAGCAAATGGGTGGCCGAGCGGGCGAGTTCGAACGGAGAGGGAGAAACGGTCACTGGTTTCTGCTTTCTTGTTCCCTTTCTCTCTCCAAGTCCTAAGGAGGAAGATGAAGATTGAAGTGATAGGTGCTTTTTGAGGGCCAATGAGCAGTCGACACTTGTCAACACCCAATTTGCTTTGGCCTCAACCATAACATAAGCCGACCTCACATTCCACTAACTTCAAATCTCCCACAACAATTTTCCAATGGGTCCAATTTCCTTTTCCGCCGAGGCATACCAATTTTTAAACTTTGTATATTATTCTTCAATTCTCTTCTAATTGAGTCCAATTGAAGTCCAGAAAATTAATCCAATGTCACCACACTTTAATTCACATATTCACTTGTCCATAGAACCAACTTAAATCCCAAAAGCAAGACCAAAGGTGGGCCTACTAATTTCTCGAGCCAAAACAGCCATTCTCTGATTTAATTTTTGAAGAATTCTGATTACATGAAAAATCTTCCGAAGATTAGTCAATGTTCCTAAAATGATTTGTGACACACCCAAACTTCCAATTTCTGAATTCGATCTCAATTCCACAGTTAATTTCACTTTGGCACGATACTAGCGTGGCCTAACCTACCGGGTAGCCTTTAGAAATTTTCATGCATTCAACCTGTGGTTGATCATCTCAAGCCACAATGTACATCTATGAAACATTGACGACTTTCGGTTGTCGAGGTAATCTCAAGGTTTCAAATACGAACACGGGGTACCCAATTGATAGAAAAAGTCGGTCCAGTGTCGATCGACAAGAATTGTGCGATCTGGTGGAATCACCCACACCTGATCACATGCCTTTGTCGAGTCGACCTATCTCCGATCTCTAATTGATTTTAAATCGTGCCGTAGTGACCCTTGCAGATTAGCTCGGTTGAAAAGTCGCTTCCTGGTCAAATTCTCGAGTCTGATGCATTAGAAACTCTTAACAGCTTCACCCGATAGACTAGTTTTCACATGAGTGGCCGACTCAAGGAAAAGAACTATGTGTGTGCCAACGAAATGCCCGTCTCAATTTATTGAAAATAGAACTGGAAAATCGGGATGTCACAAACGTTGTATGCTGTAATGGTGGTGTTCCTTTGACAACGAATCTCCCACCGCCGGTGGAGATCAGGGTTGGACGAAGACGCTTGCGGATGATTTGTAGGCGCGGCAGAACAGGTGGCCTTTTTTCAGTCAAAGTCAGTGGATCTTCTTCATGCAGCAAGTGGAATTGTCTTCGTGCAGCATATGGAATATTCAACGTGAGTGCTTTCGGCAAAAAAACCACGCCTGGAATTGCTGGAACTTAACGGTGAGCGTAGAGCTCGTGGCGTGTCGGGTCAGGGGCCTAGTCGTTGAGGTTGCGGCTCGCGGCGACAGGTGCTTAACGTCGCCGGGCTCCATCGCAAAGGGATTGCACAAGCGGTGTTTCGACCAAGCCTTGGCCGAAGGACCCCTCTCCTCTCTCTCTCGCGTGTTTTGATCAACGTGCTCTGAGAACTCTGAATTGCCGACCTCCGATTTTTGTGTGTGCTGTGCTGTGACCGTCTCAATCTTTGCATGTGGAGGGTACTGTAGAGAGGAAAGCCAAGTGTTGCAGATTGACTGCACCAACTTATTTGCCGATGGAGGGGATTCGTCGTCGTTGTGGATCCCAGTCAGGTCAGCCCTCGTCAATGCAATGGACAACAGGAGCAGCGACGTCCATGGGCTGTGGACTGCAACATCGTCAAGGTCGGCATCGATCTAGCAGGGGCAAATCAGATCAACTTGCCCTTCGGAAGCTGCAGCTCGTCACGAGGCTACTGGTGGTATCAATGGGCTTGGCGAACCTGGCTTTTCACATGGGACTCCTCAATCGGCAACTGGTGGTATCAATGGGCTTGGCGAACCTGGCTTTTCACATGGGACTCCTCAATCGGCAATAGGAGGTGTTGCGATTCCTGATGCTTCACGAGCACTCTGTACAGAAGCTCCCCCTCACTATTTTTCCCTCAATTCAGTGTGCGGCCTCCTTTTTTTTTGTCTATCGTGAGCTTGCTTTTATATCGTCCGACTCTGAACGTCAAAACAGGAAATATGAATATACCAAAGAAAGCCACCTACCGACTTCCTTCTTTCGTGAGGTTTTATTCTTTTTTTCTTTCCCTTGTATGCATCATGGATCCATGTGTCCTCATTGAAGAATATTTTCTTTTTTTAAACATTTCTTCCCATCAACTAATCCTCTCTTGCCTTTTTCTAATGTCTTTGTCCGCAAGTTTACATTCACACGATCAGCAAGAAATCTTTTTTTTCCCATTAGGTCGTCCATTGATTTTATTGTTTTTAATAACTCACCAAAGATTTGGTCGAACATTGCCAAACTTCCTTGATTGTAATCAAATTTTTCCAGATTCTGAATCTCACCAAAATGAGCTCGCATTATTTCCTGAAAAATATTGAAAAAATCCACTGCCAATTCTCCATAACGGGCTTGGGCCAATTTTCTCTCTTTGGACTTAAATTTCGACTCATCAAATTAAAGTTTTTAAGCTAGCAATTTGAACCCATCATCACCGACCCAATGTAAATGCAAATTAAAAATAAATACACCTAAAACTATATGCTATGTAATTAATTAATTTTTTTTTTCAAGGATAAAATTAACCCCTAATTTTTAACGTGATGAATGACTAAACAGATCGCCAAAATTTAGGTGTCAACATTCATTGAATCATTTTCTATTACTTTGCCATAAAACCAGTGATTGACTGAACGCACGTGGAGAAAATATCAGGTAGTCCTGCACCATTCAGCACGTGACACGTGGCACCCCGTGGCACTTGTGGGCCCCTTGGACGAAGCCGCCCACAAGTGGACATAGCTACACTACCTCGGCTCACCTGACTAACGTACATACTCTTTTTTTTTTTATGACAATTGCTCTATGTGTCATCACATATGTCAATGTCCCATCATTTGAAATATATGCAAAAGTTTGCCAATGTTATTTATACACTGCATGATAGCCTTGGTCTCAGATTTCTTTAATCTTGAATGAATCTTATATTCCAATGCCTCTTCCTCTTGGTCAACTATCCAAATCAGGTAAATTGATGTTCAAACGGGCCATATGTTCTCTGGCCGGATTGGTGACGTGAAGTGTAAGAGTTTCTGAAGTTGCAAATGTCGATTGACAAGAGGTTTGTGAATATTGATTCCTGAATGCCTCATGCAGAATCGATGCTTCACTCATAGGCTGATTGTGTGGGTGTATATATATTTGTGTAGTCGTTGTTCACCGGCTAGAAAATATAGCCATTAGTCACTAGCTACCGGTCAATGGAGATTTTGTTTAAACTAAAAAAAACAATTCAATTAAGTAGGAAAATTAACAAAAAGACAATTATTCAAATAAGGATGAATAAATACAAGTACATCTTCAAATTTTGGGAAAAAAATACACGTACAAGTGCTCTAATAATGATTAAAAACAAATTATATTGAAGAAGATGCCTAATTTATTTGGCGTATTCAGTGATGTGTCCCTCTCTATGATTCATATGATAAAATGTCATGGTTGTCCTCTTCTTTGCTTTGGGCATCTGCACAAGATTAATTTTTTGCTAAATCGATTATGCTTGCAAACAGTCATTATTTACAGTCAACTTGTACCTACTCTCTTTTATTATCCATAGACTAGTTTTGAACGTGGATTCTTATAGGACTCTAGACCTTGTAGAGAGTAAGTCACAAGCCATGGTGTAAAGAATCGGGGAACACGAGACTCTACTCTACCACCACCTTAGAATGTTGATATTTTCTTCACCAACTCTTTGAATGTACTCGGAGTAGTTCATTGTCAAATACATCTCGATTTCATTTGTAGATGAAGATGAAGAGCTAGCAAAAGCTGGTGGGTATTCTTCTTTTTGTGAAGCGATAGCCATATAGATTTCCAAGCATTTCTCCTTTTTACATCTTATACATGAAATTCCACTCCTTTTTATGTTTAGTCTAATATGTGATGGTGCCCCTTTGGGATTTGCTTTATTTGGATGCCATGCCAATGAGTCTTTTGTTTAAGAACTCTTAAGTATTTGACCCAAAAAAAAAAAAGTGATTGTGCCAACATTACTTTAAAACTAGTGATGTTGCCCATGTTTTACTTGTGTTTATTATAGAAGTCGCTAAAGTTACCAATAAGATAAATAACTTTAGGTAATATGATTAAACGAAGGCATAAACTTAGAAAAAAGAATAGATCCATTTTATCAAAACCATGTTTGATCTTGGCTAAAGATGGCACCAAGTACGAGGAACCAAAATGAACACATAAAAAGAGTAATATAATTACATCAAATAATTTTTTATTGTTAATATAGCGTTGCGATGATGAAAATGAGTTATGGCCGATGCCAGCCATTGCCCAGACCCCGACCACCAACGTAGAAGAAAATAAACAGTAGAATAGGGGAAAAAAAAGAAGAAAGAAAAACGAAAAAAAAAAAAACAGCATTATTCTGAGCCCTATTGGCTAGGTTATAGGACAATTGGCACTAACTAGATCGGCACCATAGCGATTTCTAGGCTAAATTGATCAAAATGATTACATTGGAAAATTGTTATAAGCTTTGTGATTATATTGGCCAATTTGGAAAGTTTATGGCTGATTTATTGGTCGTATAATAAGTTTAAGTTTTTTTAGATAATTTTCTCTCTTTTCCACTCCTACCATATAATTAACAATTTTTTTACTTGGAACATCAAGCCTGTGTACATAAAAAAGTATCTCAAATTGTTTATTTATGGGGTTTTCATGTTTTACAAATACATGTGGTCTCTCTCTATTTATTAATTTATGTTTTTTGAATTGTATATTTTAATATGGTGTTAAAATCATATTCCACCTCAGTTTATTTGGTGTGTACAACCCTATTCGTCAATTATTATGACCAAAGTTGTCTTAGACATAATTAACTTTGTCCCAATATTTGACCTTCACTTCCGTGTTAACACCTTGATCATCGTCTAAACAATTGGTACGAAGGTAAAGGATGATAGAGACTAGAGTAGAATATTCAAAGTCGATTTTCTCCAACTCGTGGCTCAGGTCAAAGTGCTTTTGTCCGACAAGACTGAACCGCGTGCTATGGTTCTTTATCATATTCACCCACCAATCGGTGTCCCGATTGGACAGACGACCATAAAGTCTCTGAAGCAACAATTCAACATAAAATGAAAAGGAAAAGACTTAAGAATTGAGTGATTGCTAATTTATAATGGATCAACCATATTTTGATCTCTTAAGTCTAACATTGACCACTAATGATGAATGTCTAGGGTTATGGCATGGCTATTTACGTAGTCTTTTCAACATTTTCGAGATAAATATAGTACAAATATCATTATTTTCATATGGCACTCATTTGAGTATTATAACTTTTTTCGATCATTTAAGTATCATAATTTTAAAGAAAAAACTGTTCATCTAAGTATTGTCATTTTCAATCGATGAATGTTTAAAAAAAAAGTTATAGTACACAAATGATAAAAAAAAAAAGTAATTGGAAAAAAAAGTTATACCACTCGAATAAGTATTATACAAAAGTTATGATATTTGTATTATCTTTTTCTCCAAAATTTTCTCATATGAGGCCAAGAAGTTGGCTTAGAAAGTTTTACTTGGAGAAAGTTACAATTGTGATATATTAGAACTTTCTATCGTATATCAAAAGTCAAAAACCCTATAGATAGCGATTCAATTCTAGGTATAGGGTCACATAGAGTTTTAGGGCAAAAAAACACCTCAAGTACCAAAAGTTGACACATATGGACACTTAAATGCCAAAACTTCTAAAATATATATCTAAGTGTCACTCTTTTTTTTTTTTTTCGAAAATTGGACACTTAAGTGCCAATTTCGATGAGACTTGCCAAAGATCCGGTGTTGCATTATTTTAATAATAATCTACGTGGCTTGTTGGAATGTCCACTTAGCAATGCTTGTCCCAAAATGACATCGTTTTGCCCCCAAACTTTGTTTTTAAATTTAATTTTAATATTTATATTAAAAATCAAATTTGGACCAAAAAAAATGTCGTTTTGGACTTATCTAGCCATGTCGATTGTCGTGTGGATAAGTTTTTTATAAAAGAAATGTCACGTCATTTAAATTCTCCACATTAGTAATTTGGCCATAAATTCTCGTCGTTGGCACTTAAGCATTCATTTCTTATCCGTCTTTGGCACTTAAGTACATCTTTTGGAAGTTTTGGCACTTAAGTGTCCACCTATTCTAAGTTTTGACATTTGAGGTGTCGGGCACTCGAGTTCTAGTATGATATTCCAAAGTCCACTTAACTTCGTTCTGTGCCCTCTAATTTCAGGTCGTCGTTCTCCTATTTTCGCCAATCTAGATGAACCAGTACATACTGTTAGTGAATTAGCCTCGATGACGTTGAGTAAACCCATCGTCCACTACGCAAGGAGTCCACCGCTTTCCTTAGAGATCAGAATTGCTAAAAATAATAAAATTTCCATTCTATTTTCCACCTTTCCACCACATATTCTCCTGTTTGATTTCTAATGAACTTAGCTAGAATTTAGACCTTTCAAAAGCATTAACTTAAGTTAAGTAAACAACAACCTGCATCATCTTACTTCCAAATTCGGCGTTGATCCTTTCAGTGATTTTATCACCTAGGTTGTGGATCCGTCATCAAAGCTTCATTTATTGATGTTGTTGTTGAGCCATTAATAGATATAGTCGACACTTCTCTACCACTGGCATTTGTCAAATATGCAGGCTGTGTCAACGTTGGGAGGGTTGGCCTTTGGCTCACCAACACTAAAACCACCAATGATATGTTTGGTTGTCTCTCTTGAACACATAGCAACACAATGTGGATGCAATTTAGGGCACATTTGGTAATGTTTCTATTCTTGGAAATATTTAAATTTAGAAATATTTTTTTCTATTTATGTTCCCTGGATGAGTTTTAGACCATTCAAACGTGTTTGATAATGAAACCACCGGATTCGCCCCAGTGCCCACCCTTCCAACACGGAAGGGGGAGGTGAGGGGTTCAAATCCCCATCTTCTCAGGAAGGGATGGGGTGGGGACACGTAAGTTTCAAGAGTGGGTTTTGACTCCCACGCCCTGCAAGAGGCGGGACAAAAGTCTGAGAGTGAGTGTAGAGTAGGAATAGAGTAGGACTGACAAAAAAAAAACGTGTTTGATAACTGCATTAAATCTTTATTCCTAAAATAGAAAAAAAAGCAGGAATGTATTTGGCAGACTTTCAAAAAAAATTTGACATATAATTTCTTTTAAGTTTTTGATATTTTTCTTTTTTTCTACTTTTCTTGTTCCTCCTCTAGCTAGTTGCTAGGTCTGGTGATGGTTAGCGACTAGCCAAGGACAAGAGCTAGCAACCTCATTGGCCTCGAGGGTGCCTCACCTCACCCAACCCCTGCAAGATCAACTTTGCCCGACCACAACAAGTCTCGACCTCGCCCAACTAAGGGGTGGCTGACCTCGCCCAGCCACAATGAGATCGTTAAATCTAATCTCTAGCCGGTCACTGTCCATCGCTAAGGCCTAGCGACCAGCTAGAGTAGGAGGAAGAAGAAAAGAAAAGAAGAAAAATGACTTGTTTAAAAAATTATTCTTGGGAACAAAGAAATGGCTTTTTATTACCTCTTACTTCTATTCCAAATATATTCCCTGGCCACCGACCCATCCCGAGAAAAAGAAAAATTAGCGATCTGGCACACTTGCTGAACTTCAAAGAAATTGAAGTAGACAACCGAGTGTAGTATATTGAGAAACTAGTGCAGATCGTGAATCAAAAAGAGTATGTCTTGCGTAATAAGGTCATTCCCTTAGTTAAGGTCCTATGGCGACACCATGGCATGAAAGAAGCAACTTGGAAAAAGGAAGATATTATAAAGTGTCAGTACCCACATCTTTTCTTATACTTAAGTACTAAGGGTGAACGGTTCCAGGTTCTTTACAGTTCCACTTGGAATCTGGAACCTACCTCGGGTACAGATTCCTCATATTTTGGAACCTGGAACCTATCCATCGAAACCAAAAACCTGGAACCAACCTTATCACAGGTTTCAGGATTGGTTCCAAGTTCCAATAGATTTTGTTCTTTTTTTTTTTCATTTTTAGTTTACAAAAAATGGAAATGAATGTAATAATAATAAACAAGCTTGTCATTCATCAAAGAGAATACAAAACGAAGAAAACTATCAACAGAGGAAAATGAATTCTTAACAAGGAATTTAACTAGATAATAGAGAATACCAGCATCGTTCGATTATCTTTCTTGACCCAGAAAAGAAGAATTATGATCTGATGGAACAAAGAATCAATCAATGCATTTGAAGTTTCAGCAGACCCACGCTTTTTGGCTATAAGGATGCCAGAAAAAGTCATAGAGCCACGGCCATTCCAATTATTTGCCCTTTTCTTCTACATTCCAACATCAGAATTCAGAAACAACCAAGTAGCAATAAACGAGGCCTTTAAACACTTTGTCCAACATGACATGTATAGATTCACAGCTATTCTCATTTGTGTACATAATTCTCTTCCCCAGAAGTTTCATTAGCTCATTTTTGATGACTCATTCCAGCTTCATGATTGCTAATTTGTTGACGAGACAAATTAGACACGAATCTGAAGCTATGTATTGCTTAGGTCGATTGCCTTGTATTTGCTTGAATCATTTTCATGAAGTATGCCATCTAGAGACAGCAGGCGTTAGAGAGCAAGGAAAAACCGAGCCTGACATCATCACATGAATAAGCCAAGTCCCAATAAGGACACGTACCACAATGAAAATTTAGTCTTCAAGCAAGTGGCTAATGCTGGAAAAAGAAGCCAACAAGAAAGAATTTAGCCATACCCATTGAAATCCGACAAGTGCGCACCAGCAACTTGGCAATCCATACCCTTTACTGCCCAAGAGCTACAAGAAAGGATAATGAGCAATGTTAGGGCAATCAGATAACCAAAAACTTTGAAGACATCATACAATTTGATGGTAGGAATGTAAGCTCTAGACCCTTACCAAGAGCAACAAAGCACCTAATGAAAAAGCATCTACTCATTGACAAAACTTATGAATTTGAGATCTCGTCTGGCCTGCATTGTGCAAATAAGCCCAGATCTATTAGGGGCTCAATCTGTGAAGAAGTTAGCTCCTTTGACGACAAATGGAGCAATTCAGCACATAATTGAATATGAGAACTACTTAGTTTCCTTTTCTTTCTCTATCTTTCAATCCTACTGTTTTTTCCTCAAACTCTCAGCAATTTGGCAGGGAGTTGCAAGTGCAAATGCTAATGATCCTAATCCATTCTATATTGTGAGTTATTCAAAAGTATTAGCTCAAAGATGGATTTGCTAGGAGTAAGGGGTGACGGAATGTGGAATTAGTAAGTTGGGGCTGAAATGATTTTTTAGAAAAGCGAGATATTGTACTTATTTCCCTTTATTTGAGGGAGAAGGACAAACCGCAAAACGTATATAAAAGCATAACTAAATATATGCATAATGCATCTGCATAAAAAAAAAACTCTATGATTTGCTGGTGTTCCCACAGAGCCCATCTGAAAAGACAAGGAATAAAAGTGGTTGGACAATGATAAGAGAAGTTTGGATCAATCATAGTTCAAGCGCATTATGCTAATAGAACTCACATTAGTTACTACTTGCAGAGGTTTGAGAGAAAATTTGCCAAAATAATGAACAAAATTTATGGAAGAATGCCAATTCTTCCTTTTAACACAATCAGCAACACTAAACTGTTGTAGGAATAGCTAAACAAGGGATTTAATCTACCATGCACTATATGTAGCACAGTTCCTTTGCATAACATATCAAATCAGCAATGACATAGGACAAACTTGCTCTTTAAGCCCTAAAGACTCAATTATTTGCTAGTTCAAGAGCAACTGGTCTAGTTTCCCAAACTAAGCTTGTTTCTCTTCCTAGTTCCCTCCTGAAGTGGCACCTAACTCCCCTTGTAATGCCACTAAAGTTTGTCTTCTCTCAATTAAATCTTAAGAAGCTAAATAGGTTTCACCTCTAGGGCCTTAGAGTCTATATCCCTAAATTAGCACATGTTTCCACTTAATGCACTTATGGACTATCCTCCAAAATTCTAAGGATAGGTTTAAGCCTTGCTAGACAACTTGTCCCACAAGTTCACTCTTAATTAATCCAAATTCAAGAGAACAAAGTATAAATAAGAGGACTATTGAATTACTATCTTAACCAGATAGGAATATCTTGAGATCACTCGCGATTGACATCCGTAATAGGACTAGGGTTTGTGTCTAAGTTTTGATCGGAATTGGCATTAATGCGACCTATGCTAATTAAGCAGCATCCATGGTGCTCGTGTGGCCAGACTCAAACTAAGTTCAGTGCCTATCCGGGGTTCTGCATGTGACCCATGGTTGAGCCCGGTCGATCCATAAATAACCCTTGGTTATCTTGTAATCATGTAGGATCGATCAATTTGCTTTGGCTCACAGTCACGCAGAATTAGATTAGGGTCATTCACAAATGGTATAGTAACTATGTAGATTCACCCACGACGGGTATATATACTCGAGTCGAATCAATCTATATCCATCCATTAATCGACTCATGATGGCACATAATTGTCCATATCGATCCTTGTCGTTAGATAATCTTTTAATGGTTGAATGCTCTGGTCGAACGTAATCCTAATTCAGAGTTGCCTTGCTCCTAATCAGCTAGTTGGCTTATGAACAATCCCTAGGATTGACTCACGGTCCATTCTCATTATTAGCATATCAATCATTAGTCCATTCCTTGCGCTCGAGATATAGGTCCGAATTAAGGATGTCCCAGGACATACAGAGTTAGTGCACTAATTTACGAAGGCTTCCATTCAAAGCTTATATCACTTCTCCTTCTGCCTTCTGCCTGGTAGGAAATGCTTTTGTCTTGAATCATTATCCCTCATGAGATCTCCTATCTTGTCGGAAAACCTCTGCCAACTCCCAGGTAGGCTCTGTCAACCGTTGACACAAAGTCAGTTTCTATGCCTCTGGCTATGCCCTGCTTGGTCCCCCTGCATATTGAAGGTTTTGTAGCACGTCGTCGTGAGCACTCAAGAGAACCATTGACTTAAAGAAGAAAGCACAGACTCTAGAAAAAAAAAAAAAAAACCATCCAAAGGATTTCCAAATAGATAGAACCTGCCCATTGTTTACTAATGGTATCCACGGAAGGCCAAGCAAGTCAAGGCCTGTGAAGCTATTACATAAAACAATTACTTGTATCATCAGGCGTATGATTCCGTAATTGTCACTCCATCGAACGATTGCGGTATTGATCTACTAATGGATTAGTTTGTACTTCGAGGGAAGAAGGCCGGACGTCAAGGCTGCGGCATAATGACAGGCCGGCTACTGAGCATGCGACGTACTATCGCCACGGTGGGTCTATCAACTGTATCTTCCTGAGCACAAAGTAAGCTAAGGTGTAGGCATCTCAACACTTCCATCTCTTGAACGCAATTCTAGGATGGCCGGGTCCAAAATTTCCAATGGCGTCCCGCTTCTCTAGTGTCTCCATGCCTGTTTACAATCCATTTGAAAGAAAACGCCCTTGGTAAATTGTAGCATTAATTCAATGAATCATTTAATTAGTATTACACAAGTTATGTTAACCAAAGTTGCGATACTGAAGTTATGTTAGTTTGGACGAGGCAAAATGTAGATGTACTTCCTCTACTGGAGTTCAGCCCGACTCAATCAAAATACTAGAGAGTGATGTGTGACATTTGCATCCATAACCTGGTCAATAACCATAATACAAGCAACTTACATAGCTAGCTTAATCTTCACCTCCATACCTCCATTTAATTGACATAAATGATCATTCTTCTTCCCAGTAATAATATCTAGAGGTAGGATGCTGAAACTATAGACATTGGATTCAATCGAGAATTTCCCACTGCTTGCATACTTCGGAGGTATGTAACCCTTGCAAATGAAAAAATCACATCAATTATAACACACACGTGCCTAAAATAGAGGATATAACAATTCAATCTAAGTGTGCTTGAATCGATGCCACGTATGAAGTCACATTTAAGAAGAACACATCTCTTGACATGACCAAATGATTAGCCAATGTGATAAAGAATTTGAAACTTAACGGAAAATGCATGCATCCACTCTTTCATGACTTGACTTTAAGGCAGCATTTTTTTTTTGGAAAAATATTATATAGAATCAATCAATATAGTAGTAGGATTTACATAATCAATTACCATGATTACATCGATCTGGATATATTAAGTCTATCTTCATCTTTTGTCTTATTAAGTGAAACAAAATTGATGACAGTATTATGATGAATGTTATCATGGAAATTTGGGAAAAGTACACTAGAAGTGCCAAAAGTCGTGTACGGCACTCACTTTGGTGCCAAAAGTTTCCATCATATCACTTAAATGCCAAATCGAAGAAAAAACAATCACTTTGGTGCCACTGACGAGAGATTCCGGCCAAATTAATTACGTGAATTTTATATTTGAAAAAAGAAGAAGTTGTGATGGCTTTTGAACGACGTTGTTTTGCTGTCTTACATGGACAGCCTCACAAAAACGACGCCGTATAGCTCATATGGGGATTGAAATTAGGGTTCTTTGTCCGATCCTCACCCAACGCCAACTGTCATCGCTCGACCATTGTCGTTTGCCCACAGTCGCTTGGCCACCGTCCCTCAACCACCATTGTAGTTGCTCAACCAAGTGAGCGAGGAAAGGCTGAGGTTGTTGCTTAGGCGAGAAGTGGTAGGAAGAATAAGAGGCAAGGGCAGAGGAGGAGGAGGAAGAAGGGAGGTTGAAGGTACCACTGCTAGTGCCATTGCTGGTGCCATTGCTAGTGCCGCTACTAGTGTTGTTCTTCGGGAAATAAAACGAGGAGGAAGCCCATGCCTTCTCTCTCTCTCTCTCTCTCTCTCCCTCCCAATTTGGGAATTTAGGGTTCTTACTTGGGGGAAAAAAGCCAAATGATGTCGTTTTGTTGTTTGGATGTTGACCACACTCTCCAACAAGCCACGTCAATTTAAAAAATTAATAAAAAAAAGTGTCACGTCGAATTTCTGGCCAAATAGATTAGTGTTGGTATTGAAATGATCATTTTTCAAATTTATTGGCATTTAAGTGATCCAAAATAAACTTTTATTATCAAAATGAGCGATGTACACAATTTTTGGTACTTTTAGTGTACTTATCCATGGAAATTTAATGATTAAACACCATTTGTATAAGAAAATTGACTAATTCCCAAGCAAAAAACAGCTATTTAATCTCTCATATTGCTGCAAAGAAAAGAAATAATTTTTTTTTTAAAATAAAAACAATACTAGGTACCTTTAGATCCGGCTGCCGGAGCAGGAGCAGAAGGAAGCCGGACCGGTGGTGTTGGCACTGACTGTCGTCACGGTCATCAACACCACGGCATTGTAAAAGCGGTATTCCTCAAACCTCACGTTGCAGGATGAAGTCAACACCCTTCCTCCCGTCGTCCACTGAGGGAGACGTGCGACCACCCACCGGAGTCATGTGCCGCAGTCCGATTCTGTCAAGTCAAGCGTGCACTCAGCGAGCGTGTAAAGCCGTTGCAAGCCCACGAACTCAGCCTCTGCGGCAGCCACTTTCTTCCCCGATCTGCTTCTCCGGGGCCTTTGCACTACAGTGTCCATGGTCCCTCCCAGGAGTTGAATGAACTGAGATCGGTGGTCTGTGACGTTCCAGCCGTTCGACTTGATCGACATAGGCACTTTTTGCAAGACCGAGTAAATAGGCTGATTCTTGTATCTCAGCATGCATCTGTCGTGCCAGATGATGGAGGATCTTTTGCCGGGGCATCACTAGCCAATTTCTTCCACTGTGGTGGCTACGCAGTCACTGCAAGTCTTGGCATCGATGTCACCACGGCAGAGAAAGATCCCGTAGGTCTGGTGTGTCAGGTGCTGGCCAGCGGTGCCATTGGTGAACCTGCCATTGCTGCTGCTGCTGCTGTTTCTGGCGGAATCGGCGCCTGAGGAGGAAAGTGATAAGAGGAGTTTGTTGAGGTTCTTATGGTAGGTGGAATTAGGAAGGAAGGGTGTGGTGTTGGGGCAAAAGTTGTCGATTAAAATAGGTGCTGCTTCGCTCGTGTGAGAGATGCTGGTGAGCAATTTGATGGAGAAAAGGAGGAGGGAGATGGTGAAGGGAGAGCTCATGTTCTGATGGATATATTACCTTTGGCTTTCGTTGGATATTTGTTGACGCCTCAATTTTAATTAGGTTTATTTTATTAATTGAGTTTTTATTTATTTTGTCTTTTTCGAAATAATAAACAAATAACAAAAAAAAAACAAAAAAAACAAAAAAAACAAAAAAACAAAACAAAACAAAAACAGAAAAAGAAATAGCCCCATTCTTTCTTTCCCATGCAAGCCCCCCCTCTCTTATTCCTCCTGTCTTCTTCTTCCTCAGATGCCTCTGCATCTCACGCGCAGTGGCCGACAACGCGCTCAAGGGCAGCCTACAGTAGAGAGGCACAGAGGTAGGCCACCGAAGGAGAGGACGATGCGCATGCACCTTCAATGTGTGCCTTTAATGCTGAAATGAGACACCGGTTCGGCTGCGGGAGTCCGCTCGGCAAGCCAAAGACCGTCGGTCGAGTCCCTCCATCAACCAGACCTCCTCGCCTATAAATAGGAGGGCACAACCTTCGTCGAAGGGCATCGCAAGCTTGGAAACCTTCCCTTGAGAGACTTCAGGGGGAGACCGAAGAGCGAGCGAGAGAGGAGGTGGGTCGTGAGCTTAAATGACCTCCCATCGAGAGACATCGGGGGAGGCCGCGGGCAAGCGAACCTGTAGAGAGGGAGGCAAATCGAGTCGCAGCCCCTGGACACCCCACTAAGAGACTTCAGGGGGGTTCCGAGGACTCGCGGCCGCAGATCCGAGCCTCGCCGGAGGAGGAAGTAGAGAGAGAGAGAAGCTGAAGGGGAAAGGGGGTTCGCGTGGGTATCGCTGCCGTTGTCGCCCTCGTCGCGCCGTTGCAAGGTAGAGTGCTGTCGCCGTCATCGTCGTCGTCGCCATTTCCCTCTCTGTAGCCCAGCCTTTGCTGCCGTCGCCGCTGTGCCTCAGCCCTCTCCCCCCTCGGCGCCACGATTCAGAAACCCTAAGGTTCCGGATTTTCCGGGTCGCGGCCCTGGGTCATTGGGTTGAATCCGAGTTGGGAACCGGGTAAGGATTCCACGATTTCGGGGGCGGTGGGAGTCGGGTCGCAAGCCGGAGCCGGGTAGGGTAGCGTTTCGCCGTGGGAGCGGGTTATCAGGTCGGGATTGTCGGGCCGGGCCGGGCATCTCCAAACACTCGGCCACAACGCCGTTTCAATAAAAAAAATAATAATAAATAAATAAAGACAAAAAAATCCAGTCGAGGCCCACATTGCGGGCCCGTCCGCGTTCGGGTCGCCCGGCCCGGTCGAACACAACTCGCAGACTTGACCGGGTCAGCCTTTTTAAAAATTTTATTTTAAATAATATTTTAAATAAAAATATTAAAAAATATTTTATTTTCAAAAAATAAAAAATATTCCATATTTTCCAAAAAAAAAATGCCAAAAAATCCAAAAAAAAAATTCATGAAAAAGCCAAAAATACTTGTATTTTTTTAAAAAATACCAAAAAATAAAAAAAAAAAAATTCCCTTTTATGTCCTAAAAATTAGAAAAAGACTCAAAAAATGTTTTTCCTCCCAAAAATGCATGGAAAATCCCTCAAAAAACCAAAAAGCCTTATGGTTTAAAGAAGATTAGGTATTGAAAAGGCATTAGTGATTAACTAGTGTAATCAAGTCCCCGATCCTAATTTCTCTGGTTACGCGGGAGCGAGTATTTCTCCCGATATTTCGCTTGGGTTTCTAATCGACCTACCCCAAAATTGATTAGTGGCGACTCTGTTTTAAAAATTAACTTACAGGTTAAAAACTTGAACCATTAAGTTGCGAATTGGTGGACTTGGAACAGTCCGGGCATAACTAAATTCAGCCGAGCTATTAGCCTCCTTTAGGCGCCCACACCCGATTGTGGGCGCCGAAAAAAGAGACGTCGCGACAGCTTGGCAACTCCGCTGGGGAGATTTGAGGACTTAGGCCATTTTATCTTGTTTAAGCACTTTACTGACTTGTTTTTGTTCTTTTTTTTTTCTTTTTTTTTATGCAGGTCAGTACCTTAAAGGTTGATTTTAATTTTGGATTGTTTTGTGATTGTAAATTGCTATGCATGCTTTAAATTTTTAAGCACTACACGTGGCACACACAACCCGGCCGTCGGACCTGGGCTGCCATAGGATATCTAGGATGGTGTTGAGAAAGATACGACCCCGAATGCGAAACTGTGATGTAAAGGTTGTCTTTCTTTTTCCCGAATTTCTTAGCCGAGGTTAGGAGGGTATACTATTGACGCGAGACTGCGACGAGCGGATATCCTTTTAATTTCAACAAACCTTCTCAGTTAGAAATCGAGCCGCATATATCATGTGCATTTCTATGTGATTGCCATCAATTTTCTCATGTGAAGTAAGTTTTTATTTCGTGTACTTTGCAATTTACTTACCTTCCTATATATATTGAGTAGTCCATGATTAGTGTAGGATTTAATATCACAATCATCTAAATTTGCAAGTAATTGTCATAAAGTTTTTTTTTTAAAGTTAAAAAAAATTGCAAAAAATTACTTTCAGTTGATGTTTTTATTCTCAAGCATGTTACAAAATTCTTTTCCGCAAGAATTTTCATTTGCCTCAAAAAAGGGGATAGAAATCTTTTTCAAAATTTGTTGCAACTCATGCTTTCTTCGCCTTTCAAATTGCATATCTTTTTAGCTCATGTTAACATGTCACGTGCCCTTTTTCAATCCATGTTTAGGAAATCCTCT